>VDFB02379711.1:208483019-208534917 GCA_007258455.2 Sequoia sempervirens | reverse complement strand
GTGTTTCTGTCACCAACATCTGGAAATAAAACAACAAATTATTCAATCACAAAATAGTTGTCGAATTTGAAGTAATGCTTTGAGTTTGAATGATGTGTAATGCAACGTAAGCAACAATATGATTATCATTTTTTAAAAAAGCAATAACCTAGGACAATCACATTGAAAAACAAAGACCCTTTAGGACAAATTTTAAGTGAAAAAGTGTCAAAACACAATGTAAAATATGACAACCAATATGAGAAGAAGAGATGATCAAGTCAAAAGGCGCTTTGATAGTAGTCAACTGAGTTAAGTATGACAAATCCAAGTATCACTGTTGCAAGGAATGGAGTAAGAGCTAAATAAAGATACAGCGACAATAAAAAATGATGGAGCTAACTTGTCAAGGGCCTATTCTTCAAAACCCTTATTAAACGCTTGTCATAGTTTAAGATATGCAATAAATGTTTGACAATGGAATTAACCTTTTGAGGATGACAATGATTAAATTGAGGTCTCCTTTACCATGAAAGGCTGAATATTCTTTCTTTGGCCCTATCATTGTTATAGATTTTAAAGTTTCCTCCACTTGAGTTAAATATAATAGTCAGAATGTTTATACCAAAAGATGATAGAAAATAATCATGAAAGGAGAGAATATGATGGTGATCAATGACAAATTGTTAGCACATTGACAATCGAAAAGAGTAGAGATGCATGAAGTGAACATCATGGTACAACTTATATGATATAAATTAAGCCACCTGGTTGATGTGCTTTGAATCCTTGCATCTAAAGGAAATGGATAGTGAACATCATGTGTTACCTTGTTACTACATGAAGGAGGAGGCTCCATCTCTCCATTTGGTGTGTAAACAAAGTGGAAGTTTGCTAACTATCAAGTGAAGGCTTAAAACCCTAGTTTTTGCTCCATTTCATGTTTGAGCTTTGTACGGACAGTGGAAGGCTGGGACCTCAAGAATCTTTGAGTGTTGTCCATGTGAACCAAGAACCTTGGAAAAAGAGTGGGAAGTCCTTTTGAGATTTGTGAGTTCTAACCTGTTTTGTAGGTGAAGGAGACATAATAGGGGCTCGGGGATTGGTGAGCGATGGGAAGTTGAAGTCTTGGAGGTTGTTCAAACACCTTTGGAGAGGACAGTTTGAAGCCTTTAAGACTTTATTAGTACCTACAGAGTTGATGGAGTGTTGAGGGAAGGTGGGCTTTAGTATAGTGTAAAAGGCTAAAAGGAGAGTTGTGGCAATAAACCAAGGTGGACTTGGTGGTTTGGAGTTTGTGATAGAAGAGGGGTTGGTCCAGGACAAACCCGGGGGCACACCTAGTCATGAGTAGGGACCTATAGGTTAGATTGGTGAAGCAAAGCACCAAGGAGGTCTTACAAGGGAAGGCCCTAGGCGAGGGGAATCAGTGATTGATTCCTCAACCCCCTCTCTCCTACTCGGTGGTATTAAGCCCGAGCAAAAGATTTGGGATTGATCTTGTATGTGAAGAAAGAGTCTAGTGGTTCTAGCATCCTTGGTGACAAATCTTGCAGAGTTGGCCAAGAGGTTGAAGAAATGAAGCGAATACAATAGAATATTGAGAGAAAAGTTAGACCAGCTTAGGCTTGTGCTGAATGTTATGCGGTTTGATGGAAGAATAGCAAAAAGAAGAAAGAGGTTGCAAAGGAGGATAGAATCCACACAGACACGACCCTATATTGAAGGATGATCCCTTCTTGAAAGCATTGAAGGCTTTGAGTGGAAAAGCACTTGAAGGAGTACCACTGTTTAGTGGAAAGATGGGGGCTGATTTAGTTATGGATTGGATAGAGGGAATGGAAAACCATTTTGAGTGTGATGGAGTCCTTTGAAGCCTGAGTAAAGGTGGCTAAATCAAGACTAGAGGTTCTATAACTTGAGGTGGAAATTCATTTACATAGATAGAGAGGGAGAAGGGAAGGCAAGCAACCTATCTCTCTACTTGGGAAGGGAATGGTTGCCAAGGTGAAGAAACATACCTACCTAAAGACTATGAAATTCAGTTGCATAAGAGGAGGCAGAGTTTGAGGCAAAGAGATTAGGAGATGAGTTCCTATACTGAGGAGTTTCAAAGACTTTGCATGAGGTCCAATGTCACAGAGGATGAAAGTATCAAGGTGGCAAGGTATCTCAATGGTTTCAAGTGGAACATTCAAGAAGAGATGGTTCTCTTAAGCCCCAAAACAGTGCACCAATGTTATCAATTGGCATTAAAGATTGAAGAGAGGAGTAAGAGGAAGCAAGATCAGACTTCTAAGGGAAAAGGCAAAGGAAGAGATCAAAGAGGATAGCATGGTGCCTACCAAGGTAGAGGCAATGACCAAAGAAACCAAGGAGAGTCAAAACTCATAGAGCATGGAGGTGAAACATGTACAAGAGGTGGACATAACCGGGGTAGAGGACCTCAAGGAGGTTCAAATAGATGAAGAGGAGCAAGCAAGCAGGAGCCTTTTTCCTTGTATGTACCTACTCTAGGCCTTTCCTTGTAAGACCTCCTTGGTGCTTTACTTCACCAATCTAACCTATAGGTCCCTACTCATGACTAGGTGCCCCTGGTTTGTCTGACCAACCCCTCTTCTATCATTCATCAAGATCATGCATTGACCTTCTTGCCCCTCCTAAAGTTTGGACCACATCCATTACCTCCACATAAAACTGGACATCCTTGGTCTTCATGGTTCCCACGCCATGATATGGTTATGCAAATGAAAATGAAGAAAAGTAATCATCTACTTATCCATTGGCTGGAAGAATGCATGCTTAATGTTTTGATACATGATATCAACTCTCTTTTCCTCTCATGGTTGAATATCAAAATCCAGTATGGTGGGCCTCCAAACTTCTAGTCATCTTTCTTCCTCTTCCACCAAATGTTGTCCTGATCCACATGTCTGCTAGCCTAATTGGCTTTGTTTTTGAAAGCTGAAGTTTCTCTTGAGTCACCAGTGTAGCTCTCTCTACCTTTCCAAACACTAAGTACTTACTAAAATCATCTTTGGGATTTAGTCATTTGTACCATGGTTGATGTGCTTTGAATCCCCTTGCATCTAAGGGGTTTTAAAACCTTAGGGGCCTTAGATGAGAAAAAATGTTTTCTTTTCTTTTTATGTGAGGGGCGTAGTAGTGAGATAAAAAGAAGGGTATGCAGAAAAATGAAAAAAGAAGACATAAAAATTCATGGACCATACTATATCACCTACATGCTAGCTAACAAGGACATGAATGTAGTAGATTTAGGTATGATAGGAATTATTGCAAGGTATATTTGAGGAATATATAAGAATGAAGAAGAATTCAATGCATCAAATTAGTGTCAAATGTTTTCCTAAAAGATCTCCCACACCCTATTAGGGAATTTAATCATTTCTAAGCATTTTCCACATCCTATGGGAAAGTTTGAGGAGGCTTCAATAGTTGAGAGTTTAATGAGTAATTATAACTTCTTTCCATGCAATCATGATTAGTTAGAGAACATATAGGGAAACTTGATGAGCTATGCAACAAATGAAGAGAATATAGGGTATTTTGACCTAGTCTCAAGCATCTCCAAGTGTCTAGGAGATATTGAAGGAGTCTTAGCTGATAGATAGGCTCGAGGATAGAAATTTTATTTTTGAGGTTACATTGACATCATGTAGGACATCCATAGTCTTATTCTTGGTTACGTTGACATCACAAAAATTATATAGGATGGAGTAGAATGTAGCTCTACCTTTGTCAGTTCCATGTTAAATTTTTATTATATATAGCTTGCTAGTGTAGGAATTCTAAGACAAACAATCATGGTAGGACCATTCTTAAAAGATTTCAAATAATAACCTAGTGAGCCCATATACTCTTATGACTATATATATACACAAATTTAGATTAAACTTAGAATTCATTAACTTTAAGTTCTATTTATTCTATATTACCTCAGTGAAAGTTTGATCAAATCTACTTGCACTCAAAGGTGTTTCCTTGAAACCTCCAACAACACCATGTTCAACATCCAAAATCACATATTAAAATACCATTAAATGAAATGCTATTAACATATGTAATCAATTTATAATTGTTTACTAACTTTACATACCCAACGGTAGGTGTCTTGCATAAATAGAGAGTAGATTATTTGGTGTACCCGGGGTCCTTCTTTGTGACCCTACAATTTTATTAAAATAATAAAACTAAATTAGTTAATCTTGCATTTGACAATTAAAATTTAATAAACTAAATTCAATGAACATGTTCAATTTTACGTACATCAATACCATATGCATCATGTAGAATGTCGGCCGCCCTCTCCATCCTCATAGAAGCATACGGATCAGGCTGCGTAGAAGTATATGGATCCTGTGTAGCACCCTCCTGAGGGCTGGTAGGGTCATACAAACAAGTGGCTCCGCAAAATCGACACACATGGCCTCGAAGGCCACCACCTGAAGACTCCCCTGGATTGCGCTGCACAATGGGGCTAGTGTGGTGGATGACACTCCGAGTCAAGGATGTGATCGCTTGCAAAGTCTCTACATCAGCCCTCTCCTTTGCAACCTCACCCAGGCATGCATGGCTCTGCTCCTTGAGGAATTGGCCTAGCGAGAGAGGTCATCTCCCACACAATGGAAATTAGCCAGGATCAGTGCATTGCACTGTGCCTATCCTGAGCCGACCCCCCACCTCTCCCCTGGAACTCCCTCATATCAAAATAATTTTGGATTTGGTTCAATACAAACTCACATATAATTTCCTAAGAAAATATTGGGGACTTCACAGTTATTGCACGGTGGGTAATCAAAGACCATATACCATCTGTCATAAAAATGGTTCCTAATCTCTTGGTGGTGGCACCAATGGATAGGAAACCTCTTTGCATTGAGGGTGAGATTTTGATTTGTTCTAGGGTCAATGAATAGAGAGCACAAATCATTTCTTTAGTAATCTTTAAATCTTTACTTGTTTATATGATAATTTATCTGCATAATATGCCCTTGATGTTTGCCTCCTATTTTGCCATCCAGATATTTGTTGGGTAATTGCATCCACATTTTTTAACAAATCTTTCAATGAATCTGCTAGATGTATCCTTTCTGTGGTTGAAGAATTTTGATCACTCAACCTACTAATAAGATCTTCAACTTCTTTTTTGTTGTTTTCAATTTCACTCCTCAAATTTTCTTGAGTGCCAGGAGGGTATTGAGAGAATGGTGGGGCAAGTTGATTTTGTTGTTGAGGTTGATTTTGTTGAGGTTGATTTGTTGAGGATTTTCCTCCTCTTGTTGAGGATTTCCTACAAATTAAAAAAAAATCATTCATTTCTAAACTAAAACAAACAAAATCAATTTAAAACAAAAAAATTCATTAGAAATACCAAACAAAACTTACCTCTTGCATCTCTTCGTCGTCGGGGTGCCATATTTGTGAAGAAAATTGAACTCAAGTTGATCAAGTGTCAAGAAGTCACCTCCTCAACAACGCGAGCGCGTAGTGTAGGGTTTTTGGCCGTGGGCAGAAATGGAAATCAGAAAAAATAGAAATGAAGAATGTTCCTTTTTTTTTTGCTTTTAAAAAGACAAAACGCGTTCGCGTTATAACACGAACGCATTATAACGCGAACGCGATTTGTCTCATTTTTCACTTTTGTGGCCACAAAAGTGCGACCATCTTGGTGTACTTACCCCTAAATAAATAAACCAATAAAAGGTATTAGGGTTCATGGATCAAGGACACCAATGAATAGGTATTAAGATGGATGAGAGTCTTACTAAAGAGTTATAAATTTTTACTACTATTTAAGGATCTATCTTCCAACTTATCACTAGCAAGATATCTATTAAGGAAATTATAAAAGTCTAACTTTTACGTTGATAATTAAGAATTATGTTAAGAGCATACTTTGGAAAATCCTTTTAAAAAGTACCATACTAAAGGGATATATATCCCCTAACTATAATAATAAAATAGCATTAAATTTTCTAGTCAATAAATCTTTAATATCAAAATCTAGAAAGATCAAATATTATTTGGATTTATGAGATCCAATTAGATCTCTCATGAATGATTTCAACTTGATGTTGATAGTACAAAACCAGTAATAGTCATTATAGGAGGATGGTTTTAGCATGACCTAACCATGAAATAATCAATAAATGATTATACAAAGTCCTCAATGGAAGATGACATTAGCATGACATAAGAATTATGTCTGCAACTCGACAATGTAAGGAACTTAGACAAAGATAGGCCATTTATACTTAGGATCAATGTTTTAGGGAAGATATGCTAATCGTACCATACAAGAATCTCCAATGAGGGTTGACATAAGAATGACATTATCAAGGAAAAATATAAACCAACTCTAACAAATAAGTCTATTAAAAGGGGAAAATTGACTAAGGCATGTAAAAATTATGAGGAAGAGAAAGAAAACAATAAAATACATGAGGAAAATACCATAAATGATCAAATGAGAATAAAATAAACAAATAAATTGAATAAATACCACACTAAGGATTAATATTTGAGAAAAAGAGAAGATAAAAACTAAATCGCCATTAACAAGTGGGTTTCAAAAACCCTACCTAGTAAATTTATGATAAAAGGACTATGAAGAAATCCTAGAAATCTCCTCAGAACTACCTACTAGCCCAATTCAATAATGCATAGGCTCCACCATGAATCTTATCAAAATTTGGTTAATTTTGGAAAATAGGTTGCACATGAAAAAAAATGAAATGAAATAATAAAAGGAAATAAATATAAACATGAATTATGTAAATAATGTACAACCAAAGAGTTTTTTAGGATAATTTCATATGTTTTGTGTTAAAGTTTTCAAGACATTGCATCATCAATCATGTTAAGATGACAAACCCTAAATGTTGAAAGAAAATGTATTAAGCTTATAATTTGTTTACAAGAATCATGTTGGGGTTTCAAAGCTTCATCTATTTTCATGAAAGTATGATTAACTATGAAATCATAATAAAATAAAATTTTCCAAAAAACCTAAGGACAAAATCAAGAATTACAATAAAACATAATAGGCAAAAATTTAAATAAGCAGTAAATGATATACATCAACTTCAAAGAAAATCAAAAGGGGATTCATTTCATATTTACCTTGATAAATTTTTTAATAGGTGTATGTACATCAATTTCCTCTTCCTAAATAAAACTTGGATTTCCTCTATCATGTTGAAACAACTTCATTATTTCACTCAAATAGAATAAAAAATACAATCATATTCATTAGTATAACCAGTTTTACTTAATAGTTTTATGAAATCTAAAAGTGTGTGTGTTTGTGTCACCCAAACTCCAAACACTTATGATTCTCTAGTCCAAAATAATTAATTAAAAATTAATATAATTACCCTCTCTATATGTAATGCCTAGTGATATATCTATTTTCTATTCTAATATTAAATACCTCATTATAAAACAACATGCTTTAATATTTCCTTTCTAATGTCAGCCTTATAAGAGTGTTTTACTAGATCATTTATCTACTCATTGAATTAGTACCTTACATGGAGCAATAAAAAGAAAATAATCATCCCTCATAATATAAAATAGATTGTCAAAAATCCAAAAAAAATTATGAAAGCGAAATTTGAGAAATCCAAATTGGATAAAAATAATAGTATAAAGGGATTAGATCAAAAATTCTATTTTAAATCCATAAGTTGTGAGTCATTTTATTTTCATATTTTGAAACTTTCATGGAATCCCATTTGGCATACCACAATTTTGCATCCACCAAATCTAAGAAATCTTCAAAGTTGTTGTAAGGCCCCACCTTGTATACAACTGATACAACCCTAATGTACTATGTGTATTTTATTGATTACTAGTGAATCACATCAGAGATGATGAATGAAGTGTATTATTATTAATGTATCATATTAACAAACCTAATTGCACTCTCTAATACATCAGAATGACAACATGTTTATACAACAAAATGGAATTGTTAGATTTTGAAATGTTTCAAGAAGGCAATAATTAACTCTTGTATCATATATTGTGTTTTATAAGTAAGGATCGCTATCTAAGTTAAATGATTATACTTTGAATCTCTAGCTTCTTAAATTTTCATCTTGTAGAATTATGATGATTTATTTAGTGATATGTAAATTGAAAAAAATGAATATCTAGTCTAGCTAGGGCTAATATGTTATGGTGGGAATGATTATGATTTACAAAGCACATTGCACTGAAATAGTTGGTTTAATATGAAGTTAGAAGGGATATTAGAGTTAGATATTACTTGATGAATACTAATGGGTTTTATGTCTCATAAGGTGGATACTAGTAGTGAGTGTGACTAGAAGATTTACAACTCGTGAATGATGGAACACAAAGGTTGGTCGATTACAACTCGGTATGCATGGATGAAACATCGATCAAGTGTGTGGTAGAGGTGAGTATAACATATCTTAGATTTAATTGAGTTGTAATGAACAATAATGAATAATTAGATAAACGTAAATTAAGTGGATAGATGAATGATTCTTTCTAAATATATAATTTAACTGATTTAAGATGAATTTTTTGCTAGATATAAATGGTTTGAGCTAATGTGCAGGTATAATAATTATGTCAAGGATAAAGGGGCGACCACATAGACCTATGATAATAACCTTTTTGTAAAATCAACTATTGTGAACCCTTGTAATAAAAAAAAAGGGAAAATGGTGTTAGTTTTAATGTTGGAGTGAATGCATTTTAGGGCCTAATGTTTAAGGTTATGTGTTAAAATTCCTTGTGAGGGTAGCTAGAAGGGTGAATAGGAAATTAGAGGTTGCAAACACTTAATTAAAGTTGAAATTCGGATGCATTTTTTATGGTGGTTTTAGAAAGGATTAAAAAGCCAATTTTTAAGTGGTCACATGTTTTTTAGAGCCCTAGAATAGGTACCTAAGGGTTGGGGGATTAATTATGGCCATATCTTAGACTATATCCAAGATATGACCCTCATTTATTTCTCTTTTTGAAAAGTGGCGGATTTGAGAGATTTGGGGAAAGGGAAAGGCCTTGGTCTCCAAACCCAAGTATGAGATGTGACATGAGAGAGGGAGTGACCAACTACTCCATCCCCCTTTTAATGAAGATGGAAACTTTTGAGATGGATTGGAGTACACTCCTCTTCCCATCTCCCCAAATTTTCTCACACATGTGTGAGCGCTTGTGGGAGATTGTGCATGAAGATTGAATGAGAGAGTGACAAGTGTCACTCCCTCATTCAAAGAGATTCAAGTTGAATTTATTTTATATCTTCTTGGTGAAGGGAGAAAGGGTGTTTCCCACTTCTCCTTTTTGGAGAAACTTTAAATTTGGAGATTGGAAAGGAAAAGAAGAAAAAGTTGGAAAGAAAGAAAGAGTTCTAACATTCAAAATGGAGTTCAAGAAGGAAGGATTCAAAGATAAGCTCTTCTTCCTTCCTCTATCAAGTGAGTTTCCTTTTATTTGTTGTGTTAGTTTTGTTATTTTTGAAGAAGAGTTCAAATTTGTCAATAAGTGATTTGAGAGTTTTGGTTAAAAAATAAATAAATCAAAACAAATTATTTTCATTATCATACCAAGATTATTTGGTAGTTTACATCTTGCTTGGGGGAATGGCTAGAGCCCTTTGAGGCTTCATGATGCCATTTATGGTAGGGTGGAGAGCAAGCCCTTGTATAATGGTTTATTATTTATTTTATTTCCATGTATTGTTGTAATTAGAGGGAACAAAAAAAAACCCATGAATCTTGTAAAAAAAAAAAAGAGTTTGGGATAGGAAAGGGATTTTATTGGTATATGAAAAAAAAGGGGTATTTATTCACAATGAGAAGGATTTGTTCTTGGGTTTTTACTTTAAAAGAAAAATGATGTATTGTGTTTGATAGTAAGTATGTGAAAGGTTCATGCTAACCAAAAAAAAAATGGAAGTCTTCTCATTTTTTTTCTATTTGAAGCTTGTAATGTATTGTTTACATTTCCTCTCATGAAAGGAAATAGATATTCAAGTTACCATTTAAATATATGTGAAATAAGTTCTAGCACCTACAAGAATATGAAAGAAGGTTGAAATCTTGTCTAGTCATATCATGTGTACTTTTATTGAAAATGGAAGCAATAGACATCAATATAAGTTTATGCATCTTTAAGTCAAAGTTTGATTTACAAAACAATTTATAGAATACATATATGTCTTATATTTTATGAATGTTTAGGGTTTTTCTAGTATTCAAATGTTATATTTTATGCAAGTAAAATACAAATATAAGTATATGACAAATACCCACTTGATATACCCATATGTAAATGGATTAAATATATACTTATTTTAAATATATATTCATTTCAGATATATTTTACATTTTTAAACCATAAAATAAATTATATTCATCTGGAACTATATACTATTTTTATACTGGTAAATAAAATTTAACCTTATTTTCTTATAAAAAAAAAGACTTTTTAAGCTGCTAAAGATTTGTATATAAAATAAAATAAAATGGAGCGGGTCGATTAAGATGCAGGAAATGGGCATGCACAACAGTAAAAAAAATGTACATGTGGGTTTGTTGATTTAAAAAAAATAATAATAATAATTTAGATCTATAAAACTTACAGTATACATTTGAGGGCAGATTTATGAAAACAAAAATAAAATAAAAATAAAGAGAGAAAGAAAGACCAACCCACAACATAGCAATGGAAGAAAAATTTGTGATTTTTTGTTTTTATTTCAGCTAAAACGTAAACATTTGCACATAAAATAAAAATTAAAATAAAATCCAAATGCAGGGATTTGTGAAATCAATGATAATAAAATGATAATAAACTTTTATAAATATATCCTCTGTTGGCTTACAAATAAATATACAGATTTACTTTGGGGCGGGTGCATGAAGATGGTCGCACTTTTGTGGCAAAAAGAGTTTTTGGAAAGAGATAACGCGAGTGCGTTATAATGCGCTCGTGTTATGTTGTTTTAAAAGCAACAAAAAAAAGTTAAAACTATCATTTTCTATTTACTGTTTCTCAGCTTTTCCCATGGCCAAAAACCCTCACTTTCGCGCTTGCGTTCTAGGAGGAAGTATTTCTACAAATTTTATCAACAACAGTTGGATTTTCTTTTCAAATATGGCGCTACGACGACAAAGAGGTGCGGGAGGTAAGTATTGTATGCTATTTGTTTTGAATTTCTTAGTTTGAAATTGATTTTGTTTGTTTTAGGTTAGATTTCATTTTTTTTTAATTTGTAGGAAATCCTACAAATCCTCAACAAGAAGAGGAGGAAAATTCTCAACAACAAAATCCTCAACAAAATCAACCTCAACAACAAAATCAGCCTCCCCCACCAATCACTCAATACCCTCTTGGCACTCAAGAAAATCTGAGTGAAATTGACAACAATAGAAAACAACTTGAGGATCTTATTAGTAGGTTGAGTGATCCAAATGCTTCAACCACAGAAAGAATGCGTCTAGCAAATTCATTGAAAGAGATGTTAAAAAATGTAGATGCAATTACCCAACAAATATCTGGATGGCAAGATAGGAGGCAGCAGCGGGGCATATTATGTAGACAAATTATCATATAAACAAGTAAAAGATTTAAAAATTACTAAAGGTGATTTGTGCTCTCTATTCACTGACCCTAAAACAAATCAAAATATTACCCTCAATGCAAAGAGGTTTCCTATTCATTGGTGCCACCACCAAGAGATTATGAACCATTTTTATGATAGATGGTATTTGGTCTTTGATTACCCACCGTGTAATAATTGTGAAGTCCCCCAATATTTTCTTAGGAAACTATACAGTGAGTTCGTATTGAACCAAATCCCAAATTACTTTGATATGAGGGAGTTCTAGGGGAGAGGTGGTGGGTCAGCTCAGGATAGGCCCGATGCATAGCCAGATCCTGCGTGGCAAGGGAGATGACCTCTCGCTAGGCTGCCTCATGAGCACATTGTTATGCCTGTTGTTGCGAAGGAGAGTGCTGACGTAGAGACATTGTAGGTGATCAACACTTTGACCTGGAGTGTCATCCATCATAGTAGCCCTATTGTACAATGTCATCCATGGGAGTCTTTGGGTGGTGGCCTTCGAACCCATGTGTGTCAATCTTGTGGGGAGACTTGTTCATATGACCCCACCGACACATAGGATACTGCTACGCAGGATCCGTATGTGGCTACGCAGGATCCATATGCTGCTACATAGGATCTGAATGCTACTACGGGGAAGGAGAGGATAGCTGACATTTTGCATCGTGCATATGGCATTGAAAGTCAGGTAAAAGTTAGCATGAACTCATTGAATTTAATTTATTAAATTTTGATTATGAAATGCATGATTAACTAATTTAGTTTTATTATTTTAATAAAATTGCAAGGTCACAGTGTTGAGACTGGATACATCAGTCCTCTACCTACTTATTTCTATAGTACACCTATCAGTGGGGTATGTAACTAGTAAACAATTATAAATTTATTACATGTTAATAGCATTGTTTTACGAATGGTATTTTAATACACGTGATTTTGGATGTTGAATAGGCTAATATTGGTGCTTTCAAGCAAACACCTCCTAGTGCCAGTGGATTTACTCAAACGTACATAGAGGTAATAGAATAAAGAGAACTTAACTAATGAATTCTACTTAATGGATTTGTGTAGTTTATATTCATATTGTTGGTTACGTTGCATTACACATCATTCAAACTCAAAGCATTAGTACTTCAAATTCCATAACTAATAACTAGATGTTGATAAATGACAAAATTTCAACTATACAATATAGTTGTTTAGAAAGTCAACATAAGCAACATGATGCAATTACTTCACATGGAGGCATGTGCTTGAAAAGGTGCACCACCATGACAAACTATGGATGCTTGGAAAAAATCTATGAAACCATAATAGTAAGCAATAGCATAGACAAGGCAGTTAGTGATGCAAAGCATCATATCAAAACACTCAATCATCAAGGTACATCTAATGCAGAGCATCCAACAAACACCATCAACATCATTTCTTCAAGGGATCTCAATCCCAAATAGAATCAGGAGAAGATCGAATATAATTTCATCATAAATCTACTTTTCATTCAACCAAAATCCACTCAAATTCTCTTAGCCATTCCATTGGCCATCATTCATCATTCTACTAATCAGTATTCCAATTGATTCATTCAAAGCAAAAACCATATTGAAGAAAACTTTGACTTAATTAGTTAGATTCACATCATTCTCAACCACCATAAAAACAACATAAACCTGATTATTGACACTTGAACAATTCATCCTTTCATTTATTCAGCAAGGCAACAAATCAATTAAACCATACCTCAATATTATTAGTCCATTATCAAGCATTGTACTCACCATATTTTGACTACAACAATCTATTTATAGGTTACAAACTCCTGCTACGAAAAAATCTTAATTATCATCTTGTGGTTAGTCACCAATTTGCTCAAAGGGCTTCATAATAGTTATCCATCCAACCATCAAAGTCACCAAAACCTGTCTTATACGCCTTAAAAAAATTTAGTAACATCAATCATATCATTAGTTTGATAGTAACCAAGCACTCAATCATATCACAAAAGATTTGAAAGGATACAAGTCAGAAATGTTGAAGATAAGAGAGATTGCCACCCCAGGAGGTAGCTCTATTTCATAAGCATTTTGGCCAAACTTGTAGACCACCTTGCAAGGTCCTATCTTCTTCATCATGAGTTTGGTATACTTTCCTTTTGTAATTCAATCCTTCTTCAAGTGTGCCATCACCAAGTCTCCAACCTTGAATTGGACATTCCTCTTCTTTAAATTTTCCTTTTCCTTATACTTCTCAACATTCTTTTGAAGGGTTTCCTTCACTTGTTGATGAATATCCCTAATTGTAACAACAAAGGCCTCACCTTGAGCACTTCTCCTAGCAACTCCTTGTAGATCTCTTAGTTCATAGACCCCTCTAGGGTGCATGCCATAGACTACCTCAAAAGGGCCTCTACCAATGCTCCTATTCATGGAGTCATTATATGAAAATTCAGCCTGAGGTAAAATCAAATCCCAAGCTTGTCCATGCTCCTTGGCAAGGAATCTTAAGAGGTTTCCCAATGATCTATTCACCACTTTAGTTTGTCAATCCATTTTTGGATGGTATGCTGAACTAAAGGATATATTTTTTCCTTAAGTTTCTTCCACAAGGTCATCCAAAAGTGACCAATGAATTTAGAATCCCTTTCAGAAACAATGCTTAAAGGCAGTCCATGTATCCTAACAACCTCCTTAAAGAAGAGATGTGCTATATGAGATGCATCATTGGTGCATTTGCAAGGAAGAAAATGTGCCATCTTACTAAATCTATCAACTACCACAAAGATACTATCAAAATATTTTTGGGTTCGAGGCAACCCCAAGACAAAGTCAATACTTACACACTCCGAAGGCCTATTGGGAATGGGCAGTGGTTGATAGAGTCCTGCATTTGATGAAGTTCCCTTTGCCCTTTGACATATTATGCAGCCTTCCACATACCTTCTCACATCCACCTGTAACTTTGGCCAATAGTAAAATCTCCTAACTTGTTCTAAGGTCTTGTCAAGGCCAAAGTGACCTCAAAGACTCCCATTGTGTTTCTCCTTTATGATATTCTCCCTCATTGAGCATTTATGCACACACAATTGGCTTCCTTTGAAGAGAAAACCATTCTGCAATAAAAAAGTCAGAGAATTCACCATGAAAAGAATTCAAATGTTGCTCACAAACATTGTATACCTCCTTGAAATATGAATCTTCATGATACATATCCTTCAATGCTTCAACCCCCATGCTTTGGAGTTGGATCTCTTGCACTACAAGTGACCTTCTACTGAGAGCATCTCCCACCTTATTTTCTTGGCCCTTCTTATGCTTTATTGTGAAAGTATAGGCTTGCAAAGGCTCTACCCACTTCATGTTCCTATGACTGAGTTTTTCCTATGCATTCAAAAACTCAAGGCATGATTATCAGTATAAACAAAAAATTATTTAGGTAACAGGTAGTGCCTCCACTTTTTGAGGGCTTGGACCATAACATACAATTCCAAATCATAGGAAGAATTCTTCCTCTTTGCCTCATTTAGCCTCTCACTGTAAAATGTAACCAGTGTGCCTTCTTGGCTCAAAATAGCCCCTATTGCTTGATTGCTAGCATCACACTCAATGGTAAAAACTTTATCAAAATTAGGGAGCACAATTATAGGCTGTTGTGCTACTCTCATTTTCAGATATTCAAACCCTTTATTAGCCTCATTAGTCCAAGAAAACTTACCTTTGTTACCTCCTTTGATGGTGTCCAAGATTGGTGCACAAATTTGGCTAAAGTTCTTGATGAACTTTCTATAAAAGCTTGAAAGTCCATGGAAGCTCCTCACATATCCCATGGATTTTGGTGTTGGCCTTGAGTAAGAATAGCATGCACCTTTGAAGGATCCATCTTCAAACTTCCCTTGGAGATGAAAAAACCAAGGTAGACTAGTTCTTCCTTCATGAATTCACACTTTTCCATGTTGATCAACAACTTCTCCTCTTGTAACCTCCTTAGTACCATGTCAAGGTGCTTCAAATGTTCTTCTTTAGACCTACTAAACACAAGGATCCCATCTTTAGAAATAAACTACAACAAACTTTCCAATGAAAGGTCTCAATACCTCATTCATAAGGTGCATAAATGTACTAGGGGAATTTGATAACCCAAAGGGAATCACCAACCAATCATAGAGCCCTTCATTAGTCTTAAAATTTGTCTTCCATTCATCCCCCTCTCTGATCCTTATCTGATGGTACTCGCTCTTTAGATCAATCTTGGAAAAGTAAGATGCTCTTGATAGACAATCCATGAGGTCCTCCATTATTGGAATCAGGAATCTATATATGATTGCATGATCCTATTAATGGCTCTTGAATCAGTGTAAAACATCCAATTCCCATCCTTCCTTGGTGCTAGGATAGTAGGAACAACACATGGGCTCAAACTCTTCCTCACTAGCCCTTTATCTGTCAACTCTTGCACTTGTCTTGCAATCTCCTCATTTTGAGCAGGTGTCATCTTGTATGCAGCCTTATTAGGAAATGCAGCCCCTTGAATCAAATCAATATGGTGTCTTATATCCCTAATGGGAGGTAGGGAACTAGGTAATTCATTCACCGTTATGTCCTTGTACATTTCCAACAACTCTTGGATTTCGTTTGGTGCATCTTCCTTCTTCGTTGTGGGCAGATCTGCTTCACTTTTTGGCTTCATAATCAGGAAGAATCCTCTTCCTCCTCCTTTGTTCAAGGTCTTCATGAACTCCTTCTCACTCACCATCAAAAAAATAGGCCCTTCATGCTTTTTCTTGTCTTCTTCTAGGAGAGGTGAAAGGTTGTAAGTCTTCCCATCCTTCAAAATGGAGTATGTGTTCTTCTCCTCATCATTCTTGGTCTTCCTATTGAAGTGCCAAGGCCTACCAAAAATATATAGCTTAATACTTGTACTCAAAATTTTGTTCATTAGATCTCATACATTATATGTGTTTATACCATAGGAGCAAAAATCTTTTGGGGAAAATTTTGACAAACCAAAAGTATAATATTTTTTGAAAAAATTAGGAAAGTCTAGAAAAATCGAAAAAATTAGATTTAAAAAAAAGGTAAAAAAAAGTAGAACAATTTATGAGATAAAAACTTTTTTTTAAAAATTTAAAGGCATTTCCATAGCATAGAGATATAGAGAGCAAATAAAATAAAGAGTTTAACTAATAAATTGTAAAAAATAGATTTTTGTAGTTTATATTCATATCGTTGATTACATTGCATTGCACATATTTCAAACTCAAAGCATTGCTTTAGATTGCATAACTAATAACGAAATGTTGATAGATGACAAAATTTCAATTACAATATATAGTTTTTACAAATTCAACCTAAGCAATTATGCAATTACTTCACATTGCATAACTAATAACTAGGAGCAACTCCCAATTGCATTTGCTTGTCATGGCATTCTATGAGACCGCATTTCTTTGAGGAATTTTTTCAAACAATTCACTACCATGTCTATACTACCACATTTTTGATACATGTCTACCAAAGCATTTTTTCAAATAGTTCACTGCCTTGTTGCTATGGCTGAAATCCTAAAACAAGTGCTTTCGAACAAGCTAGGGATGCTTTGAAAAAATATATCAAAAGCATAATAGTAAGCAATATCATAGATAAGGCAGTGAACTCTTTGAAAGAATTCCTCAAAGAAATGAGGTCTCATGGTGATGGAATGCCATGACAATGAAATGCTTTTGATTGTCATGGAATTACATCACCATGAGACCTCATTTCTTTGAGGCATTTTTTCAAAGATTTCATTGCCTTGTCTATGCTAACACATTTTTCATACATGTCTATCAAAGCATTTTATCAAACAGTCATTGCCTTGCTGCTATGGCTAAAAGCCTAAAATAGGTGCTTTCAAACAAGCTATGGATTTTCATGGAATTCCATCACCATGAGACCACATTTCTTTGAGGAATTTTTTCAAACAGTTCTTTGCCTTGTCTATGCTACCACATTTTTCATACATGTTTACCAAAGAATTTTATAAAATAGTTCACCTCCTTTCTGTTATGGCTAAAAGCCTAAAATAGGTGCTTCCAAATAAGCTATTGATCATTGGAAAAAATCTATCAAAGCATAATTTAATAAGCAATAGCATAGAGAAGGCAGAAAACTATTAGAATAAAAGCCTCAAAGAAATGTGGTCTCAATGGTGGTGGAATGCCATGACAATCCATAGCAATTTTCTTGTGATGGCATTCGTCATGGCATTCCATCACCATGAGACCACATTTATTTGAGGCATTTTTTCAAATAGTTCTCTACCTTGTCTATGCTACCACATTTTTCATATGTGTTTACCAAAGCATTTTATCAAATAGTTCACCTCCTTACTCCTATGGCTAAAAGCCTAAAATAGGTGCTTCCAAAAAAGCTATGGATGCTTGGAAAAAATCTATCAAAGCATAATTTAATAAGCAATAGCATAGACAAGGCAGGGAATTATTTGAATAAAAGCCTCAAAGAAATGTGGTCTCAATGGTGGTGGAATGCCATGACAATCCATAGCAATTTTCTTGTCATGGCATTTGTCATGGCATTCGTCATGGAATTCCATCACCATGAGACCACATTTCTTTGAGGCATTTTTTCAAATAATTCAATGCCTTGTCTATGCTACCACATTTTTCATACATGTTTACCAAAGAATTTTATCAAATAGTTCACCTCCTTGCTGCTATGGCTAAAATCCTAAAATAGGTGCTTCCAAACAAGCTATGGATGCTTGGAAAAAATATATCAAAGCATAATTTAATGTTAATAGTATAGACAAGACCCAGTGAACTATTTGAATAAAAGCCTCAAAGAAATGTGGTCTCAATGGTGGTGGTATTCCATGACAATCCATAGCAATTTGTTTGTCATGGCATTCGCCATGGCATTCCATCACCATGAGACCATATTTCTTTGAGGCATTTTTTCAAATAGTTCATTGCCTTGTCTATGCTACCACATTTTCATATGTGGTTTACTTCAAAGAATTTTATCAAAAAGTTCACATCCTTGCTCTATGGCTAAAATCCTAAAATAGGTGCTTCCAAACAAGCTATGGATGCTTGGAAAAATCTATCAAAGCATAATTTAATAGCAATAGCATAGACAAGGCAACAAACTGTTGAATAAAGCCTCAAATAAATGTGGTCTCAATGGTGGTGGAATGCCATGACAATCCATAGCAATTTTTCTTGTCATGGCATTTGTCATGCCATTCCCTCACCATTAGACCACATTTCTTTGAGGCATTTTTTCAAATAGTTCACCGCTTTGTATGCTACCACATTACATTTCATACATGTCTACCAATGCATTTTATCAAACAATTCACGCCTTGCTGTTATGGCTAAAATCCTAAAAAAATTACTTTCAAACAAGCTATGGATGCTTGGAAGAAACATATCAAAGCATAATATTAAGCAACAAGCTATGGTCTCAGGGTTTATTTTCATGCAAAAATCAGTGTGATTTTATTCACATTTTTTTGCAGCTTATAAACACTTTTTTTTTTCCAATTTTGTTGTTTTAAATGACATTCAAGTTTATGGTGATTTTGTTGTTTATATGATCATATGTGATATTCTAATCCTAATTCATGCTTCTAGGTTGCATAGATATATATTTTGTTTTTACATTTTTTTGTACCAACGAACCCAAAACGAACTGAACCCCCCTCAATTTTTTTGGCCAAACCAGCTTGTTTGGGTGAGAAAGAGGACCATTCCTAGCTTGAATATTCCTATTCGAATGCATTGGAATAGTCCATTTGGTCACACGAGTTGTAGAACGAAAGTTGTACCACTTTGCAACTTTCCAGTACTTCCATTTGACAATTTTTCCATCAACTGAAATTTGGACACCATGGGAAAACTACTCCAAGATAATAAAAACCAAGAGAGGTTAGTGTAGAGGGGCCCAATGCAATCCCATGGGATCATACGAGAAGTTTCTAAGCATCACGATGTTTGAGTAACCTCATGTTGAATTTTGCAACGATTTTTCCCTATGGACCCTTAAGGGATTGATCCGGTTGAACATAGCTCGGAGCGATTCCGCGTGTTTGGGTGAAAAAGAGGACCATGCCTAGTGTAAACATGCCTATTAGGATGCGTTGGAATAGTTCATTTGGTCACACAAGTTGCAGAAAAAAAGTTTGGGTGTGATAGAGGACCATTCCTAGTGTAAACATGCCTATTCGGACACGTTGGAATAGCCCATTTGGTCAAACGAGTTGCAGAACGAAAGTTGCACCACTTGGAAACTTTTCATTGCTTCCATTTGACACTTTTTCCATCAACTGAAATATGAACACCACGGGAAAACCACTTTGAGATAATGAAAATTGAGAGAGGTTATTGTAGAGGGGCCCAATACGATCCCATAGGATTAGATGGGAAGTTTCTAAGCATCACGGTGTCTGAGTAACCTCATGCTGAAGTTTGTAGGCATTTTTCCCTTTGGACCCTTAAGGGATCGATCCGATTGAATGTAGCTCGGAGTGATTCCGTGTGTTTGGGTGTGAAAGAGGACCATTCCTAGTGTAAAAATTCCTATTTAGATGTGTTGGAATAGTCTTTTTGGTCACACGAGTTGCATAACAAAAATTGCACCACTTTGCAACTTTCCACTACTTCCATTTGACACTTTTTTCATCAACTGAAAACTAGAGACTACAAGAAAACCACTCTGAGATACCAAAAACTAAGAGAAGTTATTGTAGAGGGGCCCAATGCGATCCCATAGGATTAGACGAGAAGTTTCTAAGCATCACGGTGTCTAAGTAAAATCACACTGAAGTTTGCAGATATTTTTCCCTTTAGACCCTTAAGGGATCGATCAAGTTGAACGTAGCTTAGAGCGATTCCACGTGTTTGGGTGAAAAAGAGGACCATTCCTAGTGTAAAAATGCCTATTCAGACATGTTGGAATAGTCTGTTTGGTCCCACACTCACCTTCCCTATCCCACCCTCTCTCACACCCTCTCCCACCCTCTCTCCTCTCTCCCAGCCTCCCAACTCTCTCCCACCCTCCCATGCTCTCCAACTCTCCGACTCTCCACCTCCTCCCACCCCTCTTCCCATGCCATTCAATCCTCCCACACTCCTACACTCTCCCACCATCTCTCTCACCCCTCTCTCTACCCTCCCACTCTCACACCTCTCCCACCCTCTCACACCCTCTCCCACCCTCTCCCAATCTCTCTCCAACTCTCTCCTCCTTCCCCATGCTCTTGACTCCTCCCCACCCTCTCCCCACCTCTCCCACCTCTCCCACCCTCTCCTCTCTCCCACCCGCCTCCTGTGCCTCTAACCTCTCCAACTCTCCCACATTCCTCCCACCCTCCCACTCTCTCCCATCCTCTCCACCACCCTCTCCCACCCTCTCCCACTCACTCCCACTCTCTCCTACCCTCTTCCACCCTCTCTCCCACTCTCCCACTCTCTCCCACCCTCTCCCATCCTATCTGATGCTCTTTGACTCTCTCCCACGTTCTCCCACTCTCAAATAACTCTCTTCTACCCTACAACACAATGAAAGAGTTTTAGGGCCCAAATTTAGGGCAATGCTTACCTTACATTAAATTTATTTATTTTAAATGGACATGAATATTTTATTAATATTTGTTCAACCCTTCTTTGGACTCCGCAAAATGTACAAGGACTCTTTCCATTTTCATTGTCAATTTATTCTTGTGGTGTAAATACAAGTCATAAGATTTAAATATAATATATTTATGGTTAAATTATATTGCAAATAATTGCATATATGAATAGTTTTGTGAAAATGTTGGTAAATATAAGATTTAGATATTAAATTGGGTTAAATTTAATGTTGTCATTAATTTTAAAAGTATAAAAGCATAAGCATTATATTTTCCATTCTTTAAATATATTTAATAAAATAAAAATAAAATATTATTTTATTGTTCTCAATATTTAATATCAAGTGATAATAATAATAAAATAGTTGTAATGAATGATGAGACTATATCAAGTATAATTAGAAGCTAAAATTTACCCTATAGAAAAATTTATTATAGTTGAGAATGGACTGCTCCATTGATGCCCATAAATACATATTCCAAAAGGAAAAGAGTATCAAACTCTATGTTATGCGATAATAAATAAAGATAATATAAAGTATATATTTATATATTAAAATTAATTAAAATAGTTAATAATTATAATAATCATGACATCCTTATGATCACAGTGAATTATTAATTACATTAGTATCAATATGAAGATAAACATTAATATGTCTATCATTAGTAAGTAGTAATAATATCAGAAGTTCAAAAGTAGTAATATTAAACTATTATAAATGGTTAAAAAAAAAATTATTAATTGGTATTTTTTTTAATTGATGAGTGTTATTTAAATTAAAATTAAACAATAGTATAAATAAAAAAAGAAAATAGGAGAAAACCCGTGGTAAATCTTAATATCATTGTTAGTAATGATATGGGTATGTAAATCTTGAAACCAAGTCATTTGTAAGAAATTTTTTATCTTGGTAACATTATGGATAATCATAATAATTTTATGTTTTTTTTTTTTAACTATCTTTTGGGTAACTATAAGAAGTAGCTTATTCTCAAGAATATTCTTAATTTTAAAATGGAGAAATAACAAAATGTTTATCAAGTAGCAAACAAAAAGGGTTGTTTAGAAGGTTGAGTTAACTAGCTGCTATTATTAATTGATATTCACATTTTACTTTAACTTATGGAAGAATGTTGGTATCTCTAAGCATATATTTTTAATATTGTTGTTATTTAAATAAATTATTAATTTGTGTATAATAAACAAACAATAATAATATTTGTGTGATTAATAATAATAATATCATTATTGATATTAGCAATATTGTTGGGGTTAAATGACAATTACATGCTTAATGTTAATTTAAAAAAATTAAAAAGTAATATCATGACAAAAACATTAACAATATTTGAAGATGATATAAATAGTAATATTTGGTTAAATGATAAATAAATAAATATAATATAATATCTTTAATTTTTAACCATTGTAAGATGCTGCTAAGCAAAAAAAAGAGTGTTGAATTTTCTAACAAAATTTTTGGGCATGACAGTTGTCAAACTGTAAATATAAATTTAAAATCTCAAATGGTTCCTTTCTTGAGGAAGGGTCTTTATTGAAGCTATAATCACTCAAAGATCAAAAGAAACACTTTGAAATAGAAATTCATTGTCATTCCCCATGAATTGGCCATGATTTAACCATATAAAAAATAAGATGAAGATTTCCAAATTTAGAGATCCACTATTTTGGTGGAAAAAATGGATTGCACCTTAGGGGAGTTGTAATGTTGCTTGAGATGTTCCTTTTTTTTATATTAGAATTAATAAAAAAAAAAATTCCTCATAATTATTGTATTATATTTGAGGGCCATGAGAAGAGTGAATCTAAATGAAATTTTGGAGAGGTTTCGACATATGAAACATAGCACATAATCTAAAAAATGACTCAAGAAATATTTATAAGAAATCAATTTTAATGAAGTACTAAGTTGTTGATAATGTTAGGAAGATAATACAATCAAATCCAATAAGGAACTTGTAAAATTAAAAGAAAGTATTTAAATCTATTCTTTTAACGATGAAATAAGTCATAAATGAAAAAGAAAATTCCTTACACTTATAAAATAAGGATTTTCTATTTACTATTACTAACCAAGGAATTTTACTATGAAAATTTTAAAGTCAATTTATCAACTAAGAAGTGAATTTTATGATTGTAGAATTGATAAAAAAGTATAGAATTAAACCAATAATTTAAAGAATAAAATATAATTGGATATTAGATATTGAAACTTATTCATCTTAGCATTAATGTTCTAACTTTAATAAGATGAGTTTTATGGCGTTCAAGTTCTTTTTCAATTAGACCTCTAATTAGACTAATTCAATTAAGATGATTCATGATTGAGGATAACAAGAAATATTAGAATATACTCCAAGGATGATGATGCAATGCTAACATAATATTTTTATTCATTTATAAATTAAAGCTAGATGTATTGCAGTGATTCTTGGATCCTAGATATTCCTAGCATCCAAATATCTCAAAATAGATTAGGGCCAACCTTTAATAGGAAATTATTTATTTACAGTTGTCCACATCGTAATAGTTAAACTCCTTCCCTAATGAATAGAGAACATTGTATAACTAATGAAGATAAAATGAAAAGTTATCAACTTGACTTCCATGGTCTTCTTCGTAGGCTATTTTGTGTCTATTCAAATCAGCTTGAAAAGTTATTAGCTTGACTTCCACGGTCTTCTTCCATTGTATAACTAATGAAGATAAAATTAATTGTAGTGGTTGAATTTGAATTGGGCACCAATTTTGGAAAGAAAAACAAGACAAAAGAATAGAATGTTATTTTTTATTTTGTTTTTTGTTTTTTTTTTTTTTTCTATAGAAGAGAGTAATTTTCAGCAACAACACCAGAAAGGAAGAATGTTCAGTAGAACAGAATAGAAAGTGAAAGTTCAGGAGAACCTGTAGCAATAGAGGACGTTCACAGTGCTCTAAAACATCTCCAGCACACAGTAGCACACAGAAGGAAGATGCGCCAGAATAAGCGTGTAGTTTTTGTATGAAGAATGTATAGAGCTTTTGCTCTGAGTTTTGTCAATAATCTTTTTGATTGTAATCCTTTGGTGAATGAAATAGAAAATAAAATATATATTATTTTTGTCTCCTTGTGTTTGTCTCCTTTGAGCTGTGCATGTTTTCATTCTTTGCCCACTATAGTTGGGTTTGTTTTCCCAACAGACTGGTATCAAAGCCCTAAGATTTCTAGGCATTTAGTTTGTTAAAGCCCTAGATTTTATCTGGGTATTTGTAGTTTCCCCCATTTAGAAAAATGGTTGGAGGAGAAAATAGGAGTTGGCAGTAGCCACCTATATTTGATGGAAAAAATGATGATGTCTGGGCATAGAAAATGAAAACCATTTTCATAGCAAATGATTTGTGAGAGGTAGTTGCAAATGGGTTCATAGATGTGACTAACACAAATGCATTTGCAAAATTGAGTAATGCTCAAAAGAACTAGTTGAAGGAGACAAGAAAAAATGATGCAAAAGCCTTCAATTTGATTGAGGTAGCCTTGATAGAAGCTATCTTTCCTCGAATAGTAGTAGCTAGTTATGCAAAAGAAGTATGACAAATACTTTAAACCACCTACAAAGGGACTGAGAAAGTCAGGTTAGTGAAACTCCAGTTGCAAAGGAGAGAATTTGAGACCATGCAGATGAAGGATAGTGAGTCCATTTTAGATATTCATACAAGGTCTTCCACCTTTATTAACCAATTGAGGATAAATGGAGAAACCATGGAAGAGTAGAATATTGTGGAGAAGATTCTCAGAAGTTTACCCACAAAATTTGACCCAATGGTTATTGCCATAGAAGAGGAAAATGACCTCTCAACATTATCAGTTGATGAATTAATGGGTTCACTTCAAACCCATGAGCAACGCCTAAATAGGTCTACAAATTCTTCCCAGGAACAAGCCTTCAAAGCAAAAGCAATTGTGAGAGGCAAGTGAAGAGGAAGAAATGGTAGAGGAAGAGGTCAAAGAGGTAGAGGTAGAAGCAAATCTGGAAGAGGAGGCTCAAACAGTCAAGAGGAAGCCAGTACCTCCCAATCAGATTTTCAAAACACAAAGAAAAATAGCAACTCGAATAAGAGATCTGATAAGAGCAATGTGTAGTGTTACTACTGTCACAAGTATGGTCACTATGCAAGTGAATGCAGGAAGAAACAGTGTGACCAAGGGAGTCAAAATGCAAACGTGGAAAATGAGAACAAGGATGAAAACGAAAAACAATCATAAGTGTTCATTGCATACAATCTTGTAGAACAAGGCAGCGTTGAAGTTTGGTAATTGGACAGCGGCTATAGCAACCACATGAGTGGTAACATAAATTTATTTTCCTCCACTGACCACAACATTAAGTTTGAAATAAAAATGGGAAACAATGAGAAAGTTCTAGTCATGGGCAAAGGCATAGTGAGCTTACAAACCAAGCATGGTGAAGAAATACTGCTTCATGGTATCTTCTATGCCCCAGGAATGAAACACAACATTTTGAGAATTGGACAGATGGTCCAAAATGGATATAAAGTGCTAATGGAGAAAGGGGAATGCATCATCTATGAGAGAGATGGAAGCAAGAAAGTTATGGTAGTGGTTCAAATGACAAAGAACTGAATGTTTCCCCTCAAAATGGAAATCTCAGCATAGTCAATAGGCTTGTAGTAGTCAGCCTTCAAGATAGTCATCCAAGGCCCATCCAAGCTTTGGAATTTGAGGTATGGGCATCTAAGTTATTCTATTTTAAATCTTTTAGCTAAAATTGATATGGTTAGGGGCCTACCAACAATTGTAGAGCCCGATGGAAAGTGTGAAGCATGCATCTTAGGTAATCAACATAGGTAACCATTTCAATCAGGGAATTCTAGGAGAGTTAGAGCACCATTAGAGTTGGTGCACTCAAATTTGTGTGGTCCCATGAAGACCCAACCCTAGGAGGAAATTTTTATTTTATGACACTCAGAGATGACTATAGTAGAAAAATATGGGTGCATTTTTTGAAGAAAAAATTAGATGCATTTGAGAAGTTCAAAGCGTTTAAGGCCTTGGCTGAAAAGAAAAGTGGTCACTATATCAAATTCCTCATAACAGATAGAGGGGGAGAGTATATCTCTCAAGAGTTTATGAATTTTTTCTAGTCTAAAGGTAGTCAAAGACAACTCACAGCCCGGTATACTCCACAACAAAATGGAGTGGTTGAAAGGAAGAATAGAACCATCACAGAGATGGAAACAAGCATGTTGAAGGAAAAAGGTTTGTCTAATGAGTATTGGGGTGATGTTGTAGCAACAATAGTCTACATCTTGAATAGGTGCCCCACAAAGGCCGTTCGTGATAGGCTCCCACAAGAGGCATGGACGAAATGCAAATGGAGTGTTGAAAATTTGAGAATATTTAGATGTGTGGCATATGCACTTGTGCCAAAAGAGAAAAGGAAGAATTTGATTACAAAGGTGAAAAATGCATTTTCATAGGCTATAGTGAAGAATCAAAAGCCTACAGATTGTACAATCCCATCACCAAGAAAGTGGTGATCAATAGGAATGTTGAATTCATTGAAAATGAGTCATGGGATGGAATAGTTGATAGCAACACAGTTATTTCTATTTCAATACCTTTTGAGGATGAAGGAGTTGCAGAAGGAAGATGCTCCAGAACTTTATAGCGAGGTAACAGTTTAGAAAACATCAACAACAACTCTGGAAACTTTTAGCAGGGAAGTTGCTCTGAAAACTTCCAGCATGGTAGATGATCCAGAAGTTTACAATAGCAGTCTTCTTCATCAATCTAATAGTCAAACAACTCTGAAAATTCTGACCCTATGCTTGCATCATTGATGCCACAAAAGACTAGAAGTGTGAGGGAAATTTATGACAACACAAGGTATGATGACTTTGATAAGAATTCAGATTTTTCTATGTTTTCTTATAGTGATCCAATGTATTTTGAAGAAGTCGTGAAAGAAGAAAAATGGTGTAATGCCATGGATGAAGAGATGGATGCTATAGAAAGAAACAAAACATGGGAGCTCACTGATTTACCCAAAGGGAAATCAGTCATTGGAGTTAAGTGGGTCTATAAGATCAAATGCACTGTTGATGGTAAGGTTGAAAGACATAAAGCAATGCTGGTTGTTAAGGGATACAAATAGTAGCCTAGAAGAGACTATGATGAAACATATGCACCAGTTGCAAGGCTGGAAACAATGCGGGAAGTCCTAGCAATTGCAACCCAACATGAATGGAAAGTATTACAAATGGACATGAAATTAACCTTCTTGAATGGATTGCTAAAAGAAGAGGTGTATGTGGAGCAGCCACCTGGCTATGAAGTTCCAAGGAAAGAAGTCTATAGGCTCTAGAAAGCTCTTTACAGGCTTAAGCAAGCACCATGGGCATGGTACAACATAATTGATTCATACCTTCTGAGCAATTGGTTTAGCAAAATGGGTAGTGAACCCACACTCTACATCAAGGCAGTCAATGGTGAGATTCTTATTATTGTTTTGTATGTAGATTATTTAATTTTTATAGGGAATAGTAATTTTTTCATTGCTAATTTTAAAGAGGCAATGAAAAAGGAGTTTGAAATGACAGACCTAGGTTTGCTAAAATATTTCCTAGGCATAGAGGTCCAACAAATAGATCATGGCATCTTTATTTCACAAACAAGTTATGCTAAACAAATCTTGAAGAGATTTAGAATGTTGGACAACAAATTAGCCCCAACCCCAACAGCTACAAGTCTGAAATTAAGCAAAGAGGACAGCAGCACTAGTGTTAACCCAACCCTCTACAAGAGCATGGTTGGAAGCCTCATGTATTTGAAAACAAAAAGACCTTATTTGATGTACGTAGTAAGCCTGATTACTAGGTTCACGGAGCAACCTAAGCACACACACTGGAAAGCAGGAAAAAGAATTCTAAGGTATGTCAATGGCACAAAAGGCTATGGCATTATGTACACTGCCTCCAATGAATTTCAGCTAGTTGGGTACATAGACAACAATTGGGCAGGAAATGTAGATGACAAAAAAGAGCACATCGAGATACTTGTTCCACATGGGTTTAGGAGAAATATCATGGGCATCAAAGAAGCAACCCATAGTTTCTCTCTCCACATCTAAAGCAGAGTACATAGCAGCAAATGTAGTAGCATGTCAGACAATTTGGCTTAGAAGAATCCTTGCATATTTGAATGAGTAGCAAGAAGATGGTACAACCATATTTTGTGAAAATGTGTCTTCTATTGCATTGACTAAGAATCCCATCTTTCATGGATGAAGCAAGCACATCGAAATCCACTACCATTTCATAAGGGAGTTGGTGGAGCATGGAGAGATTCAACTTCAGTATTGCAGATCTGAGCAACAACTCGCTGATATTTACATAAAAGAATTTTCAAAAGAATCTTTTGAATGCCTAAGAGATAGGCTTGGTATGCAAGAATTCTCCAGAACTTTGGTTCTAGAAAGCTTAGAAAAGAGAATATGATCTGAAACTTTGGTTCTGGAAAGCATAGAAAAGTGCAGATGCTCCGAAACTTTGGTTCTAGAAAACTCAGAAAAGAGAAGATGCTCTAGAACTTTGGTTCTAAAAAACTTAGAAAAGAGCAGATGCTCTGGAACTTCAGAAGATAATTCTAGAATGTAGAATAGATGCACACAGGCATACTTTGAAAACTTTGCGTCGGTGCTCTAGAACTTTTATTCCATTACTCCAGAAGTTTTGCAAAGTGATAAAAGGCAGGGACCGATGCTCTGAAATCTTTGCTCCAGAAACTTTGCTCTAGAAATTTTGAATGATGATGAAAAGAAAAATGGCTCAGGATTAAGGGGGAGTGTTGGAATATTTAATCCTGAGCAGCAACGAGAAAGTGCATTTAATGCACCATCAGATGAAATCCAATTTGGAATTTCCCCCGCTTGACATGTCTGACAACCATGCTGGCCAGTTAATATTTGGAAGAAAATTAATTATGGTGGTTGAATTTGAATTGGGTGCTAGTTTTTGGGAAGAAAAAAAAGACAAAAGAATAGAATGTTTTTTTTTTTGTAGAAGAGACAATAATTTTCAGCAGCAACAACAGAAAGGAAGAATGTTTAGCAAAACATAATAGAAAGTGAAAGTTCTGGAGAACCTGTAGTAGCAGAGGACATTATAGTGCTCCAGTGCTCCGGAACATCTCCAACATGCAGCAGTACATAGAAGGAATATGCGCAAGAATAAGCATAGTTTTTGTATGAAGAATGTATAGAGCTTTTGCTCTGAGTTTTGTTAGTAATATTTTTATTGTAATCCTTTGGTGAATGAAATAGAAAATCAAATATATATTATTTTTGTCTCCTTGTGCTTGTTTCCTTTGAGCTATGCATGTTTTCATTCTTTTCCCACTGTAGTTGGGTTTATTTTCCCAACAATTTATACTTAAAAAACTTAAACATATGCATACTACTATATCAAAATTTAAGTTGTTAATTGTTATTTGTAAACCCAACTTAACCACGAGCATGTGCTACCCCCTTGATCTTCATTGGATATTCTAGGCCATACTGAGCATGCTCAACCAATTATGCATCCACATTCATCGTGCTCTCCATCCCCAAACCACTCCCACCACCATCCATATCCCAATAAGCTTCCCCTACAAAGTTCTAAATCTATCTAGCCTCCTCATCATTCATGAGTCCCACCCATCTCTTTAAGAATCCAATCCTTAGTTCCCTCACTTTTTTATTTGGAATCACCTTCATGGACCATGGAACTATTATGGGATACTTCTCAATTTTGTGGCCTCACCTTCTTAGCATATAAAAATCTATTGGAAATAGAATCCTACCCTCCTGATCCACATTCTCTAAGACGTCACCAAGCTCCCCTAGAAAATCATTTTTGAACAACTTCTCACATAGGACCCTAGCATCCTCATTTACCATCCCTTCATTTAGTATGGTCACAAAAACATGGCGGATACATCTTAGTTAACCCTATACCTATGTTCAATCCTTAGGAAATATTCACCCAAAACCCATTTCACTGCATGAATAACTAGACAATGGTGTACCTTTAGTATGTGCTTCATTATGTTTTCTATCATTGTCCCCAAAAATGCAACCTATTGCTTTTTTCTTACTGACCTCGTAGGTGTATCCATCTTTACTTTGTAATTTAACACTGCCTAAAGGGAAAGCCAAAACTCCTCTTTGTGTTAACCACAATATCGGCCACCTTGAAATATTAAAATTCATGTGCATGATTTGATATCCTATACCTCATATTAATGTGGAGATTCTCTCTGCCCCTTCTGTTATTATTTCTTTATGTGCCTTTGTTCTCCTTCGATCCTTCCAACATCTTCACTAAGATTACATCCTTCCTCCAACCTACAACCAACTCATATGCCCTGAAAGTCACCTTAAAAGTTCAAATTTTGATTTGATTGTCATATTTTCCCCAAATGTGCCCTTTCAAGATGGCAACCTATTCATCTACCTATTTTCTTTGACCCCTTTCTTTGCCAACTCATCTACCACCATTTTTTCTTCATGGTATATATGTGAATTTGAAATATTCTAATCTTCCTATTAGTTTCCAGATCGGCTCCAACCACTTGCTAAGCTTCCAATTTGGTTTTTTATTTTGATGGATATAATTTATTGTTATTAATGAATCACCTTCTAAGTGCACTCTCCTAGTCTTTATGTCCAATCCATATTTCAAACCCATATATGGAACCCTAAATTATGCCATGTTATTAGTTGCTTCTCTTATGAATTTTTTTCACAAAGAACCTTACACATATGATCTCTGATCACACAACTTACACCACTTTGTCCAGTGCTTCCTTTGGAAGCTCTGTCAAAGTTTATCTTTATCCACCCTACTTACAATGCCTTCCATTTCTCCCCTTTCCTCAAATCAACAGGAAGATCAACCTTATAATCCCCATTAATAGTGATAATTATGTAATGAATTGTTAGATACTAAATACATAAATTATATGCCTATAAATACAAGTACATATCAATAAAATCATGCAAATATATACCAAGCCAACTTATTATAACTGATATAATGGGCATATGTTGGTAGAAATTTGAAATATGGATTATTTAATTTTTGTGTAGATACTACATGGTTAGAGATCAATCCCATGTCACAATATTATCATAATACAAGAGAATCCAAATATAATTGTGGAAAGTAAATTATTTGACACAAAAGGTTAATAATAGGTGTAATAAATATAAATGTCTCATAATATTTGTAGGCGTAGATAATATACAATACAATATATGGTAATATATTAATGCATGGGCATCTGTGAAGGTTTGGTAAAAAAGCACAACTTTAAATAATATATGGTAATATGTTAATGCATAGGCATCTGTGAAGGGTTGGTAAAAGATAACAACTTTAAGGAAAAGTGTATCATTTTTAGTAATTGTATTAAGTCACTTTATGAAAACATGACTAAATCTCAATAGAAATTGGCATTAGTATATAAATTTATATTACACTTTACCCCAAAACAAGGAATGATTTAGTGGCTATGTTCTCATTTGACTACTTTTTATATTTTTATCCCCAATATTTACTAATTTTTAGGTTCTTCCAATTTTTCTAATTCACTCATATTTAGAACATTTATTCGAATCCTAAAATAAATTCACTTGAATTTTATATAAATATATAGATCAACACATATTATGCTATACTATTTATAAATTTTTTCCCTAATCTCTTTAATTTATTACGTGTTATTTTTCATTTCTATACTAGTCCCATTTCATTATCTTTTCTTAAAATTTATCTATTGGAAGATAATTTAGAGATTCAACTAGTGTAAAATTTATATATTTAATAAAATTAGTCATTAAAATACAAATATATTGGTGCAAGAAAAATATATTGTCATCCACTTTGGAATTTAATTTCCATGATGAAAATATATTAGCTAGGATATCATTATCATTTGTAATGCACTTTCTAGTATTTTATAGAATTCTTAAAAGGTCATATTTGAAAGAATACCCTACCCTCAATTCAAGTTGCATGTGAATACTAACATGAACATGTATTAAAATGTGAATGATCACTAATAAATATGCATGTAAACTAATTAATCAAATGCAAAGATTATCATGATCCTTATAAAATAATAGTGCCAAAAATATTTTATCATATATATTCATTCTTTGACATGCATCCTTCATGGGAAATTGTATACTAAACAAAAGATGTGAAATAAGTAGCTTTGGTTATGCAACCAAAGATAAAAATAACTATAATATAATATTACTATCTATGATTATGAGAGAGATAAGGAGAGATTAGGGTTGAAAAATCATACCTATAAAGAAGGTAGTAATGATATATTAAGCACTACCACTATCATGCGATTATGATTCATATGGGAAAATTATTGAGTCTTTGTATTGGTACCTATAACTATGTATAATATCAAGGAGTTTTAACAATATTTTTTCCCCATTTATTTGTTGAATCCACCAAATGCAAGAAATTGAAGAGGGGAAAATAGTACATTAATTTTAGATGTAAGCTAAGAAAAAAGAAACCATAAAATATGTCAAGTAATTAATTTCACTAAATGTATTCTATGATAATAAAGTAAGACATCTCAAATGATACAAGTATAGGTAAAATAAAATTACATCCAATCCAAATGGATAGAAACACATGTGTAAGTACATGGATCATTCTAAAAGGAATATGCCCCAGGGTCAATGTCACTACAAAAATACAAACACACAAGGGACAAGGTAAGCTAATAGGTTCATATATGTAGAAAAACTCTATGTTTGTGGTATATTAGGTCCTATAATATGACCTATTTGGTATGGGGAATGCTATAGTGTCCATATAATTACCATAATAGAATGAGAACACATAAAATATGGAATGCATGATCTATTATTATGCTATAGTACTTAAATATGGTTCTATAAATGGTATGAAATAAGAAAGATCATAATAATGCCTATCTATTGTGATAATAAGGTAAATATTTCTCTTCATCACTAAAATTTATCATATGGTGATTAAAAATAGGTAACTAATTAAATATATAACCATATCAATGTATATAGGAAAGATGTTATAAAAAAACACATAACTATTATTTTCGTGATATGGAAAAAGTGATACGAATTTCTAAGCTAATATGAAGATAAGAAATAAAAAGACAAATAAATGATATTATAAGTTCATAAATATTAATGTTAAAATGTTCATCAATATGGAAGGATCATAAGGATCATAATAGTTTGATGTAAACATGACTAGGACAACAAAATAGCATGCTATGTATCATATTGGTTGGTAGCCATGATAAATATTATAAGTAAAAATTTAAATATTATAAGACCAGTAGGAATGAAATAAAAATATTTAAATATAAAATCAAGGTGGTAATTGATAAGAATCATAAAATTATGGAGAATATGTATATAACAACAAATATGTATACACTCAATCCAGCGGTAAAAATGGTCATAAGATGACATAAGAGTCAAATATGTAGGAAAAGTAACAAGAAAATATGGATATGCATAGGGGATAAAATTAAAAGAAGCACAATAAAAATTCTTCCATAATGGAAAAGCAACAAGCTAAACCAAGCATGATATAACCAAAGAGTCCAAAGTGGAATAACACCTAAGGTAAATGGACAAATGGGGAATGGATATTACAACATAAGTGAAAAACTAAAAGGTAATAATATAAATCAAAAGGAAATAGTGAAATAAATATCATAAAACATGTTGATAGTAATTTATGTCAACATGCACCAATAAAAGTGAATTTTAATCATCCACAACAAATCTAGTAGAAAGAACAATTAGTAAGAGTATCTAAGAAATAAAATATCCCCACATAAATTAAATAGTTTGTCGTTTACATAGTGTATAACCTTAATATAAGGTTTGTTATGATGAACAATCCAATTTATTTACATATACATTTTAATTTCATACTTGATTCACCTCATCAAGTGAGGGTGTATTAGGATCATTACTATGCTTAATATTTATCCTCCATTTTCCTATAATTTCTTTAACACTATGTTTCAAATAAATAAATCTATCAAGAGAATCTACTTGTGTATGATGATAAGACAAAATCATTTAGCCTAGTTTACTTTTACAAAAAGTAAGGTAATGAAAGTTTTTTAATATTTTTTAATGTTGTATACTTCAGAGATATAATAGATTTTTATAATGAACCACATTGGTCTTTGGATAAGTTAGGAGAGGATAGCATAGGATGCAAGGTACGTATGATATATATAGAATCCTCAAGGATAAGTACAAAAAAATAAGAAAAAAAAAAAATCATTACAAGATAAAACCATGTAAACAATATCATTATTTGTTGTAGGTTTATATATGTTGAGGATATTGAGAAAATTGTAAAAGAAAGTGTTCCAGGTTCCCAGTGGAACTGTGCAGGTCATGAAGGTGTCTTTTTTTTTATGTTGAATTTTAGCTACTATGGAATAAAGAGTTTTATGCTGAGTCTATCTAGATCATCTACAAGAAGTTTTAGAGGTCCGCGTATAGATTTGATCATGCTATGGTCTGACAGTGTTTTGATGGTCTCTGTCAGTGTTCCTAAGTGAAGTTTGTGTGATTATGGAAATCTCATTTGTTGTGGATGTTTCTCTATTATTTCTTGGTGATCTTGGATGTTTCTAGATCATGCTCTATCTTGGTGGTACACCCACATTGATCGGTGTGCTTGTGGTCAAAAAAATTTCCTACATACATTCAGTTTTTCTTGTTCTTGGCCGACATGATGGTGGTAGCGTGTTGTGGATCTTCGAGGTGAAATTAATTGAAGTCCTTTTATGTTGGAATTGTTAATTTGGGTCCCAACTATGTTGTGGCTGACCTTGGTGGATTCACTTTTAAAAAATTATTTTTAATTTTGAGTCGACATTGAAAATATGTTTTATTTTCCTAGCCGACTAAGTTATTGATGAAATCTCATATAGTGGATATATAAGAGTGATTGTTTCATCGGTGTAGTGTGTGGAAAAGGTGTTGATTGTGCTCTTATGTGTATATGTGTGAATATCATTCGATTGCAAAGCAGAGTGTGAAGAAGATCGAGCAAAGTGTGAAGTAGTTTGTGAAGGAGTTTTTTGTGCTTAATTGGAACTATAATCAAGCTTGTGTAGAAACAATTTTCTCTATTCATACCCTCAGGATTTTAATCCTATTTTGTATTGTTGGGCAGTGAGCCCCTTTTGTAATTAAGTAGTGAGCTCTAGGTAGTGTGCTTAAATGCAAGTGCATTCCCCTTTATTAATTTCATTATACTTTTAACAGGGTATAATATTGTGGACTAACATCCACTGTGGTTTTTCCCCTAACAGGGTTTCCACATACAAAATATTGGTTTTCTTTGTCTCTCTAATGTTTTAATTTCTTATTCATTAGATCTAAGATTAAGTAAAGTAAAGTTTGAAAAGTTTATTATTTTGTGACAACTGATTCACCCCCCTCCTCTTAGTTGTCTTTCCTTTTTTTTCCAACAATTGGTACTAGAGTAGGTTCCTCTAAAGAAGTCTAAAAGCTTGAGGTGATCCAAGATGGCAACATTCAAGAAGGACAGTCCAAGATTCGATGGAACTAACTACTCACTGTGGAAATTTAGGATGCAATGTCACCTAAGGTGTATTGGTGAAGCCTACTAGAAGATTACAAAAGATCCATATGTTATTCCTCAGAATGGTCCCTCCAATGTTGATCAGATCAAAGATGTTGAAAGTAATATCAAGGCTATTGAAGCTTTGGTGAGTGCTATATTTTCATCTTCACCCATCTTCAAATTCCCATACTTGCCTTTTAAACTTTGTAGCTTAGCCATCTTCACCTGGGCATCTCCTTCATACAAATTTTGTAACTTCATCCAAATCTCATGAGCTATCTGCAGTCCTACCACATTATCCATCTTTTATGCAAAGAGTAAATGAAATAGTGATGGGTATTGCATGTGTCACTGGTTCTGTGGATGAGGATGAAATTGTGGCTAAGATACTCAAATCCTTTCCTCCCTCCTACAAAGTGAAGGTTCATGCTATTGAAGAGCTTAGATTAGTAACAAATATGTCAAGAGACATGCTAATTGGTAAGCTTGTTGCTTTTGAATTAAGTGAATTTGGTGAATCTATTCCAAAAACTGAATCTGCATTCAAGGCTACTATATTTGAAAGTAACAAGCAAAGATATGGTCTGGGAGAATGTTCCTAAAAGATATCCAAGTATGATGAAGAATTGAAGCAGCTTGTAGATAAAGAAAGAGAGGTAGAAGAATTGGAGGCACTGATTGTAAAGAAAGAAGGTAGAGGAAAAGGTAAGTATGGAGGAGTGTTACCTATTAAATGTTTTTCATGTAGTAAAATAGGTCATTTTGCATCAAGATGTCCTAAAAGAGTCCCTAGAACTAATCCTAACAAGTCTAGATTCCAAAATAAATGTTACTTTGCTAAAGAAGGAGTGACTGATGATGAGTCTAATAAAGATACTGGAAATGAAGACGAATGGGTTTTCATTGCTATCGTTGAAAATAGTCCTATGGCTACTAAATCTACTAAAGATGAGAAAGGTCTTGTAGCCCAAGTTGGAGAAAAGGATGAGTGGGTTATTGATAGTGAATGCTCACATCATATGACTGGTGATAAAAACAAATTTGTAAGTCTAGAGAAGTATGATGATGGTATTGTAAGATTTGGAGACAACAATGCTGGTGTGATTTGTGGCAGAGGTTCTATTTTTCTTGGTGGTAAGGATAACACTGATGATGTTCTTTATATTGAAGGCTTGAAGGACAATATTTTGAGTGTTGGACAGATGGTGGGAAAAGGCTATGATCTACAATTCAAATATGGAAGATGCAAGATATGTGGAAGTTCTGGCTTGATATGATTGCTACTGGTAAATAGACAAAAGGTAATATTTTTCACCTAAATACTACTAGTGGGAGTTGTTTAATTGCTCAAGTAGATGAAAGCTTATTGTGGAATAGGAGGCTATGTCATGTAAATTTTGATAACATTGTCAAGGTAAGTTCCACTCAAGTAGTAAGAGATCTACCTAGTGAAGCTTGCTAACACAATTTGTAAGGAATGTCAAATGGGTAAACATAATAGAGTCTCTTTCCATAGAAAACAGTTTCATTCAAATGATTTTCTAGAGTTGCTACATACTAAACTTTGTGGTCCCTCCAGAGTTAGAAGTATTCATGGAGAAAGGTACTCTATGTTGATTATTGATGATTGTTCTAGAATGATATGGGTTTCCTTTTTAAGAGAAAAATGTGAAGCACTGGAAAAGTTCAAAAGTTTCAAGGCTATGGAAGAGAATGATAAAGGTCTAAAACTCAAGTGTTTGAGATCTAACAGAGGTGGTGAGTTCACCTCCAAGGAGTTCAACTCTTTTGTGAACAACATGGAATTAGAAGACATTTATCTACTCCCCAAACCCCTCAATAGAATGGAGTTGCAGAAAGAAAGAACAAAACAATATTGGATACTACTAGAACAATGATGATAGAAATAAATGTGCCCCAGAGCTATTGGAGTGAAGCTATAAGCACTACTGTGTACACTTTAAATCAGGTATATGTTAATGGAAATTTTGGTAAGACCCCTTTTGAGCTATGGTTTGGTTACAAACCTATTGTTAAATATTTCAAGATCTTTGGAAGAAAATGTTATATCAAGAGACATGATGGTATAGGAAATTTTGATGCAAGAAGCGATGAAGGAATATTTTTAGGTTATTCTACTAAGAGAAAGTCCTACTGATGCTATAACAAAAGACTGAGAAAGATGGTTGAGAGTGCAAATGTTAGAGTTGATGAGGATTCTGTCAAATCATCTAGATATTGTGGATATGATTTTGCTGAAGACAATACAAACAAAGGGAAGAATGTTTAGACACATAATCAACTTCAAATTGTACCATATGTTCTGGTAAAGCAACCTTAATTCGTTCTAGTAAGTCAAGGTAGTCAGGAAGCAAAGACAGGTGCAAGTGCAGAAGGAAGATAAGAAGAATCAGAAGTTCAAGAAAATTCCAAAACCCCAAGGTATGTAAAGCTAAATCATTCTGAAAGTCAAATTATAAGAGATAAGAATAAAGGAGTGCAAACTAGAAGGAATATTGCAAAAGAGTACTGACTGATTTCCAAGATTGAACTTAAAAATGTCACTAAAGCCTACCAAGATGAACACTAGATGGAAGCTATGAAGGAAGAGCTAACACAAATTGAAAAGAATGACACATGGATACTGGTTCCCATACCTAAAGACAAAAATGTTCTTGGTACTAAATGTATGTTTCGAAACAAGCTAAATGAAAAAGGTGAAGTGGTCTGGAATAAAGCAAGACTTGTATGTAAAGGGTATTCTTAGATGGAAGGTGTTGAATTTGAAGAAACTTTTGCCCCTATTGCCAGAATCGAAGTTGCTAGATTATTTCTTGCTTATACTACATACAAGGAATACAAAGTCTATCAGATGGATGTGAAGTCAACATTTCTGAATGGAGAACTAGAAGAAGAATTATACATTGAACAACCAAATAGATTTCAGCTAACTAACAAGGAAGATATGGTTTGTTGCTTGAGGAAAGCTCTATATGGACTCAAGCAAGCTCCCAGAGCCTGGTATGCTAGATTGGAAAATATTTATTGAAGCTTGGATTCACTAAAGGTATTGTTGATAGAAACTTATATTTCAAATTGGTCATGATAAAGAGTTAATTATAGAATTCTTTGTTGATGACATCATTTTTGGAAGAGATGACAATCTATGTATGAAGTTTGTTGATGAGATGAAGGATGAATTTGACATGAGTATGATTGCAGAGATTAAGTTCTTTATAGGATTACAAGTGACCCAATTAGACAAGGGGATATTCATATCTCAGTCCAAATATGTGAGAGAGCTACTGAAGAAATTTGGGATGGAAGATTCAAATCCTATTGGTACTCCCATGGTGACTGCATGTAAGCTAACTCAAAATGATGATTCTCCCAAGGAAAATCAAACTAGATATAGGTCAATGATCAGTGGATTACTTTATTTAACCCAGACTAGGCTAGATATTATGAATGTTGTATGTATGGTTGCCAGATTTTAGGTTGATCCAAAAGAATCACATGTGACTACTGTTAAGAGGATCTTTAGATATCTGAAAGGAATAGTTGACTTTGGACTTTGGTATCCAAAGGATGATGATCTCAATTTGAGTGCATATACTGATGTGGATTGGGCTGGTGATGTAGATGACAAGAAAAGTACTAGTGGTGATGCTTTCTTCCTAGGGAAGAAGATAGTGTCTTAGTTGAGCAAAAGGTAGAATTCCATTTCTCTATCTACTGCTAAAGCAGAATATATTGCTACTGCAAACAATTGCACTCAAGTAATATGGATGAAATAAATGTTGAAAGATATCAAGGTAACATATGAAGAGCCTATTGCCATATACTATGATAATTCAAGTGCATTAAATATTTCAAAGAATCTGGTACTACACTCGAAGACTAAACATATATCAATTAACTTTCATTTCTTGAGGGAGAAAGTCAATGAGAAAGAAGTCAGATTGGAGCATGTGCCTACTAAAGAATAGATTGCAGACATCCTTACTAAGTTGTTGTTGAAGGATACTTTTGAGTATCTTAAACGAATGCTAGTGGTAATCACCCCTCCTAATAAGAACTAAGAAATGCATTTACTTGCATCAATATGTGAGATACATTGCTATATTATGATCTGGATTGATGTTTTTGTGGTTGCTACTCAGGGGGAGCAGTCAGATGTGCAGATATGTGGTTCATAGCGTGTATATGGAAAGGTCATGGTTACCTTTTCCATTGATGTCAAAGGGGGAGAAGTGGAATGTGAAAAATCCTTTTAAGAATCGAAGAGAAATTGAGAAGAGTTAGAACCAAACGGAAAGCAAGTATGTTGGGTTGATGGTATTTTTCACATCATGTGTTGCTATCAATACCCAAGGGGGAGATTTTTGGATGATGTGGATGTGTTGTTGATATGTGGTTGTCATTGATGTCAACACTATTAGCATTTAGTGTATTAGAGGTTGTATATGTCGAGGATATTGAGAAAATTGTAAAAGAAAGTGTTCAAGGTTCCTAGTGGAACTGTGCAGGTCATGAAGGCATCTTGTTTTTTACATTAAATTTCAGTTGTTGTGGACTAAAGGGTTTTCTGCTAAGTTTATCTAGATCATCTACCAGAATTTTTAGAGGTCCGCGTATATATTTGATCATGTTGTGGTCTGGAAGTGTTTCTGCAGTCTTTGTCAGTGTTTCTGAGTGAATTTTGTGTGATTCTAGAAATCTCAGTTGTTGCAGATGTTTCTCTACTATTTCTTGGTGCTCTTGGATGTTTCTATATCATGCTCTATCTTTGTGGTATGTCCACATTTATCAGTGTGCTCATGGTCAAAAAAATTTCTTGCATATGTTCAGTTTTTCTTGTTCTTGGCTGACATGTTGGTGTTAGTGTGTTGTGGATCTTTGAGGTGAAATTAATTGAAGTCTTTTTGTGTTGGAATTGTTAATTTGGTTCCCCGCTATGCTATGGCCAACCTTGGTGGATTCACTTTTAAAAATTTATTTGTAAATTTGGGCCGACATTGAAAATATGTTTTATTTTGTTGGCCGACTAAGTTATTGATGAAATCTCATGTAGCGGATATATAAGAGTGATTGTTTCATTGGTGTAGTGTGTGGAAAAGGTGTTGAGTGTACTCTTATGTGTGTATGTGTGAATATCATTTGATTGCAGAGTAGAGTGTGAAGAAGATCAAGCAAAGTGTGAAGTAGTTTGTGAAGGAGTTTTTTGTGCTTAATTGGAACTGTAATTAGGCTTGTGCAAAAGCTATTTTCTCAATTCATACCCTCTAGATTTTAATCCTATTTTGTATTTTTGAGTAGTGAGCCACTTCTGTAATTGAGTAGTGAGCTCTACACAATGTGCTTAAATGCATGTGCATTCCCCTTTATTGATTTCATTATACTTTTAACAGGGTATAATCTTGTGGACTAACATCCACCTTGGTTTTTCCCCTAATAGGGTTTCCACATAAAAAATCTTGGTGTTCTCTATCTCTCTGATTTGTTAATTGCTTATTCATTAGATCTGAGATTAAGTTAAGTAAAGTTTGAAAAGTTTATTATTCTGTGACAACTGATTCACCCCCCTCTAAGTTGTCTATCTTTGTTTTTCCAACAACATAGTTTGAACAAAAGACCAAAGACAAACAATGGATAAAGGATGATGAAATGACCAGGATAAGTGGATAAAAATATGGAACTAATACAATGAGACAAGATATACTAATTGGATAGGATGGTGGTGATTGCAGGAAGCTCAGGGATGGGATAGTTATCCAAATCATCAAAAGATGAATTGGGAGGATGATATGATGGAGAGATGAGTGATGAGGAGTGATAGGAGATTGGAAAGATTGGTGAAAGAAGGGGGAGTGATGACAATGAGATAGATGGCATTCGGTTTTATGGGGGAATCCTATAGCCAGATACCAATGACAAGGGATTGTGAGATGGGATGAGGATAAAGATGAAGGGATGGATAGAAAAAGATAAGGAGATGGAAAGATGCTAGAATGGATGGATAAAGGGATATAGATTTGGATGGGGGAAAAGGTTACTCGATAGATAGATGGAAATGTAAGGATTTGGAAGATGAAAGGGATTTGCTATGATGGATGGATAGAGGGATAAGGATGGGGAGATGAAAGGGATTGTTTGGATGGATAGGAAGACAAGGATGGGGAGATGGAAGGGATTTTTTGGATGGATAGGAGGATAAGGATGGGGAGATGGAAGGGATTGCCATGATGGATGGATCTAGAGGGATAAGGATTTGGATGAGGAAAAGGTTACGAGATGGATAGATGAAAAGGGATGCTATGATGGATAGGAAGATTAGGATGGTGAGATGGAATGGAATGTTTGGATGAATGATGTCTCTAAGGAATTATGTCACAAAGGAAGTAGATACCCCCAGTCTAGATACATCATGTGTGATGAGGCAGGAGGGATGGAAGACAAGTGGATGGGGAGGTAAAGGAGATAAATGGAGGATGATATGATGGGTGGATGAGGGAGGGAGATGGATGTAGATTGGACGCCTGGGTAAGGAAGGAAGACTGATAGTAGCATGATGAGTGGAAAAAGAAGGTAGATGGATGTGGATAAGGAATAAGATAGTGTATGGAGGAAGGGAATGAATTCCAAGAGGTGTCCAAAGCATGTATGTATGTTTTCCCCTATCTATATCAAGATCACAAGGAGGATGGAGGGATTGGGATAAATTGGATATGACAGGCAGGATGTGTAAGATAGGTGGGATGAAGGAGATGGGTGAAGGGGATGCAATTTCCCTCAAGTGTGGAAGTAATTTGGATGGGGGATTTACACATGATGCATGCTTGATAGGTTTTCATCATGGTACTTATCCAAGGCACTTGTTTTCCAAGTTTTCACCATCAGACAAATTATTTCTCTTTACTTTCTTTTTGACTTTTTTGACTTTTTTGGATTTTGTGGATTTTTTGAAATTTTTAGAGTTTTGGATAGTATGAAGATGGAGATGGATAAGGATAGGGATGTGGATAAATGGATTTAGAATATATGTGATAAGGAGATAGATGAAGGACTCAAGCACCAAGTTCCATATGAGATATTAAGAACCCATGTGTGAAGTGATTATTGGATGTTGGTACAACATTATTAGGATAAATGGATTATGCAAGAGAATGGATTAAAGGGATTTGATGGGGGAGATATGTGGGATAATCGATGGGATGTTGGAAAGTATATAGATGGAATAATGGGGTAGGTGTGTGATGGGGTGATGTTTTCAGGACCAACATTGGCACATATGGTGGTGGATGTGAAAGGATAGGAGGATTAGTGGATGGATGATGTGGAGATAATGGAGGGGATGGGATAGTGAATTTTGGGACATAAGGACCTAAAACAGATTTAGGAGATGGTGGATGAGAATTTTTAGCGTTGGTATTAGCAACTTTGGATGTTGTTACAATTTTTCCATTCGAAGGCATTGCATATTTTTTCTTTGGGGTCCACATGGTTTTTAATTTTGCTTTGGTGGGCCATTGTGGCTTGTGGGTTTGATTTGAATTTTTCTTCTCTTCAACATGTCTTTTTAAGAGGAAATGAGGAGCTTTAGATTCATGTGGATGTTTAGATTTATGCATTTTTACTTTAGCATCCAAAGTGATTTTAATAGAAATGGGATGGATGCGAGCAGATGGATGATATGGAGGAAGCATGAATGGAGTGATGGAAGTAGGATTTTGGGGATGATATGTGGATGGAGGATGTGTGGGTATGTGCCTTTGTTGATCCTGATTAGGGAACATGAGAGTGGTATGTTCATGATGGGTGACATGGATAGGTGATGGATGGATGAAAGGATGAATGGGATGAGATGGAGGAGGTGATTTTGGGATATAAGGTCCTAAAATGGACTTAGTATGTGGGGGATATGTGATGGTGGATGGAGAGACATCAGGAACCAAAATAGATTCAGAAGATGGAGGAATATGGATGGTTGTTTTGAGGTCATAAGATGGAGGGGGGATGGTGGAAAATGGTTTAATGGAGTGATGGGAGGTGCCTACTATTCTTTTGGAGGAGGCTCGTTGAGGATGTATAGAGGTTGTGCCAACATTTTTGGATTGGGTATGTGTAGGATCATGATGGGCGAAAAAGTGGCAATATGATGGGTATGTGGCTAATGACTTTTTTTACCCAAAATTGATGAAATGAAAATGGTTTTCAAAGGAGATTCTTATCCTTCCACCAATATAAAGTATTCTTTACTTTGAATTTAATAAGTAATTATTATTCTTTTTCTATTCAAATTATGACTAAAGTCTTGATTGATAGGCTAATTGAAAAGCATCTATAGCTTTCAAATGGTATCACATTTTTTGAATCCAAAACATGTGTCACATTCTATGCTTCCCATACTATAGGATTAAAAAAAGAAAAATTGAATTTCATGAAGTTTTGACCAAGTTAAGGTGGTCAGACATACAAGTTTTTTAATATTTTTTAAAATTTGCAATAAAAAAAATTCATAATTAATTATTTACTTGGAAAAAATTACAAAAATATGCATCACATTAGGACATGAGTCATCTACTTATATCTAAAATCTTATAAAAAAAAAATATTATCATTTTATTGTGGTTAGGGTGGTCGACAGACACCTACTTCTTATTTTTGCCCTGAATTTTAAGTATTACTGCATTGAAATTTCAAATTTTCACCAAATAGAAATTTTTTTTTTAAACAAACCTAGTAGTTTAGAAACTACATTCAATTTTCTACAAATTCTATTCTTACATATTTTTGAAATAATATAGATAACTTATTCAATTTTTTACGTCAAGTTGCCTAACTCTAATTTTTCTAAATTTTTTGCCACTTAAGGGCCTGGTTTTTCCATGATGATCCTGCACATACCCAATTTTGAGTCTTGAGAGATATATCCAAGACCTTATGTACACGGATTTTCTTTGACATGGATGGGCTCTAAAATACCTTGCTCATGAAGGCCTAAACCTTTTCCTTGATAGTTCATGATCTTGAGCATCCAATCTATGGTGGGATGCTTGTTATTTTGGAAGAATGATGTGTGTCCATTATTAGGTGGAGGAGGATAGGCATTGTTTATGCTTGGTTCCTTGTCTATAGTGAATGTGAGAGTACTAAGGGAATATAAAATTGGTGTGGGGATAGTGGGGTTAGATAGCGATGGAGGATCATGGGATGGAGATGATGGTATAGTAGCATCTTGATCAGCAGGAGTGAATGGTAAGGGATCAGGAGAGGGATTAGGTGATATACTAGGATATGGATTTGTGATAGCTAGTAATAAGGGCTCATGCGATGGAGTGATCAGATCTTGAGTTTCAAGGGGATCATGGGATGGAATGGATGGGGGATTGTGATCTTGAGGTGGAGTAGATGGGATGGCAAGATCTTGATTTGGAGGAGGGGATATGTTTGTATTCTCTAGATCATCCTCTTGGCATGACTCATCATGTGTGGGTGGTGTGATGATGAAGTGTTGGAGGGACTCCTCAAGTGGGGGGGATGGAAGGATGGAGGATTCATGAAGTTCATGGGAATGGATTTCGGTGATACTAGGAGTGGGAGAAGTGGATTGGATTTGGGTGTCTTCAATGGATTGGGTGGACCTAGGAGTAGAAGAGGGTGATTGGGTTTGGTTATCTTCGATGGGTTCAATAGCTCTCAGTGGAGGAGATGGGAGTTTAGTGGATTTGGTGGGCTTGATGGTTTGAGTGGTGCTATGGGTGGTAATGTCAATGATAGGCATGGTATGGAGAATGGTCTCATCACTAGTGACTATGGATGAATAATTGAGATGGCATGGTTCCACGAATTCAAGGTGCGGAGTTGAGGATGTCTTCTTTGTCATAAGTCCTTGGAAAAATTTTGTAGTGAGAATCATGCATATTCTAGGCTTAGCTAGGGTGATGGGAATATATGAAGGATTATGGGTTGGTGGAGGATTGGGATTATGGATTGGTGGACTAGGATTAGATGGAGGAATGGGATTGGATGGAAGACTAAGAGTATATGGAGGATTAGGATTGGTGGGGGGATTGATATTAGATAGAGGGTTAAGGTAAGAATATTGTGATAGCGGACTAGAATAGGAAGATGTGGATGGTGGATTGATGTTAGAGGAAGTAGGTGGAGAATTAAGATAGGAATATTGGGATGGTGGACTAGGAAAAGAGGATATGGGTGGTGGATTGTAATAAAGGTATTTAGATGGTGGACTAGGATGGGAAGATTGAGATAGAGGATTGAGATAGGAGGACATGGGTGATGGATTAGGATAGGAAGATGTGGATGTTGGATTAGGATAGGTTGATGGGGGTGTAAGATTAAGATAAAAAGGTGTGGATGTTGGATTAGGATAGGGGAACATGAATAGGGGATTGTAGATTAGGATGGGAAGATTGGGATGGTAGATTGGGATAAGAGGATGTGGGTGTTGGATAAGAGAAAGATGTAGATGAAGGATATGATGAATATGCAGATGGGGAAGATACCGAATGTCCTTTGTTAGAGGTAGCATAAGGAGCATTATTAGGCATGGATAGAGACATAACATGATAGCTTAGAGGGGTAATTGGATTTTGGAAAGCAGTTGGGGAAATCTTACTAGAAATAATAGCATCAAGGGGATCTATATCATATACCTCTTGATCAACAAGACTTTCGTTATCATCGTCAAGGTAATTAGGATTCCCCTTGACTACTATTTTTGGTTGCATCAAGGTGAAGGATAAGGATTCATGGAATAGGATGGGATGGATATGGATTAAAGGTATGGGAATAGACAATTAGAAGGAAAGAAAAGGTGATGAAAGGATAAATAGGATGAATTTGAAGAACATGGAAAAAGGAGATCTTAAGATTTGTTTCGATATCAGAAGAACTAGGATGTAGATGGACTAAAGCTTAGTTGGGATTTAGGTTAAGCTCATATTAGGATTGGATTGAAGCTCAAATTAGGATAATTGGATAGGGATGTGATTGGATTAGATTGGATAAGATCAATTGATGAGATGATTGATAAGATTATATGATGGATTAGATAGGATGATGAAAGGGATTCTAAACCAAGTTCAGAGATCACCCTAGGTGACTTAAGGTATTGATTGATTGAATTAAAGGACAAATAGATAATTATGACACTGAATCCACCTCAAGATGGAAGTGAATTTATTGGGCCGATGATGATAATAGACTCAAGATGGATGAAAATCTTGAGCAGATGTGGATGATGTCGATCGGATTTAGACACCTAAGCCAATTCGGATAATAACCTATAAATGAAGTTTAGGGGATTCAGATTGAGAAAATGATGATGGATACATAATCTAGAGCCATTCTAAGATGTGTCTATTTGATTTAAATGATGAATAGATGACCTGCAGATGACTAGTGGGAAAGGTCACCCAACTGGAGGGAAAGGTCATCCAACTAGGGGGCAAGGTCGCCAAACTGGGGTGCAAGGTCGCCTAACTAGAGGGAAAGGTCATCTAACTAAAGGGAAAGGTTGCCTAACTGAAGGGAAAGGTCACCTAACTAGATGGAAAGGTCACCTAACTAGAGGGAAAGGTTGCCTAACTGGAGGGAAAGGTCACTGAATTGGAGGGAAAGGTCACCTAACTAGAGGGCAAGGTCACCCAATTAGCTTTTGGACCCTCAGAACAAGGAAATAGACTCTTAGAATGGGGAGACGAACTCTTGGAACGAGGAGATAGACCCTCAGAACAAGTAAATGGATGCTCTGAATGGGAAAATAGATGCTCCAAATGGATGAACAGACTCTCTAAATAGGAGAATAGATGCTCTGAATGGGAAAATAGATGCTCTGAATGAGAAAACAGATGCTCCAAAGAGGAAAATGGATGCTCTGAACAAGAAAATGGATGCTCCAAATAGGAAAACAGATGCTCCAAATGGGAAAATAGATGCTCTAAATGAGAAAATGGACACTCCTAATGGGTAAACAGACTGACTAAATGAATGGACAGACTATCCAAACTAGAGGGCAAGGTCACCCAAATGGAGGGAAAGGTCACCTATTCTGTGAAGGATGGGAAATTTAGATAGGAACAGACTGTGAAATGACTCAAACAGAAGGCAAGGTCACCCCTGTGGACAGCAGGGTTGCCCCTGTTGACAAGTCTGGACTCAACTTGGATAAAAATGGCAAAGGAAAAGGATGAAAACACAACAAACAACAAACAGAAGGAAAATGTTGACTCTACTAATAAGATATGTTCTAGTTTTGCACAGAAAAGATAGTTCAAACAACACAATCCTAAGATTTAGTGATAAGGGTATGGCCAACACGATCCTCTATCTAGGTTGAACAAGGTGATCTAGGGAGTCCTCAATATACACATGGTATGTGAGGTACAACCATGAACACTAGCCCATCACAGGCGTGAGTCAAAAGCCCTAGTGAGTTATTGGAAATTTGGACCAATTATTCACGTCTTATCTAGGTATCACCCTAGCTTCGACGCTTCACCAAACACGACATGACTGGATTGGGGTACAACTTTGGCTCTCCCCCCTTTATATACCCCACCGGTACACATGGTTGGGATCATCCCTTGGGGTGATGAAATCTCCAAGCAGGTCCTACTAAAATAAGACACTAAACATTTTTGGCTAATCCCCACACTCACACGAAGTGCAAGGGAAAAGCTTGAATGGTCTAGTGCCCCCTAGCTAACACAAAGGATTAAGTGAGCTACAATTTCTCTTCACCCTAGATCACCAAATGGTGCAAGGGGATTGGATACGTCAATAGCCCACTTTCAAGCACAATAAAGAATATTTTGACTTACCCTAATTAGATATGTGTCTAACTAGTATGAAAACAACAAACAAACAAGCTAACTAATGTTCTTGACCTGCTCGTCCTACAAAAAATACATTAGTAGTTAATCCTCTAGTCTTGGAAAAACATGAAATATCTACAAAAATGTTAGTAAAAACAAGAACATTCACCAACAAAATAGGTTAGGGGGTTAGTACTAACAAAAACAATAAGAAACAAACTCTAGAAATGAAGTTTTAGTCACAGTTTTTACCTTAGAGACACCTCTGTCAAGGGTAGAATCACCCCTATTAAGGGCAAGGGAACCTGTCTTGAGGGCAGGGTCACCTATTCAAGAAATAAGGAGAAAATTTGCTCATGTTTCACAGATGGGTGATTCTGCAAGCCAAAATCACCCCTATTGAGGGCAGGGTTGCCCCTATTGAGGAAACAGGGAGTAAATTTGCTCATGTTTCATAGATGGGTGATATTGTAAGGTAGAATCACCCCTCTTGAGGGCAGGGTCGCCCAACTAGGGGAATAGTCACCCAACTGGGGGTAGGGTCACCCCTTTTGAGGGAAAGGTCACCCCTGTCAGTTGTGGAGTCGCCTCTGTGTAATCTGAACCTACAAAATGTCAAACAATAGAGAACGTCAAAATACTAGACCTGTTTGTCAGTCCCATCGGGCATGCCAGAAATGTAATGCAATGTGCTTCTAAACCTAAAAGATGCAAAACAACAAAGAATGCAAAGGATAAATAACACAACACCACCTCAAGATTAGCCTAAGTTGAACTTAAACAAAGAAAGATGAAACAAAAAATATACCTTGTCTAAGTTGATCTTTTTGGCTGGCCCTTTGTTGAAGATTTCATGTGTGCTCCTTGATGGCAAGAGTGCTGAAAATGATATGCAAATGCTCTAATGAGAGATGTGGGTGTTTTGATAGATGAATGCAAATGGATGTGATAAAAGCTTCAAAATGTAACAATGGAGAATACAAGTGCTTGAGCTTGAGAGAGTTCAATTGCTTGAAGGCTTGAATGTGTGTTATGAATGAATGGGAGAAAATCTTCCATTTTAAGAAAAGAGTCTCTAAAGAAATGAATGGCCAAGATTTTGCCAACATGGGAAAGATGAAGGGATGTGGTGAGTTGAGGACTCACAAGCCCTCACATCTTTCCATGTGGAAAAAGAGGTGTCAAAAGGATAGGTGATGTGGAGAAAGGACATGTGAGGTGGAGGTACTTGCAAGTACTTTGGGATTAGGAGAATATTTCCTCAAAAAGAAAGTTTTTGTCCCCATATGAGGATGATGGTGACAAGTGAGGAATTTTACAAAGTCCTCTCTTATCATCATGGGGATGAGAGAAGTTGTTGGGAGAATAGATGTGAATTTTAAATTCACATGATTAGGAAGTACCTTGGGGATAAGACAAGGTCCTCATAAAGGAGGTCCTTGTCCCATGTGACTAATGTGACCTATGAAGGAATTTAGAATTTCCCAACAACTTACATGGGGAAGAGAAATGTATTGAATGAATAAATGTGAATTTTTAATTCACATGGGGAAGAGGTCAAGGTCAAATAAAGAAAGTACTTATGAAAGGATGACTTGGAGGACATACCAGAAATGGCATGTGATTAGATTAAGGTTGGGTAAACAAATAATTAGGAAGATTAATGAAGGATTAGAGACAAATGGCCAAATATGGAAGATGTGACATTAATCCAGATTAGAGGTGTGCACATCCTAATCATGAATTAATTAAACTAACCCAAATTAGAAGAGGATTATGGAGGATGTGACAAGGAGGGAGAAAAAAGGGAATTTAAAATTGATTTAAATTCAAAAGGCTAAATGACTAATTTAAATAAATTGATGTATTTATTTAATTTAGAGAATAAAGGATGAAAGATAAAATATTTAATTATTACATTAAATACTTTAGAAACTTTAGGGAAAGGGGAAACATTAATTAAATAAATTATTTAACTAACATTGATGGATAAGGAGATGGATTTGACCATGTGGGAGTGGTCAAATTTGGATGCCAATATTTTTCCCTTCTTTGACATGGTGTTATGAAGTAGCATCACTTCAAAGAAGATTAAAAGACAGCACCAGGAAGAAGATGATTAGATTGGGAAAGATGTATTTGGGTTTACCCTATTTTTCACCCAATTATTAATGGTGAACCCGACATATTGAATATTGTTTAATTTTCTAATTTTTGAAGTCTCTCATTGCATCTTAGGTTAGATTTTGCATTCATTAGCATTGGATTAAGATCTCATTTAGGATTACTTGTTTTGCATTGAAATATTGCATCTCATCTAGGGTTTAGAATTGCATTATTTTGCATCTCTCTAAATCTAAAAAATACAAAAAGAAAATTAGTCATTTTGTATCTCATTTAGATCTCATACAATTTCATTTGACAATCAAAAACAAAAGTGCATTTCAATTCAGACCTTGCATTTCATATTTTCATTGCATCTTTACATTACATTTCTGGAAAATTTGAAATTGAATTTCTCTCTCTCAAACCTAGAAATGAAAGATATCACTAAAATCTTGCAAATCATTTAAAAATAGTTTAAAAATACCTAACCAAGACCCTGCCTCCCTTACTAGTGAATGAGTTCATGTTATCTACTGATCTACATTTTTCTGGACATTAAAATCTTAGTTTCTAGTTTTTGTTTGGTACTATTACTTTCCTATTTCAGTTTCTTTATTTATTGTTTCATCAAATTCATTGCATTGATCTTAAATTGATTCATTTCAGTGCATTGTTAAAATTCAAAATTGCATTCAAACATTTCATTTTTCAGTTATTACATTGTGTAATCAATAATTACATTACTTAGAATCTGAAAATTGCATTCCATTATAGGTTATTGCATTGCGCCTTTTCCATTCTAGGGTTTTCACACTAGGTTTGTAAAACTTGTATGAGCTTTACAACTTGGTATCCTATTCACAATACTATTATAAGACATATTTCAAGGCTCATGTCATCCCATGATATCTCACTTGCTATGGATCTTGTGTTTTTTGACTCTCTTTTTGATAGTGTTGAGAATCAACCCTCCATGGCTCATAGTTTGTATACTTCATTACCCATGACTTCACC
>VDFB02379711.1:208356090-208482919 GCA_007258455.2 Sequoia sempervirens | reverse complement strand
CAAATTTTCTAGATTTTTTGATTATTTATGTAAATGAAATTGTGTGTGAAAAGGGATCCTCAAAGTTTTTTATAAATTGTGTTGTTTATAAAACTTAGGAATCTCAATAAGTGTTGTTCCCCAAGGATTTCATTAGGAAAGAGATCACAAGGTGTAAAGATTGACTATCAACCTCAATGGTGAGCCAACCAGACCTAGATCTCAATCCTTAAGATAATAGGACAAATCTAAAACCAAACTAAAATGATTTGAAATGCTCAAACTAAATAAAAAACAAGACCTAATACCTAAAATGTGGGTTTCAAAATGTACATAGAAACATAAATGACAATTTGCAAGTAGATTTGAGAAGGGTCTGATGGCATGCACCTATCACCAAAAGCTAATTTTGAGGTTTGTTGAGGAACCAATTCACCCCTGAGTGAATGGGTCCTTATTAGGGCTTCCAAAATAACTCTTGATAGTCCTATGATGTTGGATCTTGGCTTCTATTTGAAACAAGTTCCACTAGCGAAAAGTCAGAAATAAATTCTACAACTTAGTTTCCGTGGCTTGACAACAATGATGACAACTTGTGATGGAGGATTTTACCTAGTCCCACTATTTCATCGAGCAGGTGGAGCGGGCTGGGTGGGAACAAAAATTTTGAATCCTTTGAGGGCACTGAGGATTCTGAGGATGATGGAGAGGTGGATGGGTGGTGTGTTCCGACTGGGATTCTTCTACCTTGTGCTCCAACCGTGATTCCTTCTGGGTGTTCCTTCTGCAGTGGATGGCATTTCTCTTGGTTTTCTCTGCAGTTGGGTATTCCTTCTGTGGTGGATGGCATTTCTTTGTGGCGGGCTTCCTTTGGTGGATGAGGAGAGTGTTTATTTTGGGCTCAATTTTTATTCCTGGTGTCTCTTGCGGTTCTCCCTTTACTGCTCTGATGGATTTCTTTCCATGCGGTCTTGGCGTTGGATTTTCCTATGTTCTCTCGTGTTGTTCAAGTGTCTTGCTAGGTAGAGTTTGTGCTTTGTGTTGGGGTTTCCTATTTTTTCTTGTGTGGTGCTGGGGGTGGTGCTGGGTGTTCGTGCTGAGGGCTTGTTGGAGGAGATTGATTGCCTTATCTCAGACCTTGACTAGCACGTAGGGTTAGAAGTGGTTTTTTATTGTAGTGCCTCCTCTCCTCTTTCACCTTCTACTGGCTTTCCTAGCTCTCTCTGGCTTTTCTGGGGTTCTTTTACCTCTGCGAGGGTGGTTTTGATGTTTGGGGTTGTGGTTGTTGGTCTGCCTCTAGTGGAGTTGTTTGTGGAAAGTTCTTGGCATGTTTTAGACCCTGACCAACATGTAGGGTTGGAGGTTGTTTTTCACTGTCTTGCCAACTTTCTACTCTCTGTATTTGGAGGTTTTCCTTGCTTGTCCCTTCCTCTTTTTGGACCCTTATTCTTTACTTTGGTGTAGGTTTTTGCCTCTGTGGGGGTGCTTTCTTTGTTTGGGGTGGTGGTTTTCGGTTTGCCTTTGGTGGAGTTGTTTGTAGTTAGTTTTTGGCATGTTTCAGACCCTGACTAGAATGTAGGGTTACAGGTTTTTATTCACTGTCTTGCTGACTCTCTACTCTCTCTGCTTGTAGGCTTTCCTTGCCCTATCCTTCTTTTTTTGAAACCCTTTATCTTTATGTTGTTTTTGTTTCTTGACTGGCTGATGTGGTTGCTGGTCTTGGTGGCTGCCAAGATTCTCTTGGGTTACCAATTTTGTTTATTGTTTTCTTTATACATCCCCACATGGGTCCTTTTGTTCATTTTTTAGGATGGGGATTTGTTGGCTCTGAGTGGTGATTTTCCTCTTTTGTGGTTGTGGCTCAGCTGGGTTGTTTTATCTTGAGCTGCTCTAGTTCGGTTGCTTGGTTCTCTATTGGACTTTTGGGTCCTTGAGTCTGTGATCTAGGTTGGGATTGTGCTGCTCATGGAGGAGTGCTCTATTTTTTCATCTCTGCTCCAGTCTTCTTCTTTTCCAAAGGATGTTTTGGTGTTCTCTTCTATGGGCGTAGATGCTTCCTGTTAGTTTTTCAGCTATGGTATTCTTTGGAGGTGGAGACTACTTCTTTAGAGGTGAAGCCCTTTTCTATTGAGGTGAAGAGGTGGGCTGTGGATCGGGTGGGAAGGTCTATTTTCTATGGTTTTGGGCTTCACTTCTTCCTCTCCTATAGGGGGGAGCCCCTTCCCATTGAGGTGGAGGTTGGGTTGGTTTTGCGGGTTGACTGGTGTGGTGTCTGTGTTGAGAATATTCAATGTTTCTCTCTGATTCCTAACTCTCCTATTGAGGTGGGGAGATTAGTTTCGTTGGATGGTGCTATCAAGCATTGTGCTGCTAGTTGGATGGTTCGACTGGCTGATGGTTACTTGATTATCTCTAGTTGTTTGTTGCTAGTTAGTGCTGGTAAGTGGTGTGCTGCAGTCTAGCTGATTCAGGCTGATGGTTGCGTGACCATCTCAGGTTGTTCTTGGATTCAAGTTCCTCTGTAATTCTTGGTTTCTTTAGGTTTAAGGTGCCCGTCAAAACCTTTTGTTTAGAGTAGATTTGGGTAGTCATGTTGTTTATCTTATGAGCTGCTGTTGGTTCGCTGCTAGTTGTCTATGCTGATTCCTTATGCAACATGTTCTTCTTTGTGTGGGTTTTGGGTCCCTGTCAAAACTTGTTTGTAAATGGTTTTGGGTCCATTCAAAACCTATTGTAAATGGTTTTAGGTCCATTCAAAACCCGCTTTTCCCCCTTAATCTAAACAATGATGACAACTTGTGCAACAATATAAAATTGCTCCTTCAAGATCTCTTCAATTCTTCATCAACATGTAATATGGACATATACAAAGAGGAAACATTGTTTTGTTTGTATGGGGGTTTGCTTTGGTCAAACCCAAAGTTTGGTAATTAAACCTTGATAGAAAGATAATAAAAAAGGAAGAAAATGATGAATGAATAATGCTTGCTACAACTCACCACCCTTCAATGGCTTCTCTTAGAGGACTAAATTCAAACACATCTCTCCAAGGAACTTGATCTTGCTTTGCTTGATTTATTTGGATACTTGAAATGCTTGGATTCTTTACAATAAACAATGCATATTAGCCTTCATAAGATGACAAGAACACACATAAACTTGAACATGATGTTAGGATCTTGATAGCTACAACAACTAACTAATAAATCTACTCTTTAATGATCTGATAATAATATTTTCTCATACGATTGCTCTCATAAAGTGTGTTAGATTTCAAATGATAAAATGACTATGCATTTATATAGGTGTTTATCTAATTTCTCAAAAGATAGATTCCAAAAGACAAGAATTGCAAGTTGAATTTGAATCATTAAAATGCTGCCAAAACATATTTCAAAATGGGTCGTGGCACTTAAAGGGGACCCATTCACCCATGGGAAAATGGGTCCTAGCCTATTAGTCCTGGACACACATGTTCCATTGTGATTTTATTATTAAATTCATTTATTTAAAGTCAGTTCTCCTTTTAGAAAATGGAAAAAATAAGGCTTTGGAATGCATAATTTGACAAATTAGAAGCTTAATTAAGTCTAATAAATTAAGGGACCCAAACATAGTGTGAAATTATAAAGGTATACAATTTCCTACACTATAATGTCATCCGTGTGGGTCCATTGAGAAGAGAACTTTCAAATATGTGAGTGACATCATTTAGAAGTCGAAGTGGCAATCTTCCATAGCTCCACGACTTGAAATGGGACCTGCTTTGAAGATCTTGTAGACTCGTGGAATCAATGAAAGATGTCCATATGTTAGTTTCTTGTAATTTCACACCTAAGAACTAGGCTCACTTTGAGGATTTTGCAAACTCATGGAACCATTCCAAATAATGCAAGGTGTTGACCTTTCCATGGTTTCTATGAGCTCTTTTGTCTTTAGTGAATGAGCTCTCATGGACATGTAGAAACCAATGAGAAAGAGAACATATGTCACCCTTCCACCATTCCATAGCTTCTCTTTTACTTGATAAAATATTATCTGCAGATTCCCCAAAACAAATAAAAACATGACACATGACAAAGAGTTGGTTCACTAAAGGAATTAGCTTGGATTCACTTAAGTCTTTTTAATCTGCACATGTTGTAATTCAGATAGGCTGTCGCTAAGAAAGAATAAAATGGGCTAGTAACCTTATGATATAAAAGGGCTTCACATACAACTTAAGACACAAGAAACCAAGTAGAGAATTCATTGAACAATTAGAACAAAAGTGCAAGACGAAGTTAGGGTTTTTAGGGTTTTTTGACCTTAATGCATAAAAGAGCAATTTTTTACAAAACCCTAGCAAGAAAGACAACATTTTTTCCTTTTGAACACAAACAAGAGTAGAGAGCCAGAAAATTGAAAACATACCACCAATTACCACTATTTAATATTATGGATTTGTATGAGTACCATTAAAGTGAGATGGAAAAAGATAAAGTAGAGGTGAACTAGAGAAAACATACTCCTAAGTAGTAGATAGAAGAAATTAAGGAGATACTTGATAAAATTTTGTTGTAAATATAACTAGAAGTAAACAATATAAATAATATTTGGTGAAATAGTAATGAGTTAAAGAAATAATTAATGTGGAAACCTATAGCTAAGGTGAACAAATTTTATTTTCCTCTATCCATTCCAAAGTGGTACTCAAATTTTTATTACACAAGATGCTTGGTGCAAGAGCATCCATGACATAAGAACAAACTTGTATCACCCAAAAATATTTTCTTCCATGCTTGTTTTATTTTGTAGTATCATAATAGTTTTTCAATCATCATATACTCTTACTAAAAAGGCTTCATATCATAGAGATATATTCTCGTTCTAGTCATCATTCTAAGAATATTAAAGTTTTAGACAAATATTTTACTATGTAGCACCACATATTAATTGTAGAGCTTCAAAGTTGATATTAGAGTTGCATGATGGTTTGTTTTCACATTAATATAATGTGATGTCTTAAATTAGCCATTTTTCAAGGGTATGGCTAATGTGAAACTAATGTTGGTCAATGGTATGAGATTCCAATGAAAATAGAACCAAACTAATGTGAAACTTGTATGTAATAAAAAGGTTACATTGAATTGAAATATGGATATTAGCTTGAGCAATTGATTGGTAGGATAAATGAAATAGAGATAGTAAAACCTATTGATATGGAAATTAGATGTGATAAAACATGAAATGGAGTTGATGAAACATGGGGTCAAAATTATATGTGGGAATTTTATAGAGAGAAAATGTTCAATGAATCTAGATTGTTACCTAGCACTACTAAAACATATTTGAGAATTCATAGAATAGAGATAAACTTGACATTAGAAGGAAAATTCATAGGAACTATATTTTTTCATTAACACAAGATTGCAATTTGACTAGGGATGCTCCTATATCAACTATAAACTATACAAATCGATTACATTGTCCATATAGTTTAATAGGTGCTAGGGATCATTGTTTTGAAAGGTTTTTAAAAGATAATTCTAGGTCTAATCTATTTTATTTAGTGTAATGTTGTATAAATGAAAGTTGTATGCCTTGCATTTTTCCTCCTTTATTTTGGATTTACATTGATCAAGTCAATCTTTTATACAATAATTAATGTATAAGTGGTACGTGTTTGCATTTATCCTAATTCTACCTACACAAATCCTCAAGAACTAGTTTATATCTTTATTTTATCCATTTTCCTACTTATTTTGAAATTGTGATCTGAAATCAACTCCATTCTTTTTAAAGATTAAAATTAAAATTGGCAATGTCACCCCATCCAACTAGCCATTATGTGCCAACTTGAATTACAAATAACTTCAACTTGTATTGTAGGGTGTTGCACAAAAAAACCAACTCCAATTTATTCAAATACATCTAAAACATAGAATTGAGAGATCTTATTATTCATTTGCATTATCATTCACGAATTATGTTTGAGTATTTATTGCTACATCAACATCTACATACATACGGACAAATAGATATATTATATTGGTTTCTTTTCATTTTCATTTTTTCACAAGTTGTTACAATGGTCAACCTAGTGGTTTGACTAGGGGACAACCCCCTACATAGACAAGTCTAAAATTGTCTCTATAGACACTATTTTCTCTTGTAAATTCATAAATTAGAAAGTAAGGTGAACCAATATCTAGATCATGGAACTTGCTAGAGCAATTTCATGTAGTAAAGATTAATTCTGCATACAAAACTCTATTTCACATAGTGTATTCGACCTAGACCTCATGTCATACTTTCCACCTAGATTGAAGCAAAATCCAATTCACTACTTATTTGAGCATCACTAAATCAGATATGATATTGTAATTCCATTTTGAATTATAAAGCATTAGCTTATAGTCCAACCACACAAAACTATTTAAATTACTATAATACATCTTTTATCATTTCAAACAATACAGTTATCTGTTTTTAGTTTACCATCTCAACTTATAAGTTCTAAAATAAATCTAATTATTGGATTATTTATTTACCCTGGGTTCTTTATTTCCTTTTCCATTTATGACAAGAATGGTAGATGTATTAATCATCCAACAAAAAAGAATAGGAACATTGAGAAGGATTATCTGATGGAAAGCCATGAACATGGAATAAAAAACTAATACCATGAATCGAATGATCAATTAACTTCACAATATTCTGAGAAAACTCATTATTTCATGCTGAAAATATATCAGGGGCAGGGCATGCCCAAATAATATACATCATAAATCCTTGCCTTTAGGGAATAGCATTGATGGAAAACCAAATACTGTACAATCCTAAACAGATCGTCGATGCAGATTTTATAAAAGTATTAATAAGTTAGCCCAACAAGATTGGGAAAAAAGTAAACGAACAGTTCATATCAGCAGGGAAGGGAGCTGCAGGATGCTGCCATCCATTAGGCTTAGGGTTTGCATCGAGGGATAGCCCTCTGTTATTCTCTGCTTCCACTGTTGCCATATTTTCTTCTGGGATTGACATCATATGATCACTGCTTTCATGCGAAACAGGTTGTAATGGAATGGACAGAGGTGATAGCAAAGGAATAGGGATCCTATTCCTGCACTGATCTGACATACTAGTCGATTTGACCTGCAGAGGTGGTGGTGCCCTCTTCTGTAATCTCTTTCTACCATTAGAATCCTTAGAAAACAAAGGCCCACTAGGGATCAAAGTCTCTAAAGACTCGTATGAATCAGGAGTCGCTTGAGCCATATTATTCACTTGCTGATTGTGATCCACAAGATACAGATGATATGTATCTATATACACACTTCTGCTCAGCTTGCAGTCGGCTTATAATGTTAAAATCTAATAGTTTCGACCTGGATCCCAACTGTACAGGCCCCTTGGGAAATGCTAAAGCATAGAATAAAGGGAACAAGGTTGTCACGTCGATTTGTGGGTATATCCAATGTATATATGCAGTGGGAAGCTTCTGAGTATCCGTTGTGATGCATGTGAAGCACATGTGAATCTGTGCAGCCAGTTTAGATCTACAGTCCAGGAGTTATATGTCGGCCGTGATGATTACATCTGTTGCATGTGATGATATTATTTTAATCTGCCTTTGTTGGGATACAATGAAAACATAGACCAAGGAGTTAGGGTTCCTATTAATCTTACACCACATATTTCTAAAATGGTTTAGGTTACTACCCTCCTCCTTTGTCCATATCCTCTCCTCTATCGTCTAATATATCTATGATTTCCTTTCGTGGGTAACCAAACTTCTCTTCACAAGAGCAAGGATTGCATCCTACTCCTCCTCTATCATATTTTTGTTGGCTTCTAAAAGTTCATTTGATTACTCTTCCTTCTTCAAAACATAAGAAATTTTACAAACATAATTAAATAAATCACTCTTTTTGTGCATATCATTAAGTGCTTGATCATTGCACCATTGAATGTTAGGCCTTGAACAATAAAATATAACAACTTCTCAATTATGATACCATTACTCTTTCATTTGCTAATGCACCTATTGGCTCATCGCATGACAAGTGACAATGGGGTTTCACCTTTGTCATGTCCCTTCTAAATGATAAAATATATTTTGTTGTGTTGCTCCTCACTATGTGGTATTTATAGCTCTATGCGTTTTCTCATTTCCATTCATGGTGGTACAATATTTCTTGCAACCATACCTCAAACATACCTCATCAAGGGTAGCAACACAATCGTCTCTAGCATGGTTGTACTTTGCTATACACTTGGGGGGCATGGATAATTGGTTTTGGAGGTGTGTATCCTTCTTGCTCATACCTCCTCTATTCTTTCCCCTTTCTTTTCCTTAAAATATCAACATAATTTTAATTTGCTAACATTTTAAGGGGGGCATATCACCTATCCATTTGTGTATCCACACATGCATTCACATTTCTTGTTCTTTAAATTATTTATGTGCCCTCTCCATGGTGGTGTTTTCATAATGCCCTCAAGGTGTGGCTATCAATTCATCCCTTGAGATGTTAAACCGCCCCTGAGATGTTAAACCATCCCCTGAGATGCTAAAATGTCCCTTGTGATGTTAAACATTTTTGTCCTCGGATACAATAGGCATTTTCATCCCTTGAGATGTTAAAATTTTTCATCCCCTGAGATGTTAAACCTTTTGTCCCTCAAGATGTTAAATATTTATACACTCCTTGAGGTGTTAATGATGCACGGTCACCTAGCATAATGCAACATGCTAGCTTGTGTGCTTTATAGGGCCTAATTTTTCACACTCATGGTCACCTAGCCTGTAGTCAATGGGAACTTTTAATGTGCATGATCCCTAGTGATAGAGTAAGCTAGTTCTAGAGTCATGTACCCTCCTTTATCTATATTGATTGATTCATCTTTTAGAATTCCTCTATGTGTTTGTGTATTGACAGATGATGCTTGGTTTTGAGAAAACCTTTCACATTGAGGTCTCCTTACCTTGCTAACTCGATTTTTTAGATAGTTTGTACTAACATTTTGTTATATGCTCTATGCTTCATGTTTGTATCATTTTTACCTCATGTTTGTTTCATGTATGCTTTGTGTATGCTCCTTGTATTCTTTGTATTTTCTTCATGTATGCTTTGTGTCTATTTTATGTATGCTTCGTATGCTTCATGTATATGTTGTGTATTCTTTTGTGTGTAATCTATTATTTTCTCAATGCATACCTTTTGTATGATTGAATTCTGCCTTTTATTGTATGTGATATATAAGTTTTATGTGTATGACCTCTTTATCTTGACATTGTGGATTGATAGGATCCTAATTCAAGGGGCTATTCAAAGTTTCGATAAAGAAATCTATCTTCGAGCTATAGATTTAGTGTGAGTATGAACATGATATTATATCCTCACTAAAGTGGGGGCTAAATGTAGTGAAGTGAATTGTCACAGTTAACAATTTAACACTAGGTTTGACACCCCCTTTTTTATGTACAATGAATTATATTCATAATTATTTTATTTTAGGGTTAGATTGGGAAAATATATTTAATTCATTGACATCCCTAGTTTTTGGAGCCAAAAAGTCTTAATAGAGGTGTTGGGCACCCTAGATGTGGGAATTTTTTTTCAAAAAGTTACCACCTCTAGTGTTAACCTTAGGTGTCTTGAAAGTGATGCCTTGTCGACCTAGGTCCAAAAATCAAGTGGGATGCATATATAAATAAGTATTTCCCTCTCATTTGGGCAATTATGATTTATTATGAATTATGAACAATTATTGTGAATTATTATGTGCTAATTGTGAAGATACATGCAACCTCTTCTCTATATGCTTGCTATAACTCTCTATTGTTTTATTTGGACTAACCCTTGAAAGTATTCAAGGTAATTTATTCATTATCCCTCAAATCTTTGTGGTAACCTATAATATGAGATCACTTCAACAAGGGTTTCATACTTAGGGTAACTTTATCTAATGTTATTCATTTATTACAATCATTATTGTTTACTTTGCCTCTATTCCTGTGAGAGAACGAGATTTATATATCATCATTATCATCATTACTATTGTGGAGGTAGGAACACCAAAATTGGGTTTGAATAAGGAAAAATCCTATACAACATGAAATTTACCCTTTTTATATTTACATATTTGAATTTGAAACTTTTGATATTGATAGGTTATAAAAGGATATAACAGACTGTGACTATGTGATCAAAATTTTGATCAAGCCAAAACCTTAGGAATAGGGCACCCCACACCCCTATCCGTCCATTTCAAGACCAAATTTCAACCACATGTGCTCCTTTGTTTGTACATCTCAGATCTGTACTCATTTCTATTTGTGCGATCATTCATATTTTCAAATTTGGGCTTATTTCAATTAGGTTAATTAATCACACATCAAATTTTCTATATGTTTATAATAACGGAGAAAAACCTAGGCATATTGGCTCTCCTTTGAGGTAGTTAACCAATCATAAAACCCTAGTTGGTTCATGTTCTAGTGTTAAGCAAAGAAAAGTTGGACTTTTCACACTTAACAATATAGCTACTAAGCAATTGGAATATATGAATAAAATCATATAATCTAGGTGTAATAGCTAAATGGAAACCATAATACTCAATTATATACTTGAGTAAATCAAAACATAAGCATTCAAATTCCATGCAAGGGTAATATAAAATGTATGATATGCCATAAATAAAATGATGAAATATAAAGATCACAAATGGTTATGAAAATACATAAAAAATATATAAAGAAAATAATCAAGAAATAGTTATAAACATAACATGGACTAAAAGAGAGAAAATAAACCAACTTACCTAATTTTTTCTTTAGTATTCCTCCAGTCTAAGTAGATAATCAACAACTACCTTACTTTTTGTTAGTACATCTCAAGGAGAAATTATCTCTCTCTAGACAACCAAACCCAATATCATGTCCTCATAACACTACAATCCTCATTACCACTTTCCTAAAATGGTCCAAATTTCTTTAGTGTATCCTCTCCACTCTCTACACATCAACTAATTTTAATTAATAATAGTATAGAGTGCCATAATTTCCCATGTGTCATTTTACAATTGTTACAACTAGGAGCTATAAATAATATATGAAGATTATAAATTCTTGAGAGAGAGAATAGATATAAATAATAACATTAAATTATAAAACTTATAGTGATGGAATCAAGGAAGCCACGTTAAGTTCTCAAACAACTTGATAAATGGTTATTATTTATTTTTTATTGACAAGAATAATAATTATAATGATAATATCACTAATCTATATTTACAAAATTAACTATTGCAACATCCTTCCTAGTATTACTTAATAGACATAAATGTAATTATTATGCAATGAATAAATAATTAATAAGTAAAATATAAGAGGGATGTGACATTCTTCCTTGCCAAAAATATATATTATATTGATGTAAAATAGTGTCTAAGAGATAAAATAAGTTTAAGATTCTATTATATTTCAATATTGTGCTTAAAATTCAATTATAACAATGGAAAGTGCTAAAATTATTAACCAACATTGAAATTAATTTTATAGTTTACAACCAAAATATAAAACATCAATTGAGTACCAAATTGATTTAATTAAATAGTTTTGTAGAAGTAAAACATTTAAAAATAAATGCATGTATAATTATTACATTATGGTTGTATCTTCACATGTAACATTATTAGATGAATACTGATCCTATTGAGCTTCATATTGATCCTCCAATCTATTGCATAATTGAAATTGGTACCTCTCAAATATTTAACAAGGTTCTATCATTAATGTTCCTAGTTTTCCCACCTACAAAGTATTTTAGTTAAAAATATGCTTATAATCAACTACATACACCTTTTAAGACACATGCTAATTGGTAAGTGAAAGGATTAATTTATTCTGGAAATTTGAAGGGTCCAACAAAAAATGGAGTGAGCTTAGCTTTCCTTCCAAAGGATATAAATTTTTTATGAGGTCAAACTCTAAGAAAAAAAATCTCACTAACTTGAAAAATTCTAGGTGTTCTATTCTTATCTGCATATACTTTTTGTCTCTCAATTTTTGTTTTTAACCTTTACCTATTAACTCACACTTTCTCATTTGAATCTCTTTTAACATTTTTGGACTGGAACTAAAACTCTATCTTCCAAATTATCCCAACTCAAGGGAGTGCACCACTTCCTTCCATAAAGGGAATCAAATGGTGTCATGCCTAAAGATGATTAGAAAGAGTTGTTATAATAAAAATAAACTAATGGAAATTATTTATCTCATCCATTTTTTGATCCATACAATAAATGCAAAGGATATTTTTCACAATTTTATTTTTTTCTCTATTTGGCCATTGGTCTCTTGATGATATGATAAGATAAAATTAAGTTGAGTTCCCAATGTAGGTTGCAAACTTGTCCAAAATCTAGATGTAAAATTTACATCCCTATTAGAAATAATTTAATTTAGAGTTTCATGCAATTTAAACATTTCCTTTACAAATCTCTTAGCTATTGTTGGAGCATCATTAGTCAAATTTCTAGGTGAATACATGCAAATTTAGTAGGTTTATACATGGGTATGTGTAGGATCATGATTGGCCAAAAGTGGCATTATGATGGATATGTGGTGACTTTTTTGTACCCAAAATTGATGAAACAACAAGGGTTTTTAAAGGAGATTCTCAGCTTTCCACCAATATAAATTATGCTTTACTTTGAATTTAATAAGCAATATTATTCATTTTCTATTCAAATTACTTAATTAAAGTCCCGATTGATAGACTCTTGAAAAACAACTAGATTTCAAATGGTATCACATTTTTTGAATTGAAACATGTCACATTATATGCTTCACATACTATAGGATTTAAAAAAAAATGAATTTCATGAAGTTTTGACCAAGTTAAGGTGGTTAGACATACGAGTTTTTATATTTTTAAAAGTTGTAATAAAAAATTCATAATTAATTATTTACTTGGATAAAATTACAAAAAAATGCATCACATCGAGACATGAGTCCTTTTACTTATATATAAATCTATAAAAAATATTATCATTTTATTGTGGTTAGGGTGGTCGACAAACACCTACTTCTTATTTTTTCCCTAAAATTTAAGTACATCATTGAAATTTCAAATTTTCACCAAATAGATTTAAAACAAACCTCGAAGTTTAGAAACTACATTCAATTTGATACAAATTCTATTCTTACATATTTTTGAAATAATATAGATAACTTATTCAATTTTTTACATCAAGTTGCCTAACTTTAAGGGCTTTCCATGATGATCCCCATACCACACGACTACTAGAATATCATTATTCCTATAAGGTGTCATATGTAACCTTTGAAAAAATTAGATAGTTTATGACTTGCCTCTTACAATGTGGAATATCTCAAGGATATTAAATTCCTATACGATGCACATGATTTTCCTTAATTGTTTGACATTTGAGACATTTTGACAACTAAATCCATTATATCTTTCTTCATCTTGGGACAAAAATATAACTTCCTAACATATAAATACATATTTTCACTCCAAGATGTATAGAGTATGGATAATTATGATCCTCTACTAGAATTACATTCCTTAGCTCTATAAGGTTAGGTGCATATATTCTGCTTTGATATCTCATCAATCCATCTTGATCAAAAGTGTATCCCAAATACTTAGGATGTGAATATAATGCCTCAAGAGATGCATTAACTTGGTTATACCATGAATCATTCACTTGTTTGGAAATAATTTAGTATTTAAGGTTTAATTAAAGGTTTGTTGATGATGCCCAAGCCTTACTATAAGTGCCTAAAACCTAGCCAAATTAAAACTAGTAGGTGGAATTGAGGTTGTGTTGCTAAAACAAAACTACACAATCTCTATAGAGGTCTAAAAGCTCATGTTGTAGGTTAAATATTTAGCTACAAGTAATAAGAAATATATTATAGGTGTAACAATTAGTTGCTATATAAATATGAATCTATGAACTGTAGGGATATAAATCATATGCTATGAGGACTAACAACGCCACACCAATTCCAAGATAATGAGATACTCATGCACATAGAAAATAATAAATATCTAGAGCATGAAAACTCATAAGAAATTTACCATCCATAGGGGAAACACACACACCAAGAAATAAACTATTTTAAATAGTAACATTTTATTACATTTAACTTGGAATAATAGTCCTTTACATGTATATTTAATTTTTTTTAAAATACTGAGCCAAAATATAGAGTCACCTATTTTTCCTTTCTTGTTGTTTGTCTACCATGTGTTTATCTTACCACTTGGTTGTATTTGTGTGAGATTGTATCCATATAAGAAAACACATGTTTAGTGGTTAAAAGGTTGGTTGGGTGAGTGGGCTGTCATATTATTGAGTCTTTTCAGGAGCGCATGTGTGAAGCATTGTATGGGATGCATGAATTCATGATTAGACACATAGAGGATGTGTTGGAGAGGCTTGATGTTTCAAAAGTACTCACTGTAACTTTATAAGTTCATTTATTGTTTTATTACTAAAGAATAGATGGAGCATGGATGCTTTTGGAGAATAGGTTTTTCCATCCTAAGGGTTTTCTTAGGGTATATCTTATGTTATCTTGTGGATTGTCTATTTGATCTATGCATTATGGTTATTTTGTACTATTGTATGCATCCTTTTCTCTCATGGGGTTATGTAGGAAATGGATTAAATTAACTAGGCATTGATGTATTAGTTCCTAAAAAAATATAATGGAAGAAGATGAAGTTAAATTTGGAATTAAATTTTAAAGATCATCCATAGCTGGATAGAAAAAGGTAGTGAGAATTTTTTTATATAATTCATTGAGATGTTTAGTACTAGAGATAATAGGTGATTGAGATATGTCTTTAGAACTAGATGAGCTTTTTATAATAATTCAATGAACAAGAGCACATGAAAAATGTCATTTGAGATAGTATATGATAGCAAATTCCAATGAACGTATGACCTAAAAGATATCATAAATATAGAGAAAATAAGAGCATAGATAGAATAATTTATAGATCATATGAATGTATTGCATGAAGATGTTTTTTAGAAAAATGTTGAATTCCAAGTATAAGGAAAAGGATGACATGAAGATGAAGCATAAGGCATATATAGTAGGAGATGAAGTGATGATATATTTGAGGAAATATTTTAACAAGGAACATATAATAAGTTGAATATGAATAGTTTTTGGCTCTTATAAGATCATCAAGAAGTTTGATTCAAGAAATATAAATGAAGTTGAATTACCAAAAAGTTTGGGTATATCATCACTATTTAATATTATAGATTTGTATTAGTACCATGAAAGTGAGATAGAAGAAGATAAAGTAGAGGTGAGTTGGATAAAACATACACCTAAATAGTAGATAGAAGAAATTAAGGAGATACTTGATAAACTGGTTGTAAAGAGAACTAGTAGTAAACAATATAAAAAATATTTGGTGAACAAGAAATGAGTTAGAGGAAGAATCAATGTGGATACCTATAGCTAAGGTGAATAATTTTTATTTTCCTCTATCCATCCCAAAGTGGTACTCAATTTTCCATTACACAAGGTGTTGGATGCAAGAGCATCTGTGACATAAGAACAATCTTGTATCAACCAAAAACATTTTCTTCCATGCTTGTTTTATTTTATAGTTGTGTGAACCCCAATCCTAATACCTGCAAAACAATAAGAATAAACACATTAGATGTTAGAATGCAAGTAAGAGCAAGGATTCCTCATGAAATCCATTAACATAGCTCAAATTAGGAAAAAATCAATGAAGAACACAATGAAATACAATAAAAGAGATTGAATCCTAATTAAACTAGCAAACTTATGATCCCATGGGGGAATTGGTGCCAATTTGATGTGAAAATTGGCCCTTTCCCAACTCCTATGATGTAAGATTGATGTATGTTGATGAGTTGATCTGAAAATTGACCCTTTCCCAACTCCTATGATGCAAGATTGATGTATGTTGATGAATGTTGATGAGTGATCCACTTTGTTGATGTTTACATGAGTGCTCCACGGAAAAAACCTGCATAACCTAGCTATGATTCAATGATATTGGATGGAAATGGCTAAAGTATTTGGAGCATAATAACTTTGCATAATCTAGGATGATCAAATGAGGAATGAAGCCTTATTTATAGATGAGATTGAAGGATGAATGTCCAAAATAGAGCAATGGGACTAACATCTATCCAATGGCAGATGCCACTTGTCAATCTAAGGAGTGGATGGAGGATGCAAGTTTTGAGATTATGCCAATAAATGCCTATTTTTGAATTTGAATTTGTTGAAATGACATGTAAGAGGGAAGGACAAATGTAATAAATGCCATTTGCCCAAGGAAAAGGACAAGATGGAGTAAATGCTTGTTGGATGTACATGTCAACTTGGATTTTTTAATTCAAACTTGGAGAATATTCCTTAGAGATGCCTTGTTGAGGAAAATAGAGATTTAATAAATCAATTAAATCTATTTTCATGTGCAAGTGGTAAAAGTTAGAGGATGGGACATGATAGGAGATTAAATTAATCAAAGCTAATTAATTTAATGAGAGATTAGTTGATGTGACAAATTTGACTTAGATTTGTGGATTTTTTTAAATCAAATATGAGAAGGATGTGATAAGAGATTAATTAAATAAAGATTTTGATTTATTTAATTAAAAGAGATGATGTTAGATTAAATTAAATAAGATTTTAATTTATTTAATTTAATAGATAGACTTTAGAGATTTAATCAAATAAAATTAATTATTTAATTAAATAGGGATAATTAGATTAGATGATTAATTTAATTATCGAGAAGAGGTGACTTAATTAGATAACTGGTTTATTTAATTAAGAGAGGAATATTGAAATATTTAATCAGATAGGGGAAATTTGATTAAATGGTTAGACTGAAGGATGATTCAGGACGAAATGATGTTAGTAGTCAAGATTAGATGCACAATGTCAATCGATATATTTTACGTGTCTACATTTTTCCCCTCTTTGAAGAAATGCACTTGTTGTGTTGGTTCAAAGAATAAATGATCTCAAACAAAGCCAAAAATTTCACTTTTTAAAAACTTTCCCCATTGGTGCCTGGTGAGAGAAAACATGCCAATATATTGCCCCCTTGAGATATTGGATGAAAATTTTAATTTTTGGGTGATCTCGCGAAAAAAGAGGACAAGGTGCCTGACAAGTCCAAAAAGGCTCCAAGAGGCCAAAAACATGTCTAAACGCAATAAAATGATGTAAAACATGCCTCAACTGGACAAAAATAGCTTCAAGGGTCCAAAACCCTAGCAGGATAGCCAATTAGGGTGAAAAAACCTTAATTTTCAAGCTTAAAAGACTCCTTGAGATTTGAGCTCTGACCTCCTAATGATATGGTGCAACGACAACTCCCAATGCACATTTTCGACTGAGCCCGGACACACCAGCAGCCACTCAGCATTGGGGAACCGGTAAGTGATCCTTACTTGAGCTTTAATTTTTGTTTTTAATGTTCATTTAATGCTTTCAAAGTCAGTCCTCCTGCAACGACACTATATAGCACCGCTCAAAAATCAAACTACGCCGCTTAGTGTCAAATTGTGCCGTGACAGCAAAGTTTGGAGTTTGAAAACTCTAATGATGAGGTCATGGCCCATGGGGTCATTTCTAAAGTGTGACGTGGCGGTTCTCTAGTGACTGGAATTTTTGCAAACTACACCGCTGGGAAGGAAAATGCACCACGGTGGTGCGCTTTCGGCCTTTTGTGCCCTAGTGTCAGAGTTTGATAAAAATCAAATTGTGATGCCTTCACGGATTGTGATGTTGGAGTGGTTTCTTGGACGCCCTACAAAATAATTTTCAAAATTTTTAACATGATGACCCTTCCTGATGCAGGATGTGGTGAGGGAGCTTTACTCCCGAGAGCACAGGTCGCAGGATCTATTCGGTTACTTGCGGGACCTGAATGATAGAGATAAGGATTGACTCTGAGACATGGGGTTGTGGTATATCGCTTACGTAGCGCCCATTCACACCCACCTTTGCATGATGTTAGCAATTTCCAAGAGATGGCACAGCAAGACCTCTTTATTCCACCTTCCCATCGGCAAGGCCACTGTTACTTTGGAGGATGTTTGGCACATCTTACGATTGTCGATTCATGGTCGGCATGTCATTTTTGATATTGATGAGGGGCGGGATGCCTGCCACAGAGTCCTCGCCACTGATGACATTATCATTTGCAAGGGGCAGGTCAAGCTCGAGTGACACAAGGCCTTGGCACCTCCATTCCACTTGGTTGTTGCAGCGGTTATTTTAGGTCTTGTTGCCTTAGATAGACGAGGCTAGTATTTCAGTCCTGGATGGGGACTCTGCTAGGAGCTCATGGTTTACGATAGACTAGTCCGCCTTGCTTGGGGGCTGGTTCTTCTTGTGTCTTTGTACAAAGATCTTCACGAGTATGTCTACCTTGATGGTAGAGCACTCAGAGCAGGTGTGATGCTCCTCCACATATGGGCATGGGAGCACATTGTTTTCCTTTGACCACGGATTGTTACAGTTTTGATGGGGCCTAACAATCCCCTCATATGGAGCTATAGAGGTGGTGTGTCCTTTACACACACATGAAAGCACAAGATTCCCTATTGGAGGAGAGTCCTAGATGAGATGCAGGTATTCATATGGCATCTGCACCTTGGTCATCCCAGATGGGCTGACGATGCTCATCATATTTTCTATGCCCGCTAGGACTGCTTCATGTAGGGGTGAGAGCACACTATGATTGAGAGATATCTACCTGGGCCTATGCAACATCAATTTAGTGAGCCCCAAGATTGACTAGACGATGATTATGTGGTTGGATTTTCCCGCACCATGTCATAGGTTTCATGGGGGTGATACATTCCTGCCTTAGAGGCCGTGGATAGTTTCAAACAGTTGGTGGCTCAGCCATGGGCTTACAATCAGGGGCCTGTGGATCCAGGCATGACACAAGCATACAGGGATTGGTTCTGGCCTCCCCTTTGTTTGACTATTCTAGGAGCAGTCCCTGATCGATAGAGGGTGAGAGGCAAAAGGGGAGGATGAGGATAGAGGGATGGTGCACGACAGGACCAGCCAACCAGGCCCCCAGTTCAGCCAGATCAGGTCGATGTACAGATGCAGGATTAGTAGCAGGTGCTAGTAGATGCACCACCATGGGCTGGGGGTGAGGATCAAGCTCAGGTACAACCTCCATGAGCACAGCTAGCAGTGTAGCCAGTAGGGCAGGTGGATCCTTGAGATACATTGATTGCACAGTTGCAGGCCCAGGTGCAGAATTTGACAGGGGAGAGAGATTAGGCACAGACTAAGAGAGATTAGATTAGGGCCGAGAGGGATTAGGCCATACTGCAGAGATAGGTTGCAAAGTTACAGGAAACCATAGAGCTAGGCCAGAGACAACAGTTGGAGAGCATGGCAGCCTCCTCCTCTCAGGTTATAGTGTCCATTCGGTCCTATAGGGATGCCGTCTGAGAAGCTGAGTATTACTAGATGCATTATCACGAGGTTGTACCCAGAGCAACACGGGTCCCAGAGTACTCACAGTGGACTAGTCATAGACCAGCAGAGGGTCACAGTGACAGGGGTGAGGGAAACATACAGGGGGGAGACCTTGATCGAGATGATATTTTTTGTGCCTTATGGGCTCCTTTTTGATAGCCCGATGGGCCTTTTTGTACTAATTGACATACATGTATAGTGATCCGATTATTTTGTACTATGATAGTTACATTATTGATGATATATATATGAGATGTAGATGATGATTTTGATGTGATGTGTACCATTTATTTATGCATGAATGGATGATTCTATTTCTATATGTTGTGCAATGATGTTATGGTGTTATCTGATGCATTTATTTCCGATGATATATGCATTATGTAATGATTATGACTAATAGATCTATATTATGTTAACTTATGATATGCAGATGTATTTATGTGATGTGTAATGATCCAAAATGATATGATATGCAATATGTAATATTCAAAATGATATGGAAATGATCTATGGTGTATACGAGAAATGATATGAATTATGCTGATAAAATGAAATGATTATGGATGGATGTACGCTTTGGATGTAATGAATTTTTTATGTTTATTTTTATGCTGATGATGATGTGGAATGATTTATGTAATGAAATGAAAAAAATGATTGTGATGCTATTTATGAGATGATATGGATGATTAATGGAAAATATAATGCAATGTGAATGCAATGGTCATGTTTTATATGATGATGCAAATGAGATGGTTTTAAGATGCTTAGAATAACAAATATTATCCTAAACATGTTAAATGTATGTAATGTATGTGATGCATTTAATGTGATGCAATGCGATATATGAAATGATATGATGATGTTTTATGCAACATGAACGTAATGTGTGAGATGACTTTATGATGTTATGCGAGTATGTATGCAATGAATTATCTTATAATGCTTATGTACATATTATGTATGATTATGTGGTAGGTGGTAATGCGAAATGGTTATGAAATGTTTATGCAAATGAATGCTATGCAATGTGATACAAAAAATGGATGCAATGTAATAAAAATGGATGTGCTAATCTATGAAAAATTCTTATAATACTATGTTTATATGATGATGGAAATGTAATGCATGTGTTTCCTATATGATACGTTTATGCAATATGCTAATGATTTGTGGATGCAGGATTGATGACGATGATGATGGTGATGATCAACTGTCATAGTACCTTGTTAGTGCAATGAGCAAGAAGAGAAGTCATTTCAACAAGACACAAGATGCTAAAAATGCAAAATGATGATGATTGCTTGCCGAGGAGTTGGGATTTTCAAAGGGCCAATTTTCTTATGTTTGATAACACACGTGGTATGATGCATCAAGGTTTAGAAAACCAGGATGGCATTGTACCCCATGTGATGGAATTTGACTTGAAAAATAGATAAGAGTATCCTTGTTCACACCTGACATACAAAAACCTTCCTAGGATGCACTTTAGAAGTTTCAAACACCTCAGACGAAAACACGGAAAGGTATAACCTATCAATGCAATAGTCAACAAGCTACACAAAACCTCCTCTGTACATACCTAACAAAGCAAGTATTCACCAAGGTTATATTATGAGAACGTCCAACAAGCACATCAAACAAAAGATAATGATCATTGCCCCATTCCTATTTCTCTAAATCCTCTGTTCGGATATCATTGAGAGGTCCTTGGAATGAGCACAATAAGATAAGTCAAAAGATAAAGACAAAGTAAACAAACATGCTGATGTTCTTCAATACCACTAACCAAAAGGGGATGTGTTTTCTAAGGATAAGAACCAAAACTATTTCCAAAAGATAATGCCCATTGTAGGAAGGATACATCCTAGGACATGTTAGTGGATGGTGGCACATCATTTCGTTTACCCAAAGTGTTCTAAATGATGATTGATATGGGACCAAATGGGTGATAGGTTATGGAAACAAAGAGTTGACCAACTTGCTTACATACTGACTTAGACCTAAGACTTGATGATTTGAGTTTTCACTTTTGACTGGCTAGACTTGTTTCTGATTATCTTACCAAAGATTGAGGATGACAATTGCTTATTATGAATGATGTTATTGAGGGTGCAAGCGAGATGAGATGGATGGATTTTTCAAATATTTGGATGTTTTTGATGTTTTTGGAATGTTTTGAGGCTGTTTTTGGTATTTTTCAAGATTTTACAAATGATTTGATTTTTTTATTTTTTGAATGTTTTTGGGTTTTATGAGATTTTATGGATTTTATGGATTTTATGTTTTGAATGTTTTGGATTTTTGATGTTTTGAATGTTTTGGATTTTGATGTTTTTTGAATTTTTTTTCTTTTTTTTTGGATTTTGATGTTTTTTTATTTTTTTTTGGATTTTGATGTCTCGGGGGCTAATCAAAGATTAGCCTTTCCTACGTTTAAGCTTAGAGACCACGTAGTTCGGATAACATGTTTTTGATGTTTTTTGTGTTTTCGACTTGTTTTTGGATTTTGATATGTTTTGAATGTTTTTGGATTTTCACATGATTTTGACGATTTGGATATGGATATGTGATTATATCAGTGCTTTGTTTGGGGATTTTTTTGAGGACCAAGCTAAGGTTGATTGATCAAATCGATGGATTGATGATGATGATAACATTGTTGAGGATACACAACAATGCAAGGATTTGATTGATCAGGATTGATGACGATAACATTGTTGAGGATGCACAACAATGCAAGGATAGTGTTAAGCAACTCAAGGATTGGGATGGATATCCCAAGGTGATGATAGATTGATGATGATGTTTTGATTGGATTTGATTGATCATGTTTGACGAAGCTTGATTTGGAACAAAAGTTGTTCGAATGATTTGAAGTGATGTTTGAAGTGCAAATTAGATGTGACTGATATCGATTGTTTGGATCAATGTTCTATTGAAGATAAAACTTGATAAGGAACATCTTCCCGTCAAAATGTGCCATGGGCTAGTGATTCGGATTTTGGATCACAAATGCTTGATCAATTTGATTTCATGTTTGCCAATGTTCAGATCACCACAAAAGTTGGAGGATATAGATCAAAATTTATTGTCGAAGCAAGATCTACATATCTTCCCCCAGTGTCTAGAAATGTATGGAATGTCATGGATAAATGCCTGGATAGGTGTATGGATGGATGGATATGGTAAGCACGCAAAGGATTCCAAGGATTATCTTGTGATAAGATACAGTGTTTGGATAAATAATGCTCATTTGGATAATGCTTCATGGCTCAGATAATGTTGGATAGGATAGGATCAATGAAAATGACCCATGTCAAGATGTTTTACCGTAAGCAAGTGTAAAGTGTGCACCAAACTTTATCAAGATCAAGATGACTCGGACTATGGATGCAGATGGATGAAAATGTATTGGATAAATAGTTCATGGATGAATGGATTTATTATGGCTGAGATGGATGGGGTGTTGGATTTATTATGGATGGGATAAGATTCTTTCACATGAAATAGCGCACAAAGATGCTTGATTCTACACATGATTCCTGTTTGCCAGGTTTTCATCATGGTCTTGCCGAAAGTGACACCATAGTGGTTTTCACTAGAGGATGATTTTTTTTCTTTACTGTTTTCAAATTCCTTTTTCTAATTTTTTTGGATTTTCATATTTTCTGATTTTTTTGGTTTTTTCTGAAATATTTAAAGCTCATGCTAAACCGCAAGGTGTTGTTGATGTAGATGCTTCTGTCATAATGTCCCATCGATATCCTACTTGAAGAAGCTTCTTTGCCAATATACGTGCACTTGAATGCAACTTTTGGGATTCTTGATCTGCTTTATTGATATCGGGGTTAACTTTGTCTCTGTGTGCACATTGCGATAGAGTGCCTTCTAAATCCTTATGATGAAGGGTCATTGCCAATGCATGGTCAATGTAAGAATTGGATATCATGCATGGAGGCATGGATGGAGTGTGTTTAGGGGTAAATAATGGATTGGTTGATAGTTTGGAACCTTTGACTCCCCAAACTTGGGAAGATGAGCAATGATGGGTGGATACAGAAGTGTGCGTGGAATTAGGACCAACTACTTGATATACTTTGTACGTCGCTTGAAAAGCCTACTTTTTCTTTTGTGGACATCTTTAATTGATACTTTCTATTTTTTATTTTTCCCCATAGTTTATTTGACTGATGGAGTTTGATAGGGATGATCTTTCTTTGTATTTTTTGGTATCCATTTGTATTTGATTTGTCCATTATGCTTCTTAGCTTCTTTTTCTTTGATAATGTTCTTCATACTTTGATTCAAATCTTTCTTTTGAAGTTGGTCCCAATTTATGGATGGGGTGATGGGTGGAAGAAGATTTATGATGTGACTGGTTGTAGTATTGGCATCAGTTTCATCATAAGGATTCTTCGTGCTCCCTATGTTGACATTTGCTTGAGATGAAGTTTCCCCCAGTATGGTGGTAGTAGTACCTTCATGCTTTGATTCTGCCTATTTTGAGAGCTCTTGTTTAGAATGAATTCTCTGATAAATGACCACCGTAGGTGACATTGTTTCAATTTGCTGCTCCGCTAACTCTGAATAATACTATTTTGTCTAACTTGTTTCCTTGAGCAGATAATGCTAGATATTTGTATACCTAATGTCCTCAGTCTAAATTTGGGATATATTTAATCCTGATATTGACAACTCAATAACCTGCTCTTTTTGTGTAATAATGTCAGGAGTAAAAGAATCCTGTTCTGAATGAAGATCATCTACGTGTCCATCCACAAAAAGCATCTCATGGGTAGATGGAGGAGAATGTGATATATGGATGTGATCATCATTTGTGACATATTGTATAGATAGGAGAGTGTCCATTACATCATTGTAGTATCTTGGAGATACAAATTCTTGATCTTGATTAATTTTGGACTTGCATTTGTCATGCTTTGGATCAAGTTCTTGACATGGGCCAGTTTCAAAGGATCCTTGGATATCTTTATTAGGAATGGGGAGTGGCTCAATATCCTCTGGATCGTTAATTAGATTTTGATCAAATGTTGAGTAGAAGATTCCTTCAATATCTAAAAACATGTCTTGGAAAGGACCATTGCTAGACCTTGGTGAAAGACGCTAATCATGCTTTGGGATGAATTCTTGAGATATGTCCTCTAACTTATTAGGTGATGTAGAGACATTTTCAACATGATCATTGGTCGATGGATTGTTGATTACAAGATCAAATAATGTTAACACTCCTTGAAATGGATCATTTTTAGATATTGTTGAAGGATTCTTATCAAAAAGTGACTCTTGATGTATGTTGATTTGATCTTTGGATGAGGTAGAAATATCTTCCATGTGTTCATTGATGGATAGGTCTTGATTATGTGATCGTTGACTTGGATCGATACATGGAGTCGTTAACATTTTGTTAGGATTTTGAATAACATTTGCTTGTTGGGCTTGGTATTGGGCTTTAGCTTGCACTTGCACTTGAGCTTGGGCTTGTGCTTGTTGGGTTTGTAGTGTGGCGTGGGCTACTTGAGTAACTTGTGCAGCTTGTTGAGCAACTAGTTGTGCAACTTGTCGATTTTGGTTTTGTTGGGGTGCCTTCTAATAAGCAGCCTGCTGAGCGGCTAGAAATGTAATGCTATATTGGTTTGATGTATCTAGTTTGGGTGGTGTTGGTGGTGTTGTTGGTTTTGGAATAGTGCTTGTTATGGTGATAAGAGGTGTCATCATATTGATGATTAGTATTTGAGTGGTGGATGGTGTAATTGATGTGATTGGTCCTTGAGAGACCATGTTTTGAGATATTATGGGGGTGGTTGATGATATTGTGATTGCTTGTGCATTTTTTGTTTACTATTGCGATGTCGAAAACAAGTTCTGAAAGTTTGGTGTGATGTTTTGATTGATGTTTGGGATGTTAGTTTGATTGATACTTGGTAAAGGGGAAGCCCCAAGCCAAGGAGTGGTGTGGGTAATGATGGCAATGGTGGTTTTGGAATCATGTTGGATGTAGTGACAAGTCATTGAGATACATTTGGAGTGATCGTGAGGGTTTGAGATATGATGGGTGTGATATGGGTGGGTGGAGTGATCGAGGTGATAGGAATGGTCGGAATGACCAGGGTGATAGATCCTTGGGAGACCATATTTTGATTTTTCAGGATTAATGTTGTCATTTGATTAGATACCATCTGTTGGTGGTGCGATGTCGATCGTATATTCAAAGGATTTGATGTGATGACTTGATTGGTGTTAGGTGGATTGATTTGGATGGAGTGATTGGTGCTAGGTAAAGGGGGAAGCCCTAAACCAAGGAATAATGTTGATATGGGTAATGGTGGTCGAGATTTCACTTGGTGTAATGACTCAACTATTTTAGTAAGTGTAGCAATTTTATCTCACCAAATTTGATCTTAATTTTGATCTTGACTCCCTTGATTTGGTTCAAGCAGATTTGGGATGCATACTTGTGGTTTTTGAATGGGATTATGGACAAATTGATTTTGGACAATGTTCTGATTTGGGATGATGTTCAAATTTGGCATGATAGGTTAAAATTAAATATTGTTGGTGTTGGGAATCACATTGCCTTTATTTAGGTAACTTTGATTTTGCATGGTGTTACCTTGACTTGGATTAATACATGAAGTTGTAAACCTATTGTTTGGACATTGAACAATATTTGTATGATTTGCGAACATATCTACCCCAAAGTTTTCCAAGTGTGGATTTGAAATGTTCATGTTTGGAAAACTTGTACTTGGCATGTTCATATTTGGGATGTATGGATTTGATGGGATGACGTTGTTCGTTTGAAGGCTCATGCATTGATTATTCGGTTGATAGACTTGTAGGTTTGGACTTGGATTTAAATCTACCATCCAAATACCTGTAAAACAATAAGAACAAACACATTCGATTAGAGATTGCAAGCAAGAACAAGGATTCCCCATGAAATCCATTCAAAAAGTTCAAATTAGGAAAAAAGAAATGAAGAGCACAATGAAAATAACAAAATAGAGATTGAATCATAATTAAACTAGCAAACTCATGATCCCATGGGGGAATTGGTGCCAATTTGATGTGAAAATTGGCCCTTTCCCAATTCCTATGATGCAAGATTGATGTATGTTGATGGGTATTGATGAGTGATCCACTTTGTTGATGCTGGATGAGTGCTCCAATGGAAAAACCTGCATAACCTAGCTATGATTCAATGATATTGGATGGAAATGGCTAAATATTTGAGCATAGTAACTTTGCATAATTTGTGGATGATAAAATGAGGAATGAAGCCTCTTATTTATAGATGAGATTGAAGGATGAATGTCCAAAATAGAGCAATGTGGGACTAACATTCAACCAATGGCAAGATGCTACTTGTCAACCTATGAGTGGATGTAGGATGTGCAAGTTTTGAGGATTGTGCCAATAAATGCCTATTTTTGAATTTTGAATTTGTTGAAATGACATGCAAGAGGGAAGGAAAAATGCATTAAATTCCACTTGGCTCAAGGAAAAGGACATGTAAGATGGAGTAAATGCCTTGTTGGATGTACATGTCAATTTGGATTTTTGAATTCAAACTTGGAGAATATTCCTTAGAGATGTCTTGTTGAGGAAAATAGAGATTTAATAAATCAATTAAATCTATTTTCATGTGCAAGTGGTAAAAGCTAGAGATGGGACATGATAGGAGATTAAATTAATCAAAGTTAATTAATTTAGAAAAAAAAATTAGTTGATGTGACAAATTTGACTTAGATTTGTGGATTTATTTAAATCAAATATGAGAAGGATGTGATAAGAGATTAATTAAATAAAGATTTTGATTTATTTAATTAAAAGAGATGATGTTAGATTAAATTAAATAAGGTTTTAATTTATTTAATTTAATAGATAGACTTTAGAGATTTAATCAAATAAAATTAATTATTTAATTAAATAGGGATAATTAGATCAGATGATTAATTTAATTATCAAGAAGAGGTGACTTAATTAGATAACTAGTTTATTTAATTAAGAGAGGAATATTGATGAATTTAATCAGATAGGGGAAATTTGATTAAATGGTTAGACTGAAGGGTGATTCAGGATGAAATGATGTTAGTAGTTGGGATCAGATGCACAATTTCAATTGGTACATTTTACGTTTCTACAATATGATATTTATTATGGTGCAGCTAATTATCAGATTGTTGATTCCGAGTACAATTTTACGAGTGGTTTTTTAGAGTTGAGACTTTGATGGTGATAGGTACACAATTTGTATTCAGTTTTGAGGACATGGTTGGACATGGTTTGAGACTTGGAGTCTCGTATGGGTGATACTTGAGTGTAGGTACAACAATGGCTATGGTTATGGTGTCATGGATATGTAGGAACATTTGATGCATTGGCGTGACATGATCATGTATGTGGTTGTTTGGTGGTGATATGCTTTGGTAATTAGGAGTTTTGTTTTATCTTCTTGATGCTTATTTGATTCCTTGACTATGATTACTCATTTTTGGACATGTTTAGAAAATTAGATCTGAGGTTGATTTAGTGTTTGAGTCATTTGGTCTACATGGTTATCTTCTTTGATATCTTGGTTTGCAATTTATTAATGTGATAATGAGTTTACATGTTTCTATGATTGGATCTATGAGTTATGCAGGTTGTGGATTAGCTACCCATTTATTTGTAGTGAGATGAATTGGATGTGGACTATCTATATTCACCAAGTTTGATTCATTGTTTTTGCAGATTTCATTAGTTGGCCTTGTTTGTGGTCATTTGTGCATTGGTATGTTTTATCAAGATTGAGAGGATGGATGGTTAGAGTACTTGATTAGTCAGGTGATGGGACTTGTAACATGTGGTTTGATCATGATGTCATGGGCATACAAAAAATTCACCACTAGCAATTCATCAAAGGAAAATTCATTGCAAACAATTCACCATGGGAAAATTCACCAGCATAACAACTCATCGTGCAAAAAAATAATTGCATAAATTTTTGGCAGTTAATTTTCCCTAGTGGTGAATTGTTGGCAGCGGTGAATTTTCCCACGGTGAATTTTCCATCGGTGAATTACTGGCATAATTTTCCTAGAGCCGATGTCATGATAGCTTGTTACATTCATTGGTTATACAATTTAAGTGGGAGCTTTTGACAGTGATTGCTTGGTAGTGTTGGATTGGTTTGGTTTGTGATGTTTTATTGGTAGTTGTATCTATCTTCTTGGCTTGGAGATCTTGGTTTCAATTGTATGTTATTGATATTGTAGTTGAGTGTGTGTAGGTCTAGATGATCTTCATGGAGAGGATGGTAGTCATGACTCCATGTGTAGCTTGTATCACGGTTCAATGGGAGTCATTGGTAGTGATGTGGATGCATCATTGGGTATGATTATCTTCATGTGATTGGGGATATGTATTCTTGGTTTAGAATTTTTGCTATTATGTAATAGTTTACTCTTGATACCAGTTTAGATTTTGGCATGGTGCTTGTTCTATTGAGACTAGGATGTATGTTATGGTGCATGTGATCTCCTAGGAGGAGATGATTAGATCATATTGTCATGATAGGTTCCTTATTCTATAGTTGGATCTTTGACATTGATCTTGCTAGTGTTCTTTGTATTGAGTACATTGATCATTTGCTTGATTACTTCATGATGGTGCTATGTTGCATTTGGAGTTTGGCATGGATTGATTGGTTACAAGTTCTCATGGATGCTTAGTGATGTAGGTGATGGTTGGAGTTCTCTTGTGATTAGAGATATTTGGTTGAGACAGTTACTCTTTGGAGGTTTCGACAGGAAGACCGAGGAGCTTTCACCTAGATATGGACATGATTTCATGTTGGACCGTTAAAGGAGATTGTTCTTGGAGTGAGTTATGATAGCTTGGTTATCCTGGAGGAGCATTCTCATTCCCCACTCTTGGTCTACTTGGTAGTTCTTTATTTGAGAGGAATTTTCCCATTGTATCTTTCAGATTTGTTATGTTATGTGCTTTGATTTCTCATGGGATTGGGTTGATTCATGGTGATTGATTATGGAGACTCATTTGAGGATTTTTTAGCATGAGTTTATGATGCTTTATATTTCATGGATATGGATCTTAAGATATGGATAGTTAGTTCTGGAGGATTCATTTTGAGGGATGTTATGACATGGTTATCTCATGCATTTGAGTTTATGATATTTTTCTTTGATGAGGATTGTTAGGAGATGGTTTATGGGATAATTTATAGTATTGGGGATAGCTACTATGAGTTTGATCATCTTGATTAGAGAGGCTTACATCCATGTTGGCATTGTTACATTGATTCATATGTTGTACTTGATCTATGAGATTGAGTGTATGGATGTTGTTGAGGCTCTTCATTTGGGGTTGTTTAGGAGATCATACTTGACATAATAGTACACTTTTGAGGTGTTGGTAGAAGAACATTATGGTTTACATGTTTCTCTCTTCATGGTTACTTTCTAGATGTTCATGTTTGGGGAGGATGGCGGCAACATGTTGTGAGAGATTATGCAGATTTTTGGTTGCATGTGTGGATTATTATTATTGTTCTTCGTACTTCGTGCTTTGATTTACTTATCACACCTTGATGTATAGTGTTGATTGGTAGACTTGATATGCTTTGACATTACCTATGTAGTGGGATTTCTTGGATATGTATGTTCTTGATTGATAGGTTTGATACAAGGAGCTTGATTGTAGTTTACAAATTGCATATGTTCTTGGAATGAGTTTACTAATGTATTGATGCATTGGAGGTATGGATGGTTGGATGTATTAGCATGTGTTGTGGATGCTATTTTTTATCATGTGGATTTTTCAGTTGATAGTAGCTTGGTTAGAGCTTTTTTTATCACTTGGATTTGATGCTTGTGCTCATGGTTTGGGGAATCTTCACCTTGGCATGCTCCTTTTCTTCCATAGGTGGCACATTGGAGGATGAGAGGAGCTCTTTCTTGAGATGGTGGTCACTTTGTTATTATCTCAGGTATCTTGATTGAGCACGAGAGCATTGAGGAGATTCATGTGATTTCATATATGGCTAAGATGATGTACTTTATGTATTGATCCCTTATGCAATGTATACAACAAGTGGGAGAATGTTGAGATATGGTGTTGTACACCATTGCATGAATTCATTTATTATAATATTGTAATTAAATAATTATTTAGTTGTGATGCACCTTGGTGGTGTGGATAATCACACTAGATAATTATTTGGGGACCACTTGATGTTGTATTGTAACATTGTATTATTATTTAATGCGTGAGAGACATGTGATAATAATTTAATATTTGGGAAATATTAAATAAAGTGAAGTATTAGTACCCAATATTAAATAAGGGGTTAGTGGTTTTGTATTCACATGGTTTTGTGGTACATGGTTTTACCTTACCACTAGTTGTATTTTGTGTGAACTTGTGTCTATAAAAGCGAACACATGTGTAGTGGTTTAGGTTGGCTAAGTGGGTTGGATGTCATTATTCAGTCTTATTGTGGAGTGATTTGTGAAGCATGGAATGAGATGTGTGGATTCATGCTTGGACACATGAAAATGCATTGGAGGGCTTGATGCTTTAGAGGCATTCATTGTAAATCTTGTATTGGTTTATTGCTAAATAATATGATGGAGTATGGATGCTTTTGGAGGCTAGGTTTTTCCCTCTTGATGGTTTTCCTAGGGTATATCTTGTGTTATCTTGTGGCTTCTATATTTGATCTATGCATTTTGGAAACTTGTGTGAATGTTTATCTCTCATGGGTTATGTAGGAAATGAATTAAGATCATGGGTTAAATGCAATTATTTCCTAACAAGTGGTATCATAGCTTTTATGGTTGAATAATTTTTGTTATAACCCTAGTTTGAGTGTTTTTGCAAAGTTGATGCCATGAAATGCATGTAGGGTTTGAGGCATTACAAGTTATGGAACACATGTTGCAGGTGTTTGTATGTAGATTTGGGCTTTTGGGTTGTCAAGATTTGTTGGGTTTATTGTAAATCTAAAATTTTCCAAATTTGGGTGAAAGAGGGTTTCTTGGTTTGAGTTTTCATATGAGGGTTTTTTAGGGAAAAATTCACAGATGATATCTTGAGACAAAATGAACCTCATGGTTGAATTCAGGTTGGCCGAGAGATGAAGATTGATATAAAATTCGACCTCTTTTGGAAAAGTTGAAAAAAACACAAAAAATTATTAAAAGGTGTCATGTGAGGGGGGTTCACAAACTTGTACCCTCTACAGAAGTATGTACAATTGTTGTAGTACCTTTCTTGCTATGATTTATTGTTCATGCCAACCCATGACTTTTTAATTGCCAACAAAGAAGGGAATGGTTGGCCTTTTTTGTAAAGTGCTTGAAAATTAAAATGGATGTATAAAAGTTTAAAAGAAAACTTTTTATTTCCTTTAAATTAAAATGGCCTAAACCATTCTAAACTACCCACCCCATCCTTTTCATTAATATTTTAATGTTTTAATTTTAAAATTTGAAAAAACCACCAACTTTAATATTGAGAAAAATAAATAAATTTATTTTTTGGAGTGGGGTCCACCAAAATTTTCCCTATAGTCAAATTGGATAGTTTTTGTTTCTAGAGGCATAACTTTTGTCCATGATTTCTGTTTTTCAACTTCTTATACTCATTAGAAAGCTAGGTTTGGTTCCATGATTTTTCTATTTTCATTAGTTTTTGGGGCCTAGAAGTTAGATGTTCTTTTTTGCACATTTTTAGTCATAACTTTTGCATACAGAGTCCGATTTTTGATTTAGAAGAGCATTGGAGAGAATTTGTAGCGTACTACATAGTGGTTCAGATTATTTATCAATTTGAGGAGTTGGATGAGTTTTGTACTTGTTTGATCGCTTGTAGGAACTTGATATTCGAGGTGTGAATGTGTGCGAATCTGGATGAGTCAAGAGGTGAAACCTTGAGGGAGTACATGTTTTTATATGATATTTATTATGATACAACTGATTATCAGATTGGTACTTCCAAGTACAAGTTTATAGGTTTTTCTCAGAGTTGAAACTTTGATGGTGATAGGTACATAGGTTGTCTTCAGTTTTGAGGACATGGTTGGATATGGTTTGAGACTTGGAGTCTAGTATGGGTGATAGTTGAGTGTAGGTACAATGATGGATATGGTTATGGTGACACAGATATGCAGGTACATTTGATGCATTGGCATGACATGATAATGTATCTGGTTGTTTGGTGGTGATATGGTTTGTTAATTAGGAGATTGGTTTTGTCTTCTTGATGCTTATTTGGCTCCTTGACTATGACTACTCATTTGTGGACATGTTTGGAAATTTAGTCTGAGGTTGATTTGGTGTTTAGTCATTTGGTCTACATGGTTATCTTGTTTGATATCTTAGTTTGCAATTTATTGATGTGATGATGATTTTTCATGTTTCAGTGATTGGATCTACGAGTTATGTAGGTTGTGGATTAGCTGCCCATTCACTTGCAATGAGATGAATTAGATGTGGACTGTCTATATCCACCAGGTTTGATTCATTATTGTTGCATATTTTATTAGTTGGCCTTGTCTGTGGTCATTTGCACATTGGTATGTTGTTTTGGGATTGAGAGGATGGATGGTTAGAGTACTTGATTATTCTGGTGATGGGACTTGTAGCATGTGGTTTGATCACAATGTCATGATAGCTTATTACATCCATTGGTTATACACTTTAAGTGGGATATTTTGATAGTGATGACTTCGTGCTATTGGATTAGTTTGGTTTGTGATGTTTTGTTGGTGGTTGTATGTATCTTCTTGGCTTGGAGATCTTGGTTTCACTTGTATGTTATTGATATTGCAGTTAAGTGTGTGTAGACCTGGATGATCTTTATGGAGAGGATGGTAGTCATGATGCCATGTGTAGCTCGTATCATTTTTTAGTGGGAGTTGTTGGCAGTGATGTGGATGCATCATTGGGTATGATTATCTTCATGTGATTGGGGATATGTATTCTTGATTTAGAGTGTTTGCTATTATTTCATGGTTTACTCTTGATATCGGTTGAGAGTCTAGCATGACGCTTATTCTCTTGAGACCAAGATGTATGTTATGGTGCATGTGATCTCCTAGGAGGAGATGGTTAGATCATGTTGTCATGATGGGTTCCTGATTTTGTGGTTGGAGCTTTGACATTGATCTTGGTAGTTATCTTTGTATTGAGTACATTGAGCATTTGCTTGATTACTTCATGATGGTGCTATGTTGCATTTGAAGTTTGGCATGGATTGATTGGTTACAAGTTCTCGTGGATACCTAAAGATGTAGATGATGGTTGGAGTTCTCTTGTGATTAGAGACATTTTCTTGAGATGGTTACTCTTTGGAGGTTTTAGCAAGAAGACTGAGAAGCTTTCACCTGGATATGGACATGAGTTCATGTTGGACTGATAGAGGATATTTTTCTTGGAGTGAGTCATGATGGCTTGGTTATCCTGAAGGAGAATTCTCATTCCCCACTCTTGGTCTACTCAACAGTTCTTTATTTGAGAGGTATTTTCCCATAAAATCTTTTAGATGTGTTATGTTTCATGCTTTGATTTCTCATGGGATTGGGTTGATTCATGGTGATTGATTATGGAGACTCATTTGAGGATTGTTTAGCATGAGTTTATGATGCTTTATCTTTCATAGATGTGGATCTTGAGCTATGGATAGTTAGTTCTGTAGGATTCATTTTGAGGGATGTTATGACATTGCTATCTCCTTGTGCATTTGATTTTATGATATCATTCTTTGATGAGGATTGTTAGGAGATGGTTATGGGATAATTTCCAGTATTGGGGATGGTTTTGATTAATAGGAAAAAAAAGTTTTAAAGGGACCCGAAACCCTTAATAATAGAGCCGCAAAATGCTGCTAAGAGAAAAACACAGTCAACCACCAATAGCTACCCAACTGACAAATTACCAAAAAATGAGGGAGCCAAACAAAAGATAGGAAACAACTAACCAACGGCTCCCAAAAGAAAAACAACAACAAACTAACAAATAGAGGCCAGAGATGAAAACAACAGAAAGAAACAAAGAACTAAGAACTATTGAAGGTCACCTAGAGTCTTGGCCATCTCAAGCTATTGGGACTTATGTTTTTCAACCATTTCCAGTAGTTCCCTTTTTTCCTCATCAAAATCCTTCTTCCACTCTACTGACCCTCTCCCAACCAATGCCTTGTCATCATCCTTGAGGTATTTTTTTCCCTTATCCTTAGCTGCTTGATCTTTCTCCATGAGCTCAGAGAAGAACACCTGCTCCTCCCTAAGCTGGTTGATTTTCTTAAACATAACCTCTAGAGCTTCAATGCTATTTTTGACTGAGATGTGGCTCACCTGCAACAAATTCCTAATATCATTATTTAGACATGTGACCTTAGGTTTGAGGTTTTTCAATTTCTCCTCACATTGCTCCTTGAACTCGTTATGAGTATGTTCCAGGTCCACCAATCTGTCAATGAGAATATTCAATACTGAGGTCTCCTAGACATTCTGTAGGTTAGCCTTTAGATCCCTAATTTTAATGTTGATATTGTTGAATTCCTTCAGGGTCTACTTAGCCAATTTGAAGGTACCGGTGGCACCCGCCCTAGCCATGTCAAGCAAGATGAACATTGACGTGTCCTACTCATCTAAATAAGAGAAATACTTTGACAGAGGGTTAATTTTTGGGGGCGGATTATCATTTTTATTACCCCCATCCTCCAAATTCTGCTCACCAACCTCCTTATCCAAAAACACTTTGTGGATATTATGCATAGGAGAGTCCTCCACAGTCACAATATTAACATTAGGGTTAATACTAACCTTGGCTTTAGCTAGAGCCTTGGGTGTAACAACTAACCCCTTTTTCTTCAAATTGGCCACTCTTTGAAAGAATTCTTGGTTTTTCCACAAAAATAGTAGTCCCTTGGGCCCCAACCTCAATACCCCCACCAACAACACCCTTATCAACAACCAGTTTCCCAGTTCTTGGGGCGGACCCATCCGACCCTACCTCAATGTCATCACTACCAGAAAATAGCCAATTTCTTAGGGGATTTGTTAATTTTAGAGCCTGCCACCTTCCTCTTCTTGGAGCTCAAAGCTATACCAACATCTTCCTCATTCCACTCCTCCTCCTCCTCATCTAAGGAGGACTCTGATTCTGACGACCCAGATAAGGCATTAAAATTGTCTCCCTTACTAGTGATGGTAGGAACTAGGGTAATAGATTGAACATGCTCCATAATAAGCAAAATAAGCCCCTCATGAAGAATGGGGGCCCTTCTATTCTTAAGGTGAGCATACACAAAAGACTCTAATGAAGACATTAGGAAAAAAAGGAAAGGAAATGAACAATCCATGCATGAAATGGTTAAGAAGGGTGAAGTGGTGACCAAGAAGCACCTTGAATCTTCCCTCCAATGTCACATAACTCATTATCACCTCCGCAACCCTAGCTAAAATATTCTTCAAGGTAGTCTTATCATAGCCCCAATTCTCCAGCTTAACCAAATTTTTTCTCTCATCATCCTAAAAAAATTGGTTCATGGCCTCCTCTTTACTCTTTTTAGTATTAAAAAACGTCCTTCCCATAGTTGACAAACCCATAATAGGCACAATGAGTTCCTCATTAAATTTGACCTCCATACCCTTCAACACAAGCTTATGGTTATGTCAGGCTGAAACAAATTTAGCTAAAGCATCCTAGTCATGACCATGTAATTTTTCTAGAAATGGAGTGAAGTTCCCATGACTGAGAATGTTCCAAAGCTCCTTCCTTCTTCGAATCTCTCCACATGAATCAGGTTCAACATGATTCCTATCGCCACCCATGGAATCCCCAACAACAAACACACAACCCTAGTGGCAAGAAACCAAAAACACACCACAGAGCCAAGAAACACCCATAAAGCATGCTTGTATCAAATTATCCCACACCATCAATTCTTAATATGTTCCTAACATTCTTGGGAATGATAGATCCCTCCTCCCATGAGCGAAATTCACTAAGGTTGACAACCACATTGGAAAAGTAATTAGCTAGAGAGTTTCCTTCCAGATAAACATGAGATATCCTGGTCTCATCACAAGTTTGTAACATTATTACCGTATCTTTGATTAACTGATCCACGTTCCAACTCGGGGATGCACTCCACACAAATAATTAATAACATTCATTGGGTCTCCCTCCACCCAAATTTTTGAATACCATTTATATTATTGGGGATGGTTACTATGAGTTTGATCTTCTTGATTAGAGAGGCTTATATCCATGTTGGTATTGTTACATTAATTCATATGTTGTACTTGATCTATGAGATCGAGTGTATGGATGTTGTTTAGGAGATAATACTTGACACAACAATACACTTTTGAGGTGTTGGTAGAAGGACATTATGGTTTATAGGATTATCTCTTCATGGTTCATTTCTAGATGTTCATATTTGGGGAGGATGGTGGCAACATGTTGTGAGAGATTATGCAAATTTTTGGTTGCATGTGTGGATCATTGTTATTATTCTTGGTACTTCATGCTTTGATTTATTTATCACACTTTGATGCATAGTGTTGATTGGTATACTTGATATGTTTTGACATTACCTATGTAGTGGAAGTTCTTGGATATGTATGTTCTTCATTGACAAGTTTGATATAGGGAGCCTGATTGTAGTTTATAGGTTGCATATGTTCTTGGCATGAGTTCACTAATGTATGGATACCTTGAAGGTATGGATGGTTGGATGTATTAGCATGTGTTGTGGATTCTATTTCTAATGATGTGGGTTTTTCAGTTGATAGCAACTTGGTTAGAGACTTTTTTATCACTTGAATTTGATGCTTGTGCTCATGGTTTGGTGCATTTTCACCTTGGAATGTTACTTTTCTACCAAAGGTGGCATGTTGGAGGATGAGAGGAGTTATTGCTTGATATGGTGGTCACTTTTTTCTTATTGTAAGTATCTTGATGGAGCACGAGAGCATTGAGGAGTTTCATGTGATTTCATGTATGGCTATGATGATATATTTCATGTATTGATCCCTTATGCAATGTATACAAGTGGGAGAATGTTGAGATATGGTGTTGTACACCATTGCATAAATTGATTTGTTATAATGTTGTAATTAAATAATTATTTAGTTGTGATGCACCTTGGTGTTGCGGATAATCACATTAGGTATTTATTTGGGGACCACTTGATGTTGTATTGTAACATTGTATTATTATTTAATGTATGGGAGACATGTGATAATAATTTAATATTTGGGAAATATTAAATAATGTGAAGTATTAGAGACAAATATTAAATAAGGGGTTAGTGGTTTTGTATTCACATGGTTTTGTAGTATGTGGTTTTACCTTACCACTAGTTGTATTTTGTGTGAGCTTGTGTCTATAAAAGAAAACACATGCGTATTTGTTTAGGTTGGTTGAGTGGGTTGACTATCATTATTGAGTCTTCTAGTGGAGTGCATTTGTGAAGCATGGAATGGGATGTGTTGATTCATTCTTAGACACATGGGAATGCATTGGAGGGCTTGATGCTTCAGAGGTATTCATTGTAAATTTTGTATTGGTTTATTGCTGAATAATATGATGGAGTATGGATGCTTTTGGAGGCTGGGTTTTTCCCTCTTGAGGGTTTTACAAGGTATATATTGTGTTATCTTGTGGCTTGTATGTTTGATCTTTGCATTTTGGAAACTTGTATGCATGTTTATCTCTCATGGGTTATGTAGGAAATGGATTAAGATCATGGGTTAAATGAAATTATTTCCTAACACATTCATAATAAAAGAACACACCATACTTACATTGATGAAGGTACTCATCTATTTAGGAAACAACAATGATGGCTCAACCTCATCCTGTGTGAAGTAGTTAAAGAGGAGTTATAGAAACTGTTAAATGATGGATTTATATATCCTATTTTAGATAGTCAATGGGTCTCTCCTCTATTTGTGGTTCCTAAGAAAAATGGTAAGTGGAGAATTTGTGTTGATTATAGAGCACTTAATAAAGCTACTAAAAATGATCACTTTCCATTATCGTTTATTGATCAAGTGTTGGACACTCTTGTAGGTAAAAAGTTATTTTCTTTTCTGCATGGTATCAATGGATACAATTATATTCACATAGCATTTGAAGACCAGGACAAGACTACCTTCACTTGTCCTTGGGGCTCCTTTTTCTATAACATTTTGTTGTTTGGTTTATGTAATTCCCCTACCACTTTTCAAAGGGAAGTTTTGAGTATTTTTGTAGATCTTGTAAATGATTGTGTTGAGGTTTATATGGATGATTTTACTATCCATGGTAATACTTATGAAGAGGCTAAAACAAATTTAGAGAAGGTACTTAAACGTTGTATAGACACTAATTTATCATTAAGAAATGAAGAGTGCCATATGCTTATGATAGAGGGGATAGTACTTGGTCATTATATTTCTTATAAGGGTATTCAAGTTGATTCCAAAAGGATACAGATCATTTAGGACTTTCCTACAACCACTAGCTAAAAGGATGTGAGTAGCTTTCTAGGCCATGCAGGGTATTATAGGAGGTTTATCCAAAATTTTAGTAAGATTGCCTCCCCCTTGTTTTCCTTGTCAGAAAAATATGTTTTCTCTTAGACACCAGAATGTTAATAAGCATTTGAAACCATTAATACCAAGCTTATAACTATAGACATGGAAAATGTATCGATTGATCCCATTCACTTGATCCTAATTTTACTAACACTAGTTCGTCCTGAATCATCTCCTTTACTAATCATTTAATTAAATAATCTTTATTTGATTAAATTCATCATATTTTGTCTTCTAATTAAATAAATCAATTTTATCTGATTAAATCATCATCTCTTGTTAATTAAATAAATCATTTTGTTTAATTAATCCTATAGTCCCTCCTTTAATTAAATAATTCATTTTATTTAATTAAGCTCTAAAGTCATCTCCTTTAAATTAAATAAATTAATCTTTATTTGATTTAAATCTAACATCATCCTCTTTAATTAAATAAATCAAACTTTATTTAATTAAATCTAAAATCATTATTCCTCTCATTTTGATTTATTTAAATCCTAAAATCTAAATCACAATGTCAAATCAGATAACTTCCATTAAAGTTAATCAAATCCCAATTAATCCTAATCCTAATCCCTCAAATCCTCTAGATTTTGCAACTTGCACAATAAATCAATTTATTTGATTTATTAAATCCTCCATTTTCATTCAAAAAGGCATCCAAAAGGGAATATTCTCCAAGTTTGAAAATTCCCTCCAAAAGGGTTTGTACATCCAACAAGGCATTTAAACCTCTTACATGTCCTTTGCCTTGAACCAAGTGGCATTAACTCAATTTTCTTCTCTCTCCAACATGTCACTTCTTCAAATTCAAATTTCAAATGCATGCACATTGACCAAAATGTGCTCCATCCCTCTCCAATAGCTTGTTGACAAGTGGCATTTTGTTATTGGTTGATCTTTGATCCCACATTCATCCTATTCTTCAATCCTCCATCCTTCTTTGCTATAAATAGAGGCCTCCTCTATTGTATTTGGCATCCACAATCCATGCAAGATTATTATACTCAATTTCATCCACAACTTCATTGCAAAATCACTATCTTCATATTTAGAGCTAATTTCATCCATTTCATCAAGTGTTCATAGTTTTCATGGTTTCATAGCTAGGTTATGCCAAAATTTCATCAAGGAGATTCAATCACTAACAAATCTTCATCAAGCTTACAAGGGATTGGGAAAGGGCCATTTTCCACATCAAAATGGCACCAATTCCCCCATGGGATTAAGAGTTTGCTTGCTTTAATAGGATTTAAGAGCTTTCATTGTTGTGTTCTTCATTTATTTCCTATTTTGTACATTGTAAATGAATTCTATGGGGATTGTTGATTTAACTTGCTTATAAATCTAATTGCGTGATTGTTTGTTGTGTTTATGTAGGTCTATAATCGAAATTCACATTTTGGCACTAGAAGGAGGGCGAATATGAAGATATTAACACATTTTTTGAGAAAATTTTGTTGTTTTCTTAAAAATTTTGTGCCTACAAGAAACTATGCCACTATTAGTCCAACGATGCCATACAATGGTGCCATACAACGATGCTACAAAGTCCAAACTTCACCACTGAGATCTTCCCACCGAGAAATTCAAATTTCCAAACTGTGTCGCTTTCTTAGAATAGTGTCGCAATTGCGTTCACTAGTTTCTTTGCATAGCATCGCTGTTAGTCCTAGCGGCACCATATAGTGCCATTAACCTTTCTAAACTATGACGCATATGTGGTTTGCATCGCGTGGGTGGGGTAAAAGAATAAATTTCAAGTTATTTTGACATGTACCTTTTTTCCTTTGATCATTTTGAACTATTAACCTATTTTTTGCCTCTATGTTCCTTGGACTAATTAGTTTTTGTAGGTGGAGGCAAGGAAGGAGCAGGGAGAAGTTTGAATTATGACATCATTTCTTTATTGTATCAAGTGTTTTTAAAAACTTTTAGAAATAATTATAATCCCAAATTTAAGGAATTTGTTTCTTCAATCTTTTAAGAGTCAATAGATTTCAATTTGGGTTTAAAAATAACAAGACAAAAGGATTAAAAAGAACCTTAGGCAACATACTAGATTTTGTTTAAGGTTTAACAATTGAACAAACAACTTTCATATTTCCTTTTGGTGCTTAAAAAGAATCCAATTATTGCTTTGAGGGATTAAAATGAACATGTACTTCTATGTTTTGTAATCTATTATCCAGAATAATATCATATAAAAGACGTATGTGCTTCTTTCGCACTTCACGATGATCTTGAGAATCAAAATTCTTTTAGTGATATCAAGTTGTATAAGTGATTACCTCCACACTTCAATTTGGATTCCAAAATTGAACAAAATCTTGTGAGTGTGAGTGGAGTATATCGCGTGTGATCTCTCTTTGTTTTTCAACAAAGATCGATCGAACTACTGATGTACTTGCTTGCTTTTGTCTATCTTTAGAGGTCCTACCTTGTGGGAAAAAGCAATCACCCAAGGGAACGACCCAACCGGGAGTGTGCTAAAGCCAAGATACTTCTAACCGGTATATAAGTGTGGGTACTTGAGGAAAGTTCAAGTATCATGGGGATTGTTCCGAAAAGAAGGGAAACAATGGTCTCTTGTCATATGGATGATCCCCCATGAACGAAATGCCTATATTAAAACTCTTTATCTAAAAGAACAAAATCCTTAATCTATTTGTTCGTGCAAGAACGGTTGTTCTAAAGCCACCCCACATTTTTATGGATTTTAGTAGAGATGAGAAGTATGCCATGGGAGTTTCATGGGTACTGATGCTTGGCTAAATCGAGAAGTGAGTGTACTATAAGGGGGAGCCTGTGTGGTCAAGCATCTAATCATCTGCTGAAAGTAGGCATAGCTAGATTTATCCAAGTGGGAATTCAACAAATATTGTCTCAATATCCATAGGGTTGTGCATGTTCTTGGAATCAAAACACTTTGCTTGAATCTTAAACATTGGAAGATAAACATTCAACATGATCATCAAATTTCAAACCCTTTAGGAAGCAAATACCTTTGAAAAAATTCAATTGTTATTACTTACCCCAGGGATTCTATCCTTAGAGGCTTCTAAGAATTTGAATTTATATCTCCATTTTCTCACTAAAGTGAAAAATAGGGAACCTTTTCCCTAATTTCCTTGATTTCCACATAATGGACCTTGTGGGATGAGAAGAAATCAGGAAATTGGATATTTAGTTTGAAAACCTAATCAAGAATTGTTTGTGGTAAAAAGAAGTCATTAAGCAAAGCTAAGAAACAATTGAACCCCACACATGTGCTCTTCCAAATTATTTCCCAAAAGATCAAAATCCGAAAACCAAATTCAAAAGGCTTGCAAGAAAAGGTTGTCTATGCTCTACGATTTTAGAGAAAGATTGACCTTTAACTTTTACAAACATGCATCAAGGAACAATCCAAAATTGTATTCATTTTACTATTGTAAAAATCCAAGTCTCTTTCAAAGGTTTGAGTATCTCACTTAGGAAGCATTAGCATGTTCTTCAACACCTTGGTTTAGTAAACAAAAGTATTTCTAAGTCTCTTAGGGTCAAAATCGAAACTTTCATCCATCCTTCAAAAATCAAAATCCAAATTCACCTCACCAACAACTCTTGGAAATCTTGAAAAAATCCTCTATGCTAAACTTTGGGAAAATCCTCTTGAAATCAAAAATCAAAACAAATCCAAATCATCTTGTTTAACTATTTGTGTATAGATGAATCCTTCTTTGTACACTTAATCAAATTATCATCTTGTGGACAAGTTCACTCTTAGATAACATCTAACCTCTTAGAGTTTATGAGTTCATTATCCCAAATCAAAATCAAAATCAAATCAATCCAAAATAAAAAATAAAAGCACCAAATCCAAAGTCCTAAAGTTTAGTATCCCCCTCAAGGTTTCCTAAGAGTTCAAACATCCACCAATCCTCCATCCTTCATTATCACCATCATCATCCTTTTGATCCTCATTGTCTTAGACTTTCTTTTTTGCACCTAAAGATTAGATCAATCTAAACAATTAGAGGTTCATCTCTTACATTCTTGAAAATTGATCCCTATTTTATGGTTCAAACTAGGTCTCAACACAAGAAGAACATGGAAATGAACAAAGAAACATCAACTTCGAGTGACCTAGGCCAAACCACTTCTAGAATCAATCCTGTTGTCTCTATCAATCCCACTCTCAAACTTCCTCTATCATCACAAAATACTCAAGAGGAAGTTCAAGTGGAAGACATCACCAATAATGTCTTAGGGATGACACAAGATGAAATCATTGAGATGGTTCAAAATCTTGAAACTCACAAAATTGTTAATACCATGATGAGACTCAATCCCTCCCAATACATGCTTGAATTAGCTAAAGAAGGGGCTAAACTCCCTTCCGATTTTGATGTAAGAACTATTGTGGAGAAACCTCTTGAGATCATGACCCCAATCTCATCCACACCTCCATTTCAAATCATCACTCAAAGCATCCCATAAATCACATCATTCATTGCTCCAACTCAACCAATCATTAACAAGGAGAGCTCATTGCTCCATGCATTACAAACACACCCCCTTGTGAACAACCAAGATTTGGATGTGAACACTATCTTGGGTCAATTTGTCCCATTAAATCAGTTGCACCCACATGTTGCACTAACCTTTCAAGAACCCAATGACCCATCATCATCTTTTCATGCGACACTGACATATCCTCTCAACACACAAACCTCTCTCCCTATGACTTCACAAGGAGGAGGTGGGCTATTTGGACCAAGGTGCATCTTTGACCATTCATCTTCATCATTTCCTCAAGGGAGTACACCACCCATTTTTCCACCTCTTCCACCTTTTCCATTAACATCCACACCACCTCTCAATTAGGGTTTACCTCCTTTACCACTACTCAATCAAAGTCAAAACAACCTCCCAATCATCAATAAAAAACATCATGCCAAATCCTCCAATCTTTCCATTGATATCACAACAATAGATGGAAATGGTCCAAGCAACCCAAGCAATCACAACACCATCCATAAATGTGGTCTCTTAAGGACCAAGCATATCAATGGAACCATCCATCACCCAAATCCCCACCATCAATACAATAGTACCCCTCATCATGACAATGGACACCATTCTGAATCCACCACCACCACCTCCATAATCAAACACGACAAACCCATATAGCATCATGTTGCAAGTAGCTCAACAAGCAACCTATCAAAAGGAACTCCAACAAATTCAAAACCAACAAGCTACCCAAGCTACGTAGCAAGTGCAAGTAGCTCAAGCCACACAACAAGCACAACAAGCACAACATGCTGCTCAAGCCTAGGCCTTATTACAACATCACCACCCAAGCTGTGCAAGCAACTCAAGCTGCACAAGTAGCACAGGATGTACAAGCTATCCAACAAGCACAAGCTCAAGCACAAGCTCAAGCTCAGGCGCTAGCCCAATACCAAGCTCACAAAGTGCAAGCGCAAGCTCAATACTAGGCACAATTGCAAATAACCCAACAACAAGCATATCAACAAGCCCTGCAACAATACCAAGAAAAATGAGAAGCGACATTACTAGAACAATAAAAAGCAGTGTTGGTACAACAACAACACGAACAACAAAAGGCATTGTTGGCACAACAAGAACAAGACCAACAAAAAAATGTTGTTGGTGTAATAAAAGCAAGACCAACAAAAAGTGTTGTTGGCACAACAACAAATGCAGGCATATCAACAAGAATTAATATCGCAACAAAGTTTGTAACGAACTCCCACCAACACACCCAACACTCCACCCATCCCTCAAACACCTCGACCACTTCAAAACACATTCACTCCACCCCCCGATCCACAAGATGATGTGATAGTGCAAATCAAATTTCTCTCGCAACAAGTGCTTGATTTACAATAAGGGAAAACAACAAAAACACCAAACAACTTGTGTCCCTATCTATTCGATAGGAGCCTCACAATGGTACCATTCCCAAAGGGGTTTGAAATCCCTAAATTTGACAAATACCATGGGGAGGGAAACCCTAAAGATCACATTAGGGAATTCCAAGTACATTGCATGGAGGTCACATATGACGATACATATTTGATGTAGCTATTTCCTTGAAGTTTGGCTGGTCTCACCATGGAGTGGTTCTCTCACCTTCCTCCTAGCATCAAAAAGTTCCAAGAGATCATAGATGCATTCATAAAAAGCTACGCCTTCAATATTGGCATGGATGTTAGTCTAGAGGAAATTTCCGCGCTTAAATAAGCTAAGGGGGAATCATTCACTTCCTTCTTGCAAAGATGGTGATCCAAGGATAATAGGAGAAAATGGGCCATGCCAGAGGAACAACAAGTTTGCACCATCATTACTAATCTTGAGAAAACCTTGGCATTCCATCTCAAGGTACAATGTATCACCACTTATGACCAATTGATCCCCAAGGCACTTAGCATTGAATGAGCCTTTATTGCATAGGGGGAACACCCACATATCCAAAAAACTAAGACAATCACCCATCCACTAGCTATAATGAGAAACCTCGCACATGGGCAAGGAACAAAAATGTCACAAATGATGGTGTGGTGGACGCTAAGGTCATAATCAGTGCTCTGAAACAAAACACCCAAACCTACCAACAACACGCAAGATAATGCAGTATCAAAACAACCACCCAACAATCAAGTCAACAACCTAAATAAACAAGGGGGACCACCCCCGTGAAACAGAAATCACCCCAAGCGGAAGTACACTGCCCTTGGGGAACCAATCGAAGTGGTCATGAAGAAACTAATAAACAAAAATATCATCAAGATTCCCATTTATGAGAACTATTAGGAACCCCGAGTGAAACCACCATTGTACAATGAGAATCACCTTTGTGATTTCCACAAAATCAAGGGGCACACAATAGCTGGCTGCATGAGGTTGAAAAATCTGATCCAAGACCTGATTGATGACAAGATCATAAAAGTTGAGTAGCTAGTTGGGAATCAAAACTTAAAAATATACACGAATCCGATGCCAGATCATAACCAAGGGAATAACCATGGAAAAAAATGGTATGCCAATGTGAACCATGTGTATGATCATGTTGTTGCATCCATTGATGAAATGGTCACTGTTGTTAGCATCAAAGGAGCCAAAGATTATTATGGAGTCACCACATGTGGCAACAAAGTCACCATCGTTGGGTCATCACAGCCACCTAGAGCATCCACTTCAAATCTGAGAGCCATTCCTAATGGCTATAATGTCCTAGACCAACTAAAAAGAACCCTAGCTCAGATCTCCATCATGGAGTTGCTGAAGATATTGCCAACACATAGGAAAATCCTAGAGGAAGCATTGGCTTCATCCATTGTCTCTGCGGATCTTGATGCTGACCAGTTCCAAGCTATGGTCGGAAATATCACCACCTCAAGCCTCCTAACATTCTCCGACCAGGGCTTCCCTGCACAACCATCTCACAATCATGCACTCCACCTTGAAGTCCTGGTTCATAAAAACAAAATCAAAAGGGTCTTGGTGGATGGGGGTGCGGGTCTAAATATCTATTCCCTCAAATTAATAAAGAATCTGGGATTCTCAGAGGATGCCACTGAAAAGGGAAAGGGCATTACCATTAGAGCTTATGATGATCAAGAAAGAGTGTCTCAAGGAATTATCCAACTCTGTATTCAGGTAGGGCTCACCATTATGGAAACCACATGCCAGGTCCTTGACCTTGATTTACCATACAATATTCTCCTGGGGAGTCCATGGATCCATGGGATGCAATCCATCACATCGACCTTCCATCAGTGCACCAAGTTCCCATATCAAAATCAGGAGGTCACGATTCATGGTGATCCTGAGCCCTTTGCCTACTGAAAAAGCCTAGAAGAAAAATATATAAAATTCCCCAAGTCCCAAAGAATGGTGAAGGCCCTACCACTCCATATGTAGACCCAACTACATTAGCCTTTACTTCTGAGACAAAGACACCCGCCATCCCTGATATATCTGAAATCAAGTTCATTATCCAAGAAAATGGGTGTGGGGATTAGAGAATGAAGAAGAGTGCTTTCGTCATAGGAGAGTTGCCTCAATCTCCTAGGACTCACGGACAACCCCAACCAGCCGAGACATCATCCCATAGCTTCAAAGAAGACCCTTCTAGTTTCAAATCTTGGGGAGATATAAGTTGGGAAATAGTAGATGAAAGAGAAATATCTAGTCTCCTATATCAAGATAAAAGGCTTGTGCCTAATCTTATAATGGATGAAAACAACAAAGGTCTACAAATGATGCTCGGTATGGGCTATGACAGAAACAAGAAACTCGAGAGAAATGACAATGGTCTATTTTAACCCCTCATTCTAGAGAAGCGACTAAGAAACCTTGGTCTCAGATGTACCCCTCTGAAGGTGACCATACTTGGAAAAGGTGCCTCGGTTAGAAAGGTCAAAACTCCCCCTCAGCTATCAGAAGCTGCCCTTCAATTACTAGTATCCACAGATCTACCCTTAGACAACTTTACCTTTGACATAACTGATGTGTGTAGTAGTGATGAGGATCCCATAACTGGCTTGCCTATGTTTTTTGAAGATTCCTCCTTTCTCATGATCAGTACCTTGTATTTTGAGTTAGATCATCAAACCCATGAAATAAACCTAGTCTATCCCTAGCTCATCAATTACAACCAACAAGGACCTCCAATTCCGGACACTTTAAAAAATGATGAGGCACTCTTAGAATTCATGGGATTACGAGATATGGTACCATATGGAGATCACAAGGATGGGTTTGGCATCATACTGGACACACATGCCTATTATGGGGAAATAGTTGAATCCTTCAATCAAAAAATTGAAAATATGAGAATAATCTCTAGGTCTTTGAGTGAAAACCACACTGTGGCACTCTCTAACCCAAAAATAGTAAAAATAAAGGATGTATCCAATGGTGAAAACCTTTCTAAGGCACCAGAGGATGAAGGATTCAATCTTCCTCTCAGTGAAATTCATCAAGAGAAGTTAGCAGTATTAGCCAAGAAGTGCAATCCAGTCAACTTGGGGATAGAGGAACTACCACACATAACATTCTATGTAGAGTCACTTTTCACAGAAGAACAAGAAATATTAGTTATGTTCCAAAAATAAAGAAAGAAAAAAATTTCATGGACTTATGCCAATATGCCTGGGTTTGATCCATAGGATGTGGTTCATCACCTAGATGTATATCCTAAAGCAAAGCCTGTTAGACAAAAGCTTAGGAAGATGCATCCCCAAATAGAATTGTTGGTCAAAATGGAATTGCAAAAGCTCCTAGATGTAAGGTTCATATGGACAATAGATTATCCAGAATGGGTCTCAACAAGGCATGTCCCAAGGATGAATTTCCACTTCCTAACATTGAAATGATTGTGGATATGACAACAAGACATGTGATGCTATCATTGATGGATGGAATCTTATGATAAACTAAATCATGATAGCTAAAGAAGACCAACATAAAATGGCTTTCACTTGCCCATGAGGGACATATTGCTGGAATATGATGCCATTCAGGTTGAAGAATGTGGGGGCCACCTATCAGAGGGAAATGACACTAATATTTCATGAGATGATCCACAAAATTGTGGAAGATTATGTGGATGATATATTGGCCAAGTCAAAGAAAAGATGAGATCACATAGCTGCAATGGGCTCCATTTTGATATGTTAGAGGAATATAAAGTCAGACTCAACCCAAAGAAGTGTGTCTTCAGAGTATAGTCAGGGAAACTCCTTGGGTACATCGTGTCCATGAGAGGAATTGAGATAGATCCTGCTAAGGTCAAAGCCATTCTCAAAATGGAGGCACCCAAAACACTAAAACAACTAAGGGGTTTACAAGGAAGATTATAGTCCATCTGTCAATTCATAGTGCAACTAGCAGACAAGGCTGTCCCCTACTCTTATCTACTCCACAAGGAGGTAGCATACAAGTGGGATGAAAAGTGAGATCAGGCCTTCAACAAGATCAAGGAATACTTACTCACGCTGCTAGTCCTCATGTAGCCAATTCTAGGAAAATCTTTGATTTTATACATATCAGTAACAATGGTAGCTCTCAGCGCTCTCTTGGCATAACATGATGAAAATGGAAAAGAGAGAGCTATCTATTATATCAGTAGAACTATGGTGGGACATGAATTAAACTATACATCCATTGAGAAAGCATGTGTAGCAGTTGTATTTGCAACACAAAAGTTCAGACATTACATGCTAGCCCATCAGATAAAGCTTATCACAAAGATAAACCCCCTTAAGTACTTGCTTTCCAAAGCAATGCTTACAGGGTAGACATACAAGTGGGTTATTATCCTCATAGATCATGACATTGAATATGTGGAGTGCAAGGCCATCAAATGAAAAGCAATTGTGGATTAGTTGGTGGAGGCACCAATATACTCAGAAAACTCACTTATCTCAGAATTCCCTGATGAATCAATCTTCAACCTAAGTGTAGCAGATCACTGGAAAATGTACTTTGATGGATCCTACACACAACATGGATTGGGAGAGGGATATTCTTCATCACTCCACAATGGGATTGCATTCCAAAATCATACAAGCTGTCATTCCCTTGCACAAATAACATAGTGGAATATGAAGCTCTTGTCATAGGGCTAAGGATAGCAGTGCAATGGAAGATAATGGCACTCAAGGTATACGGGGATTCACAACTTATAATCAATCAAGTAAACAATAAGTATCAACCAAAGGACAACAAGTTGACTCCCTACAAGAAATTGGTGGAAAGTATTAAGGAGTTCTTCATTGATATCACATTTGAGAAGCTACCAAGAGAAAACAACAGAGTGGAAGATGCGATGGCTACAATCAGATCACTCCTAGAAATCCCACACAACATCCCAAAGCAAGAATTCCTCGTAGAGAAGCTTCTCGTGCCTACGTTCAAGGAACCAAAGTCCAAATTTGTGTGCAAAATCGTTGGTCTCGGTGATCCCTGGTACCATGATATATACAGTTATCTGAGAATAGGAGTCCTCCCAGCCAACATAACCCCAAACCTCAAAAGAGCCTTTGTCAAAAAATCATCATGTTTTTTCATCCCAGGAGATACCCTTTACCGTAGAAGCATTGAAGGAACCATGTTACATTGCTTAAATGCTGAGGAGGCATTGACTGCCTTAACTGAGGTACATAACAACATTTGTGGTTCACACACGAGTGGCATCACCTTGGCCAATAAATTGTTGAGGATGGGGTACTATTGTCCTACAATGGAAAGAGAAGCACATAACTATGTCAGAAGGTGTCTACAATGTCAATAGCATGGGGACCTCATCCATGCACCAGCTCAAGAGTTCCACCCGATTATCACTCCTTCGCCCTTTTAGCAGTGGGGGCTTGATCTCATTGGAAAAATCATGTCCACCTCATCTAGTGGACACAAGTTTATCATCACTACCACTGAGTATTTCACCAAGTGGGTGGAAGCCATCCCCAGGACATATATTACTGGAAAGTAGATATCAAAGTTCATCCTTAATTACTTAATTTTTTGTTATGGTGTCCCTCAAGCCATTATCTAAGATAATGGACCACCTTTCAAAAATTAGGATGTTTGTGACCTATGCCAAAAGTTTAAAATCCAACATCATTTTTCCACTCTGTATTATCCCCAAGGAAATGACCTAGCCAAGGCTACAAATAAGACCATCCTAAAAATACTCAAGAAAATGGTCAATGAAGCTGGTCATGATTGGCATCTCCAATTGAATCCCACCCTATGGGCCTATCAAACAAGTATCTGCACACCACCATGTGCCACCCCTTTCTCCCTAGTCTACAGATCAAAAGCCATATTACCCATTGAGTCAAGCTCCCGTCACTGAGAATATCTTTGCAGAATCTCATCACGGATGAGGAATATTAGGTGTCAAGATTAAATGAGCTAGATCTACTGGATGATTGGCGTATGGATTCCTTAAACCATTTGTAGGTGTACCAGAACCGACTCAAGCGGAGTTACAACAAAAAGATCACAAGTCAGACCTTCCAAGTTGGGGAACTTATGCTCAAGGAGAATCAAAAGAATGTTCCAAATCCAGATGGAAAGGGAAAATTTGAACCCAATTGGTTGGGACCATTCATCATCATGACAAGCTACAAGTCAAGGGCATATCAGTTGTCAATGCCCGAAGGGGAACCTCTGTAGGAGCCCATGAACAACTCCCATCTCAAAATTTTTTATGCCTAATCCTTCGGGGTATAAAACCAAAAATACAAAAAATAAGAAAATGTCCTAAAAAAATTGTCACCTCGATGAAAACCTGGCAAACGGGCATCTTGGTGACAACAAAAAAATAGAAAAAACATAAAAGTCCAAAAAAATTAGAAAAAAGGATTAAAAATAGTAAAGAGAAAAATTGTCCTCTAGTGAAAAACACTTCAATGGCACTTTGGGCAAGTACCTTGGTGAAAACCTAGAAAATAGGCACCTTGTGTAAATAAGCACCTTCCATCCACTAGGATCCTCATAGCTTGTTCCACATCACCCATCCATCATGCTTCCATCATCCCCCCATCATATCCCTCATCCATATCTGCATCATAGCTTGGTCCTGTGTTCGCATCATGATCCCTCCTACTACTACTCGGCCCATTCTTAAGGTCAGTTTGTCCTACTTGTACCAGATTAGTCTATTACATCATGCTAGGGGCATGTTCTCTTTATATCAGATTCATGTATGTTCTTGAAGTCTTCCCAAAAATGGAAAATCCACAAACATAAAAAAATCAAAAAATCCAAAAATAGGTCAAAATGTCAATCAAAAAGTCAAAAAAATAGAGTCATCTTATTGAACTACATCAGCTATGAGCTTTGAATATAGGAAAGGTTGATCTTTGATCATCCCCCGAGATAGTTAGGTCAGTCCTTTAGGAGTCTGTCATAATAAATTGGAAATCCATTTGTTCATATCTCATCAATAATTGAATCTGTGTTAGTCAAACTATGTGGTCTCTGTGTGTATAACGTAGGAAAGGCTAATCTCATTGATCAGCGCCCGAGGCCCCTAAGATAGGTCTTTAGGTTAGTCTCTTGGTCAAAATCTCAGAAAACCCCAAAACATTTGAAAATTTGAAAATCAAAACATTTGCAAAATCTTGAAAATAGCAAAAATAGCCTCAAAACATTTCAAAACTCCAAAAACATCCAAATATTTGAAAAAATTCATCTGTCCCATCTTTCTTTCACCCGCAATAAACATTCACTCATAATAAATCATCGTCATCCTCAACCTTTGGTAAAACAATCAAAAACAAGTCTAGCAGTTCAAAAGTGAAAACTTAAGCGTCAAGGTCTCAAGTCTAGGTCAGTAGGTAAAAAACTTAGTCAACTCTTTGTGTCAATAGCCTATAATCCAATCAGTCCCAAATCAATCATTTGATGAAATCATATCCTAGGATGCATCCTTCCTACAATGGACATCAACATCAGGCATCACCGTAGTTTAGTCTTGGCTAGCGGTATTGAAGAACATTAGCTTGTTTGTTTACTTTATCTTTGTCTTTTTGGCTTATCTTATTGTGCTCATTTCAATGACCTCTCAATGATGTCTAAACAAAAGGACTTAGAGAGAAAGGAATGTGGCAACAATCATTTTCTTTTTATCTATTGTGCTTGTTGGATATGCTTGTAATATAACCTTAGTCATGTGTGCTTTGTTTGGTCTGTAGGGAGGGTGTTTTAGGTTTCTTGTTGACCACATAGGAAGGCTTTCCTTTCTATGTTTTGGTCTGAGATGTTTGAAATATTTGAATTGCAGTCTAAATAAGGTTCCGTACTCCAAGTGTGAACAAGAGTACTCCTATATAAGTGTCGAGTCAAAGTCCATCACACTAGGTACAACACCATCCTGTTTCTTTATACCTTGATGCATCATTCCTATGTGTATTATCAAACATAATGTAAATGGTCATTTTAAAGTCCCAATTCTTGGTAAGAAAATCATCTTCATCATTATCATCATCACCAGCATCTCTTTTGACTTGTTGGATTCTCTTATTTTCTTCTTTCTTCTCTCTGCACTAACATGGTACCATGACAGTTAATAAAAAATCATCGCCATTGCATCCATCCTACATCCATAAACCATCAACATAATGCATATCATATCATGGCATATAGGAAACACTAATCATCTCACATGCATTGCATTTTTCATCATTGCATAATATAGATTCGTTATTCTAAGCATTTTACGAACCATACATTTGCATTCATTGCATAAACATAAAAGAAACCATCACATAGGCATTGTTAACTCATATCATATACATCATCAAAGTATCCATTGCATCATCACATATACATCATAATATTGCTCATTTTCATCCATTACATAATCATATAACGTCACATACATATCATCTATTGGCATCATCATATAAGCATTATCATACCATATCATGTCATACACATAAACATCACCATTAAATGCATCATCACATAGACATCATTACAAAAATGCATCATCGCATCATGTCATGTGTATCATCCATAAATGCATCACCATATCATACATGAGAAAGATCATGAAAAAGAAAAATATTGCATCTCATACATTTTATCATCATCATCCATTAAGTGCATAATATAGATTTGTTAGTCTAGGCATTCACATATCATAATGTTCACACACCATCATAAAAGTGCATAGAAAAGATACTGAGAAAAATGAATCCATAAATAACTGCATCACATCATAAGCATCATATAGAAACTTACATCACATTGCATCACATATAGATCATCGCATATAGAAAATAAAAAAATCCATCCATAATGCATAAATAAGATAGGACACATCATACATAAGATCAAATCATCTCATATCATCTCATATATCAAAGTAATAATATACTATCATGGTACAAAAGATCAGGATTTAGTGTATAGTACAATCACCCACAGGGCTATAAAAAATTAACCCGTGGGTCTCAAAAGAATAGTAAATAAGCTAGCCCTACTGGCTGCTCCCCTTGCCATCCGACCTCTCCCCGTGCTCCTCTAGAGGCCTATATCCTATTTGTTGTGAATAATCCAGAACTCATTTTTCTCAAGGCACAACCTGGTGATAATTCACACGATAATACTTCTCTCAGATGGCCTCCTAGTATGCCCACATGGATATTGTGCTCTTGGAGGATGATGTAGCCATACTCTCTAGCTGCTACCACTGAACCATCTCCTGTGCAACCTATAGCTCAGTAGCCTGCTACTGCTGAATAGCCTAATCCCCCTTGGTTTTCAAGGTTAAGACCTGCTATCTCACCTAGTCTCTCTCCACAGTCATCACTTGTATCTATGCCTCTAGCTACAAAATTTTCCCATCCCTCGGGTTTGGCTGTGGTGGTGGTTAGATGGGTGGCTGGTCCTGGTGACCATCTCTAGGTGGGGTCCTTTGCTTGTCTTGGTCTTGGTGACCATTCATGGGCTAATCCTGATGCCCATCACTCTGCCCCCTGTCCTGCTCAAGCTGCTACTCTAGCTGTCACCAAGGGGTGCCATCTCCCCCTCTACCTCCTCCTCTGCCGCCATCCCTATCTCCCCTGCCTCCTCAGCCTCGCCCCCACCCTACAGACTGGCCTCTTGGTCTCCTCCGCAAAAAAAGTGCACTAGGTACTATCAGTCAAACCGATGGTCAAAACCAATCTCTATTGGCCTGTGTCATCCCCAGATCTGCCTATTCCTGATTAAAAGCCCATGGCCTAGCCACCAGCTACCTAAAACTTTTATTACCTCATCTATTGGGATAGTACGACCCCATGTCATCTCCCTCATAGTACATGCAAAGATGGCTATGTACTGGTCATTAGGATGGTCCTAGGCATCTCTAAACTATGAGGCCATGTGGTCTGGTAGATATCTCTCAATCATAGTATGCTCTCGGCCCTATATCAGATGGTCCTACCCGGCGAAGAAAAACTACTGATCATCATCGTACCAAGTTGACATCCCAAGGTAAGGTTTCCATGTGAAAACTATCATCTCATCGATGAGCCTCCTCCAATGTTGAATGCCTGTTGCTCCTGTATGTGAAAATGTCAGTGCACCCCTATATCTCTAGATGACTGGGTCATCCAACTCCATGTCTACTGGCATAACTCTCATAGAGCGGAGCACTGCAATGTGCTCCCAGGCCCAAATGTGTAGCAATGTAACCCCTGATCTGATAGCCTAACTATCATAGTATGCGAACTCGTGAAGATCATGGTATAGGGAGGCCAACATCACTGCCCCCCAAGAAAAACACTCCCTCCGTTGGAGCATCCACTCCCAAGCAAGCCCCCATCTTGGGTTGAAATACCACCCAAACCGATCTAGTGCCATGAGTCCCAAAATGATAGTAGCAATAATCAATCTAAAAGACGATACCGCATTCATGTATCACTTGAGCTCAATTTGACCCTCTGAGAAGACGATCTTGTCTAAGCCAATAATCTTGAAGCAACTGTCTCTCCTAGCATCCACATCATAGATAACTCACTCTGCATGGATAGGAAAACATAGAACACACCACACGTCCTCTAGGGTCACTCTGGCCTTGCTTGTGGGAAGGTGGAATGAAGATGTCTTGTTGTGATAGTGCTCTGCCAATGCTATCATCATGCCCAAATGCATCTTGATAACTAGGGAATAAGCAACATACCATAAGCCAATCACCCCAGGTGCTCTTGGAGTACCTCATGCAAAGGGATGTCCTAGGTCAATTTGCTCAAAATGGATGACCTATGCTCATGAGAATGGACTAGTTCCATGTCCTCTTGCATCAGGAAAGTCATCACGTGAAGTTTCATAAAAAAATGGGATCCTATTTGAAGTTCGTGCAACCAAAACAACAAATGCGTCACTATCCACATATGTGTTGCTATTTGGAACTTCTAAACTACGTCGCTTGAAGCCTAAAAGTCTCAAACTCTTCCACCATGGCGTAGTTTGAAAGTGACCTAACTTAACACCTAGACCTAAATTCCAAACAAGGAAAGCCACGATGTTGTTTGCAAGTGTGGCATACTTTGAAAGCTAAACCCTAATTCTAAACTAAGTCACCATGGCGTAACTCTTATTAGCGACATAGTTTAGGCCCATGCAATGCCAATTTGAGGTTTTCATTGGCCCTATATGGCATCGGTTGAATTTAATGTTGATTCTAAACCCTAATAAATGTACTTGAAAATCAAAAAACAAAGTTGGGACATGATGACTTACTGTTGGTCCTGCGCCAAGAAGCCTTTGGTACACTCACACACGCTTGGAAATATGTCATGGAAGCATGTGTTGTGCCATCTCGATTAGTTCTTAGAGCTCAAATCACAAGAATTTCAAAAGGCTAGGTGTGCAAATGAATTGGAAGTGGTCCCTCGAGGCCTATTTAAGCCTAAAAGTAAGGTTTTTTTGACCTTGTTTAGCTGTATAGCTAGGGTTTTGGACCCTCGAGCCTATTTTTCCCAACTGAGAGCTATTTTACATCATTTTTTCACATCTTGGAGCCTTTCTAGACCCGTCGGGCACCTTGTCTTCCTTTTTCGTGAGATCACCCAAAAATTGAAATTTTTCATTTGATCTCTCGAGGGGGTAGTATACCAGCATAATTTCATTGTTGAGGCAGCAGTGGGGCATTTAAAAATTAGGAAAATTTTGAATTTTGATCACGAGGTTATTCGTTGAACCAATGCAACAGGTACTTTGCTTCAAAGAGGGGCAAAATGTAGACATGAAAAATGTACCGATTGATCCCATACACCTAATCCTAATTTTACTAACACTAGTTTGTCCTGAATCATCTCCATTGCTAATCATTTAATTAAATAATATTTATTTGATTGAATTAATCATATTTCATCTTTTAATTAAATAAATCAATTTTATCTGATTAAATCATCATCTCCTGTTAAATAAATAAATCATTTTTGTTTAATTAATCCTATAGTCCCTCCTTTAATTAAATAATTCATTTTATTTAATTAAGCTCTAAATTCATCTCCTTTAAATTAAGTAAACTAATATTCATTTGATTTAAATCTAAAATCATCCTCTTTAAATAAATAAATCAAACTTTATTTAATTAAGTATAAAATCATTATTCCTCTCATTTTGATTTATTTAAGTCTTAAAATCTAAATCACAATGTCAAATTAGCTAACTTCCATTAAAATTAATCAAATCCCAATTAATCCTAATCCTAATCCCTCAAATCCTCTAGATTTTGCAACTTGCACAATAAATCAATTTATTTGATTTATTAAATCCTCCATTTTCATTCAAAAAGGCATCCAAAAGGGAATATTCTCCAAGTTTGAAAATTCCCTCCAAAAGGGTTTGTACATCCAACAAGGCATTTAAACCTCTTACATGTCCTTTTCCTTGAGCCAAGTGGCATTAACTCCATTTTCTTCTCCCTCCAACATGTCACTTCTTCAAATTCAAATTTCAAATGCATGCACATTGACCAAAATGTGCTCCATCCCTCTGCAATAGCATGTTGACAAGTGGCCTTTTGTTATTGGTTGATCTTTGATCCCACATTCATCCTATTCTTCAATCCTCCATCCTTCTTTACTATAAATAGAGGCATCCTCTATTGTATTTGGCATCCACAACCCATGCAAGATTATTATACACAATTTCATCCACAACTTCATTGCAAAATCACTATCTTCATATTTAGAGCTAATTTATGCATTTCATTAAGTGTTCATAGTTTTCATGGTTTCATAGCTAGGTTATGCCAAAATTTCATCAAGGAGCTTCAATCACTAACAAATCTTCATCAAGCTTACAAGGGATTGAGAAAGGTCCATTTTCCACATCAAAATGGCACCAATTCCCTCATGGGATTAAGAGTTTGCTTGCTTTAATAAGATTTAATAGCTTTCTTTTTTGTGTTCATTTATTTTCTATTTTGTGCATTGTAAATGAATTTTATGGGGAATGTTGATTTAACTTGCATATAAATCTAATTGTGTGATTGTTTGTTGTGTTTATGCAGGTCTATAATCGACATTCATAATAACCACACCAGTACATAGAGGTTCAAATTGGGAATTGCATTTTCATATTTGTTGCTCATCAAATCTTGCGCCTCTCCAGAATCTTATGGGAAATTCAGCGAGTGGGGGAAAAATTGCGTCTCACTGAATACCTCTCGGATTTTTATAGAAAGCTTGCTCTTCTTTTGGGGTTTGAGATAAGGGGAGAAGGAAATGTAAACATAAAACATAAAAGGCGATGCACAAAATCTTTTACAACATTTCATACTTGAATCATTCCTATAAGTGATATAAATAGATAGATAATGCCACTACCCTTCATTGTTGGAAAGAGAATGAACATCAAAGGATAACTTTAAGCACAATGCAAAATTTTAAATCTTTCTGTAGGAAATTTTCATTAAGGTCTGATCAAACATAAAGACTTCTTACAATTATTAGAACAATATCTAAGAAATCACATGAACTCTATCTCCTAATATAGCAGAACACAATAAAATAACAACTTTTAGAAAAACAGAGAAGTCCAATGACATAGTCTAGTTTTCCTAAGTTACTATTCTACAATACAAGCATACATCATAGAAATATGCTACTTAAACTATCTAGATTCAACTTGCAAGACATAGTGTTTCATTCAAAATGACAATATAAAGAAAGACAACTTAAAAATCCCATACATGAACAGTCTCAATAAATTCTCCTCAATAGTTCGTGCTTTAATTATCAGATGAACTTTGAAATAGAGGTTAGATGCCAATCCAACAATAGTTTAAACCTTAATAGATATAACATGATAGAATAAAGTAGGTTTGCAACTTGTTTCTAAAAATTATTCTAAAAATCCTAAGAAAACTAAAGAAAACTTTTCTTTTTCAAGAAATTGCTACTTGTAATCGAGCCCTTTACTATGTTGTCACCTTGGTTTTATAGCCACCAGAAGAAGAAAGCACCGCCTCAACGCAGAAGTAATTACTGCCATATGTCATCACTTGATAGCTTGCAATTTGATTGTGGATTCTTGGTTAGGTCGTAAAAATCTTTGCTCATTAATTCTCAGCTACTGCATTTATATCTTCTAGATATTTACTAAAGATAAGGGCTTGTAGATGATCAAATATTAGAAATAACATCCTGGCAAGAGGTCTTGTTGAGTAGTCACATCATCCTAAGGCATCAACCCAAAAACTCATCATAAAAAGAAGGAACAAATCAAACCAGCTCTAACAAACTCTCGAAACATATTACTCCGTAGAAGAAGCAAACTGCCTGTGGCGAAGAGGTGATGTATTAGCTAGGCAAAAAACTCTAAGCTTATGAATGTAGGTCCCAAGAGAATGCTTGACAAGTCAACATGTATGTTTAACTTTCTCCCAAAAGGAAGACAAGAGATGAAATCCACGTAGCGACCACGTGGCGCATTGCACATCTTTCCGATAATTTTCTTTAAGCGCAGGGACACCTAAGACTGAAAACTTCTACAAAAGTCAAAAATGAAAATGAACAAGGAAAAAAAACTTCACAATTATGGTGACTCATAGGGGTCTTTGCTTTGAAAAGACATGAACCTAGGCCTTTGGTTGTTCTTGGAGTTTGATAGGAGTGACACGTTAAGCTTCCCAATCTGCATTAGTTGGTAGGAAAAGGGTCTGAATCTATCTGTATATTTGCTCAAGGTTGAAAATATCTTTAAGAGAGATGTGCCCCCATCTAGAAGAAAACACACTCAAGTGATAATAGAGTTGAGAAAGAGGATAGATCTTGTGCTTGACATCATCAACCATGGGAACGAAACTTGAACTTGGAAAGTTCGCTGAGGCCTAGATCTTGCGTCGGATTGTGTCATTGACCTGCTCCATTGCCAATGCATCTTCATCTAGTGAAAGAAGAGGATGCAAACCGAAACTAACCAAGATGTCAAAGTATTTCTTGATCTCAACAACCTGCTTATTCGACACTATCTGACAATATTTACATTCTATCAGAACCCTATGACAATTGATAATCTCATTGGCCTTGATGGAGGTAATTCGTTGATTGGGAATTCTTGCTCTTTCTAGAGTCTGGTTAGTGGCGATGCATAATTTAGAGATAAAAATTTGGGAATCTACCACTTGGGATGAACACTTTTGCATGAAATGATCGGCCATTGGCCTGACCTTAGCATTTATTTCCCAAACATCCCTTAAAAACTATAAGACAGGTCCCGAAACAACAACACTAGCTGAGATCTGCTCCCAATGCATAGCTATTAGCGGTTTTATCATAGGGAGGGGTCCAAACCCTCGCAAGGCATCTAACTCCTGAATGAAATGAGCCTCCCTTGTCTTTATATTTTCTTCCATTTTGCCCTTTTCCCGAAGAGTGTTTTCTAATTCATAACTTAGTCTTTCGACTTCTTATTTGGACTCCTCTGCTTCCACCTGACTTCTCTGAAGATCATCATAGTTGCGGGCTCAGACATCATCCAACTCTCCTTTTAAATTTTCAATTTTGGTGTGAAGCTGAACTCTCTCACTCTGAACATCTGCAAACAGCTTAGACGCATCCTCTTGCTGACCTTGAATTTTCCTTACGTGAGTAACTTCAACTTCTCTGGATCATACCTCATTTTGCAATCTACTTACTATTTCTTTCACATTTTCCAACTCCACCTCGTGCTTCTTTAGTCTCCTGTGTAGCCTCTCATAGTTAGCATACACTACTTTCTGTGTAGCTTTAGCTACGACCACCTTATTGCACGGGTGAGTTTCGCTCAAGTCTAGGCCAACAACATGGATGTCATAATATTCCATCTACATTTTCCCTTCAAGTTTTTAAACTAGCAACTTCATAGTGGTAATAAGCAAAGAGTTTCGCTCTTCATTGAAAAAGGCCTCGATCTTCTTTGTAGCGGGCTTCTCAGTATTCTTTGACAATATTTTCTGCTTTCTAGCCTTTTGGGCCTATCTAGTAGCATCAAAATGACCCTAAAGGGTCTAAGGGACATTCACACTCTATGCAGCAATGGAATCACTAGGGGGAAGCCCAAAAAGAGTGACAATAGGGGATGCAAAAGGTAGTGTGATAATGGAAAAGGGCGAGATGTCAAACTAAGCAGGGGAAAAACTAGTAGGGGTAAAAATAGAAATAGGTTGATGGAGAGGTGCTTTCCCTTTATTGGATGGCGTGGGAGTAAAGGGAAAAGTGGTGGTTTCAGTGGATCCAATAGGGGCCCTTGATAGGGTGATTAATGACACAACAATGACTTCGGTGGATGACGCTCCCTCAGCATGTGAGACTATATCAGTGGATTCGCTTAAAATGGCAGGGGGAAAATTTAGAATTATCAATTTAGGGGTCGAGGATGAAGGATTCCTTTCTATGAGAGGAGGTAAGGGGTTGACCGGAGATGTAGAAACAAGGAGAAGAGGGGGAGTAAAACTTACTTGAGCCATGGTTGATGAAGCATTTTGTAGGACAAACTCCACTTCTTCTTCTTATCGGACAAGCACATTGGGAATACCCAAGTCTTCGATCCTTCTTCATTTCAAATGACTAGAAATAGTACATTCTGATCCTCTAGTTGTAGAGTCTTCTGAAACCTAACCTTCAACAGCTGTGACAAATGACTTTGGAGACCGTCGAGTCCTTTCTCTTTTATTTTAGGCACTAGAAGTAGAGGGAGCTTGTGAACCTGCTTTCCTTGAATTTCTCTGACTATCAGACTCTCGTTGTCTAGAAACTTGAGGTGGAACCCTTTCTTCATCAATTTCATGACTCATCTCGGGATTGTTGTTGTCAGAATCAACCTCCTTGTCATATAAATCCTCAAACTCCTCATCAAGTGGAAAGTTTCTGAACAAGCCACCTCAACATCTCATCTCCTGTCAGAATCTCCAAAAATTAGACTTCTTTCTTTCTGACCAACCTCTTTTCTTCAATTGTGTATTGAGATATTTATTTATTAGAAGATTCCTTTGGTATCTCGCTTGTGGCTCGTAGAAACTTAACCATCTTTTTCATTCCTCCAGAATGCGAGCCAGGTCAATGTATACCTCTGCTCTTTCTCAATCTGGGTTCCTTCTTCTTTTTAAATACTCCCTAACCTCACGCCTTAAAGTGAAAAGTCCATTTGGGTTATAATCCCACTTGTCACAAATGAGGACTAGACCCAAGGCTACTAGTAAATTCATGATCTCATCCTCTGCCTTCCGCTTAGTTCGTATTACCCGACTCTTAGCAATCATGAGAGGAAGATCATAAAGCTTTGTTTTATTCCTTGTAGTGCCATAAACCTTGTCAATGGCAGATACTTGGCGGCATGCCTCCAGTGCAAAAACCCTATCAGTTTCAAATCTTGAAAGTTAGAAAACCTCCCCAGGAAAACCATGGAACCTAACAAACATGAAATATTCACTTAGGAAATAATCCAGTGGGACAGGTGGATTCTCCATCCATCCTATAACCTCCCAAGAGAAATGACCGATGGGGCGAGGCAAAAAATCTTGGAGCACTGGCCTCATAAAATAATCCATAAATCAATAATAATCTCTTGTCTTTGAAAGCACAAGGCTCCATATAAAACCTGGTTGGAGACAACCCCTTTCATCTAATCTAGATACCGGTACATTCCTCCCCAGCCACTCAAAATTTTGATGTAAGAGAAAATGAACCAAAATAGAAGAATACTTGAACTTGGACTCGGTATGGTAATTCTTCAACTATTCTTTGATATTCCCAACTCTTATCTCAACAAAATCACAACGCCTCAGAACCTTTTCCCTTTTGAGTGCAAGGCCTAGGGAAAACTAGAAAGGATTGACTTCCTCATCATTGTTGAGGCCAAAAACCCAGGCCAACATTGAGAAAATGGACTATGTATCTTGATGAGGTAAAAATAACCTCATTAGTATAATGGGCTTAATATGTAAATCTAAACTTTTTTTCCTTAATAAACTTTCCAATTGATTACCTTTAGGAAAAATAAGTGCTCTCTTTCTATAATAAGCTAACTTTATTTCTTGAAGTTGATAGAATTAAACTAACTTATGTTGATTTAATGGTTTAGTCCTCAAGCATTTTGTAGGTAAACTCCACTCCCAATCACCATTCCAGTCAGAAGGGAAATGAATGCGGATCTTGAAACTTTTGAAAACTAGTGAGTGGGCACCGAAATTCCAGGAGCACACGTTTAGGCCGAGTCTTTATAATTCTATTATTTTTTAGTTTCAAAAGCTTTATATGGCTCAGTAAAGCCTCTTTAATATTGTATATCATGGGATTTAAATTCCCTTGGCTATTGACAATCTATTAAGAAGACTCTACTGACTGAAAAAATAGGATTTTTTTTAGTCCTTTTTCATATAAATATGTAACTGTTACAAATAATGAATATAGAGAAGAAGATTATCGTTATGTTTCTAAACTATATTTTGAGTAAAAACTATCATATGAATATGAGTTTTCCCACCACTCTTTGAATTATTGTGTAATATGGATGCATATTTGGAATCAAGTAACTAAGAGATTTTTCTAGTGCAGGTGATTTGAAGTAGCAGTAGACAGGCCCGAGAGTTGGCTACTCGAGGGTTATAGATAGATAAGTATACTATTTCCTATTCTGCATTTCCTTTTAGTATTTAACAGTTGAATTTACATTTCATTTCCATTATTATATGTTATGCTATTAGTGTCAAGCCTGTAGGTTGCAACTAAGTCCATAGTTTCTGAGCTTAACATTTGAATGTCTGGAGCACCTTTCTTCAGTTGATTCTAATTAGTGGTTTTATGATTAACAGTTGGCTTGTTATCTTTTTCATTAGATAAATGTTTCCTAATTTCTTTACATGTTTTACTTCTTCAACAATTTATGCATTATTTAGACTAATCATTTCCATGCTTTCTAGTTTAGTGGTAATGCTTTTCAGATTCTTAGTTTTTTGTTTTCTGGGTTGAGTCATTTTCTCACTTTCTAGACAAATGATTTATTGCTTTCAAGCTTAGAGGCCCCTTAGTTTAGAAATTTTATTCAGTTGGTTAGTGTTTAAGAATCTTGAAAGAGAGAAGTTGAGATGTCCTCTATTGCATACATCCATTGGACACTACCCGGTTGATATATTGATGTGATTATTCACTAAAGTGTTAGGACCTAACGACAGCCTTTCACCTTTTAGTGTCGTTACTAGGGACCCCTTTTTCTAGTATTAGTAGGAGATATCTTGAATACCTCTCTTAGGGATAGGAATAGTTCTTTGGCTTCTTTTCTTCATGGTCAGGAAACAAGGCCCCCACAGAAGATTCATACCAAAAACTCCCCCAATCGATGTACCAACAAGTAGGGAGGAAGGAATCTTAGATCAAGAACTTACTAAGGAATTTACCGAATAGGGTCAACCTGAGACCTTCCCATATACCCCGAAAAGAGAATGAATAGTGGTTGAGGAGCATATTGTTTCACAAACTTTTGAACCTTGTGCCACTTAAAACTTTTTGGAAGAGGATCAAATCCCCTACAACACCAAGGGTGACCGTAGAAATGCTGCCAATAACCACAACAATGATAAGCCTCCACCACGTACATTCACTTATCATATTTCTATTGATGTAGATGACGACACAACAATGAAAAATATCTCACCAACCTTCCTTCCAACCTTTTGAGGTTTGTCTATTGAGGATCTTGATCAATTTCTATTTGAATTCAAAGTCTTGTGTCAAACATATGACTACAAGAATGATAATTAGAAACTAAAGCTTTTTCCTTCCACTTTGAAAGACTTAGCTATGTGCTAGTTTATGGGGTTAGCTTCTTAGTCGATAACCTCTTGGGATGAAATGGAGTTTGTCTTTTTGGATAAATACCAAAGTTATGATAGGGTGAGTGATAGGAAAGAACTGTTCAAAATAAGGAAAAATGAGGATGAAAGTTTAGAAGATTACCTAGATAGGTTTATCTTCTTGTCCAAATGTTGTGGTGGAGAAGTCATAAGTCTTGATATTTTAAAGATCTTATTCCTCAAAGGTATTGATGATGAAGCTCAGAGGAGTTTAGACTGGAAGAAATAATGGAATTGTGTCAGAACTTCTCCCATACTCATGGAGGTATTAGGAAGTTCACCCCCTTACATGGTTCTAATGACATAAATAAACTTTGTGAGGAATTGGCCAACTTCAAGACTGACATTCTTGTCCAACTAAACACCACTTTAGATGGCATATAGGCTAAAACCAAAAATCTTGAAACCTTGTCTATTTATTGCCTTAGGTGCCGAAACAAACATTTTCTATGAGAATGTCCCTTGGAAAAAGTTGACAAGATTGATGTTTGTCAAGTGTGTAACAAGAATCACCCCAACAATCAATGCGAGCTATTGAATGCCATCAAAAAATTCAAAAAAATAACAACTCTAGTCGAGGAAGAGGTGAACGTTGTCAACCAAAGAATTGGAGGTAATTTTTCCTATGGCCAGAATTCCAATCCTAACTAGCGGATCCAACCAAATTGGAACAATAATCAATGGGTAGTGCCCTAGCCCAAGGCACCACCTCCAGTACCCTCTAATTGGGGAACCTATCCTTGGGGACTACTGGAATGGACAAACCAATCTTGGGGTAACCCTCAGTGGCCCAACCAATCTCAACAACAGTGGTACCCTCAAAATTCCATTCCCCAATGGAATCAACCCCAACATCAGTTTTATTCTGGTCCTAGAAGGATGCCTACTCAATAAACTCTTTTATCACCTCCCTAGAACACTCGACAAACTAAACAAGTTAGCCAACCACCACTTCCAGCCTAACCAATCCCTAACCCAAAGAACAATCGTCCAAATACTCCAGTGTATTCTGTCGAACAAGACAATGTCACTGGACTTAACACCATACACTATGGAAACCTATAGCTGAGGTCTGGTAAAACACTTTCACAACTGACTATCAAAGAAATCATAGATGAGGTTGTCAAGAAGTTTGTTGAGAAAACTACAATAACACCTGCGTTCGTAGAAAAAATCCCAGACACTACGCAACATCAACCTGACCCACCATATTGAGTAGCAGCTACTGACCTACCTCAGGAGGAGGAGGAGGAGGGTCAGTCTCCAACTGAATTTCTAAAGAATCCCACACCTAAAGACAAAAAAAATCCCCTTTTCTAGAGTGAATAAAACCAATTTTGGTGAAAGATGCTCCGGAAACAACTTCACCTACGAAAACTGCATTAGTATAGGAAATTAAATGATTGTGGATTGAAGTTCCCTTGTTATAGGAAATTAAGGAGATCCTTGAGTTATACCAGTTGATTAAACAATTATGCATTAAAACCCCAGGGACGAAGCCAAAATGAATCAACACTATTCATTTAAATAGGTACTTAGCTAATTTGTTAGCTGGAACAGTCACTGCTCTGAAATATGATGACCCAGGAAGCCCGCTCATAATAGTAACAGTTAATGAGGTAGCAATACCCAATGCTTTAGTGGACTTTGGAGAAGCCATTAATGTAATGAATATTGATGTGATGGAAATATTGGGACTTACTGATCTACACCCCACAACTACAATCCTACAAATGGAAAATCAATCCACAGCTATTCCCAAAGGCATCATTAAAAATGTTCCTGTTAAGGTGGATGTATGGGAATATCCAGTGGATTTCCAGATAATTGAATCCCTTACACCCAAAGACAGTTATCCAATAATTATGTGATGACCATGGCTGGCTATGGTTGCAACCAAAATTGATTGCAGGGAGGGAGGTATGACCATATCCCATGGATCTGATAGCAAACAATTGTTTTTGTATCCTCCTGCCAAACCTGTTGAACATAGAAAAGTGTGGGTTGATGAACCAAAAAGTCCTACTGGAAAGGGAAATTTGGCTTCACTGGCCATGGTAGTCATCAAGCAACACAGTGAAGAATTAGAGGATGAATTAGAAAATGATGTGGAAATTCTTGCAATAAACTCTAGTAGTGAGGAGATGTTAGACGTAGAAGAAATACTAGGACACCCAATCAACATAGATCAAGAAAAATTTGATGATGCTTGTTTTATTGGATTACCTTTCCCTTTGATGAACTTAGTTCCAAAGACTTTCCATTTCTTTGTAGATGTTGCTCAGCTTCATAAAAATGTACTACACAACTATCCACTTAACACTCTGATAAGGCATTTCCATACTATCACATCCAACTATCCTAGGGTCAAAACCATTATGTTGCTGCTAGGACAAAATTTGAACATCAATAGCTGGTTGACTAAGACAGAAGAGCAAAGACTGTTTGATACCCTGGTGGGTAGATCTAAATCATTTTCCTGGGACTATAAAGATATGAGAGGAATACACCCTAGTGTGTGTACGCACCATATCTATACTAAGGATGTTCAACCTATTCGCCAACCACAATGGAGACTCAATCTTTCCCTCAAAGACATCGTTAAAACTAAGATTGAGAAACTCTTGTAGGTAGGATTCATCTACCCAATTTCTGACAAGTGGGTGTCACCCCTGGTTGTAGTTCCAAAGAAGAATGGGAAGTGGAGAGTGCTTGTAGATTATAGGGAGCTTAAAAAAGTGACACAAAGAGTATTTTCTCTTGACATTCTTGGACCAAGTGCTAGATAACTTGGCTAGGAGAAAATATTTTTCATTCTTGGGCAGATTTAGTGGATACAACTAGATATAGGTAGCAGTAGAAGACCAAGATAAGACAACCTTTACTTTCCCTTGGGGGACATTTTCATATAGGGTCCTTCCCTTTGGGCTATGTAATTCTCTTGCCATGTTTCAGAGGGTCATCTTGGCCATATTTGCTGAGTTGGTAAATGAGTGCATGGAAGTCTATATGGACGACTTCACTATATATAGTTCAACTTTCGATGAAGCCCTCACGAATCTAGACAAGGTGTTAAAATGGTGTGAGGATCATCAGTTTTCCTTTAGTCACAAGAAATGTCTGATCATGGTGGAACAAGGAATAGTGCTAGGACATCATATCTTAGTCAAAGGGATTAAGGTTAACGCCAAGAAAATTGAAGTCATACAAAAACTTAAGATTCCAAAAACTTAGACTGATGTTAGGAGTTTCTTAGGGCATGCTAGATACTACCAAAGATTCAAAAAAAACTTTAGCAAAATCGAAACCCCGATGTTTTCTTTCCTTCAGAAAAATGTTGACTTCATCTAGACGCCTGAGTGTCAGTCCTCATTTGAAATTATCAAGGAGAAACTCACCCCTGTCCCTATCCTTTGAGGACCTAATTGGAACCTGTCATTTCACATTTACGCTGACGCGTCTAATGATGCAATTGGAGTGCTTCTAGGGAAAGAAGATGAGAATGGAGGGAAATATGCTATATATTTTATCAGCAAAAATTTGATGCCAACAAAGAAGAATTACACCACAACAGAGAAAGAATTCCTGGTTGTAGTGCATGCAATAAAAAAATTTAGACATTATTTCATAGGATACAAAGTTATAGTGCACACAGACCATGCAGCCATCAAGTATCTCATGAATAAACCAGTGGTAAATGTAAGGATAATTAGGTGGTTACTCCTTCTCTAGGAGTTCAATGTCACAATTGTTGACAAACTAGGGAAGTCCAACATAGTCGTGAACTTATTATCCTAGATTAAACATGATGATAATTGTGCTCTGATACAGGATGAGTTCCCAAATGAAAATTTATTCGCCATCTCCACTAAAACTCCTTGGTTTGCCGATATTGCGAATTACTTAGCCACCACAAAAGTACCACCTCACTTTTTGTCAAAATAGAAGCAACGCCTCATAAGAGAGAGTGCCCCTTTTAAATGGATTACTGGAATCTTGTTTCAATGTAGACCCGATATGGTCTTGCAATGGTGTGTTAGGGGAGACGAGACCTATAGTATCCTTAGGGCCTGTCATGATGATCCTTCTAGAGGGAATTATTCTACTAAAAGGACAACTCACAAGATTCTGGGAGTAGGATACGATTGGCCTTCAATGCATAAGGACATCAAGAAGTATGTTCGTAGGTGTGATGAGTGCCAAAGGGTAGGAAGACCAACCACATCCAATGAAATTCCTTTCAACCTCAGGTAGTCCTTGAACCATTTGAAAAATGGGGATTGGATTTTATTGGCCCTATAGACCCTCCTTCATAGGGAAAATAGTATATTATGGTTTGTACCGACTACATGACTAAGTGGGCAGAAGTGCAAGCACTATGCATTGCTAGGGAAGAGCAGGTAGTTGACTTTCTTTATAACATAATCTTCCTCAAATTTGGAGCTCCAAGAACAATTGTACAAACTAGGGCCCCCAATTTTTGTCTAAATTCCTATTGGCATTCATAGATCACTTCCAAGTAAGTCACAAGAAGTCCTCACCCTTACACCCTTAGGAAAACAGACAAGTTGAGGTCACTAATAGGGAACTGGAAAACATTTTGACAAAAAAGGTTTCTTTAGGAAGGAAAGATTGGGCTAGGAAACTACCAGAAGTTGTTTGGGACTATAACACAACTTGGAAGTCAACCACTAGCTATAGCCCCTATGAGTTAGTCTTTGGGAAGAATCCCCTCTTTCCCATTGAATTCGAGCTCCAAACCCTTAGGACAGCCATGGAATTGGGCATGGATCTTAAACGAGCCCAAATTGAGAGTCTTATAGCTCGGTGAACTAGACAAACTTCATTTGAACGCCATCCATCAAACTGAATTGGTCCAACAACAACGTGTTAGTTCTCAAAAATGCTGGTTTGAAACCACAAGAGGTTTCCAAGCTCTTGATACATTTTTTGGCTAACAAACAAGACCAATTGATGCAATTGAATCTTCTTCTCTTCAGGCTATGCTAGACCTAGGCGAGTGCACCTATGCAAATGAGGTAGACTTAGACTATATGTTTCCTACTTGAGCAATCTATCCCCAATGGAAATTGGAAGTGGGATAGATGAAAGCTTAATAACTACTCCTACTGAAATTAGAGATGTGAATGTTTGAATAAGATTTTATAAAATTTTGAAATGGAATTGGTATGACCAGTGCCTACTTATGTTGGGCTAATTGAGTCAAGAGGTAAATGATATGTGCATCCTATTTCTAGATAAAATTTGAATTGTTTGTCACTTTTATGAGTTTATTCTTGGTATAAACATGCAAGGATGCAATTATCAAGTTCTTCTTATTGATCCAAATGACTTTTTCCAGATTACTGTGATTAATTAAAAGAATTTAATCCTTCCTTGAAGGAGCCAGTTAATTGAACCACATAAGAGAAGCAAATGTATTTTAATAAATTGAAAATATCCTTGATACATCAATCTAAATAATAAGGAAATTTCAACCTTGGAGACAATCGGATAATATTTTCAATTATTTCAAAAAACAACTAACCAACTTATCCAACTACCTAACCTACTACTTCCAATTTTTTATTCTAATCTTGATGATACAATTTTATCTCACATATATACATTGCACTTTTAGGGTTGTGACCCTTTACAACACCCTTTTGGAGTAACTTTTCTTTTCAGCATAGCTCTTCATTTTTTGGTAAAATAAAATATTTAATTAGTTTCCTTTGGAAAATTAAATATTTTAAATTTAATCTCCATTTGTGCATCTTCACAAAAAATTAATTTCTATAATTATCCTTCGCAGGAAACCTTTGTTCTTCCACCAATAAATACTTTAGGTAAAATTAATTACCCATTTTATAACTCCTTTTGGTGAAAATTAATCTTATTTATTTATTAAGTTTCTCCTGCTTGCAATTTTCATCCTATTGAATAATATACTCTTTGGATAAAATAATCACCCATTTTCGTGAATTGCATAGAAAAATATTTTACTTAGTGGGAAAATACTTTATGTTTTACTCCTTCATTTGATAATTTTTTAACTTTATATATTCTTTCAGCATTTTCATTGCACACCCACTCACTTCTTCCACCTTCATCACAACCACTGCATGCAAATCATTTCACCACATACCCACACTTCCCTGCAACACCACAGGAAGATTTGAGACCCCCTTTGGGGATGCAATAAGACTCACCGCTCACCCACTTTTTTCAAAATTTCCTTCTTAGGAATGCAGGAAGAGCACTCCATCCCCATATTTTTTTCAGATGCAAATACTTCACCATGGGAATGTCTTGGCATTAATTTAATTTCAATCATTTTAGACCATGTTTCTTATCCATTTCTTCACACTACGATATTATCTTATTAACTACTTCTCTATGAATTTTAGTTGAAAACTGTAAAACAATTTCAATGTCCCTGTGGATTTTCAACATATGAATTCCTTGTATCTCATTCACTTTATGTCTCTTTACACATTTCCTTTGCTTTAAGTCATTTATTAGTTATCGGTTCGATGCCACCAAGCATAGATAAAGTAATTGATGAGTTTTGTTCTCCTTAAGTGCACCCTAAATCACATCTTCCTCAGAAGGATCTCAATTTGAGCCTGAGCTGCGACATTCCCTAACCTCCTAATAAGAATTTGTTTGAACCAAAATTGTACCTCCATAGTTAGAATCAAAACTCCATGGCATAAGAGCATGTAATGCATAATCTAGAGGTATATGTAGGTGCTCGAACAGTGTGCTAAGTTCTTCAATAAGGGATGATTGCATCTCCTTATCGATTCAATATCCTCCTTTATATACCTCTACTTCACATTGAAGATGCTAAGCCATTCATCGTGGTTGTATTATCTTTCTTATTAAAGTCTCTTACTGCCTTATTTCCCCTTAATTTTATTCTTTGAGATACCCGACTCTTGAAGCACCCTGTAGTCTACCTAAGGCGTGTTATCCACAACATTGTCTGATGGATAGTTCCATCTCTTTTATAGATGTGTATCCCCTAGAGAAACTTGCTAGCGGTAAACATCCTTTAAAGGTTAATCATGTCAAAGAAAGTGTATCACACTATTTGCTGCATCATAACAAATTTCCTTTTGCATTAACAATAATATCATTTTGGCTGGGATATCATCAAATCCTCTTCATTTTGATCGTAAAATTTGCATTGAATTAGAAAGAATCAGTTTGTGTGAAAGTTTTTTTATTTGGCTCCTTAATAAGGATTTTATATTTTGCACAGGAAAGTGAATGTAGAAACCTCACAATATCTTCATATGTCAAATTCAGTTGTGATTTGATTTCTACATAGCTTAATTTTTCTGAAGAATTGAACAAAGGCAATGCAGCCGCCTGGTATGTTGTCATTGTAAGGTCCATCAACTTGGGACTAAACTTTCCAAAAAGATTGCACTGCCCTAGAGAATATATCCATATAAGCTTTTTATGTTTAGTTTTTGTCTGGTAGAACTCTCTAAATACCTCTACACACTTCACCATCTCAGTAGGAAAATTGAGATCAAATGACTTGTAGCTGGGCCAACATCTGGTAGTCAAGATTGTTATAGCCAAGTCTATTCTAGGATGTATATGTTCTTTATCAGGATCCCTAAGATACTCTTCAAACTTGAATTGATTCTCCTTTTCAAGCATCAAACCAATTACCATTCCTTCCATCTTTGAAGTAAACTAGCCTCCACATTGTTGCTTTAGTTTTGTTAAGATACTCCATTCATGATCATCATTTGCACTTTTATCAAATAGAAGCCTACGGGCTAGTTTTTTCCTATAAAATTATGCAAAGAGATCTTCATCACTAATGTATGCAAGAAGCTTTACCACATTCTCTAGAGCGTCTTCAATGGCTTCATCACTTAGTTTCCAATTGCCACCTTTTTTCAATATGTTGTCACAAAATGTGGCCAACAATTCTGCACTTGTGCTCCCTACAACTCATTTATTGCAAAACACCTTGAATGCTTCTTTTAGTGCCTTATGAAAAAGGGAATGGTTAAAAAAGCACATACATACATACTACTTGTACTTTTCATGCAATTCAATAACCTCCCACACAAATTCCTACTCTTCTGCCCCAATTGTTTCTTTTTTCTCGGCCTTTTTATTGTTGGCTGCATCTTCTGCTTGTTTGACAAGCATTGTTCCCTCATCATTAACATGTTTAAATATTTGCGCTACTGGTCCCAAACCTTTTGGTATCTTATGAAACAACCTATACATTCTTGAAATGTCTTCCACCTTGTCATATCTAAGCAAGGAATGACAACCTGAATGTTCCTTTTCGAGAAGTTGAATTTCATACTGGTAAAGCAATTCATGTTGTACTCTCTCCAATAACATTTGCTCACTCTTTGCATGCAAATAATGATCAAATATTTCTTTCTCTCATGTCAAACATTCTTCTACCTTTAACATATAATCTAGACATGAATCCTTTAGAATCCATGAAGCAACCTTTTGAGAATAATATGCAGCACTGTCTTCCAACATGGCTACTTCAAAGTCAGTCTCATAGTAATCCATATTCCCCATCCCAATCTCCACAAAAATTCCCAAATTTTTTTTCAGCAAAGCACGATCTATTTTTTCTCCTTTGTGTTCTCGATCAATCAATGCAATAACTGCATCTCTTACATTAGTCTTCATTTCCATTATTTTTTGGTTATCCCATCGTCTCACAAGCTCTCTCAACATAAACTCATTATGTTTTTCCCTTAAAGTAGGTAGTACCATTGAATTAATATATTCTTTAAAAGACTCTTTATATCTATCATACAGTTGTTGGGAGTAATCATGTGGATGCTTTTGTGTCCAAATTTTGAGGCAGCAAAGAGAAAACCCTTACTTAGGAACACAAGCTACTATAGTTATAGGAATTAAACCAAAATGTTTTATGTTCAATTCAAGTGCTGCAATCAAATTTCTCATATGGGAACCTAAAATTTGCATGAAATTTTAGGATCCAACACAACGTAAGGTCTGGAATGAAAACATATCAAAGAGAAAGAATTCCATACCGGGGATTGGGCATTATTGTTCAATTCCAGATACAAGGATCATCAAGGGAAACTCAAGACACACTGGCTTGGACCATACGAGATTTCTGAAGTGTTTGCTAATGGTTCGGTCTAGTTAAAACCAATTGATGGCGACACACAAATTCTTCTAGTTAATGGACACTAATTACGTATCTACCATAAACCTATTAACAAGGAAGAGTTTATGAAAAATGGTAGAAACATAGGGAGAAATCCATTGCATGTGGAAAAGTCAATATAGTTGCTAAACAAATAACCCCATTAAAAAAAATCATCATCATCATTTCATTTCTAAAAAAATTCTTCAATTTCTTCATCAAGTCCACCATTTGGACTTGGCTAAAGTTTTGTTTATATTTTTCAGGACTTCATCTTTTGGCAAACTCAATTCCAGTGCACCCTGCTGCGATGCTCCAGAATCTGCACATCAGATTGATTCCACTTCTTGTCTTGATCCTATATTCTGACACATCACTCAATGGTGCTTTGGGAAGTCAAGGCCAAAGTGTCAGAATTTCTTCCTTTTGACTGCATCTTTTCAATGATGCTCTAGAATTATTTTATTCCTCTTTCGACTGCATCTTTTCAATGATGCTCCAAAATTCTATTGTTCCTCTTCTGGCTGCATCTTTTCATTGATGCTCTAGAATTCCACTATTCCTCTTTCGGCTGCATCTTTTCAACGATGCTCCATAATTTTTTTGTTCCTCTTTTGGTTGCATCTTTTCAGCGATGCTCCAGAATGTTGCTCAGATGCTCCAAAAATTTTGTTTACTGCTCTGGTTGCATCTTTTGACGATGCTCCAAAAATTTTGGTTGCTACTCTGGCTGCATCTATTCAGCGATGTTATGAAATCCTCAATCTAGTTACTATGTTCCGATGACATCTCTCTATGATAATTCCAAAACTCTCTTCTTCTCTATTTTGGTTGCATTACTCGATAATGATCTAGATTTTTGTATAAATTTTATCTTTCCAAGTTTTTTTTTATTATTTTTCCTATGTTTCGTGCATGCCCATTCTTTAATGCCGCTTCGAGATTTTCTCCCTTATGATTATTCTGCCACATCACATCAAATATTTCCATAATAAATGAGATTATTATGACACCTTTTTGTCATAATAATTTACGCCATCACTTCAACCATCCCATCCATGCCATTATCATTTGGCGCCACCCTCACCAACCATATGACTATCTAGATACGTCAACACAGGTAAGTGACATTTGATCTAATGACAAGACTTAAGGTATGTGTGAATTTATTTATTAAATGGGTTAGTATTTATTTTGAATAAAGGTTAATTAATTGGCATGATCCATTCCCCTTGTAACTTTGAAACTTGTGCCCTTTACATGATTGATAAGAGTACGATAGTAGTTTTAATTCCCCATGAAAGGATGCCATCATTATACAGTAAGGTGACAAGCAAGCTGGTAATCAATTCATTCCTCATCGAGTATATCGACGCAAAACTCTTTTTTCGTCTATAATTCAGAGAAGCAAGCATTCTAGAGTTTTGTAAAATTTCACTGGGAAACAAAGGAAATGGGAGGCACTAAAAAAAATTCTGAGCCAACCTCTGTAGTGCCATTGTTGGCATTAAGCAATATAGTAGCTTTATTTCAAAGGGATGGATGGTTGGACTTCATGAGATAATTTGAAGGGTACACAAAGCAACTGGTGAAGGAATTTTTTGAGAATTTTATAGATGGGAAGACTGTGGTGTGTGGAAAACCATTCTAGGTAAGTACAAAAATCATTGCTTGTCTTTCTGGTCTTGAGAATAAAGGAATTCATTTGAATGAAAACACCGACGTCCCCTATCAAAAATTAATAGAATTGTTGCATAGGGAAGGGGAACCCCAACCTGTAATGACCACAAACACTAGGGGGAAAAATAATGGAATTCATAGAATTTCTATTCCAGAACCCTGGAGGTCTACTACAGCCTGGATTATTAAATATTTCACTTGTGAGGGAAAAATGACTATAGTAGTGGGACCCCCTTTCCACCTGCTAACTAATTTATGCCATGACATTGAGGACCCTATGCTTAGGGTAAATTTACCAGCTTTTCTCTTCCACTTAGTCACTTCTATGATTGAAAAGTATAAAATTGGGATGGGACCCCTTAAACATCATGGTCTGATATGGTTGATATGTAAATACCATTTCTGCAATAAACCAGATAAGAAGTGGCAAAGGTTTCTATGGAAATTATGGAATCAACAGGGTAAGCATAATCAAGATGCTCTATGTGAAAAAGAAAAATGTATTCAATGTTTGGAAAGTAATTTTATGCAATTATTTAGTGCTTTTGAAGAAGAAAAGGATCAATAGGAAATTGAGTAAAATGTCTCTGTGAGTAAAATTGTGGAGCTAGAACAAAGTTTGTAGGAGAGTGACACTCAACCAATCATGGAATCAAAGGGGACACAAACTGAACCTATTGTTATAGACTAGTTCCAGGTACGTATTCCCCTAATGTTAATGAAATGGATAGAGCATTGTTACCTCTTGAAGGATGTGGAATTTGAAAATAATAGGTTAAAGAGGGAATTAGTCATGTTAAAAGAATCTTTCCATCAGGCATATAGGGGTAAGCATGATGCTTGTGAAATTAGTGAATTGTTATTAGCCTGTTGAAGATCATCTAGGTTGTACTCCATGTTTCTTAATGAGAAAATTTTAAAATGGAAATTGTAAAGAATTCACCAGAACCAACCTCATCACCTCGATGACAAGGAATTTGTAAAAGTATTTATTGAGTCACTCCCTAAACAACAAAATTTGCTATGTGAGTTATTTGTTCACAATTTTCTCTTAGAATTGTACACAAATTTCTTTATTAACTTCTTTGTGGGAGAAGTAGAATTAATATCATTTCTGTCCACTATGAAAAATCAACTTAACTGGCAAGACAGATCTAGAGAGTATGCTCAGGCAAAAAAGAATGTAGGGTTGCATATGAGATACCCTCATAGGAAGCCTCTCTCTTTCAAGAAACAATTTCTAGGTGTCAAACATAAAAAGGAAGTATAGGTCAAATACAATAACAATCTTAGATTGTGTCATGATTACTTTCAAGAACAGGGGCCACATTTAATAGGACCAGCATGGCATGCATGTGAAGAGAGGTATACCCTTGTCCCTATGCATCTCAAGAAAAGGGAAATAATTTCACCCCTTAATATTAGATGGTCCTACAGAAGAGTAGTAGCTTTAATCAAAATTATTGAAGAATTAAAGATCAACTGGATTGGTATGAGGTACAAACTTCCCTTGCTTCTTTCACCACCTCCTTCAGTGTATACCAATCTAGACCAGAGTGAAGACAATTTTTCCAGATGGAGACAAAGAGTTACTTTTCATCAGGGATTCTTGAGGAATCTAGAGGTATTAGACACAGAGGTAGGTGATGTGTATGAGCTCAGTGCTAAGTATAAGGAAATGAATAGAAGGAATGATGGATAGGGGACACACTAGAGAGCAGGAGGACCTACTCAGACTTAGGAAGGGGAGGAAATGATGAGGTAAAAATAACCTCATAAGTATAATGGGCTCAATATGTAAATCTAAACCTTTTTCCTTAATAACCTTGCTAATTGATTACCTTTAGGAAAAATAAGTTCTCTTTCTATAAATAAGCATACAAAATTTATTTATTGAAGTTGATCGAATTAAACTAACTCATGTTGATTTAATGGTTTAGTCTTTGAGCATTTCATAGGTCAAATCCACTCCCAATCACCATTCTAGTCAGAAGGGAAATGAATACAGATCTTGACACTTCTAAAAACTAGCGAGTGGGTGCCAAAATTCTAGGAGCACACGTTTAGGCCGAGTCTTTATAATTATGTTATTTTTCAGTTTCAAAAACTTTATGGCTCATGTGATCCTCTTTAATATTGTATATCATGGGCTTTAAAATCCCTTGGCTATTGGAAATCTGTGAAGAAGACTATGTTGACTGAAAAATAGGATTTTTATTAGTCATTTTTCATATAAATATGTAACTATTAAAAATAATGAATATAGAGAAGAAGATTATCGTTATGCTACCAAACTATTTTTTGTGTAAAAACTACCATATGAATATGAGTTTTCTCACCACTCTTTGAATTACTATTTAATATGGATGCATCTTTGGAATGAAGTAACTTAGAGATTTTTCTAGTGCATGTAATTTGAAGTAGCAGTAGAGATGCCTGAGAGCTATCCACTCAAGGGTTATAGATAGATAAGTATACTATTTCCTATTCTGCATTTCCTTTTAGTAGTTAAGAATTGAATTTGCATTTCATTTCCATGAGTATATGTTATGCTATTAATGTCAAGCCTAAAGGTTGCAACTAAGTCTGTAGTTTTTGAGCTTAACATTTGAATGTTCAGAGCACCTTTCTTTAGATGATTCTGATTAAAGGTTTTATGATTAGTAGTTGGCTTATTAACTTTTGCATTAGATAAATGTTTCCTAATTTCTTTACATGTTTTACTTCTTCAGCAATTTATGCATTCTTTAGACTAATCGTTTCCATGCTTTCTAGTTTATTGGTAATGCTTTTCAGATTCTTAGTTTTCTATTTTCTGGGTTGAGTCATTTTCTCGCTTTCTAGATAGATGATTTATTGCTTTCAAGATTAGAGGCCCCTTAGTTTAGAAATTTTATTCAGTTGGTTAGTGTTTAAGAATCCTGAAAGAGAGAAGTTGAGATGTTCTCTATTGCATATAGCCATTGGACATTACCTGATCAATATATTGATGTGATTATTTACTAAAGTGTTAGGACCTAATGGCAACCTACCATATCTTTCTTAAGTTTCTTGCGTGAAAGGAGCCAATGAATCTATCCTCTCTACGACTTATCCTTTGTTTCATCCTCATAGAAACTCATTTTCCCAAACATGTCTTCCCCTAGGGAATCCATCTACTCTTCATCAAAAGTCTCAGCACCTCAACTTGTAGGGAAACATAGCATATCTCATATAGCCTTGGTAGAAATGGTAATATTGATCCCACAACTCTCAATAGATTACATTTTTCATTGAACCTATTTGCATATGCATCAACCAGCTTTGGGCACATATGTACAATAGGCAGCATAAAATATGGAAGCCCACTATTCCAGACTCGTAATGCAAAATCCTCTGATGGTGCATGTTCCAACATCCTCTAAAACACACCTTCCCTAAGAATTTTAGGGTTGGTGGACAACTGAGGGTCAAAATAACTATCAGCGATGTCTTGCACTACCTATCTTTGAATGTGTTTAGTAGGTTGGACCTTTCTACAGTGCTCAAATGGTCGTTCCTCTGGTGCTGGGGCATTATCAAACAAATAATGCCCAAAAAAATTGGCATAACTGAGCCATCTGTTTTGAACTACAACTTTCCTATTAGAGGTGGATGCTTCTGCCATGATTGTATGAGAAGGCTGTAGAGAGCTTTGCTCAGCCACTTGCCTTGTACTTCTCTGGAGAAAATTACTTTTTGAGTGTAATTAATTCTCTTACCCATGCATGCAGTTAATACTAAGACATTACTGTTGGTTCATTAAAAGCTGACACTGGGGCAATACGTGTGAACATCAGATCCATATTCCTTGGGAATGCCAAAAATGTAATGAGGATGGAATTAGTACATTCTCCTCGTTGCCTCTTTTGCAAATAAATTTATTGCATTCAAATGTGCTGAGGTGAGGTAAGATACCCCTAAAAAGATGCGACCATTAGTGTGCTTTTCTCATTAGTAGGTTGGCTAGCATTGATGATGACAAAGGACACATGTCAGCAATCAACATATGAGGGCATTTACTCCCAACACCCAATTTTATTTCTCAAAGCATTCCATCTGATTCTCTATATGATTTATCTACCTTGCTCTATTTTGTCTGAAAACTTCCCATTGCCATTTGGCCAGAAATAGATATTTTGTTGGTTGGGTTTTCGATTCACCTTTTTCTATATATTGGTACACCACCTTTTGCAACATTCATTTGAACACATATTATTCTAAGTTAGCTATCCTTCTGCTTATTCCCATTCCTCCATAATTTTTTGCTTATCAAAATGTCTGCTGGCCTTAGTACCCCTATTCGGATCCTTCCACAGAGACCAAAAAATTTCTTCGTGGGGGAGATCACTAGTGATTGAATCATGTGCTTGGTGAAGAAATGTGAGCCCCTTGTTATGGTAGTGTTCAAGTGGGTAGTTAGTGTGGACTTCATTACCAATGAGAACTAGCTTCAGAGAAACTACAATGTTCTTTCCCGGTTCGTGGCCTCACTGCTGGACCTGAATGTGTCCAAGCCCATGATAATTGAGTTGTGCTAGAAGATGTTTGACACTTCACTGATGGAAGGGTTGGGTGAGATAGTACGAGTGGCCATCACCTATGTTGGTATTTAGAGTGCTATGGACCTCCATAGGCACGTGGATTATGGAATAGACGTACCCTAGTTGCCCTTCCTAATTGATCTCTGCACCATAGAAATTGAGACGCACCATTGCTCTTCTTAGTCGGAGGCCACTTTTCTTCTATGAGAGTATGGCATGGAGCGGGTTCTAGGTATCGCTTAGAGGAAGCACTTCATCTTTTTGGTGCAGATTCGTGGAGAGTAGGCCATAGGTCTTCATTGTGTGGCCCGCGTGTGTCATGTTTTAACCCTCTATTTGCATTCTGATGAACAAGAAGAAGAAAAAGAAGAAAAAAGAAGAATAAAAACCTGATGATGAGCCCTTTCCTTCGACTCTGAGGGCTGGAGGCTTAATTTTACTATCTTTTGCTCATTGCCTCCATTTTGCTTATTTTTACCCATCACTCCTTCTGGGTTTTGCTCGAAAGAGCTTCATGCTCAATTATGAGCCTCGAGCCATACATTATATGTGAATTCCTAATTAATATAATATAATATAGCATTTTGATTCTTTAGTGCTCTTCTAGCTGTTTATTCTCAAAATTTTGAAATATCTACAAAATTTTTACATATGTTACATAGCTGTTAAATTTTTTCAAAGAACTATGCATTTTAATGGAAAATATTCAAATAAATACCATTCACCGGTATATCTAAGTGTTTCCTTTCATCTTTTTAAATTCATACACATTCTTTGCTTTGTATGCGTTGATTCAGAAAGGCCTTTTCCATAGTGCTTCAAATTTCATGTGTTGGCCTAGTTTTATAGTATGCCTCTCATAATTTTGCACTGAGCTCCCTCTTTTGAATTTTGGGTTAGAAACCCTTTTTTCAAACCCTTGCTCAACCATCTACTAGAAATTTATCATGGCTTCATAAGCTTCTCTTCTATCCTCCTCTAGCTTGAGGGGATTTTCCAGCTGTACCTCCATTTTTTTTCCCTTTTAATCTTTAGAGATTTCATGACTTCTAAAGTGGGAATTCTTATGGAAATGGGTACAAACACCCCTTTTTTGTACACCAATCCATAAGGGGAGATCCGTAAAATTTGATTGGAAATAATTCGGTCCACCAACAAAGTAGCTCGCAAATTTCTATGCCAATCCCTCTGTTGCTTTGACCTAATACACTTGTCTATCCTTATTAGGCTTTTGTTGGTCGATCTTGTTACATTGTTTCCTTGTGGGTAGTAACTTGATGAGCTTTTCGGGAAAAACCTGCTTCTAACAACAAAAACTATCATTCCTAACTTCACAACAACTAAGGCATTGCTAGACATAATATTTTTGGGTCGGCCAAACCTGGCTGCTAGTGCTATGATGAAATTGGTAATTTTTCCTTTGGTGATGTATCCCCGCACAATGGCTTCAAAACCTTTTAGGATCCTTGAATGGAATATAATAGGATGCTCTTCATTGTACCTCTTGTTTTTTGTAGCAAGCATAGAAACTGCCTTATGTTGGCCACTTTTCTCGTAAAGTAAAAAAAAAAGAAAAAAATCAAGGCTAACCAGCATTGGGGTTTTAGAGAGGGTTGCCTTTAGTTCATCAGAAGCTATTGTGTCCTTGGAAGTCCATTCAAAAGGCAGGTTCTCTCTAAACATCAAGGTGACCAGTCGCAATGCTCACGACATTTGATATGAATCTACTAACAAAATTAATTTTCCCCAGGAGGAAATGCAACCCCTTTGTTGCTCGGACCTTTTTGGGCTTTATGGCTATTCCCTCTTTTGAATTCTGAAAGCTAAAAGGATTTCTTTAAGGTACTCCAAAGACACATTTTTTTAGATTTAAAGGAAATCTAAACTGTTGGTATTTCTAGACAACCTTTTCTCAATGATTAAAATAATAATTTTTTGATCTAGAAAAGATTGTCAGGTCACCTAGATTTATGAGGATAGTTTGGTTGATCAACCCTTCTAAGGAAATGCTTACTTCCTACTGAAAAGATGCATTGGTATTATAGAGTTACAATGACATTTTTGAATATGTGAACGTTCCCCACTTAGTGGTAAACGTCATCCTACATTGGTTAGACTCATTTTCATAGACTCGATCACATCTTGAGGGATTATCTAATAGGGAGAAAATCCCCAATCTAGTCACCATCTGTAAAATCCACGCTACTAATGGCAAGATGTCTATGGTCTTGGATTTGGCCCACCCGACAAGCTCCTATGCCACCATGGTTTCATCTTTTGGGTTGACTAACCTTTTTCTTTGTTAGACGGATTCAGATCCATTCATCAAATCAATAGTACACTGAAATATACCTGGGTTGTATCTTTTGAGACCATATCTGAAGCATAGATCCTTTAGCCTTTTCTTGTTCTTGGAAGGATTTCCCTTTCCTTCTTTCAGTTTTTGGTTGCTTTCGACATCAAGTTCTTTACCACCCCCTGAATCCTCAGAGAATCTTTGTTTTCCATTCCTTGTGTCCTTAGAAAAGTCCATCTTTTGTGATGGATAGTCGAAGGCTGCTTGAATGTCGTCAGCCAGAATTTTCCAATTTTCTTTCTCATTGGGAATTGAGGGTCAGACAATGATTTTCACCACACTCTACTTTGTTGGGTTGGAAGCTGGTTGAAATTGTGGATCATCAGGAACCATCCGACCAACAATACTATTTTGTGACTAGGGAATTATTTGTATGTTGAAGGCTTTGAAATTCTTGATGAGATCCCATACCCTATGTCTATATGACTTCATTCAAGTGTTCTTTATGGTTGCTTGGCTGCGGACTTGGCTTGCCACCAGCTTTGAATCCCTGAAAACTTATATTCTCTTAACAACCATTTTTTATAGAAAGGATTAAACCATGGACCAAAGCCTCATATTCAGTATCATCACTCGAACATGAACACAAAAAATGATAAGATCTAAGATTTTTGGATCCTATCGAGGATATTAATCAGACACCTACTCTAGAGCTAACTTTACACTTGGTGCCATCAAAATATAGGGTCCATAGACAGTTATCAAATGTGTCATCGGATCCATTCTGATCCTTGATCATTTTTGAAAAAAATTGATCATCGTCGAAAATTGCATAGGTGCCTAGCCTTGTTGCATGGAAGTTACCAAATGGGTTGGAACTGGTGAATTGGTTGAGCTACACTTCTTCTTCTAGAGTCTATCTGATTGTATCTCCCTCTTCTTCTGGCATTTCTACATAGTATCTCTCCTATTGGGGAAAAGAGGTATATGCATCCTCGAAACACAGGTTTGTGTCATCTGCAATATGTTCAGGATGCAAGGATTTAGATAGGATATTCATCTTTTCCCCGTGCTTGATTCTCAATATCAGGTGGGACCAGTCAAGTGTTAGGTATCCACCGAGCTTGGTGGTGAAATATCTTGATAGACACATTCTGAAGACTGGTGGAATGTCTATCACTACTACTTCTTGTGTAACTATTTGGCTTGGGCAGGAGAAAAGAGTTAGGGACAAGTCCTTTACCAGTCCAATGGTTAGAACCTTCTTCCTGTCCAATTACATGATTCCCTTTTCAAGAGGCTCATACTTTAGCTTCAAAGCATCTGCCACTTCTTTTGGCATGATAGTGGTGCTAGCCCCCAAATCAATCATATTGTTATGCAACAGTTTATCTCCCACTATAAGTTTTAAAAAGAAAGGAATGGGCTTTGTTCTTCTTATCTCTTTCTTCTTTGTGTTTCCTACATCATTTTCATAAGTTGTAGCTTTTAGAGCTTAAGGGGGTAGAAACGATTTGTTGTCTCTACTTTGATTGCCTGGCTAAACTGCATCCTCATGCGAACTTTCTCTTCTTTTTTTAATGCTTCTTGATGTAGTTTTTTTTTTTGGGAATTGATATGATGTCCCACAATGATACATGGGATGGTGCTTTCTTCAATTGCTCCACTACATTAAGCGTCTTGACTGTTTGGACCTTGTGCTTAAATGGTGGTATTTCTCTCGATTTCGAAAGAAATCATTCTGACATGACTGGGCTTGGCATTTTGGTCATCTCAACCTCCTCCAATGATGTGTTGTGCGGCTGCAAAAAAGGCCAGACAGCAGGTGATGAGACTGATTTTGTCTGCAGAAATGATTGACGTGGCAAAGCTTGTTTTATGTACTCTCTTGTGAGCCTTCTTTTTGATCTTGTGTTGTAATCTAACTACACTTGTGAAACACCATCCATTGAAGTTTCATTTGCAAACACAACCTCTTCCTCTTCTATCCATGGGAAGAGAGCTTGGTTGGGTGCTATGTCTAGCTCCTACTCTAGGGACATCACTTGTGTTTGTACTCTGAAACACACATTTTCCATTTCGGATGACTCGTAATCATCCACATTCAACAGAATGCCCTTGCTTCTTTGTTCCACTACCCTCTACTACATATTCCCCCTTGGGAAATTTTGGGGCATATGACTATCGCTACATGGAAAGCACCAATCATTTTTGTCTTCTGCCAAATTATTTTAGCCCGAGACTAATTCTTTATTTGAACTATCCTTGATTGTATGTAATGGAATGGTGGCCAAAACTATCTAGCTTGTGGATGTTGTCTATTGACTTCCTCCTTTGGAGAATCCTTGATATGGATTTTTTTGATAAGATGGTTTCCCTTTGCCATAGGTGTGCATGGTCTGCTTTGGGGGCGTCATTTGCTGTCATTTGATAATGACCAATTCATTAGAAAAAGTCCACATGAGATCCTTCATGTCGCTAATATATGCCGCCATTGGGGAAAAGCCTGACATGCTTGCTTGTGCAGTGGGATGTAGGTTCATAGACTGCACAGTGACCAACGTTAACTATGTTGTAGGAGTGCTTGATGTGGTTTCTCCCTTCAGACCATCAAATATTTCTGCAAATACTAGCATTGGGGGTTGTGGCGGAAGCTTCCTGACATCAATAAGACTATTTTTGCATGCACTTCCATGTCATATGCATTGGTCAAGATATCCCCTTCCATATAGGTTATCATGACTGCGATGTCGAGGTTAAAAGCCTTCAGATAGAACATGAATGCTATGGTGGTTTGAGGTTGAGCAGTGATGGGGATACTTTGCTAGGTCTTATGGAATTTGGTGTTAAAGTCGCTCATTGCTTCATGCAGAGCCCTCTTGATGGTAATCATTTGTTGTAGCAATGAGGAACAGTATCCCTTTTTTGAGAAACGTTCGAAAAGGCATTCTCCAAGCTGGTCCCAGGAGAGGATAGAGCCCAAAGCCAAAGATTGATACCAATCTTGGACTTTCCCTTTGAATGAGGCAACCAATAGTCTTAACATGATGTTTCCCTCCGATATGTTATGTACCCTACATACCTCTGCTATATCTTCAAGATGTTTAGAAGGGGTTTTGAAATCTTCTCCAGAGAATCTTGGACTGGCCTTGAGGGCATTAGTGGGTATAGTAGGCCATACATCTGGGGCTGTGGGTGGTCATAGTGGACTACCACTATCCCATGTTACAAAGTTCCTAGGAGCAGGTGGAGGTACATGAGCCATAGAGAAAAGGTTTATGTGGATCAGATATACATGTATTCTAATTTGGAAATTTAATCCTCCGGGTGGAGTAGATAAAGCTCTAGATAATGGGCTCTTACTTCTTACTCTATTGCTCCTTATAGGTGATACAAAACCTATAAGTATTCTTCTCCTAGGGGTTGAGGTAGGTAACTAAGAATACTAGAAGTGACCTCTTGAAGATGCTCTTGTTTGGACTCTAGGCATGAAACTTTCAATTTCCTTAGCCTAATTCAAAAAATATTTCTAACTTCTAATTAGGCATTTGAAAAACTTCTTGTCCCACCAGGTATGCCAGAAAAAGAACCATTGATAATCAAAGCTTGCGCCTCTCTAACAGTCTTATGGGAAATTCAGCGAGTGGGGGACGAATTGCATCTCATTGAATACCTCTAGAATTTTTATAGAAAGTTGGCTCTTCTTTTGGGGTTTGAGTTAAGGGATGAAGGAAATGTAAAGATAAAACATAAAAGGTGATGCACAAAAGCTTTTAAAACATTTCAAACCCGAATCATTCCTATGAGTGATATAAATAGACACAAAACACCACTACCCTTCATTGTTGGAAAGATAATGAATAAAAAAGGCTAACTTTAAGCACAGTGCATACTTTCAAATCTTTTCACAGGAAGTGTTCATTAAGGTCCAATCAAACATAAAGACTTCTTACAATTATTGAAATAATATCTCAGAAATCACATGAACTCTATGTTCCAATACAACACAGTACAATAAAATAACAACTTTCAAAAAACCATAGAAGTCAATGACATAGTCTAGTTTTCCTAAGTTACTATTCTGCAATATAAGCATACAACATAGAAATTTTCTACTTAAACTATCTAGATTTAGCTTGCAAGACACAATGTTTCATTCAAAACGACAATATAAAGAAAGAAACCTTGACAAAGGCCATACATGCACAGTCTCAATAAATTATCCTCAATAGTTTGTGCTTTAATTATCAAATAAACTTTGAAACAGAGGTCGTATGCCAATCTGACAATAGTTTAAACCTTAATAGATATAACATGCCAAAATAAAGTAGTTCTGCAACTTGTTTTTGAAAATTATTCTAAAAGTCCTAAGAAAACTAAAGAAAACTTTTCTTTTTCAAGAAACTTCTACTTGGAATTCAACCCTTTACTATGTTGTCGCCTTGGTTTTATAGCCGCTAGAAGAAGAAAGCACCACCTTAGCGCAAAAGTAAGTACTGCCAGATGTTGTCCCTTGATAGCTTGCAATCTAATCGTGGATCCTTGGTTAGGCCACAAAAATATTTGCTCATTAATTCTAAGCTGTTGCATTTATATCTTCTAGATATTTAGCAAAGATAAGTTTTTGTAGATGATCAAATCTTATAAATAATAGCCTAGCAAGAAGTCTTGTTGACCAGTCACATCATATTGAGGCACCAACCCAGAAACTCATCATAAAAAGAAGAAAGGAAGTAAGCTAACTAGCTCCAACAAACTCCTGAAACATATTACTCTGTAGAAGAAGCAAACTACTTGCGGTGAAGAGGTGATGTGTCAACTAGGAAGAAAACTTTGAGCTTATGAATATAGCTCCCAAGAGCATGCCCAACAAGTCAACACGTGTCCCGAACTTTCTCCTGAAAGGAAGATGAGAGATGAAAGCCTTGCAACCACCATTGGCGCATTGCACATCTTTCCGATAATTTTCTTTAAGCGTGGGGACACCTGAGACTAAAAACTTCTACACAAGCTGAAAATGAAAATGACCAGGGAAAAAATGCTTCACAATATTCATATTGATGCCTCAGACCATTCTATGGAAGTTGTGCTTGGATAGAAAGAAGACATTTTTTTCTACTCCATCTACTACATCAACAATAATTTCAAGGGAGCCGAGGTAAACTATACGATAACTGAAAAGGAGTTTTTGGATGTTGTTTATGCAATCAATAAATTTTGTCATTATATTACCAAATATAAAGTGTTTATTCCTACTGATCATTCTACAATTTGATTCTTAATGAATATACCTATTGAAACTGGTAGGGTTACTATACTTGACAAACCTGGTTGGGAGAATGTGGTTGCAAACTTTTTTTCTAGGTTACAACAACAAGAAGATGAACTAGTGCTAGTTGATGATGCCTTCCTAGATGAGCATCTCTTTGCTATATCATAAAAAAGTTTTTGGTTCACTAACATTGTGAATTACTTTGTTACTTGCAAGTTTCCATCTCATTTCTCTCCGAGGGCACCTCAAAAATTGGTTGGAATCAATGGTCAATACACATGGATCAATGGATTGCTCTTCCAAACTAGCATTGAAAACATCATGCATTGGTATGTACTTGAAGATGATGTCTTTGATATACTTTTTGCATGCCACACAAAACATTGCAGAGGATATTTTGCTGCTCACTGGACTGCCTAGAAGATATAAATTGCAAGGTACTATTGGCCTACAACCCATAAGGATTGTAAGTGTTATGTTCATCACTATGATAAATTTTAGTGTATGGGCCACCTCACATGCTTAGATGAAATTCCCCTACATCATCTATTGATCCTTTTGAAAAATGGGGGCTTGACTTTTTTATACCAATTAACCCACCATCTTGGAACAAGGAATACATCTGTGTGTCTGTAGACTATGTAACCAAGTGGGTTAAAGTTGTTTCCTTGAAGCATGCAAGGGACACCAAGGTAGCGAACTTCCTCTATTCTAATATTTTTACCAATTTTAGTGTTCCACAAGAGATAATCAAGGATCAAGGTCCACAGTTTACATCCGAACTCATTTCTTCTTTGGTTTGTGAGTATGAGATCAAACATCAGAAGTCTTCACCCTATCATCCTCAGGCCAATGAACAGGTTGAAGTTACCAATAGATAAATTGAGAACATTCTTACCAAGATAGTTTCCCTCCATAAATTAGATTGGGCTTCATGGCATCTTGAAGCAATGTGGGCCTACCACATGATGTGGAAAACCACTACTGGTTTGATACCTTACAGTTTTTTCTATGCTAAGAAAGTTGTTCTTCCTATTAAGTTTGAAGTAAAGAATCTTTGTACCACACTCCAATTGGGTATGGGCCTAACCAATGCACGAAAAGAATGAATTGCACAAATTCATTCACTAGATGAACTTAGCCAACAAGTACTCTTCCATGTAGAGATTTTTCAAAAACAACATGCTCTCTGGCATGACTGTTTCATTTGACAATGGTCATTTCAACTCAGTGATTGGGAACTCTTGTATGGTTCCCATTTCCAATATTTCAATGGTAAGTTCCACACTTGGTCGCTTAGATGGACAAACGAGATTAAGACGGTCTATGACAATGGTGCAGTTGAGCTTCGCACTGTGGATTTTGATCGTATGGCTCTAGTCGTCAATGGTCACTATTTGAAGTTGTACAAGAAGCCTATTTCCAAGGGGATTTTGTTTTTGGTTTTCCAAAGGAACTCCATATGCTTGAAATAGTTCATGTGGCCTCTTCACGTACCTTTTAGGTACTTTCTAAAATGTATTTGAAAAAAAAAAACAAAAAAAAAAAATTGATAAAAAAACTGCAATAAACCTAGAGGTGAAAACAGTTCTCACACCTCTAGGAAATGATAGAATGAAAAATGGAAATAAGAAGAAATCTATTAGAAAGAAAAAAAAAAGAAAAAAACAAATGCAATTTGTTGGATCAAGGCAGGAGGTAGTATACTTTGGTTGACATCCTATGACATGATAGGATGTCACTTCTTTGGACCTCTTGTCATCACCACTTTCCTTCATCTGCATGACCACCTACCCACTCATTTTATTTCCACCTTATTTTCACCCTTATTTCATCTCCTTCACCCCATTTCTTCATTCTTCTTTCCCATTTGGCCTCTACCATTTTCCTTGTTTTCTTGTGCCGCATGGACATTCACTACTTGTCTCACCTGTCTTTCTGACATCCATGTCAGACCTCTCCATCAGTCCACTTCTATTCATTGGTGTGCTAGCATCATTTCCTTCCATTCACTCTACCCGCTTCATCTGTGGGCTCCACTACCATCGTTTCCTTTTATCTATAATTTCCTCCATTTCATCTATCACGTCAACATTACACTTTCATATCATGGGCTCTCCCTACCTTTTTAGCCTAGTACTTTGCCATTGTTTCCTCTCATGTGGCACCCGCTTTCTTAAGTCACTTTGGCCACCTTGGGAATCACTTCATTCCCAATGCATTGTCACGTCATCCTCATTGTATAGCCATCTTTCATTGGCTCTTTCACATCCAAGTTGATTTGCGCTAACCTGCTTTAAGCACACATGTGTTATAATAATAGCCAGCTTCATTCTCTATTGTTGCAGCTCCACATGCCTCCATGAGATCTTCTTCGGTAGGTGATCGTTGATTGGACCTACTTGGACCTGTGACTACCACATCATTTGTTGTTAGTTTCGTGATGCCACCAATGTCCTCTAAATGGTAACATTTCCAGAGGTATTGTATGTCATTCTTTTCATATTAATTTTATTTTCTCTTTACATTTATTATGGTAACCCCAAGGATGGTGTCATACACTTAGCTAGGGGGGGAGTGGGCGTGCCAAGTCATAATTACCTTCTTGTCATAAAAAACTTACCTTGTTATGATAACTCTTTGTTTGTTTCTATGAAGTCCATAGTATATGAGTATAATAGTTTTATTTTTTGCTAAACAAGTTTCAAGTTTCATTTTACTTCTTCCTGCTCATATTTGTCACCATGGGTGGTATCCATAAGTGTTAGGAACCAACAGATATGTAGCATGTGAAAGATGACCTGACAGTATAACTAGTCTTTGAAAATGCGGAATGAATTTTTTTCTTTACCAAGCTATGTGGGTATGATGATGTAGTTGCCTTTGAGTTTTTTATGGCTTTTAGCATTGCCAGTAATTCCATAGAGGTGAGGGGGATTTCTTTGCTAGTTACTCCATAAATTATAGCCAAGGTAATAGGGTTAATTGAGATGGGGGAGGTGTATTTTCCATCATATATGAATAAGGCCGTTGAGCTTCAAAAACATTCTCAATGGTTCTTGAGACAAGGTGAAGTGTTGTAGATGACTCCTAAGCAGGGCACCTTGCAGTATTCACTTCCTAAGCATTGGGCTGCCATAGGAAAGATTGTAACCCAGTATATTAAATGGGAGAATGAAGGTATGTATTTGTGTTTTCCCATCATTTCAGGTTGCTATGTAATTCATGCCATTATGATTTGGTTAATCTCTCATATTATCTTTTTAACTCAATCAAGAGGATGAGTCTAGATGTGCATAAAGGGAATCATAACTTTGTAGCACACCATGGGTTGACAAAGTTGATTGTTATGAGGGGTTTAGCTTAGTTTGTGCCTTTGATTAGTTGGGGCATATTTTAAAAAGAAGAAAATCCCTCTAAGTCTTCAGCTCTAGAAATTGAGCAAATGGCTCATGGAGCCGAGGATAATAACGATAATTCTGAAGCTCCAAATGACGAATTTCAAAACCCTGACAATGGAAACCTAGTGGAGCCAGATTAGGATACAAAATGTTGTGGGAATGAAAGTATTAGTGAGGAATGTGAGGGTTTACAACTAGAAAAATCAATACAAGGTAGTAGTGATAAAAATATTAAATTAGGAGTTCGTACTAGGAAGGTTTTAAAGATATTGTTGGTGTTAGTACTCCACCTCTGTTGATGCCTTATAACACCAGATTTGAAAGGAAGTATGAGGAAGCAACTTCTGGTTTGCAAAAATTAGTTACTACTGCCTACACCATAAATCAAAAACTTGATGTTGAAACTATAGCCACCAATCTCTTGAAAGGGAGAGATAGGAAAGGCCATGAACAATGATGGAAAAGTAGAAACAAAACAAGGTAGGGCATAACCAAGCATAAAACCCCTAAAGAGAAAAAAGATTTAGATAACCAAGAAGAGGATATATTTGCTAGTCCTCACAACCTGCATGAAGAGGGTGACATGAGTAATCAAGAGAACATTTCTACTAAGACACATTGACTAGAGCAAGGAGGTAATTCTCTAAAGGTGAAACAAAACTTGATGACTCAGGACACTAATATTTCTCCCCATGATTTTGGTTTTGATGAACAAGATACAATTCCAAAAACTGTAATAAATACTTCTCTTAGCCATGGCATACATAAGGAAGACACATAAGACAAGTCCAATGAAATCTCTCATATAGAAGAAATCAGGGTCTTATAGGACAAAGTAAGTTGGTTGGAAGCACAAATGAAACTCCTTCAACCACGATTGCAACAAGTTTATGACAAGAACCAACAACAGGATGATGAAATAAAGGAATTAAGACACTAGTTGGGATAGTTGACTCAAGGACATAATACAATCATAGCAGGAAATATAACTTTCGAGGAACATCAAGAGGTGATTGATGGTCTAAAGGCCTCATGGGAAGAAAATATTGCTGAGGAGTGTATGACTATAGATTACCACCAAGGTAAATTCAATGAACTAAAGGCTACAATTGAACAAAATATTTTAACTGACTACATCTCTAAAGCCGAGCATCAACAAATAATCCAATAGCTAAAGGAGCAGTGGGTCAGAGAGATAATAGTAGTGGTGCATAGATTAAGAGATAATTCGACTTAATTAAATTCAGCTTAAGTTTGTAAGTTTTTGCATGAGGACATGCAATGTCTTCAACTAGGGGGAAATGATGGGTTAAATTATATCATCAATTTTAGCTTGAATTATGTAGACACTTAAATAATCATGATTGATATTATGCATCTGGTTCTAATAAATTAACACCATTTCCTCCTAAATCACTTTAGACTAACCAATTAATTAAATAATCAGCTTTATTTAGTTAAATTCATCAATTTCTACTATTAATCAAACAATTAACTTTATTAATTCACCTTTCTTCTGACCAATGTTCATCATATTTAATTAAATCCCCCTAAAGTCCTCTCATTTGATTAAATAAATCAAATCAAATGTCACAATCCCCTAACCCATCCAAGTTAATTAATTCTTAATTCTGAATTAATTAACCTTAAGCCACTTTCTAATCATCATTAACAAATTCTCTAGCTTTTAACTCCTTAAGAGTTAAATCAACCCATGGTCAACTAACCAGGTTGCAAATGAAATTCATTTCTTTTAATTATCTAATTACCCTATTTATCCTCACAATGGCATATTCCTAAGAATATTCCTCCCAGCTACCTCTTCATTTAATTTTCCTCCAAAGGTTTTAAATAACCTCTTACACATTCATATATACCTCTTACATCCATTTAATCCTCTTACACTCTCAATAACATTATCTTATGTCTTCAACATATTCATTTACTTCTTCTTACAACCTTTCAAATCCTCAAGCATTTTCATTTATTTCTCTTTCATCTCCTATATGCATTCCCTGAAATGTGCTCCATCCTCACCCAATAGAATTGTGACAAGTGTCACATTCCTATTGGATCCCCTTTTATCCCACATTCACAAATTTATCTAATTCTTCAACCCTTGATTCCTATAAGTAGAGGCTTCATCTACACAATATGGATCCACAATTTGAAGCATTCTTACTATAGGCATTTTCACTCATAGCATTCACCATTTTCATCATATTTTGAGCTTGTTTCATCATCTTAGGTACTTAGAATCAACTACATCATTAGAGCTTATCAAAGGGATTGGGAAAGGGATTATTTCCACATCAAAGGATCACCAATCTGCCTATGGGATGGCTTAGGTTTAGTGGTTTTAATTGATTACATGTTATCATTTAGCTTGTTTATGCTCTCATTTTCTTGTTTTCATCTTGATTTCACTAAGAATCTCATAGGGAGTACTTTTTTTGTGTTTTATAACTTGGTTAATAGTTGTTTGTTGTCTCTTGTTATTTAATTGCAGATTAGACACTCACATTTTGGCGCTAGAAGGAGGGCTAACCTTTTTATTTTGACAATTTTGGCTCAAAATTGACGTTTTTGCAGCTACTGGAGGGTGACACCGCTTTTGCTCTATACAGCACCACTTTTGCATAGAACACTACCTTTGTTCCTTGTAGAGCATTGAATTTTTCTTTAATGTCACCTTTGGCATGTCGCGTCGTGGTCGTGGGATCTTTTTGTGTCACCTTTGCAATAGTGTCACTTCTATTTGCTCAAATTTTCTGCTTAATTTCTACTTTCTGACAGACCGTTGCCTCTATTTCTACATCACCTTTGTTCCTACAACATCACATTTTTTCTCTCTATCTATTATAGAGCACTGCCTTTACATTTCACTAGAGCCCTGCCTTTGTTACTTAGCATCACCTTTGCAGGAAGAGGGACAAAATTGACTTGGAAAAAAAAATTCATTTTTTAATGCTCCTTTTAATAGCTTAGGCTTCCCAACTCTACTTTTCATTTTCTTTTTGAGGACCAAGTAGCATTAATTTGGGCTTAAAGTTAACCATCTACTCAATTTTTTCAAATTTGGACTAAAATTGAACATTAGGAACTTACTAGACATTGCTTTGTGGAATAAAATTGAACAAGACAAATTCACACTTAGCTTTTGGTGCTTAAAACAAACTCACCTTTACTTTGGGGATTAAAAAGAACTCTGCCTTCTTTGTTTTATGATTTTTGCAATTCTTGTCATTTGAATGCGTATGCACTTCTCTTGTGCCACTCGAAAATCTTGAGAATCAAAAGCATTCCATTGATATTGGTTGTCTAAATCACCCACATATTTCAATTTGGATCTAAAAATGAACCCCATACTAGTGTCAAGAAAAGAAATTGTGTGTGTTCTCTCCTTGCGCTTCATGTGAACTGGGCGGTCGAACTACAAATGTACTCCCTTGCTTTTTTCTATCTTTAGAGGGCCTACCTCCCCTCTTCGAAAGGAGGGAACAACCCAAGTGGTAATGGGCTAAAGCCAAGCTCCTTCAATCACTATATAAAAATATGTTGTGATGAAACTCACTAATAATAGGTGCAAATGTGTCATACCAATAACTACCACCCTTAGTATTTGTGTGATATGTTAAATCCTTCCTTGGAGAAATGAACAGGAGGCCTCTTGACTGACCATAGTCTTGAGCTAATCTTGTTGCATGTATGGCCACCTTGAATGAAAGGCCTTATTACGAACCATTTTTTTACTGACCAAAAAACTTGATGCTTGTTGGTGTAGGAACGGTTGTTGCAAAGCCACCCCACATTTGTACTATTCAAAGTAGAAACATAAAAAATCCTTAGGATCTCCAGATCTTCAAGATTTTGAGATTTGGTGGTCCTAAGAAGTGTGTGTCATGAGGGAGAGCTAGTGTCACCAAATCTCTAACTATTCACTTTGTCTTAGTGTTTGGAGAAATTTGAGTGGGGACTCAACAAGTAGTATCTTTGAAGCCTAGTATTTTACAATTTGTAAGTTAGTTGAACACATTGCTTGGATCTCAAACATGGGAAACAAAGATTTAACAATTCATCAAAATTTCAAACCCTTTGGAAAAATAAAATATCTTTTAAGGGTCCCATTATTACTACTTATCCCTTGGGATTTTATCCTTAGAGTCTTCTAAATATTTGGGCTCATATCTCAATTTTCTCTCTCCAAAGTCAACCTAGGGATACTATGGCCTTGGATCTTTTATTTTCACATAATGGACCTTGTGGGATGAAAAGGAGCTAATACATAGACATTTAGTTTGGAATTTAAACAAGATGTGTTGATGTGGTAAAAAGAATCCATTTAATCAAGATAAAAATAAAATTGAACCCCACACATATGTTTGTTCTCATGATTTCCCGCAAAATCAAGATTCCAAAACAAAAGTCTACTTTTCAAAACTTCAAGTTTAGGAGTCATACTAAAAAATCTATCAAAAGATACATTAGAAAGTGCAAAAAAGACAATACTATAAGATAATCAAGAAGGTAACAAGGTTTTATAGACTTATTCCGCTCAATAATCCAGACATGTATGCTCAATATGAACCTCTTCTTGGATCATAGGATTTGAACACTTTATAGGGAATAGCATGTTCTTCAACACCTTGGTGTTGTAAAAAAAGTCTTTCTAGGTTCATCTAGGATCAAACCAACACTTCCATTTGTCACAACATTCATCAAAACCCATCTCACAAAAAAAATTTAGAACTTTGGAAAAATCATCTATGCTATACTTTTGGTAAATCCTTAAAATAATTAAAAAAAATTATCTTGTTTCGCTAGGTGGGTGGGAATGAATCCTTTCTCACACATTTATTTAAATTAGCACCTCCTTTGGACAAGTTAATCCCAAGGTCACATATAACATCTTGGGATCTACAAGTCCATTATCCAAATCAAACCAAATCAAAATAAAAAATCCTAAGGTATAGTATTCATCCAAAATTCTCAAAAGTTCAAACATTCATATCATTCACCCCTCATCATTCACATCATAATTTTATCTTTAAAAATCCTAGAGTTTTTTTTTGTACCTAAAGTTTAGATCAACCCAAGGAGTTAGAGGTTTACCTCCCATATTCCTAAAATTTGATCCTAATTTTATGGTCCAAACAAGGTCACAACACAAGGAGATCATGAAGAAAAAAAAAAAACATCAACCTCAAGTGATTTAAGTCAAAAAACATTGGAATTCAACCCTAGGGAATCTATCAACCCTCCACTTAATCCCCCTCAAGTACCACAAGATCCTCAAGAGGGAGTTTTCCAAGTGGAGGACATCACCAACAACTTCCAAGAGATGTCCCAAGACAAAATACTGGAACTAGTTCAAAATCCTAAAACACACAGGCTTGTCAACACAATCATGAGGCTAAATCCCACACATTACATGTTGGCATTGGAAAAGGAAGGGGCTAAACTCCCTTCTGATTTTGATGTAAGCACTATTGTTGAACAAAATTTTGGGAACATGAGTCAAACATCATTCATGCCTTCATTTCCAAGCATCATCCAACCAATCATTCAACCATTATCATCACATGCCCCAAGTCAAAGAATGATCACCAAGGGAAGTTAATTACTCCAAGCCCTTCGAGGGCATCCACTTGTCAACAACCAAAATTTAGAGGCCTAACACCATCCCAAAATACCCTAAACATCCATATGTGCCACTCATTTTCCATGATACAAACAACCCCTCCACCTTTTCCGTGACACCGACATACCCTCTCCATACACAAAGCTCTCTTCCCATTGTATCACAAGGACAAGTGTATTTATTTGGAAAAATTGGCACTTTCAATGCGTCATCCTAATTTCCACAAGGGAACAAACCATTCCCTCTCTTAACATCATTTGCATCCACACCCATTCAAGGTATAAGGAAAATCCATTCATTAAACACAACAATCCAAAACCAATCAAATCAAATCAATCCCCCAAGCACAAATCAAATTAGCACATCTATCATACCAAATCCTTTGAACATGCCACTGATATTGCAACACCAAGTGGCACCAATCCAAATCTCTCAACCAATCATCACATCATCTACAACACCTCAAATATACCAAAACATAGTCTCCCAAGGAATAAGCATATCAACCATACCATCCACCACACAACCCCTTGTCATCACTCAACAAACACCTCAACAACCACCCCAACAATCTCTCATGACATCATTTCACACCATCCCACAAAATCCCCCACCTCCACCATCAAATCCAAATACAACAAATCAATATAGTATCACAATGGAAGCAACACATCAAGCTTATCAAAAGGCCTTGCACCAATTTCAACAACAACAAGCTCAAGCTCAAACTCAAGAGCAATAAGCTCAAGCTAAATCTCAAGATCAAGCACAAGCACAAGCTCAAGCACAAGCACAAGTGCAAACACAAGCTTTGATACAATAGCAACAAGCCACACAACAGGCACAAAAACAAGCGCAAGCAAAACTCACTCCCAAGTTCAAGCCCAAGCACAAGCTCAATACCAAGCACAAAAAACACAAGTACAAGCCTTGTTACAACAACAAGCCTATCAACAAGACTTACAATAGCACACACAACAACAAGTTCAACAATAGGGACTATTGGCCCAACAACAACAACAACACAAAAAAGCCCAACAACAAGCATTGTTAGTGCAACAATGAAAAATGGGCATACCAACAAGTGTTTCAACAAAACTTACAGCAACCTTTCTCTAACACATAGAAAAATTCCTTGAACAAAAACACACAATCCATTCCATCCTTCATCGAACAAAACATACCATCCCAAAACATGTACATCCCACCACTTGATCTGAAAAATGACCTCTCCACACAAGTCAAATTTCTCTCACAATAGATACATGACATCCAATTTGGAAAAGTGAAGAAATCACACACGCAAGGAAATTTGTGCCCCTATCCATTTGATAGAAGTGTTTCTATGGTTCCATTCCCACAAGGATTTGAAATAAAAAAAACTGACAAATACCGTGGGAAGGGAAATCCTAAAGGCCATATTAGAGAGTTTCATGTACATTGCATGGAGGTGGCATATGATGATTCTTATCTTATGAGGCTTTTCCCTCAAAGTTTGGTTGGTCCCACAATGGAATGGTTCTCTCACTTACCTCCATGAATCAAAAAGTTCTAGGAAATTATGGATTTATTCATAGAAAACTACTCCTTCAACCTAGACATGGAGGTAAGCATAGAAGAACTATCTGGTCTCAAACAAGCCAAGGGAGAGACATTTATGGCTTTCTTGCAATGATGGAGATCCAGAGCCAACAAGAGCAAATGGTCCATGCCAGAGGAACAAAAAATTGGGACCATTATCTCTAATCTTGAAGGGAGCTTGTTCTTCCATGTGAAAATGCGATGCATCACAACCTACAATGAACTAATCTCCAAAGCTCTCAATCAAAAGAGACCTTATAGCACAAGGGGGCACACCTGTATACCAAGACAATCAACCATCAACAAGTTACAATGAAAAACCTCGCATGTGGGCTAAGAACAAGAATGTTACCAACGGTGGTGTTGTTGACACCAAGGTTGTTATTAGTGCCCCAAGGAAAAATATGCAACAACAAACATACCCAAAACCAAAATAAACACACAAAACACCTCACAAACCAACCCATCACAACAACAACTCAACAATCAAACTGTCAACAACATAAACACTCAAGGGTGACCACCCCCAAAGAACATATACCCCCCAAAATGAAAATATACACCACTTGGGGAGCCCATTGAATCTATCATGCAACAACTGGTAAAAGCAAATCTCATCAGACTCTCTATTTACGAGAATTTCCAAGAGCCTCAAGTTAAATCACCATGGTATAACGAGAAGCACCTTTGTGACTTTCACAAAATAAAGGGACACACGAAAGCTAGTTGTATGAGACTCAAAAATCTAATCCAATATCTCATTGATGATAAAGTTATAACCATTGAACAACCAGTAGGGAATCAAGACCTCAAAATATACACGAATCCGATGTCAGATCAAAATAAAGGAAACAACAATGGTAAAGGAAAAAGTTACCACAATGTGAACCATATCTATGACCATGTTGTAGCATCATTGGATAAATGGGTAACAGTTGTCAATATCAAGGGACCTAGAGCCGAGTGTGGAGTCACCACACATAGCGGCAAAATTTCTATCTTAGGACCATCACCACCACCCAAGACACAACCCACCAATCTAAAATCAAACCCTAGTGGTTATAGCGTCTTGGAAGAATTGAAAAGGACCTCCACCCAAATCGCCATCATGGAGTTGCTTAAAATCTCATTTTCACATAGGGACATCCTAGAGAAGGAATTGACTACATCTTTTGTTCCCACAAACCTTGATGCAGACCAATTTGAAGCTATGGTTAGGCATATCACCACACCACACCTCCTTAAATTTTTTGAGCCCGATCTCCCAACCCAATCATCTCATAATCATGCACTCCATCTTGAAGTCTTAGTCCATAAGAAAAAATTCAAAAGAGTCTTGGTGGATGGGGGTGCGGGTTTGAATATTTGTACCCTACAACTAACGAATAATTTGTGCTTTTCATAGGATGTCATTGAAAAGGGAAAAAGTATCACTATCAGGGCCTATGACAATCAAGAATGGGTGTCTCAAGGCACCATTCAACTCCCTATCCAAGTAGGGCCAACAATCATGGAAACTACTTGCCATGTCCTTGACCTTGAACTCCCCTACAATATTCTCCTAGGGCATCCATGGATCCATGGGATGTAAGTTGTCGCATCCATGTTTCACCAATGTGTCAAATTCCCTTACCAGAATCAAGAAGTCACGATCCATGGTGACCCCAAACATTTTTATTATTGAAAAAATCTAGAAGCCAAGTATTACAAGATCCCCCAAGTTCCAAAAAATGATGAGGGACCCACATCCACATATATTGACCCATCCACTTTAGCCTCCACTTCTGAGACAAAGACACCTACCATTTAGAACATCCCAAATGTCAAGGTTGTAATCCAAGATAATAGGTGTGGGGACTATAAAATGAAAAAGAGTACCTTTGTGATAAGAGAGTTACCTCAATCTCCTAGATCTCTTGGGAAACCACAACCAATTGACACATCTCAGACCTTTAAAGTAGAACCCATCACCTTCAAAAAGTGGAGAGACCTAAGCAAAGAGGTGGTAGATGAGAAAGGTATACCGAGCCTATTATATCAAGATGAAAGACCTGTACCAAATTTTCCCATGGAAGAAAACAACAAATTTCTACAATTAATGTTTGGCTAGGGCTACGACAAAAATGAGAAGCTTGGGAAAAATGAAAATGGACTATTTGAACCCATTCCTAAGAAGCGCCCTAAGAATATTTTGCTCGGATGTACCCCTATGAAGATAACCATACTTGTAAAAGGTGCTTCTATTAAAACGGTCAAAGATTCCTCATTGATTCCTGCATCGCTTATTTTTCCCTTCAAGGATCCCATCTCCAACCTACCCATGCTATTTGAGGATTTCTCCCTTTTTATGATAACCACCATGACATTCGATTCAAGTAACCAAGTCACGAAACTAAAGCTTGTTTACCCCCAACTCATGGAGTGTAACCAATGAGGACTGCCGATCTTAGATGCGTTCGAAAATGATGAGGCTCTCTTGGAATTCATGGGACTAAGGGATTATCTACTGTATGGAGATCACAAATCAAGGTTTGATATTGAGCTGGAAAAACATGCGTACTATGGGGAAACGATTGAATCTTTTAGTCACAAAATAGAAAATTTAAGAATAACATCTTGATCTTTAAGTGAAAACCACATTGTGGAACTTTTTGATCCAAAAATAGTAAAAAGAAAGGACATATTCGATGGTGAAAACCTCTCTAAGGTACCAAATAATGAGGGATTATATCTTCCCCTTAGTACCATCCATCAAGAAAAAACAACATTCCTAGCAGAGAAGTGCAATCTAGTCAATTTGGGAAACTGAGGAGACACCGCACATCACTTTCTATGTTGAGTGACTTTTGACCAAGGAACAATAAAAACTAGTAGCATTTCTAAAGGAAACAAAAGTGAAATTTGCATGGACATACGACGACATTCTAGGCCTTGATTCAAAGGTAGTAGTCCATCATTTAGCAGTTTATCCAAAGGAAAAACTAGTAAGACAAAAATTGAGAAAGATGCATCCATAGATCACCTTATTGGTCAAACTGGAGCTACAAAAACTCCTTGATGTTGATTTCATATGACCCATTGATTATCTAGAATGGGTTTCCAACCTCGTACCTATCTCCAATCCCACTGGGGGCATCTGAATCTATACCAACTTTAGGGATTTGAATAAAGCATGCACTAAGGATGATTTCCTTTGCTTATCATATACATGATTGTAGATCTAACAGTGGGGGAATGAAATGCTATCATTAATGGATAGGTTTTTAGGATACAACCAAATCATGATTGCAAAAGATGACCAACATAAAATAGAATTCACTTGTCCATGGGGAACCTATTGTTGGAATATGATGCCATTCAGGTTAAAGAATGCTAGAGCTACATACCAAAGGGATATGACTCTAATTTTCCATGACATGATCCACAAATTTGTAGAAGACTATGTGGATGACATACTAGCCAAATCAAGAAAATTCCAAGACTACATATCAATTTTGGGCCTAATATTTGACAGATTGGAAGAATATAAGGTAAGGCTCATGTTGCAAGTATGAGCTAGTCTGGTGGTATTGCCATTAATGTTGTCATTGATGTCAACACAATTCTGTATGTTGCATATTGTGCATGTATGGTTGAGTCGCTGGTGAGATGTTGTGAGTACATGGAGCTATCTTTATGGTCTTGTAGATATGTTTGGTTGATGAGTTTCCAAGTGATTTTGAGAAAATTAATAAAACAGATAAGTTAGAGTGTTGAATGTGTTTAGATCGTGCTCTGGTATGTCCTCTGTATTTCTCCTATGTTGATCCTATGCTTGTGCAGATCTGAAGGCATGTTGTTGGTATTTTCATGGTAACATATGATGAGTTTTAGCTTCTGGTGAGAAGGTACATGAAATTTGTGTCCATCGGTATGTGTGTTCTACTGATAGAGTTAGTATTTATGGATTGGGAGAAATATTGTTGCTTTGCATTTTTTCTCTATTTCATTTTAGATCTTGCTGATTTGGGATATGTCTTGTGAAGGTCTTTCCTATGCTCTGGCGAAGAGGTTTGGAGTTTGGTAATCCAAAAGTCATGTTTCAGTATTTCTATGTGTGTTTGCATAGTCCAAATTGTATGATGAAATAAATTCAGTGATTGAAGCTTGTTGTTCTTGTTGCAGATGTATTCAAAAGGTTCTGAAATGTATTCGCGTGCTTAAGGAAGTGTATTGTGGTGTCTATGTGTCATCTTCTGGTTGGGAAGTGTCTGCATCATTGTTCATTTGTTTTTTCATTAGCTTTGGCTAACCTAGTGTTTACACTTCATTCGAAGAATAAAATTTAATTAAGGAAGCATGTAGAAGATTCAAGAATATTATTTTTGGTCCACTCTTATTCCTTTCCACCGTAGGAATTTAGAGTTGTTGACCTAATTTGAATTTATGAAATGATGTATTTTGGCCGACCTCGGAGAAATTTTTTAAGGTTGAGAATAGTATAAAATTAAGTAATTGTATGACAGTGTGATGCAAAGTGATGAAAGTGTTCCACAAATCATAAGAGCAGAAGTGTGTGCGAGTGAGTTGTGATAGAATTTTTTTTACTTTGTGGAAGGTAGTGAATTGAAGGTTTCTACAATCCCATGAATGTGCTTTAATTGCAGTGGTGGATCTTTTGTTCTATTTTATATCTGTAGGCAGTGAGCCTCCCTGTTGGAAAGTGAGTCCTTTGTAGGTAGTGAGCCTTTGTTTTTGGATAGTGAGTCCTCTTTTTGGGCAGTGAGCCTTTGTATTTAGTTTATAATCTTTATATTGTGAGTTAACCCTCACCATGGTTTTTCCCTTATTGGGTTTTCCATGTAAAAATCTGGTGTTCATTGTGTTGATTTACTTTTTGTTATTTATGTTTCATCCTTATATTTAATAACAAAATAGTGTTATTGAAGATTTGATAAGTGATAAAATTTTAAGGTTAAATTTGTGTGAAAACCAATTCACCCCCCCTCTCAGTTGTCCTACACCTATTTAACAATTGGTATTAGAGCTTGTGGTTCCTTGTGTAGAGCTTAACCGCTTAAGGAAGATGCGATGGCACACAAATTGGTGGTTCCTATGTTTGATGGAGCTGACTACACAGATTAGAAGGGACGGATGAGAGGTTATATTATCTCTCTTGGTTTCAAGACCTAGAAGGCTGTTGAGAACAAGTACACACTTTCGTTTGGTGGTGTTGATTCTATAGATGAGATCTCTACTTATGAAGAAAATGAGAAAGTGAAGTATGTGATTTGCAGTGGTTTGGTTTATCTAAAAATGAGCGAATTAAGGTTAATTCTCTGGATATCGCATATGAAGTTTGGAATAAGTTGGAATAAATGTATGAAGGAAATGAAAAAATGAAATTAACAAAGAGACTGGCGGCAAAGTGTAGATTTGTGAACTTGAAAATGGAAGATGGTGAAGAATTTACAAGTTTATTTTGTAGGTTTGAACAGACTGCAAATGAAGTTAGAAATCAAGGAGGAAAGCTATCAGATGAAGACATAACTGAGAAGATCCTGATTACCCTACCAGACTACTACAGTGATAAAATCTTCGTGATTGAAGAAATGTATGATCCTAAGTACACCTTGGAACACCTATTCGACACCTTGCAAGCATTTGAATTGAGAAAGTTCTAGAAAGATGAGAAGATAGAAGAAAAGATAGAAATGACATTTAAGGCAATGAAGATTGAGGAGGAACCAGATAATTATGGTGTTGATGACTTGGAAGCTAACTTCACTAGGAAGTTGAAGAAAGGTACCAGAAAGTATAAAGCTATTTTACCCTTTAAATGTTTTAGTTTTGGTAATATTGATCATTATGCTTCAAGATGTTTGAATAGGGCTACACATAAGAGAAAAAGGATTATAAAGATAAGGATAGGAAGGATAAGAAGTATAAGAAGTTGTACTATGTTAAGGAAGAGGCAGGTATTTCTAATGGTGAATCTGACAATGAAGTTGATGATAGTGAATGCTTATTCTTAGCTTTGGAAAGTAAATATGTATCCACTAACCTTGGAAAATGTGCAAGTAAGAAGGCTCTGGAGGTTAAGAAGAACAAGATGGAAGTTACTTTGGTTACCGATTTTCATGCAAGATAGGATGAAGAATATTGGGTAATTGATAGTGGATGTTCAAATCACATGACCGGAGATAAGAGTAAGTTCACTAAACTCGAGAGGTATGACAATGGTTTAGTTATGTTTGGTGATGATTCATGAGCTAAAATATGTGGTAAAGGTTCAATTAGTTTTGATGGAGTGCATAGTATTGATGATGTGTATTATGTGAAGGGTTTGAGGCATAACCTTCTAAGTGTTGGTTAGATGTGTAGGAATTGCTTTAAACTTATGTTTCAGAACAATACCTGTGAAATTAGAAAAGGATCTGGTAATGGAGATATGATTCCTGCTAGAAGAAGAACTCATGGAAACATCTATTAATTGAAAGGAGTTGATGGTCATTGTCTTGCATCTCATATCAGTGAAAGTTGGTTATGGCACTAGAGAATGGGACATGTGAACTTTGATAACCTAGTCAAGATCAGTACAAAGGAGATTATTCAAGGAATGCCTAGAATCACAAGACCTGCTAATGCCATATGTAGAATTTTCTAGTCAGGGAATCAAAAAAGATGTAGCTTTAAAGGAAAGGAACATTCTACTACCGGAATGCTAGAATTAGTACATATTGATCTTTGTGGTCTGACTAAGACTGGAAGCTTGAATGGTGATAGATATTTCATGTTGCTTATTAATGATTACACTCGAATGACATGGGTTTCTTTTCTCTGAGAAAAGAATCAGGCCCTAGATAGGTTTAAGGTATTAAAAGAAAGAGTGGAGAATGAAGTAAATCTGAAAATCAAGTGTTTAAGATCTGATAGAGGTGGTGAATTCACTTCTAGTAATTTTAATGCATTTTGTGAGAACCATGGCATAAAAAAGACAATTTTCTACTCCAAGAACCCCTCAACAGAATGGAATAGTTGAAAGGAAAAATATGATAGTTCAGGAAGTTGTTAGAACTATGATGAAAGAGTCTAATGCACCAGATGTATATTGGAGGGAAGCGATACATACTACTATTTATGTTCCTAATAGAGTTTAGATCAGGCACAACAACACAAAGACACCTTTTGAGTTATGGACTGGTAAGACTCCTATTATGAAATATTTTAAGGTATTTGGAAGCAGATGCTACATTAAAAGAGCTAATGAAAATCTTGGATAGTTTGATGCTAGATGTGATGAAGGAATATTTCTTGGATACTCTACTACTAGCAAGGAATACAGATGCTTTAACAAAATATTGAGAAAGATCATTGAAAGTGCTAATGTGAAAGTTGATGAAGACATACGTAGACCTATTGAGATAAGTGAAGTTGAACCTGATGATCCTATCTACAGATATATACCTAAAGAAGTTGAACCTGATGATCCTATCTGTAGATATATACCTAAATAAAATAAGGAGAAGGAAGAAGAAGAAGAGAATGAACTAGAACCTGCTACTAGGACTCCTAAATTTGTATAGAAGAATCATCTAGAAGATCAAATAATTGGAGACAAGAGTGAAGGTGTGAAGACAAGAAATAGAGTTGTAGCTGAGGTAAATTTGTGTTTACTTTCTAAAATAGAACCTAAATCTGTAAAAGAAGCATGTGAAGATGAAAGTTGGATGAGAGCTATGAAAGAGGAATTGCAGTAGATAGAAAATAATTGGACATGGGAAATAGTCCCTAGACCTATGAACAAAAATGTGATTGGCTCAAAATGGGTGTTTCGAAACAAACTGAATGAAAGTGGAGAAGTAGTAAGGAATAAGGAAAGACTGGTATGTAAAGGATATTCACAAGTTGAAGGTATAGATTTTGAAGAAACATTTTCTCTTGTAGCTAGAATGGAAGCTATAAGAATGTTTTTGTCATTTTCTACACACAAGGAATTCAAGGTATATCAGATGGATGTTAATTCAATTTTTTTGAATGGCGAGTTGGAGGAAGAAGTGTACATGGAGCAACCTAAAGGGTTTTAGTTGTCTGACAAATCGGACATGGTTTGTAAATTGAAGAAAGCATTGTATGGATTGAAGCAAGCTCCTAGATCTTGGTATGCAATACTGGAAAAATATCTAACAAAGCAAGGATTCAACAAAGGTTCTGCGGATAGCAATGTCTACTTAAAAGTGCAAGGTAATAAGATGTTGATTGTAGTTGTTTATGTTGATGATATCATCTTTGGTGGAAATGAAGGCATGTGTAAAAATTTTGCTGAAGAAATGCAAAAATAATTTGAGATGTTTATGATTGGTGAATTGAATTCCTTCCTTGGTTTACAAGTGAATTAAACTAATAAAGGGATATTCATTTCACAATCTAAGTATGTAAAAGAGTTCTTGAAAAAAATTGGGATGGAGGATTCTAAACCAGTTTGTACTCTTATGGTAACGAATGTAAGCTGAGCAAGGATGATGAATTTGCTAAAACTGATAAGAGAAAATATAGATCCATGATTGGAAGATTGTTGTATCTTATTGCTACCAGACCAGATATTATGCATGTAGTGTGTTTAGTTTCTAGATTTCAAGCAGATCCTAGAGAAGCACATCTTATAGCTGTAAAAAGGATATTTCGATATCTTAAAGACACACTGGATTATGGATTATGTTACCCTAAGAGTAATGATTTCACTTTGAGCACCTATACAGATGTCGATTAGGTTAGATGTGTAGATGACCAAAAGAGTACTGGTGGTGGTGCTTTCTTTCTTGTCAGAATACTAGTTTCATGGATGAGTAAAAAGCAAGGCTCGATTTCTTTATCCATTGCAAAGGCGGAATATATTGCTACAGCATTCTGCTGCACACAAGTAATGTGGTTGAAGCAAACTCTGAAAGACATTGGTGTGGTATGTAATGAGCCTATTTCTATTTTCTATGATAATACAAGTGCAATAAACATTTTGAAGAATCCGGTTATGCATTCAAGAACGAAGCACATATCTATCAAGTATCACTTTCTGAGAGAGAAAGTACTGGAGTATGTGACAACAAAGGAATAAATGTTAGAGTAAAGGTTTTAATTTAATCATGTTGATTAAATTACCTTTATTCCTCTCTTAAGATTTCACTTTATGATGCAGAGCTAGGAGGATTCACAACACATCACACAAACCTTCAACAATAATCCAAAACAATCTTTTTATAACACATGTTATTAAACATTGTATATCACATTGGAAACATAGCTATGGCAGCCCACAATTTATTCCCATGATCAGTCATTAATAACTTATACAAAACCAATAATGAAGCCAATCCCTCTGGTGAGATTAAAATAAAAAATAGTTATATATTTTTCCTCCCATTCTTATGAAGATCCAACGGTGGAAATGAAAGTTATTGTATTTTTCCCAAAACTGCAAACCCTAGGTAGGGTTCAGACCTGCCCTCACAAAAATGTTCATAACTCATTCAATTCTTAATTAATTTTGATGAGAGTTGAAGAAAATGAAAGTAGATTCACATGGAAAAAAAATCCAATTGGTTTTAGATCCAAAATATAGAATTTATATTCCGTACCATCACACTTGTTTAGACTGTAAATTCTGCACAATATTGTTAGAATAGGCAGTCTCACCAAAATAATCATATCTTCCACAAAACTTGATAAAATTCAATGAGACAAAAAGAATTGGAAACTAGAAACAGAGATCTTTCCATCCATATATGATACTCCATTGTTTGAGTCCATACCAGGCCGTACAAATCACAACTTCAATCTGGTAACAATGTAAAAATCAGGAAATGCACAAAATTTGAGGTTTCCATTTATCAAACTTCAAAAATGATGTCTCCAACCCCCAATTCTAGTTTTTGAGGGTTTTTTTTATACATTTTCAACCCAAACCAACTATTTGCAACCACCTTTTTATTAGTGTGTTGACAAAACACCTTAATGACATTTCATCTACCTAATTTTGCACTTTTGACAATTTTTACAATATATGAGAAATGAACAACATCCTAGGACCTATAACACCACAAAGGTGGCCTCTTGGGCTTATTAGAATCTCAAAACATAAAAATGGAACAAATTACTTAATATGGCCTCATGGAGGCATGTGATCAAATAGGTGCTCCTGCACCAAACTCCCGAGGACAAAAGAATTCAAGCCCCTTTGAATTATCTTCTTCCTAGTCTTCCAGTTACATTGCACCTTGTCCTTTGTCTTTTCAATCAGATTTTGTCCTTTATTCCTTTTTTTATTCTTATGCCTTCTCCTTTCAAGCATCCCTACAACTTGGAAGTCCCAAAACTCTATCATATCATCAAACACTTCACTTTGTCCTTCATAATCTGCACATACATAGTCCAAAGAAAAATTAGAAACAAAATATAGAGACCTTGAGATCTCCTCCTTCTCTTCTTGTACTTCAAATTCCTCTTCACCCATGACCAACTTATCCAATCTTGACACCAATTCACTTTCAACCTCAATATCCTTGTTTTCTTCTACCTTGATGAGTTCTTCTTTCTCTTGTTTGAATTTTCCATCACCAACCTTACTATTCCATTCTTCTTCAATGGCTGCATATTGTGCCCATAAATCTTCTTCATCTTTGACTGAATTTGCTGCCTTCTTTTTTTTTCTTTGTTTCTTCATAATCTTCTTTATAGGCCAAACCATCTTCCTTTTCAATGTCAAATGCCAACTTGTATCTTGTTTCATCATTTGTTCCATCTTCATCATGGATTCTTGGAACTCTTCTTCAATTCTTTTCAATTCTCCCTTCAACTCGGCAATCTCTTTGTCCATCTTCTCTTGCCTTATCCTCTTCTTTCTTTCCATCTTTCTCAACTATTTTTCCTCTCTTTCCTTCTTCCTTCGTGAATCCTCAGCCTGCAAATATCTTTCCAATCTTCTCAACAAATCCATCTCCACAAGCAAGTCTCTCCTTGCTTCCACTTCACTTTGCCACACCTAGGCAATGAGGTTCCTTCCTCAACCTGCACAACACACAACCACAAACACCAACACAAAACCAACAAACTTCACCAACCCATATCTTTTCTAGGCTCTGATACCAATTTGATGCAGAGCTAGGAGGATTCACAACACATCACACAAACCTTCAACAATAATCCAAAACAATCTTTTTATAACACATGTTATTAAACATTGTATATCACATTGGAAACATAGCTATGGCAGCCCACAATTTATTCCCATGATCAGTAATTAATAACTTCTACAAAACCAATAATGAAGCCAATCCCTCTGGTGAGATTAAAATAAAAAATAGTTATATATTTTTCCTCCCATTCTTATGAAGATCCAACGGTGAAAATGAAAGTTATTGTATTTTTCCCAAAACTGCAAACCCTAGGTAGGGTTCAGACCTGCCCTCACAAAAATGTTCATAACTCATTCAATTCTTAATTAATTTTGATAAGAGTTGAAGAAAATGAAAGTAGATTCATATGGAAAAAAAATATAATTGATTTTAGATCCAAAATATAGAATTTATATTCCGTACCATCACACTTCTTTAGACTGTAAATTCTACACAATATTGTTAGAATAGGCAGTCTCACCAAAATAATCATATCTTCCACAAAACTTGATAAACTTCAATGAGACAAAAATAATTGGAAACTAGAAATAGAGATCTTTCCATCCATATATGATACTCCATTGTTTGAGTCCATACCAGGCTGTACAAATCACAACTTCAATCTGGTAACAATGTAAAAATCAGGAAATGCACAAAATTTGAGGTTTCTATTTATCAAACTTCAAAAATGATGTCTCCAACCCCCAATTCAAGTTTTGGAGGGTTTTTATATACATTTTCAACCCAAACCAACTATTTGCAACCACCTTTTGATTAGTGTGTTGACAAAACACCTTAATGACATTTCATCTACCTAATTTTGCACTTTTGACAATTTTTACAATATATGAGAAATGAACAACATCCTAGGACCTATAACACCACAAAGGTGGCCTCTTGGGCTTATTAGAATCTCAAAACATAAAAATCGAACAAATTACTCAATATGGCCTCATGGAGGCATGTGATCAAATAGGTGCTCCTGCACCACTTTAGTTGCATATTGTGACATTTAATAATTATATTAATTATTAAATGTCTACCTATTAGGGTTTCTTTTAGGGTTGCACAATATCCTTTTATAAGGATTCATCATTGTAATTTATCTCTCTCTCGAATGAATACATTTTTCAGCTTTCAGAGCACCCTTGCTTGTTTGTCTCCATCTCTTCTTTCTGTGATAGGTTATTTGCATGCAGGTGATCTTTGGGGTCTGTGAAGTTGGCTTTCTCAACTTCTACATGGTATCAGAGCTCCAGATCTACGGCTGCCTGTTCTTTTTTTGAAGATATCAACTTATAGAGTCTTTTTCTGTGCAAGGGTTTTATTCCAGTTCTTTTTTGCCAGATTAGAGGGGTTTTCCATCATTTTTTAAGAAATTTTCACTTTGATCTCTCAAACAGTGCATGCTAGTGAAAAAAGGACCTCATGGGTACGCTCAGAAGGCCCAAAAACCCCTATTTTCATATAAAATATGATAGGGTTTGCTGAAAATTGATTTTTTAATGTTTTTGGGGAATTTCAAAAAATGGCCAAAAAATCTGTATGATTGTACGGATCCGTACGGACGAGATGATTTTAGTTTCATCTTTTTGGTCGCTGCATCTATTTTGAGCTGCCTCGATTTTCATGCCCTTTTGATTTTTGTCTCGATTTTCGTGCATGAAGTTTCAGCTGAATATTTTTGGTTTAAAGCCTAAATGAGTACTTTTAGTAAAACGGGCATATCTCGGGCATTTTAGCTCGTATTTTCGAATGAAAATAGGTGTTGGAAAGTTGGGTCTGGTACCGTTCTGATGGATCAGGTCTGATTTCCTGGTTTTTCCGTTTTGATGCTATTTTCCTTAGTCAAAGTTAGAACAAGCTTTGTGCACTCCGAGGGGCATATCTTGCTCTTTTTTGCTCTGTTTTTCATAAACGAATAGGTGTTGGAAAGGTGTTTCTGTGATATTTCCAGATCTGTCATTTATTTTTCTAGAATCTACTCCAGGTACATTTATTTCAATTTTTTTTGTTTTCACACATGTGTCAATTACTCAGACTTTTTTGGCACCTGGAAATGATTTGTTTGCGTGGGATGGGTTTATTTGATCTGATTTATCAGTATTGAGATCAGTTATTCTCAGATGTTTTAATTTGAAGAGTTATCATGGGTTTTTCTACTCACCCTTCAGTTGTTTTTCTGGAACGGGGTAATTATGAGTCATGGGCAAAGGGCATACTTACACACTGTAGGTGGCTTAATATTTTGCCTTATTTGTATGATCTCATACCTGAACCAGCAACTTCAAAGGGAAAACTAGCTTGGGATATCATTAGAAATCACATAGTAGGACTTATACGATCTAGTGTTGATTCTGACACTGTGTGGGCTATATCGGGCATTGATTGTCCTCACTCACTTTGGAAATGTCTTTGGGAGATCTATGGAGACCCCAGTATTTTTCCATTCCCAGAGGATCCTGCTTCAGATTGTCTTGTACCCATTGGTTGGAGAGAGAACACACCCTTTGATCATGATACTTTAAAGGAACTTCAGTATTTAGACACCTTTACATATTCCGAAGAATCAGAGGATTGTCTCACAGTTCCTACTCTTCAGACTGAGATTATACTTGTATCAACATCTTCTCCTGTTGTTCTTGATTAGTTTTATATTGCCTCTTCTTTGGCTCCTATTGATTCAACTAAGCAGGACATCATACATCTTTCAGACATGGCTACTTGGGATTCTTATCTTGCAGGCATTTCGTCTTTGTTTGTAGAGTCCTATATTGCAGATCTGGAGGACTACTTTGAGGATTTTCAGCTCCTCTTTGATGATAGCCATATTCCAGCTGTTAGCCCACCATCATCTGTGCATTCAGAGGTTGCAGTTTTTGAGTCTTCCGTTCAGTTTGGATTTGACATCTTTTGTTTCAGTTTAGACAGAGAGATTCTTCAGCATCCTATTATGGCACACATCTTGAGACAGATTGATTCTTCTCTCTTCACAGGGTTTCTTCATCTTCGTCCTTTGGATCCATTTCTTCCCAAGGGGAGGAATATTATATGCTGCTTCAGGATCTCTTTTTGGATTCTACCTCAGGCATTCATATGTGCGACATGAGTTTCTTCATTGTGGGGGGGCCTTCTAGTCTCTTTCTTTTTCTCCTATGGAGACCATTGTACATGTACTTATATGATAGAAGCTGTCTATGGGGGGTCTTATGTTATCCACTTCCTATCCTTCTGTTATTAGTGCATTTATTTCTTTCATCTCTTTTTGGAGTAGAGTTTTTCCCATAAGGTTTTCTCTATTTCTCCTCTTTATAGAGATTTGGTTGTAATTGGGTACCTGACCAGGCCTTGTTGCTGGGACCCAAGTTTACTTTCTTGCATTGTAGTTACCTTTACTTTCTTGCACATGTTTGTAACTGCACTTTTACTCATCTTAAGGGGTGTGTTAGAGTAAAGGTTTTAATTTAATCATGTTGATTAAATTACCTTTATTCCTCTCTTAAGATTTCACTTTAGTTGCATATTGTGACATTTAATAATTATATTAATTATTAAATGTCTACCTATTAGGGTTTCTTTTAGGGTTGTACAATATATTTTTATAAGGATTCATCATTGTAATTTATCTCTCTCTCGGATTAATACATTTTTCAGCTTTCAGAGCACCCTTGCTTGTTTGTCTCCATCTCTTCTTTCTGTGACAGGTTATTTGCATGCAGGCGATCTTCGGGGTTTGTGAAGTTGGATTTCTCAACTTCTACATTGCAGACATATTTACTAAAGCTCTTCTAAAGGATACTTTTGAGCATCTTAGGGAGAGGTTGGGGGTCATTGGCCCTCCTAACTAGGTGCACATGGAGGTGCATCAGTCCAGTGAATTCACAAATTCTTCATTTATTTGGATTGATAGATAGGTCTACTCCGCAGGGGGAGTAGAAAAGGTTTTCATGGTTGCAGTATGAGTGTACTCCTAAGGGGGAGTAATCTAAGCAGTTTTTCTTTTCCATTGATGTCAAAGGGGAGAAAAGGTTATGTGTTGCCATCAATGACAAAGGGGGAGATTGTTGCAAGTATGAGCTAGTCTGGTGGTGTTGTCATTAATGTTGTCATTGATGTCAACATAGTTTTGTATGTTGCATATTGTGCATGTATGGCTGAGTTGCTGGTGAGATGTTGTGAGTACATGGAGCTATCTTTATAGTGTGGCAGATATGTTGGGTTGATGAGTTTCCAAGTTCTTTTGAGAAAATTAATAAAGAAGAGAAGTCAAAGTGTTGAATGTGTTTAAATCATACTTCGGTATGTGCTCTGCATTTCTCCTATGCTGATCCTATGTTTGTGTGGATTTGAAGGTGTGTTGTTGGTATTTTTATGGTAACATATGCTGAGTTTCAACTTCTAGTGAGAAGGTATGTGAAATTTTTGTCCACTAGTATGTGTGTTCTACCGATAGAGTCAGTATTCTATGGATTGGGAGAAATATTGTTGCTTTGCATTTTTTCTCTGTTTCGTTTCAGATCTTGCGAATATGGGATATGTCTTGTGAAGGTCTTTCCTATGCTTTGGTAAAGGGGTTTGGAGTTTTGTAATTTAGAAGTCATGTTTTAGTATTTTTGTGTGTGTGTGCATAATCTGAATTTTTTGATGAAAGAAATTTAGTGATTGAAGCTTGTTGTTCTTGTTGTGGATGTATCTAAAAGGTTCAAAAAATGTATTCTCATGCTTAAGAAAGTGTGTTGTGGCATCTACATGTCATCTTCTAGTTGGGAAGCGTGTGCATGATTGATCATTTGTGTTTTCATTAGGTTTGGTTGACCTAGTGTTTACACTTCATTCGAAGAATAAAATTTAATTAAGGAAGCATGTAGAAGATTCAAGAATATTATTTTTGGTCCACTCTTATTCCTTTCCATCATGGGAATTTAGAGTTTCCAACCTAATTTGAATTTATGAAATGATGTATTGTGGCCAACATTGGAGAAAGTTTTTATGGTTGAGAATAGTATAAAAGCAAGTCGAGTTGTGAAGAATGGTATGACAGTGTGATGCAAATTGATGAATGTGTGCCATAAATCATAAGAGTAGAAGTGTGTGCGAGTGAGTTGTGATAGTAGGTTTTTTAGTCTGTTGAAGGCAGTGAACTGAAGGTTTCTGTAATCCTGTGAATGTGCTTTAATTGCAGTGGTGGATCTTTTGTTTTCTTTTGTATATGTAAGCAGTGAGCCTCCCTGTTTGATAGTGAGTCCTTTGTAGGAAGTGAGCCTTTGTGTTTGGAAAGTGAGTCCTATTTTTGTGTAGTGAGCCTCTGTATTCAGTTTATAATCTTTATATTGTGAGTTAACCCTCACCGTGGTTTTTCCCTTATTGGGTTTTCCACGTAAAAATATGGTGTTCATTGTGTTGATTTACTTTCTATTATTTATGTTTCATGCTTATATTTAATAACATAATAGTGTGGTTGAAGATTTTATAAGTGATAAAATTTTAAGGTTAAATTTGTGTGACAATTAATTCACCCCCCTCTAAGTTGTCCTATGCCTGTTTAATAGCTTGATCCCAAAAAATGTGTCTTTGGCATGCAATTAGGAAAGCTCCTAGGATATATTGTATCAATGAGGGGAATAGAGATAGACATTCCAAAAGTCAAAGCAATCCTCAAAATGGAAGCACCACGAACATTGAAACAATTAAGGGCTTTGCATGGAAGGCTTCAATCAATCCAAAGATTCATAGCACAATTGGAAGATAAAACCATCCCATATTCTCATCTACTCCACAAGGGGGTAGCATACAAATGGGACAAGAAATGTGATCTAGCATTCAATAAAATAAATGAATACTTATTGACACCACTAGTCCTCATGCCACCAATCCAGAACAAACCATTGATCCTTTACATATTAGCTATGGTGGAAACACTTGGGGCTCTCTTAGCTTAGCATGATGAAACATGGAAAGAAAGAACTATTTACTATATCAGTAGAACTTTGGTGGGACACGAGCTAAACTACCTATTCATTGAGAAGGCTTACCTTGCAGTAGTGTTTGCCTCACAAAAACTCAGGCACTACATGTTGGCTCATCAGATCAAGCTCATTGCCAAAATAGATCCCCTAAAGTATCTACTTTCTAAGGAAATGCTCATAGGACAAATGGCTAAGTGGGTCATGATATTGATAGAATATGACATTGAATATGTGAAACAAAAATCCATCAAGGGACAAGTAATCACAAATAAATTGGCCGAAGCACCTATATATGTTGAGAACCCACTGGTATGAGAGTGTCTAGATGAGTTTATTTTCAACCTAAATGTTGCATACCATTGGAAGGTATATTTTGACGGATCATACACACATCATGGGTTAGGAGTAGGAGTCCTCTTCATCACACCACAAGGGGATTGTATCCCAAAATCATCTAGGTTATCTTTCCCTTACAGTAATAACATTGCAAAGTATGAAGCTCTTGTCATAGGACTTCAAATTGTGGTACACTGGAAAATCATGACACTCAAGGTCTATGGGGACTCACAACTAATTATCAACCAAGTCAACAATGAATACCAAACTAAGGATGATAAACTTACCCCATACAAAAGGTTGGCGGAGGATCTCAAGGAGTTCTTCATTGACATAACATTTGAGCAAATACCGATGGTAAAAAATAGAATAGTTGACATTATGGCTACAATCGGATCATTGCTAGGTATCACATGGAATGTCCTTAAACATGAATTCCTTATAGAGCAGCTTCTCGTACTAGCTTTCAAGGTACCAAAATCTGAGTTCGTATGTGAAATCATTGGTCCTGGTGATCCTTGGTACCATGACATATTCACCAACCTAAAAATAGGAGTCCTTATCATTGAAATCACCCCAAACCTCAAGAGAACCTTCATTAAAATGTCATCCTACTTCATTATCTTAGGAGACATTGTTTACCGTATGAGTATCGAAGGAACCCTATTGCGATGCCTTAACCCCGAGGAAGCTTTGAATGCCTTAACAGAGGTACATGATGAAATTTGTGGTTCGCACTCTAGTGGTATAACCTTGGCCAAGAAACTGCTAAGGACGGGGTACTATTGGCCTACTATGGAGAAAGAAACTCATGACTATGTCATAAAATGTATGCAATGCCAAAATCATGGGGACCCCATCCATGCACCAACTCAGGAGCTCCAACCGATTATAATTCCATGGCTCTTTTCACAATGGGGGCTTGATCTCATTGGTATAATCATACCCACCTCATCTAATGGACACAATTTCATTATCACTACCACAAAATACTTCACAAAGTGGGTGGAATCCATCCCAATGACCTATATCATAGGGAAGTAGATCTCTAAATTCATCCTAAACTACCTCATTTTTCAATATGGTGTTCCACAAGGCCTTATCTTTGATAATCAAACACCTTTCAAAAACCAGGATGTTCGTGAGCTATGCCAAAAATTCAATATCCAACACCACTTATCCACCCCATATTACCCCTAGGGTAATGGCCAGGTAGAGGCTTCTAAATAAACCATCCTAAAAATCCTCAAGAAAATAGTCAATGAAGTTGTTCATGACTGGAACCTATAGTTGAACCCTACCTTATGGGCCTATCAAATGAGTATCCACACACTTACAGGTGCAACCCCTTTCTCCCTAGTCTATGGATTAGAAGCTATCCTTCCCATTGATATTGAGCTCCCATTACTAAGAATATCATTGTAGAATCTTATTATGGATGAGGACTATCAGGTGTCATGATTGAATGAGCTAGAATTGCTAGATGAGTAGCACATGGATGCTTTGAACCATCTACAGGTGTACCAAAACTATCTCAAATGAAACTATAATAAGAAGATCAAGAGTTGGTCCTTCCAAGTTGAAGAGCTCATTTTGAAGGAAAATCAGAAGAATGTACTAAATCCAAATAGCAAGGGTAATTTTGAACCAAATTGGTTGGAACCCTTCATCATCACGACAAGCTACAAGTCAAGAGCATATCAACTATCTGCACCCAAATGTGAGCCTCTACAAGAACCCATCAATATCTCCCACCTCAAAAAGTTTTATGCCTAAGCTTGCAAGGTATAAATCCAAAAATACAAAAAAATTAAAAAAATTCAAAAATTCAAAAAAAAAAAGGATTGAAAATAATAAAGAAAAAAATCATCCTCTAGTGAAAACCACTTCGGTGGCACTTTGGGCAAGTACCTTGGTGAAAACCTGACAATCAGGTGCCTTGTGTAAATAAAGAACTTTACATCCACCATGGATTCTTCAGCTTGTTTTGCATCACTTTCCATCACATTCACCATTGCATTCCATTTTCTTCCATCCCCATCTGCGTTCGTATCATAGCTTGATCCTACGTCAGTATCATGTTCCAACTTAGTACTACTTGGCACATTCCTAGGTTAGTTTTTCTTGCCTATATTGGGGTAGTCTATTGCCACTATGGGCATGTCCTTATACTTGCATCAGATTGGATTCATGTATACCCTTGAAAACATTCATAAAATCAAGAAAATCCAAAAACATTCATAAAATCAAGAAAAACTGAAAACATTCATAAAATCAAGAAAATCCAAAAACTTTCATAAAATTGAGAAAATCCAAAAACATTCATAAAATCAAGAAAATCCAAAAAACATGAAAAACATGTCAAAAAATCCAAAAACAAGTCAAAATAGGAAAAAAAAATAGAGTTGTCATGTTGAACTACGTTGCCTCTAAGCATGAACATAGGAAAGGCTAATCATTGATCGGCTCCCAAGACATTAGGTTAGTCCCCTTAAGTGTCTGTCATAATAAACTAATAACCCAATTGTTCATACTTCACCAATAAATGAGTTTATGTCAGTTGAACTACATGGTCTCTGCATGTATAATGTAGGCAAGGCTAATCTTTGATCAGCCCCAGAGGCCCCTAGGATAGGTTCTTAGATTAGGTTCTTGGTCAAAATCTTGGAAAATACCAAAAACATTGGAAATTTTGAAAATCAAAATATTTGTAAAACATCTTAAAAAACTAAAAACAACCTCAAAACATTTCAAAATAACAAAAACATTCAAAGAAACCAAAATTATCCACCCCATTTCATGTTCACCCACAATCAACATCCACTCACAATAAATCAATCGTCATCTTCAATCTATGACAAGGCAATCGGAAACAAGTATAGAAAACTGAAAGTTTAAACTCAAATATCAAGGTCTTAAGTCTAGGTCAACAGGTAAACAAGTTGGCCAACTCTTGGTCTCAATAGCCCATCATCCTGTTAGTATCAAAATCATCTGATAACATCATGTCATAGGATATATCTTTCCTACAATGGACATCAACATCAGACATCACCGTAGTTTAGTCTTGGCTAGAGGTATGAAGAACATTAGCTTATTTGTTTATTTGATCTTTTCTTTCAATTTATCTTATTGGGCTCATTCCAATGGCCTCTCAATGATGTCTAATCAAAAAAATTTAGAGAGAAAGGAATGGGGCATTGATCATTATCTTTCTTTTGTTGTGTTTGTTGGACATTCTTGTAATATAACCTTGGTCATACTAAATTTTGTTTGGTGTGTAGGGAGGATGTTTTGGATATGTTGTTGACTATTACATTGGGAGGTTTTTCCTTTCTATGTTTTTTTTTGAGCTATTTGAAATGTCCAAGCTACGTGCTAAAAAGGTTTTGTATGCCAGGTGTGAACAAGGATACTCCTATCTATTTGCTAAGTCAAAGTCCATCACACTAGATACCACGCCATCTTGGCTATCTACAACTTGATGCATCATATATATGTGTGTTATTAAACATAAGGAAAGTTAAGCTCTTTATGTCCCCAATCCCTCGATAAGCAACAAATAATCATCACTCATCATCATATATAATAAAGTCTCAATGACTCATAGACTTGTTGGAATTCTACATCTTCTTGGAATCAAGGGTTGATCCCTCTATTTCTTCTATCTTCTCCATGTACTAAGAAGGTATCATGACATTTGAATTTTTTTTTTTTGCATCCATCCTACATCCACAAACCATCAACATCCTGCATACCCATACATATCATCATAATAGGAAACATCATTCATGCATTACATTATCATTTAAGGTGTTTACATAATATTGATTTGTTATTCTAAGCCTCTTAAAATCATCACATTTTGCATTATCATCATCACCCATACATACATCATGCATCATCATACACCATATGGAAAAAGATACTGAAAAAGAAGTAAACATATCCATTGCACTACATTCCATCTCACATGCATCATCATTAGCATAATATAGATATTTTATTCTAAGCATATCATAACATCACATTTGGATTATCATCCATTGTATAACCATATAAATGCATCCATACAAATAGATGCAACATACATTGATACATCACATCATAAAATATAAAACATCATAGTATGATCATCAAATGAATCCATCCATATCATATGCATCCATGCATCCATAACACATAAGGTAAAATAAATAACAACACATCATAAATCGAATTAGAGACATCTCATTTATATATATATTTATATATATATATATATATATATATATCAAAAAAGCTAAATGTCATGATACAATCGAAATAAGATATGTAACGTTATCATATAGAATATACAAGAGGCTAATTAAAACTCATCCAATGAATGCACATACATCATATAATCAGGCTATACATCAAAAAAGTGTCTAAACATATCAATGCCCTAAGCTCCCCTTGTTTTTTCGGTCATCGCAGTGGCTGCCTTGGCTTTGATGGTGTGACCCTAACAGTCTGCCTAATGGCCCCCCACAAGACCTGCTTGGTACAACCTAGCTAATATGCAAAAAATATAGCTCCTGAAACTCCTGTGGATAGGCTCTATACTAGGGTATATGGCTTCCAGTGTTGTCATTGATGGCAACTGAAGTCATCTTCATGGTTTGTAGAACTGTATCTAGTCATACCGGTAGATAAAGTGAAATACTGTGTGTTACCGACAAAATATTTGAAGAATAGGGTATTCGTTCAGTCAGTTAATCTATCTACTTCACCAGATCATCATTTTGTGTTGTGGACCCCTAGAATTGTTTGTTGAGCACGTATATTATCTTATTACTGAATTTTGTGGTCTTGCATTAGTTGCGGTACGAGCTTGGAGGTCTGGTAGGATGTTTTCTGTCTACTTGATCGTTTTAGTTGACTCAGTGAATGTGGCGTATTGTGGATGTGTAAAGTGAAATTATTTAAAATGTTTTTATGTTCAAATTTTTAATTATGGGTCCCAACTTTAGTCTATCTGACTTTTTTGGGTGCACATTAAAATTGTTCATGTTTTGGGCAGACAGTTGATAATATTTCAAAGTTTTATTAAGGCTGACCTATAGCAACTTGATCTCTAGATGCATATATATATAAGAGATTCGATATATCATTTGACATATGAAAAAGGGAAGTGTGGTAGTGTGTTGTGATCATCAAGAACAACGATTAGGCGATTATGCATAGTTTCACTTGTGCATTAAGACTTTTACAGTGTGTTTTTGTGCAGAGCAAAGAAGAATTGTTGAATCGGTCAGAAGGATCGGAGATTATTTACAGAGTGTAATTGGAACTGTAATCAGGCATTTTTGATGCTATTTCATCAGTTCATTCTTTTGTATCTACTCCAAATCACCTTAACAGAACAGTAATTATCGTTTGAAGTGGACGTGAGCGTTAATTATTTTGTTTTGCTTTTTCAGGACGTTTCGCCAGCCAGTTGACGAAAATACCCGCTTGCGACGGTTTTCCTAGTTTCAGTTTTCCGTAAAAGGTTGTTGTTCTTCTGTTGGGGTTGACGATTTCGTCAAATCAGGGATTGGTTTGGGTTCGCGAAAGTGGAGTTCCTCTGGATTCGCCGGTAGTTCGTCGATGAACCGCGATGGCGGAATGGGAGACAGCGAACGTAAAGGTTCAACGGCAACGCGCTGATATGTGCCAGCGAAAACCGAACAATGCACGGGAAAAATAATTCGGCCATGACACCGGAACAATAATGGATGGCATAGATCGACGTCCTGGAACATCAAAATCAAAAGCAATAGAAACATTTATCCACAACTCTGCTAAAGATTACAAAAATCACACAAATTCCCACTCAAAGAACTCTTAGCGAGAACCATCTGTCGAACCCGTCAAATCTACTCCAGACCTCAAAATTGAAGTAAGATGATCTAGATACTCTAAAAATAAACCTTTTAGTCCATAGTAGTAGCTGGAAATTCAGCGTCTGAAACAAGACACTTCATGACACGCATAGTTCAAACGGAACTGGAACGCTTTCTTTTACAATTTTATCAATATCCACAACGCCACAACCTCTCATACACCAAATGCTGCAGCTAAGTGTTGTTGACATCAAACGCTTGCATATCAGCAACACATCCACAACATCCAAAAATGTCCCCCTTTGGCATTGATGGAAACACATGATGTGAAAAATACCATCAACCCAACACACTTGCTTCTTAATTGGTTTTCTCCCACAAGGCTCTTCTCCTCGAAAGATTTTTCACATTGGACTTCTCCCCCTTTGACATCAATTGCAAAGGTAACCATGACCTTTCCATATACACGCTCTGAACCACATATCTGCACATCTGACTACTCCCCCTAAGTAGCAGCCACAAAAACATCAATCCAAATCAGAATATATCAATGTAGCTCACAGATTGATGCAAGTAAAAGAATCTTTTAGTTCTTATCAGGAGGGGTAATTACAGTCCCTAGCGTTCCTCTAAGATACTCAAAACTATCCTTTGGAAATGGCTTAGTAAAGATGTCTGTAATCTGTTCTTTGGTAGGCACATACTCCAAACTGACTTCTTTCTCATTCACTTTCTCCCTCAAGAAGTGAAACTTGATTGATATATGTTTAGTCTTAGAGTGTAGCACCAAATTCTTTGAATTAATAATTGCACTTGAATTGTCATAGTATATGGCAATAGGCTCTTCATATATCACCTTGATATCTTTCAACATTTGTTTCATCCATATCACTTGAGTACAATTATTTGCAGCAGTAATAAATTATGCTTTAGCGGTAGATAAAGAAATGGAATTCTACTTTTTGCTCAACCAGGACACCAAATTCTTCCCTAGGAAGAAAGCACCACCACTAGTACTTTTCCGGTCATCTACATCTCCAGTACAATCTGCTTCAATATATGCACTCAAAGTGAGATCATCATCCTTTGGATACCAAATTCCAAAGTCAACTATTTCTTTCAGATATTTGAAGATTCTCTTAATAGCAGTATGTGATTCTTTTGGATCAACCTAAAATCTAGCAACCATACATACACCATTCATACAATCTGGTCTAGTCTAGGTTAAATAGAGCAATCCATTGATCATTGACCTGTATCTAGTTTGATTCACCTTAGGAGAATCATCATTCTATGTTAGCTTGCATCCGGTCACCATGGGAGTACCAACAGGCTTTGATTCTTCCATCCCAAATTTCTTTAGTAGATCTCTCACATATTTGGACTAAGATATGAAAATTCCCTTGTCTAACTGGGTAACTTGCAATCCCGGAAAGAACTTCATCTCTCCAATCATACTCATCTCAAATTCACCCTTCATCTCATCAGCAAACTTCATACATAGATTGTCATCTCCTCCAAAAATGATGTCATCAACAAAGACTTCTATAATTAACTCTTTATCATGATCCAATTTGAAATATAAGTTGCTATCAACAGTACCTTTAGTTAATCCAAGCTTCAGTAAGTATTTGTCTAATCTAGCATACCAGGCTCTGTGGGCTTGCTTAAGTCCATATAGAGCTTTCTTCAAGTGTCAAACCATATATTCCTTGTCAGTTAGCTGAAATCCATTTGGTTGTTCAATGTATACTTCTTCTTCTAGTTCTCCATTCATAAATGTTGACTTCACATCCATTTGATAGACTCTATAGTTCTTGTATGCAGCATAAGCAAGAAATAATCTAACAGCTTCGATTTTGGGAACAGGGGAAAAAGTTTATTCAAAATCAACACCTTCCATTTGAGAATACCCTGTACATACTAGTCTTGCTTTATTTTGGACCACTTCACCTTGTTCATTTAGCTTGTTCCTAAACGCCCATTTAGTACCAATCACATTTTTGTCTTTAGGTCTAGGAGCTAGTTTCCATGTGTCATTTTCAATTTGTGTTAGCTCTTCCTTCATAGCTTCCATCTAGTGTTCATCTTGGCAAGCTTCAGTGACATTTTTGGGTTCAATCTTGGAAATCAGGTAATACTCTTCTGCAATCTTTCTTCTAGTTTGCACTCCTTTATTCTTATCTCCTATAATTTGACTTTCAGAATGATTTAGCTTTACATACCTTAGAGTTTTGGGACTTCCACGATCTTCTGGTTCTTCTATTCTTTCTTTTGTGCTTGCACTTGTTTGTACTTCCCGATTTACTTGATTTACTGGAACATACGAAATCATCTGAAGTTGATTTGGTGTCTGAAATTTTTTCTTTTGTTTGTATTGTCTTCATTTGAATCATACCTGTTGGAATTATGTGCCTCAATCTCATAGGTTGAAACCTTTGAAAGAGCCAAGTCGGTGTGACATCTTTTCTATCTGGCCAACTAGTAGTTGTGTAACCTTGTGAAATGTTCAGGTCGCTGAGACCTTGTTGCAATCTTGCCGAATGGAGCCTATCGCTATGACATGTTGATCGTTGTGATAGTTTCTATCTCTCACTGCTCGGGGAGATCTCTGGCCAATAGTTTAGTTCCTTGTGATGGTCAGGGAGATTCATAGCGACTGGAGTCATCGGAGTAACTCATATGCTTCAGTATGAAGTCTTATCGATATGGAAAGTCTCGCTGAAATATTTACATTCGAAGTCATCAGGGAGGCCCTTGGCCAAAATGCTTGCTTTGGTATGAAGTCTTATCGATATGGAAAGTCTCGCCGATAGTTATGTACTCAGAGTCATCAGAGTAACACATAAGGGTTCGGTAAGAACTCTTGGCAATGGGTGTTAGTCTCACCGATGTTGTGGGATGTTGTCGGTATGACTCCTGGTGAAGGATGATCTCAGGGTGACTTGAAGACTTCGGTATTACCTCTCAGCGATAGTGGTAAGTCTTGCCGATGGTTGTTCATTTCGCTATAACTTGAAGACTTCGGTATGATCTCTTGGCGAATAGCGGTAGTCTTGCCGATGGGAATGCTGAGGTCGATGTGACTCTTGGACATCAATATGACTTTTGTTGAAAGATCTTCACAAGGTGGACTTGCATTTGGTATAATTTCTTGCCGATGGAGACAACTCTTAGCGATAATGACAATCAGACTTGTGGCATCAGGGAGACATGATTAGTGTCTCACCGACATGCGAATAAGGTTTGAATGCCTTTGACTAGATGATTGTCCTACGTGGTGAGTCTACAACTAATCAGAGAAGCCGAATGGGAACCGTTGGAAGTTAGTTTGTTGTGGTCATTCTGTGAGGAAGTTCAACAAACCAGTGATGACATGGATATACTCAGAGATTGAAGATTGTGATCGGTTCAATCTACAGTTCGACAGATGGATTATTAATGAATAGTGTTGTGAGTGGGTCGGTGTATGATCAGTGTGTGTGATTATAACTCAGAAAGCATTTTAACTTGAATATTCTGTACAAGTTTGATCATTGTGAATGTTGTTGTAAATTGACATTAGAGAGAGTGAAGCCCGTACTCTGTATGTAATTTCATTACTGTAATACAAAGGGGTTTTCCTTGGTGTGGTGGTTTTTTCTTCCCTAAGGGTTTTCCCACATAAATTTGGTGTTCATCTGTGTATGTTCATTTCTTTGTTTATGCTATTTCTTTCAAGTGTATCTTAATTGGACTGTAATTTAAAATTTAAAAGTATCTCTGCATTCTTCCCTGAGGTTTTGACGTTAGGAGAGTTGTTTCCGCACCTTAGATTTCCTTACAAGTGGTATCAGAGCCTGGCCAGTTGTGTTATCCTTGTGGGTACGTTGGGTTTTTTTGTGTCAATTTTGTTCAGTGGGAGTCTTGTAGAAGTTTGGTAATTTGAATTACAGGTTAAGATGGCAAGCACATCTGGGAAGATTGAAATTGAGAAATTCAATGGCAGCAATTTTGAGTTGTGGAAACTCAAAATGGAAGATTTTTTGGTTGATCGTAATATGTGGCTTTTTGTGTCTGGAAAGAAGCCTATAGGCATGAAGCAAGAGGATTGGGACCTTGCAGATAGAAAATCAAAGGGGCTAATAAGGCTTTGTTTAGCACACTCTGTTCTTTTGAATGTTCATGAAGGAAAGACTGCATCTTCCTTGTGGAAAAGACCGGTAGCTATTTATTAGGGCAAGTCTTTGGTGAATAAATTGTTCTTGAGGAAGAAGCTGTACTCTTTGAGAATGCGGGAGGGAGGGTTTGTTGCTGATCATTTGAACGAATTCAACATGTTGATTGCACAGTTAACATCTGTGGGTGTGAAGATTGATGAAGAAGATCGATGTATGTTGTTATTATGTTTTTTGCCAGATTCTTGGGATCACCTGGTGATGGCTATTGGGAGTACGACATCCACTTTTAAGATAGAAGATGTTATTGCTTTTTTGTTATCAGAAGAGATGAGAAGGAAATCTTCTGAGATGGCGAAGGAGGCTCTTGCTGTTAGAGGTAGATGAAAGAAAAAGGAAAGAAGAAGGACAAGAAGTCTAAATTGAAATTAGAGGGGAGATCAAAGTCTCATGGCAAGAAGTCCAAGGTGAAGTGCTAGAATTGTGGGCAACATGGTCATGTCTGAAAGGATTGTAAAGAGGAGAAAAAGAAGAAGAAGAATTATTCTGATAATGATTCTTCTCAGAGTGATGTAGACGCCTTCATTGCAGCCTTGGCTACACAGGCATCAGATGATGTCTGGCTAATTGATTCTGTAGCATCTTTCTACATGACATCTCATAGAGACTGGTTCACGAAGTATGAAGAATACAATGGTGGAAAGGTGTATTTGGCAAGTGATTCATCTTTGGAAATTGTTGGCCGTGGGAGAGTCAGAATTCAAT
>VDFB02379711.1:208337493-208355990 GCA_007258455.2 Sequoia sempervirens | reverse complement strand
TCTCTATGACTTATCCCGAAAGCTTCATTTGTCGCTAAGAGTTACACCGAAGATCCCACAAGATGTTCCTATCGGTGAAACCTTCAACATTCGCTAAGAGCTTTCTCCATTTGCTTTGAGTTACACCGAAGTCATCACTTAAATCTTCGTCGCTGAGACATATACACATCGGTAGGACATCTTACCGATGGAACTTCCTTCGGCCAAGTCTCCCCGATGAAACAAAACAAACACTGTTGGTGTAACATTTTTCTTTCATGGTGACTTCTCACCAAGTCAATATGGGTTACCCCGAGGACCTCAACATAAACACTGTCGGCATGATATTAACACTTCGTTGAGACATCTTAGCGAGAACCTTTAGCTTCACCGAAGACCATAGTCGCCAAGAGTTTCACCGATACACGATTGAATGGCCTTTCGGCTAGAGATCTCTCGAGCGCTATGAGGTCATAACGAATACACCATGTTACAATGATAGACTCCACAATGTAACCTTTCGGCAAGACAATGGCAAGGTCACAGCGACCTGTTCAGAACTGAATAAATCATACTTGCTAGTCGGCCAGACAATCAGGATGTCACACCCACTGACTTAATGGACGTTTCACCAGAACGCTTTGAGGCACTTTTTCCAACAAGAAAAGAGTTTGTACAACTTCAAATAGTGACCATTGATGACTAGAGCCATACGATTGAAATGCATGGTGCGAAGCTTAATTGCACCATTGTCATAGACCGTCTCAATCTCGTGCGTCCACCTGAGCCACCACGTGTGGAACTTACCCTTGAAATATTGGAAATGGGAACCATACAAGAGTTCCTAATCACCGAGTCGAAATGACCATTGTCGAATGAAACAGTCATGTCAAAGAGCATGTTGTTTCTGAAAAATCTCTGCATGGAAGAGTGCTTGTTGACTAAGTTAATCTAGTGAATGAATTTGTGCAATTCATTCTTTTCGTGCATTGGTCAGGCCCATACCCAATTGGAGTGTGGTACAAAGATTCTTTACTTCAAACTTAATAGGAAGAACAACTTTCTTAGCATAGAAAATTTTGTAAGGTATTAAACCAGTAGTGGTTTTCCACATCGTGTGGTAGGCCCACATTGCTTCAAGATGCCATGAAGCCCAATCTCATTTATGGAGGGAAACTATATTGGTAAGAATGTTCTCAATTTATCTATTGGTAACTTCAACCTGTTCATTGGCCTGAGGATGATAGGGTGAAGACTTGTGATGTTTGATCTCATACTCACAAACCAAAGAAGAAATGAGTTCGGATGTAAACTGTGGACCTTGATCCTTGACTATCTCTTGTGGAACACTGAACTTGGTAAAAATATTAGAATAGAGGAATTTCGCTACCTTGGTGTCCCTTGCATGCTTCAAGGAAACAACTTTAACCCACTTGGTTACATAGTCTACACACACACGAATGTATTACGTGTTCCAAGATGGTGGGTTAATTGGTCTAAAAAAGTCAAGCCCCCATTTTTCAAAAGGATCAATGGATGATGTAGGAGAATTTCATCTAAGCACGTGAGGTGGCCCATACACTAAAATTTATCATAGTGATGAACATAAAACTTACAATCCTTATGGTTTGTAGGCCAATAGTACCCTACAGTTTAAATCTTCTAGGTAGTCCAATGAGCAGTAAAATATCCTCTGCAAGGTTTTGTGTGGCATGCACAAAGTATATCAAAGACATCATCTTCGAGTACATACCAATGCATGATGTTGTCAATGCTAGTTTGGAAGAGCAATCCATTGATCCATGTGTATTGACCATTGAGTCCAACCAATTTTTGAGGCTCCCTCGAAGAGAAATGAGATGGAAACCTGTAAGTAACAAAGTAATTCACAATGTCAGTGAACCACAAACTTTTTTATGATATAGCAAAGAGATGCTCATCTAGGAAGGCATCATCAACTGACACTAGTTCATCTTCCTGTTGTTGTAACCTAGAGAAAAATTTTGCAACCACATTCTCCCAACCAGGTTTGTCAAGTATAGTAATGTTAAATTCATAAAGCAAAAGTAACTATCTAATAACCCTACCAGTTTCAATAGGTATATTCATTAAGAATCAAATTGGAGAATGATCAATAGGAATAAACACTTTATATTTGGTAATATAATGACAAAATTTATTTATTGCATAAACATCCAAAAACTCCTTTTCAGTTATTGTATAGTTTACCTCGGCTCCTGTGAAATTCTTGTTGATGTAGTAGATGGAGTAGAAAAAATTGTCTTCTTTATATCCAAGCACAACTTCCATGGAATGGTCTAAGGCATCAATATGAATATTGTGAAGCATTTTTTCCCTGGTCATTTTTATTTTAAGCTTGTGTAGAAGTTTTTAGTCTCGGTTGTCCCCACGCTTAAAGAAAATTATCGGAAAGATGTGCAATGTGCCACATGGTGGTTGCATGGCTTTCATCTCTCGTCTTCCTTTCAAGAGAAAGTTCAGGACACGTGTTGACTTGTTGGGCATGCTCTTGGGAGCTATATTCATAAGCTCAAAGTTTTCTACCTAGTTGACACATCACCTCTTCACCATGAGCGGTTTGCTTCTTCTACAGAGTAATATGTTTCAGGAGTTTGTCGGAGCCAATTAGCTTACTTCCTTTCTTCTTTTTATGATGAGTTTCTAGGTCGGTGCCTCAGGATGATGTGACTAGTCAACAAGACCTCTTGCTAGGCTATTATTTATAAGATTTGATCATCTACAAGACCTTATCTTTGCTAAATATCTAGAAGATATAAATGACGCAACTTAGAATTAATGAGAAAAGATTTTTGTGGCCTAACCAAGGATCCGTGATTAGATTGCAAGCTATCAAGTGACAGCATATGGCAGTACTTACTTCTACGCTAAGGTGGCACTTTCTTCTTCTGGCGGCTATAAAACCAAGGCGACAACATAGTAAAGGGTTGGATTCCAAGTAGAAGTTTCTTGAAAAAGAAAAGTTTTCTTTAGTTTTCTTAGGACGTTTAGAATAATTTTCAGAAACAAGTTGCAGAACTACTTTATTCTAGCATGTTATATCTATTAAGGTTTAAACTATTGTCAGATTGGCATCTAGCCTCTGTTTCAAAGTTTATTTGATAATTAAAGCACAAACTATTGAGGAGAATTTATTGAGATTGTGCATGTATGGCCTTTGTCAAGATTTATTTCTTTATATTGTCGTTTTGAATGAAACATTGTGTCTTGCAAGCTAAATCTAGATAGTTTAAGTAGTAGATTTCTATGTTGTATGCTTATTTTGTAGAATAGTAACTTAGAAAAACTAGACTATGTCATTGACTTCTCTGGTTTTGTGAAAGTTGTTATTTTATTGTACTGTGTTCTATTGGGAGATAGAGTTCATGTGATTTCTGAGATATTGTTTTGATAATTGTAAGAAGTCTTTATGTTTGATTGGACCTTAATGAACACTTCCTGCAGAAAGATTTGAAAAGTATGCACTGTGCTTAAAATTAGCCTTTTTTTATCATTCTCTTTCCAACAATGAAGGGTAGTGGTGTTCTGTGTCTATTTATATCACTCATAAGAATGATTCGGGTTTGAAATGTTGTAAAATATTTTGGGCATCACTTTTATGTTTTATCTTTACATTTCCTTCTCCCCTTATTTCAAACCCCAAAAGAAGAGCCAACTTTCTATAAAAATTCTAGAGGTATTTAGTGAGACGCAATTTGTCCCCCACTTGTTGAATTTCCCATAAGACTGTCAGAGAGGCGCAAGCTTTGATGATCAATAGTTATTTTTCTAGCATGCTCGGTGGGACAAGAAGTTTTTCAAATGCCTAATTAGAAGTCAGAAATATTTTTTGAATTAGGCTAAGGAAGGAAACCAAAAGTTTCATGCCCAGAGTCCAAACAAGAGCATCTTCGAGAGGTCACTTCTAGTATTCATAGTTACCTACCTCAACCCCTAGGAGAAGAAGACTTATAGGTTTTCTATCACCTATAAGGAGCAATAGAGTAAGAAGTAAGATCCCAATATCTAGAGCTTTATCTACTCCACCCGGAGGATTAAATTTCCAAATTAGAATACATGTAATTTTGATCCACATAAACCTTTTCTCTATGGCTCATGTACCTCCACCTACTCCTAGGAACTTTGTAACATGGGATAGTGGTAGTCCACTATGACGACCCACACCCCCAGATGTATGGCCAGCTATACCCACTAATGCCCTCAAGGCTAGTCCAAGATTCTTTGGAGAAGATTTCAAAACCCCTTCTAAACATCTTCAAGATATAGCAGAGGTATGTAGGGTACATAACATATCGGAGGAAAACATCGTGTTAAGACTGTTGGTTGCCTCATTCAAAGGGAAAGCCCAAGATTGGTATCAATCTTTGGCTTTGGGCTCTATCCTCTCCTTGGACCAGCTTGAAGAACACCTTTTTGAACGTTTCTCAAAAAAGGGAGACCATTCCTCGTTTCTACAAGAAATGATTACCATCAAGAGGGCTCTGTATGAAGCAATGAGTGACTTTAACACCAAATTCCATAAGACCTAGAAAAGTATCCCCATCACTACTCGACCTCAGACCGCCATAGCATTCATGTTCTATCTGAAGGCTTTTAACCCCGACATCGCAATCATGATAACCTCTATGGGAGGGGATATCTTGCCCAATGCATACAACATGGCAGTGCATGCAAAAAAGAGTCTTATTGATGTCGGGAAGCTTCCCCCATGACCCCCAATGCCAGTATTTGCAGAAATATCTGATGGTCTGAAGGGAGAAACCACTTCAAGCACTCCCACAACATAGTTAACATTGGTCACTGTGTAGTCTATGAATGTGCATCCCACTGTACAAGCAAGCACGTCGGGCTTTTCCTTAATGGCGACAGATATTAGCAACATGAAGGATCTCATGTGGACTTTTGCTAATGAATTGGTCATTATCAAATGATAGCAAGTGACACCCCCGAAGTAGACCACGCACACCTATGGCAAAGGGAAACCATCTTATCAACAAAATCCATATCAAGGATTCTCCAAAGGAGGAAGTCAACAGACAACATCCACAAGCTAGATAGTTCTGGCCACCATTCCATTACATACAATCAAGGATAGTTCAAATAAAGAGTTAGTCTTGGGCCAAAATAATTTGGAAGAAGACAAAAATGATTGGTGCTTTCCATGTAGTGCTAATCATATGCCCCGAAATTTCCCAAGGGGGAATATGCAGCAGAGGGTAGCGGAATAAAAAGAAGCAAGGGCATGCTCTTGAATGTGGACGATTACGATTCATCCAAAATGGAAAATGTGTGTTTCAAAGTACAAATGCAAGCCATGTCCCTAGAGTAGGAGCTAGACATAGCACCCAACCAAGGTCTATTCTCATGGATAGAAGAAGAAGAGGTTGTGTTTGCAAATGAAAATTCGATGGCTGGTGTTTCACAAGTGTAGTTAGATTACAACACAAGGTCAAAAAGAAGGCTCACAAGAGAGTATGTACAACAATCTTTGCCACATCCTCTGCCACGTCAATAATTTCCATAGAAAAAATCGGTCTCATCGCCTGTTGTCTAGCCTTTTTTGCAGCCACATAACACATCGTTGGAGGAGGTTGAGATGACCAAAATGCCAAGCCCAATCATGTCAGAATGATTTCTTCCAAAATTGAGAGAAATACCACCATTTAAGCACAAGGTCCAAACAGTCAGGATGCTTAATGTAGTGGAGCAATTGAAGAAAGTTCCAGCCCATGTATCATTGTGGGACATCATATCAATTCCCGAAAAAAAACACTACTTCAAGAAGTGTTAAAAAAAGAAGAGAAAAGTTCGCATGAGGATGCAATTTAGCTAGGCAATCAAAGTAGAGATAACAAATCCTTGCTACCCCCTCAGGCTCTAAAAGCTAAAACTTATGCAAATGATGTAAGAAACACAAAGGAGAAAGAGATAAGCAGAACAAATCCCATTCCTTTCTTTTTAACACTTCTAGTGGGAGATAAACTGTTGCATAACAATATGATTGATTTGGGGGCTAGCACCACTATCATGCCAAAACAAGTGGCAGATGCTTTGAAGCTAAAGTATGAGCCTCTTGAAAAGGGAATCATGTAACTAGATGGGAAGAAGGTTCTAACCATTGGACTGGTAAAGGACTTGTCCTTGACTCTTTTCTCTTGCCCAAGCCAAATAGTTACACAAGAAGTAGTAGTGATAGACATTCCACCAGTCTTCAGAATGTGTCTATCAAGAGATTTCACCACCAAGCTCGGTGAATACCTAACACTTGACTGGTCCCACCTGATATTGAGAACCAAGCATGGGGAAAATATGAAGATCCTATCTGAATCCTTGCATCCTGAACATATTGCGGATGACAAAAACCTATTTTTCGAGGATGCATATACCTCTTTTCCCCAATAGGAGAGATACTATGTAGAAATTCCAGAAGAAGAGGGAGATACAATCAGACAGACTCCAAAAGAAGAAGTGTAGCTCAACCAATTCACCAATTCTGACCCATTTGGTAACTTCCATGCAATAGGGCTAGGCACCTACGTAATTTTCGACGGTGATCAATTTTTTTCAAAAATGATCAAGGATCAGAATGGATCCGATGACACACTTGATAACTGTCTATGGGCCCTATATTTTGATGGCACCAAGTGTAAAGTCAGCTCTAGAGTAGGTGTCTGATTAATATCCTCGATAGGATCCAAAACTCTTAGATCTTATCATTTTTTTTTTCATGCTCGAGTGATGATACTCAATATGAGGCTTTGGTCCATGGTTTAATCCTTGCTAAAAAAAATGGGTGTTAAGAGAGTATAAGTTTTTAGGGATTCAGAGCTAGTGGTGAGCCAAGTCTGTAGTCAAGAAATCATAAAGAACACTTGAATGAAGTCATATAGACATAGGGTATGGGATCTCATCAAGAATTTCAAAGCCTTCAACATACAAATAATTCCCCAGTCACAAAACAGTATTGTTGGTTGGATGGTTCCTGATGATCCACAATTTGAACCAGCTTCCGACCCAACAAAGCAGAGTGTGGTGCAAATAATTGTCTGACCCTCAATTCCCAATGAGAAAGAAAATTGGAAAATTATGGGTGACGACATTCAAGCAGCCTTCGACTATCCATCACAAAAGATGGACTTTCCTAAGGACACAAGGAATGGCAAACAAAGATTCTCTGAGGATTCAGGGGGTGGTAAAGAACTTGATGTCAAAAGAAACTAGAAACTGAAAGATGGAAAGGGAAATCCTTCCAAGAACAAGAAAAGGCTAAAGGATCTATGCTTCAGATATGGTCTCAAAATATATAACCCAGGTATATTTCAGTGTACTATTGATTTGATGAATGGATCTGAATCCGTCTAACAAAGAAAAAGGTTAGTCAACCCAAAAGATGAAACCATGGTGACATAGGAGCTTGTCAGGTGGGCCAAATCCAAGACCATAGACATCTTGCCATTAGTAGCATGGATTTTATAGATGGTGACCAGATTGGGGATTTTCTCCCTATTAGATAATCCCTCAAGATGTGATCGGGTCTATGAAAATGAGTCTGTCCAATGTAGGATGATGTTTACCACTAAGTGGGGAACATTCACATATTCAAAAATGTCGTTGTAACTCTATAATGCCAACACATCTTTTCAGTAGGCAGTAAGCATTTCCTTAGAAGGGTTGATCAACCAAACTATCCTCATAAATCTAGGCAACCTGACAATCTTTTCTAGATCAAAAAATGATTGTTTTAATCACCAAGAAAACGTTGTCTAGAAATACCGACAGTTCAAATTTCCTTTAAATCTAAAAAAATGTGTCTTTGGAGTACCTTAAAGAAAGCTTTTTAGCTTTCAAAATTCAAAAGAGGGAATAGCCATAAAGCCCAAAAAGGTTCGAGCAACAAAGGGGTTGTGTTTCCTCCTGGGGAAAAATAATTTTGTTAGTAGATTCATATCAGATGTCATGAGCATTGTGACTGGTCACCTTGATGTTTAGAGAGAACCTACCTTCTGAATGGACTTCCAAGGACACAATAGCTTCCGATGAACTAAAGGCAGCCCTCTTAGAAACCCCAATGCTGGTTAGCCCTGATTTTTTTGATTTTTTTTTACTTTATGAGAAAAGTGGCCAACATAAGGTAGCTTCTATACTTTCTACGAAAAAAAAGAGGTACAATGAAGAGCATCCTATTATATTCCATTCAAGGATCCTAAAATTTTTTGAAGCCATTGTGCGGGGATACATCACCGAAGGAAAAATTACCAATTTCATCAGAGCACTAGCAACCAGGTTTGGCCGACTCAAATTATTATGTCTAGCAATGCCCTAGTTGTTGTGAAGTTAGGAACGACAGTTTTTGTTGTTAGAAGCAGGGTTTTCCCAAAAATCTCATCAAGTTACTACCCACAAGGAAATGATGTAACAAGATCGACTAACAGAAGCCTAATCAGGATAGACAAGTGTATTGGGTCAAAGCAACAGAGGGATTGGCATAGAAATCTGCGAGCTACTCTGTGGGTGGACCAAATTATTTCCAATCAAATTTTAAGGATCTCCCCTTATGGATTGGTGTAAAAAAAAAGGGGTGTTGTACCCATTTCCATAAGAATTCCTACTTTAGAAGTCATGAAAGCTCTAAAGATTAAAAGGGAAAAAAAATGGAGGTATAGCTGGAAAATACCCTCAAGCTGGAGGAGGACAAAAGAAAAGCTTATGGAGCCATGATAAATTTCCAGTAGATGGTTGAGCAAGGGTTTGAAAAAAGGGTTTCTAACCCAAAATTCAAAAGAGGGAGCTCAGTGCAAAATTATGAGAGGCATACTAAAAATCTAGGGTAACACATGAAATTTGAAGCACTTTGGAAAAAGCCTTTCTGAATCAGCGCATACAAAGCAAAGAATGTGTATAAATTTAAAGAGATGAAAGGAAATGCTTTAGATATATTGGTGAATGGTATTTATCTGAATATTTTCCATTAAAATGCATAGTTCTTTGAAAAAATTTAACAGTTATGTACCATATGTAAAAAATTTGTAGATATTTCAAAATTTTGAGAATAAACAGCTAGAAGAGCACTAAATAATCAAAACGCTATATTATATTATATTCATTATGAATTTACATATAATGTACGACCTGATGCTCAAAATTGAGCATGAAGCTCTTTCGAGCGAAACCTAAAAGGAGTAATGGGTAAAAAGAAAAAAAATGGAGGCAATGAGCAAAAGACAGTAAAATTAAGCCTCCACCCATCGGAGTCGAAGGAAAGGGCTCATTATCGGGTTTTTATTCTTCTTTTTTCTTCTTTTTCTTCTTCTTGTTCATCAAAATGCAAATAGAAGGTTAAAACACGACACACATGGGCCACACAACGCAGACCTATGGCCTACTCTCCACAAATCTGCACCAAAAAGATGAAGTGCTTCCTCCAAGTGATACCTGGAACCCACTCCTCGCCATACTCTCACAGAAGAAAAGTGGCCTCCGACTGAGAATAGCAATGGTGCGTCTCAATGTCTATGGTACAGAAATCAGTTGGGAAGGGCAACTAGGGTACGTCTATTCCATAATCCACGTGCCTGTGGAGGTCCATAGCACTCGGAATACCAACGTAGCGGATGGCCACTCGCACTATCTCACCCAACCCTTCCATCAATGAAGTGTCAAACATCTTCTGGCACAACTCAATTATCATGGGCTTGGACACATTCAGGTCCAACAGTGAGGCCACGAACCGGGAAAGCACGTTGCAGTTTCTCTGAAGCTGGTTCTCATCGGTAATGAAGTCTACACCGACTACCCACTTGAACGCTACCATAACAAGGGGGTTACATTGCTTCACCAAGCACATGATTCAATCACTAGTGATCTCCCCCATGAGGCAATATTTTGGTCTCTGTGGAAGGATCTGAATAGGGGTACTAAGGCCAAGAGACATTCTGATAGGAAAAAAATTATGGAGGAATGGGAATAAGCAAAAGGATAGATAACTTAGAATACTATGTGTTCAAATGAATGTTGCAAATGGTGGTGTACCTATATATAGAAAAAGGTGAATCGAAAACCCAACCAATGGAATATCTATTTCTGGCTGAATGGCAATGGGAAGTTTTCATAAAGAATAGAGCAAGGTAGATAAATCATATAGAGAATCAGACGGAATGCTTTGAGAAATAAAATTGGGTGTTGGGAGTAAATTCCCTCATATGTCAATTGCTAACATGTGTCCTTTGTCATCATCAATGCTAGCCAACCTACTATTGAGAAAAGCACACTAATGGTCGCGTCTTTTCAGGGGTATCTTACCTCACCTCAACACATTTCAAATGACGAAAAGCAAAATTTTCAATGCAATAAATTTATTTGTAAAAGAGGCAACGAGGAGAATGTACTAATTCCATCCTCACGAAGTTTTTGGCATTCCCAAGGAATACGGATCTGATGTTCACACGTATTGCCCCAGTGTTAGCTTTTAATGAACCAACAGTAATGGTGTAGTATTAACTACATGCATGGGTAAGAGAACTAATTACACTCAAAAAGTAATTTTCTCTAAAGAAGTACAAGGCAAGTGGCTGAGCAAAGCTCTCTGCAACCTTCTCGTACAATCATGGCGGAAGCATCCACCTCTAATAGGAAAGTTGTAGTTCAAAATAGATGGCTCAGTTACGCTGATGTTTTTGGGAATTATTTGTTTGATAATGCCCCAACACCAGAGGAATGACCATTTGAGCACTGCAGAAAGGTCCAAGCTGCTAAACACATTTAAAGATAGGCAATGCAAGACATCACTGATAGTGTTTTTGACCCTTAGTTGTCCACCAACCCTAAAATTCTTAGGGAAGGTGTGTTTTAGAGGATGTTAGAACATGCATCATCAAAGGATTTTGGGTTTCGACTCTGGAATAGTGGTCTTCCATAGTTTATGTTTCCTATTGTACATATGTGCCCAAAGCTGGTTGATGCATATACGAATAGGTTCAATGAAAAATGTAATCTATTGAGAGTCATGGGATCAATATTACCATTTATGCCAAGGCTATACAGGATATGCTATGTTTCCCTACAAGTTGAGGTGCTGAGACTTTTGATGAAGAGCAGATGGATGCCCTAGGGGAAGACGTGTTTGGGAAAATGAGTTTCTATGAGGATGAAACAAAGGAGAAGCCGCAGAGAGGATAGATTCATTGGCCCCTTTCATGCAACAAATTTAAGAAAGATATGGTAGGTTGTTGTTAGGTCCTAACACTTTAGTAAATAATCACATCAATATATCGATCGGGTAGTGTCCAACGACTATATGCAATAGAGGACATCTCAACTTCTCTCTTTCAGGATTCTTAAACACTAACCAACTAAATAAAAGTTCTAAACTAGGGGGCCTCTAATCTTGAAAGCAATAAATCATCTGTCTAGAAAGCAAGAAAATGACTCAACCCAGAAAATAGAAAACTAAGAACCTGAAAAGCATTACCAAGAAGCTAGAAAGCATGGAAACGATTAGTCTAAAGAATGCATAAATTGCTGAAGAAGTAAAACATGTAAATAAATTAGGAAACATTTATCTAATACAAAAGTTAACAAGTCAACTGCTAATCATAAAACCATTAATCAGAATCATCTAAAGAAAGGTGCTCCAAACATTCAAATGTTAAGCTCAGAAACTACAGACTTAGTTGCAACCTTTAGGCTTGACATTAACAGCATAACATATACTCATGGAAATGAAATGCAAATTCAATTGTTAACTACTAAAAGGAAATGAAGAATAGGAAATAGTATACTTATCTATCTAGAACTCTTAAGTGGCCAGCTCTCAAGCATCTCTATTGCTACTTCAAATTACATGCACTAGAAAAATCTCTAAGTTACTTCATTCCAAAGATGCATCCATATTAGATAGTAATTCAAAGAGTGGCGAGAAAACTCATATTCATATGGTAGTTTTTACTCAAAAAATAGTTTGGCAACATAACGATAATCTTCTTCTCTATATTCATTATTTGTAATAGTTACATATTTATATGAAAAACGACTAACAAAAATCCTATTTTTCAGTCAACAGAGTCTTCTTCACAGATTTCCAATAGCCAAGGGATTTTAAATCCCATGATATACAATATTAAAGAGGATCGCATGAGCCATAAATTTTTTGAAACTGAAAAATAACATAATTATAAAGATTCGGCCTAAACATGTGCTCCTAGAATTTTGGCACCCACTCGCTAGTTTTTAGAAGTGTCAAGATCTGCATTCATTTCCCTTCTAACTGCAATGGTGATTGGGAGTGGAGTTGACCTACGAAATGATTGAAGACTAAACCATTAAATCGACATAAGTTAGTATAATTCAATCAACTTCAAGAAATAAAGTTTGTGCGCTTATTCATAGAAAGAGAACTTATTTTTCCTAAAGGTAATCAATTGGCAAGGTTATTAAGGAAAAAAGGTTTAGATTTACATATTGATCCCATTATACTTTGAGGTTATTTTTACCTCATCATTTCCTCCCCTTCCTAAGTTTGAGTAGGTCCTCCTACTCTCTAGTGTGTCCCCTATCCATCATTCCTTCTATTCATTTCCTCATACTTAGCACTAAGCTCATACACATCATTTGCCTATGTGTCTAATACCTCTAGATTCCTCAAGAATCCCTGATGAAAAGTAGCTCTTTGTCTCCATCTGGAAAAACTGTCTTCACTCTAGTCTAGATTGGTATACACTGAAGGAGGTGGTGAAATAAGCAATGGAAATTTGTACCTCATACAAATCCAATTGTTCTTTAATTCTTCAATAATTTTGATTAAAGCTACTACTCTTCCGTAGGACCATCTAATATTAGGGGGTGAAATTATTTCCCTTTTCTTGAGATGCATAGGGATAGGGGTATACCTCTCTTCACATGCATGCCATGCTAGTCCTATTAAATGTGGCCCCTATTCTTGAAAGTAATCATGACACAATCTGAGATTGTTATTGTATTTGACCTATACTTCCTTTTTAAGTTTGACACCCAGAAATTGTTTCTTGAAAGAGAGAGGCTTCCTATGAGGATATCTCATCTGCAACCCTACATTATTTTCTGCCTTAGCATACTCTTTGGATCTGTCTTGCTAGTGAAGTTGATTTTTCATAGTGGACATAAATGATCTTAATTCTACTTCTCCCACAAAGAAGTTAATAAAGAAATTTGTGTACAATTCTAAGAGAAAATTGTGAACAAATAACTCACACAAAAAAATTTGTTGTTTAGGGAGTGACTCAACAAATACTTTTACAAATTCCTTTTCATCAGGATCATGAGGCTAGTTCTGGCGAATTCTTGACAATTTCCATTTTAAAATTTTCTCATTAAGAAACATGGAGTACAACCTAGATGATCTTCAACAGGCTAATAGCAATTCACTAATTTCACAGGCATCCTGCTTACCCCTATATGCCTGATGGAAATATTCTTTTAACATGACTAATTCCCTCTTTAACCTATTATTTTCAAATTCCACATCCTTCAAGAGGTAACAATGCTCTATCAATTTCATTAACATTGGGGGAATACGTACCTGGAACCAGTCTATAACAATAGGTTTAGTTTGTGTCCCCTTTGATTCCATGATTGGTTGAGTGTCACTCTCCTACAAACTTTGTTCTAGCTCCACAATTTTACTCACAGAGGAATTTAACTCAATTTCCTATTGATTGTCTTCTTCTTCAAAAGAACTAAATAATTGCATAAAATTACTTTCCAAGTATTGAATACATTTTTCTTTTTCACACAGAGCATCTTCATGTTGCTTACCCTCTTGATTCCATAATTTCCATAGAAACCTTTTCCACTTCTTCTCTGGTTTATTGCAGAAATGGTATTTACATATTAACTATATCAGACCATGATGTTTAAGGGGTCCCATCCCAATTTTATACCTTTCAATCATAGAAGTGATTGAGTGGAAGAGAAAAGCTGGTAAATTTACCCTAAGCGTAGGGTCCTCAATGTCGTGGCGTAAATTAGTTAGCAGGTGGAAAGGGGGCCCACTACTATAGTCATTTGTCCCTCACAAGTGAAATATTTAATAATCCAGGCTGTAGTAGACCTCCAGGGTTTTGGAATAGAAATTCTATGAATTCCATTATTTTTCCCCCTAGTGTTTATGGTCATTACAAGTTGGGGTTCCCCTTCCCTATGGAACAATTCTATTAATTTTTGATAGGGGACGTGGGTTTTTTCATTCAAATGAATTCCTTTATTCTCAAGACTGGAAAGACAAGCAATGATTTTTCGTACTTACCTAGAATGGTTTTCCATGCACCGCAATCTTCCCATCTATAAAATTCTCAAAAAATTCCTTCACCAACTGCTCTATGTACCCTTCAAATTATCTCATGAAGTCCAGCCATCCATCCCTTTGAAATAAAGCTACTATATTTCTTAATGCCAGCAATGGCACTGCAGAGGTTGGCTCAGAATTTTTCTTAGCACCTCCCATTTCCTTTGTTTCCTGATGAAATTTTACAAAACTCTGGAATGCTTGCTTCTCTGAATTATAGACAAAAACAGAGTTTTGTGTTGATATACTCAACGAGGAAATAATTAATTACCAGCTTGCTTGTCACCTTACTGCATAATGATGGCATCCTTTAGTGGGGAATTACAACTGCTATTGTACTCTTATCAATCATGTAAATGGCACAAGTTTCAAAGTTACAAGGGGAACAGATCATGCCAATTAATTAACCTTTATTCAAAATAAATACTAACCCATTTAATAAATAAATTCACACATACCTTAAGTCTTGTCATTAGATCAAATTTCACTTACCTATGTTGACGTAACTGGATAGTCATATGGTTGGTGAGGGTGGCACCAGATAATAATGGCATGGATGGGATGGTTGAAGTGATGGAGGAAATTATTATGACAAAAAGGTGTCATAATAATCTTATTTATTATGGAAAGATTTGATGTGATGTGGCAAAATAATCATAAGGGAGCAAATCTCAAAGCAGCATTAAAGAATGGGCATGCATGAAACTTAGGAAAAATAAAAAAACTGGAAAGAAAAAAATTATACAAAAATCTGGAGCATTATCAAGTAATGCACCCAAAGTAGAGAAGAAGAGAGTTTTGGAATTATTATAGAAAGATGTCATTGAAACAGAGTAACCAGATTGAGGATTCTGGAGCATCACTAAATAGATGTTAAACTGAAAGCAAAGAACTAAAAATTTCTAGAGCATCACAAAAGATGCAAAATTTCCAAAGCAAAGCAAACAAAATTTCCGAGCATCCGAGTAGGATTTCAGAGTCCGAGCAACATTCTCAGAAAGCATCACTCAAAAAAGATGAAATCGTAAGAGGAACAACAAAAATTATGGAGCATCGCTGAAAAAGATGCAGCTGGAAGAGGAATAGTAGAATTTCGCAGCATCAACAAAAGATGTAGCCGGAAGAGGAACAACAATTTGGAGCATCATTGAAAAGATGCAGTCGAAAGAGGAATAAAATAATTCTAGAGCATCATTGAAAAGATGCAGTCAAAAGGAAGAAATTCTGACACTTTGGCCTTGACTTCCCAAAGCACCATTGAGTGATGTGTCAGAATATAGGATCAAGACAAGAAGTGGAATCAATCTGATGTGCAGATTCTGGAGCATCGCAGCAGGGTGCACTGGAATTGAGTTTGCCAAAAGATGAAGTCCTGAAAAATATAAACAAAACTTTAGCCAAGTCCAAATGGTGGACTTGATGAAGAAATTGAAGAATTTTTTTAGAAATGAAATGATGATGATGATTTTTTTTAATGGGGTTATTTGTTTAGCAACTATATTGACTTTTCCACATGCAATGGATTTCTCCCTATGTTTCTACCATTTTTCATAAACTCTTCCTTGTTAATAGGTTTATGGTAGATACGTAATTAGTGTCCATTAACTAGAAGAATTTGTGTGTCGCCATCAATTGGTTTTAACTAGACCGAACCATTAGCAAACACTTCAGAAATCTCGTATGGTCCAAGCCAGTGTGTCTTGAGTTTCCCTTGATGATCCTTGTATCTGGAATTGAACAATAATGCCCAATCCCCGGTATGGAATTCTTTCTCTTTGATATGTTTTCATTCCAGACCTTACGTTGTGTTGGATCCTAAAATTTCATGCAAATTTTAGGTTCCCATATGAGAAATTTGATTGCAGCACTTGAATTGAACATAAAACATTTTGGTTTAATTCCTATAACTATAGTAGCTTGTGTTCCTAAGTAAGGGTTTTCTCTTTGCTGCCTCAAAATTTGGACACAAAAGCATCCACATGATTACTCCCAACAACTGTATGATAGATATAAAGAGTCTTTTAAAGAATATATTAATTCAATGGTACTACCTACTTTAAGGGAAAAACATAATGAGTTTATGTTGAGAGAGCTTGTGAGACGATGGGATAACCAAAAAATAATGGAAATGAAGACTAATGTAAGAGATGCAGTTATTGCATTGATTGATCGAGAACACAAAGGAGAAAAAATAGATCGTGCTTTGCTGAAAAAAAATTTGGGAATTTTTGTGGAGATTGGGATGGGGAATATGGATTACTATGAGACTGACTTTGAAGTAGCCATGTTGGAAGACAGTGCTGCATATTATTCTCAAAAGGTTGCTTCATGGATTCTAAAGGATTCATGTCTAGATTATATGTTAAAGGTAGAAGAATGTTTGACATGAGAGAAAGAAATATTTGATCATTATTTGCATGCAAAGAGTGAGCAAATGTTATTGGAGAGAGTACAACATGAATTGCTTTACCAGTATGAAATTCAACTTCTCGAAAAGGAACATTCAGGTTGTCATTCCTTGCTTAGATATGACAAGGTGGAAGACATTTCAAGAATGTATAGGTTGTTTCATAAGATACCAAAAGGTTTGGGACCAGTAGCGCAAATATTTAAACATGTTAATGATGAGGGAACAATGCTTGTCAAACAAGCAGAAGATGCAGCCAACAATAAAAAGGCCGAGAAAAAAGAAACAATTGGGGCAGAAGAGTAGGAATTTGTGTGGGAGGTTATTGAATTGCATGAAAAGTACAAGTAGTATGTATGTATGTGCTTTTTTAACCATTCCCTTTTTCATAAGGCACTAAAAGAAGCATTCAAGGTGTTTTGCAATAAATGAGTTGTAGGGAGCACAAGTGCAGAATTGTTGGCCACATTTTGTGACAACATATTGAAAAAAGGTGGCAATTGGAAACTAAGTGATGAAGCCATTGAAGACGCTCTAGAGAATGTGGTAAAGCTTCTTGCATACATTAGTGATGAAGATCTCTTTGCATAATTTTATAGGAAAAAACTAGCCCGTAGGCTTCTATTTGATAAAAGTGCAAATGATGATCATGAATGGAGTATCTTAACAAAACTAAAGCAACAATGTGGAGGCTAGTTTACTTCAAAGATGGAAGGAATGGTAATTGGTTTGATGCTTGAAAAGGAGAATCAATTCAAGTTTGAAGAGTATCTTAGGGATCCTGATAAAGAACATATACATCCTAGAATAGACTTGGCTATAACAATCTTGACTACCAGATGTTGGCCCAGCTACAAGTCATTTGATCTCAATTTTCCTACTGAGATGGTGAAGTGTGTAGAGGTATTTAGAGAGTTCTACCAGACAAAAACTAAACATAAAAAGCTTATATGGATATATTCTCTAGGGCAGTGCAATCTTTTTGGAAAGTTTAGTCCCAAGTTGATGGACCTTACAATGACAACATACCAGGCGGCTGCATTGCCTTTGTTCAATTCTTCAGAAAAATTAAGCTATGTAGAAATCAAATCACAACTGAATTTGACATATGAAGATATTGTGAGGTTTCTACATTCACTTTCCTGTGCAAAATATAAAATCCTTATTAAGGAGCCAAATAAAAAAACTTTCACACAAACTGATTCTTTCTAATTCAATGCAAATTTTACGATCAAAATGAAGAGGATTTGATGATATCCCAGCCAAAATGATATTATTGTTAATGCAAAAGGAAATTTGTTATGATGCAGCAAATAGTGTGATACACTTTCTTTGACATGATTAACCTTTAAAGGATGTTTACCGCTAGCAAGTTTCTCTAGGGGATACACATCTATAAAAGAGATGGAACTATCCATCAGACAATGTTGTGGATAACACGCCTTAGGTAGACTACAGGGTGCTTCAAGAGTCGGGTATCTCAAAGAATAAAATTAAGGGGAAATAAGGCAGTAAGAGACTTTAATAAGAAAGATAATACAACCACGATGAATGGCTTAGCATCTTCAATGTGAAGTAGAGGTATATAAAGGAGGATATTGAATCGATAAGGAGATGCAATCATCCCTTATTGAAGAACTTAGCACACTGTTCGAGCACCTACATATACCTCTAGATTATGCATTACATGCTCTTATGCCATGGAGTTTTGATTCTAACTATGGAGGTACAATTTTGGTTCAAACAAATTCTTAT
>VDFB02379711.1:208273660-208337393 GCA_007258455.2 Sequoia sempervirens | reverse complement strand
AAAAATATGGTGTTCATTGTGTTTATTTACTTTCTATTATTTATGTTTCATGCTTATATTTAATAACATAATAGTTTGGTTGAAGATTTGATAAGTGATAAAATTTTAAGGTTAAATTTGTGTGACAACTGATTCACCCCCCTCTTAGTTGTCCTATGCCTGTTTAATAGCTCGATCCCAAGAAATGTGTCTTTGGTGTGCAAATAGGAAAGCTCCTAGGATATATTGTATCAATGAGGGGAATAGAGATAGACATTCCAAAAGTCAAAGCAACTCAACATGGAAGCACCACGAACATTGAAACAATTAAGGGGTTTGCAGGGAAGGCTTCAATCAATCCAAAGATTCATATTACAATTGGAAGATAAAACCATCCCATATTCTCATCTACTCCAAAAGGGGGTAGCATACAAATGGGACGAGAAATGTGATCTACCATTCAATAAAATAAATAAATACTTATTAACACTGCTAGTCCTCATGCCACCAATCCAAAACAAACCATTGATCATTTACATATAAGCTATGGTAGCAACAATTGGGGCTCTCTTAGCTTAGCATGATGAAACAGAGAAAGAAAGAACCATTTACTATATCGGTAGAACTTTGGTGGGACACAAGCTAAACTACCTATTCATTGAGAAGTCTTACCTTGCAGTAGTGTTTGCCTCACAAAAATTCAAGCACTACATGTGGCTCATCAGATCAAGCTCATTTCCAAAATAGATCCCCTAAAGTATCTACTTTCTAAGGAAACACTCATAGGACAAATGGTTAAGTGGGTCATGATATTGATAGAATATGACATTGAATATGTGAAACAAAAATCCATCAAGGGACAGGTAATCACAAATAAATTGGTTGAAGCACCTATATATGCTGAGAACCCACTAGTATCAGAGTGTCCAGATGAGTTTATTTTCAACCTAAATGCTGCATACCATTGGAAGGTATATTTTTACGGATCATACACACATCATGGGTCGGGAGTAGGAGTCCTCTTCATCACACCACAAGGGGATTGTATCCCAAAATCATACAAGTTATCGTTCCCTTACACCAATAACATTGCAAAGTATGAAGCTCTTGTCATAGGACTTCAGATTGTGGTACATTGGAAAATCATGACACTCAAGGTCTATGGGGACTCGCAACTAATTATCAACCAAGTCAACAATGAATACCAAACTAAGGATGATAAACTTACCCCATACAAAAAGTTGGCAGAGGATCTCAAGGACTTCTTCATTGACATAAAATTTGAGCAAATACCAAGGGTAAACAACAAAGTAGTTGACATTATGGCTACAATCGAATCATTCCTAGATATCACATGGAATGTCCCTAAACATGAATTCCTTGTAGAGAAGCTTCTCATTCTAGCTTTTGAGGTGCCAAAATTTGAGTTCGTATGTGAAATCATTGGTCCTGGTGATCCTTGGTACCATGACATATTCACCAACCTAAAAATAAGAGTCCTTCTCATTGACATCACCCCAAACCTCAAGAGAGCCTTCATTAGAAATTCATCCTACTTCATTATCTTAGGAGACACTATTTACTGTACGAGTATCGAAGGAACCCTATTGTGATGCCTTAACCCCGAGGAAGCTTTGAATTCCTTAACAAAGGTGCATGATGACATTTGTGGTTGGCACTCTAGTGGTATAACCTTGGCCAAGAAACTACTAAGGATGGGGTACTACTGGCCTACTATGGAGAAAGAAGCTCATGACTATGTCATAAAATGTATGCAATGCCAAAATCATGGGGACCCCATCCATGCACCAGCTTAGGAGCTCCAACTGATTATAATTCCATGGCCCTTTTCACAATGGCGGCTTGAACTCATCGGTATAATCACACCCACCTCATCTAATGGACACAATTTCATTATCACTTCCACAAAATACTTCACAAAGTGGGTGGAAGCCATCCCAATGACCTATATCATAGGGAATTAGATCTCCAAATTCATCCTAAACTACCTCATTTTTTTGTTATGGTGTTCCACAAGCCCTTATCTCTGATAATTGAACACCTTTCAGAAACCAGGATGTTTGTGAGCTATGCCAAAAATTCAATATCCAACACCACTTATCCACCCCATATGACCTCTAGGATAATGGCCAGGTAGAGGCTTCTAACAAAACCATCCTAAAAATACTCAAGAAAATATTCAATGAAGTTGGTCATGACTGGCACCTACAGTTGAACCCTACCCTATGGGCCTATCAAATGAATATCCACACACTTACAGGTGCAACCCTTTCTCCCTAGTCTATGGATCAGAAGCTATCCTTCCCATTGAGATTGAGCTCCCATTACTGAGAATATCATTGTAGAATCTTATTATGGATGAGGAGTATCGGTTGTCATGATTGAATGAGCTATAATTGCTAGATGAGCAGTGCATGGATGCTTTGAACCATCTACAAGTATACCAAAACCATCTCAAATGAAACTATATTAAGAAGATCAAGAGTTGGTCCTTCCAAGTCAAAGAGCTCATTTTGAAGGAAAATCAGAAGAATGTACTGAATCCAAAGAGCAAGGGTAAGTTTGAACCAAATTGGTTGGAACCCTTCATCATCACGACAAGCTACAAGTTAGGAGCATATCAAATATCCACTCCCAAATGTTAGCCTCTACAAGAACCCATCAATATCTCCCACCTCAAAAAAATTTATGCCTAAGCTTGCAAGGTATAAATCCAAAAATACAAAAAAAATAAAAAAATAAAAAAATAAAAGGATTGAAAATAATAAAGAAAAAAATCGTCTTCTAGTGAAAACCACTTTGGTGGCACTTTGGGCAAGTACCTTGGTGAAAACCAGACAATCAGGTGCCTTGTGTAAATAAAGCACTTTATATCCACCATGGATTCTTCAGCTTGTTTTGCATCACTTTCCATCGCATTCACCATTGCATTCCATTTTCTTCTATCCCCCATCCGTGTTTGTATCATAGCTTGATCCTACGTCGGTACCATGTTCCAACTTAGTACTACTTGGCACATTCCTAGGTCAGTTTTTCCTGCCTATATTGGGGTAGTCTATTGCCACTATGGGCATGTCCTTATACTTGCATCAGATTGGATTCATGTATACCCTTGAAAACATTCATAAAATCAATAAAATCCTAAAACATTCATAAAATCAAGAAAAACTGAAAACATTCATAAAATCAAGAAAATCCAAAAACTTTCATAAAATTGAGAAAATCCAAAAACATTCATAAAATCAAGAAAATCCAAAAAACATCAAAAACATGTCAAAAAATCCAAAAACAAGTCAAAAATAGGAAAAAAAATAGAGTCGTCATGTTGAACTACGTCGTCTCTAAGCTTGAACATAGGCAAGCCTAATCATTTATTGGCCTCCAAGACATTAGGTTAGTCCCCTTAGGTGTCTATCATAATAAACTAACAACCCAATTGTTCATACTTCACCAATAAATGAGTCTATGTTAGTCGAACTACATGGTCTTTGCATGTATAATGTAGGCAAGGCTAATCTTTGATTAGCCCCAGAGGCCCATAGGATAGGTCCTTAGGTTAGGTTCTTTGTCAAAATCTTGAAAAATACCAAAAAGATTGGAAATTTTGAAAATCAAAACATTTGTAAAACATCTCAAAAATCTAAAAACAACCTCAAAACATTTCAAAATACCAAAAACATTCAAAGAAACCAAAATTATCCACCCCATTTCATGTTCACCCACAACCAACATCCACTCACAATAAATCAATCATCATCTTCAATCTATGACAAGGCAATCGGAAACAAGTATAGCAAACTGAAAGTTTAAACTCAAACATCAAGGTCTTAAGTCTGGGTCAACATGTAAACAAGTTGGTCAACTCTTGATCTCAATAGCCCATCATCCTGTTAGTATCAAAATCATCTGATAACATCATGTCATAGGATATATCTTTCCTACAATGGACATCAACATCAGACATCACCGTAGTTTAGTCTTGGCTAGAGGTATGAAGAACATTAGCTTATTTGTTTATTTGATCTTTTCTTTCAATTTATCTTATTGGGCTCATTCCAATGGCCTCTCAATGATGTCTAATCAAAAAAATTTAGAGAGAAAGGAATGGGGCATTGATCATTATCTTTCTTTTGTTGTGTTTGTTGGACATTCTTGTAATATAACCTTGGTCATACTAAATTTTGTTTGGTGTGTAGGGAGGATGTTTTGGATATGTTGTTGACTATTACATTGGGAGGTTTTTCCTTTCTATGTTTTTTTTTGAGCTATTTGAAATGTCCAAGCTACGTGCTAAAAAGGTTTTGTATGCCAGGTGTGAACAAGGATACTCCTATCTATTTGCTAAGTCAAAGTCCATCACACTAGATACCACGCCATCTTGGCTATCTACAACTTGATGCATCATATATATGTGTGTTATTAAACATAAGGAAAGTTAAGCTCTTTATGTCCCCAATCCCTCGATAAGCAACAAATAATCATCACTCATCATCATATATAATAAAGTCTCAATGACTCATAGACTTGTTGGAATTCTACATCTTCTTGGAATCAAGGGTTGATCCCTCTATTTCTTCTATCTTCTCCATGTACTAAGAAGGTATCATGACATTTGAATTTTTTTTTTTTGCATCCATCCTACATCCACAAACCATCAACATCCTGCATACCCATACATATCATCATAATAGGAAACATCATTCATGCATTACATTATCATTTAAGGTGTTTACATAATATTGATTTGTTATTCTAAGCCTCTTAAAATCATCACATTTTGCATTATCATCATCACCCATACATACATCATGCATCATCATACACCATATGGAAAAAGATACTGAAAAAGAAGTAAACATATCCATTGCACTACATTCCATCTCACATGCATCATCATTAGCATAATATAGATATTTTATTCTAAGCATATCATAACATCACATTTGGATTATCATCCATTGTATAACCATATAAATGCATCCATACAAATAGATGCAACATACATTGATACATCACATCATAAAATATAAAACATCATAGTATGATCATCAAATGAATCCATCCATATCATATGCATCCATGCATCCATAACACATAAGGTAAAATAAATAACAACACATCATAAATCGAATTAGAGACATCTCATTTATATATATATTTATATATATATATATATATATATATATCAAAAAAGCTAAATGTCATGATACAATCGAAATAAGATATGTAACGTTATCATATAGAATATACAAGAGGCTAATTAAAACTCATCCAATGAATGCACATACATCATATAATCAGGCTATACATCAAAAAAGTGTCTAAACATATCAATGCCCTAAGCTCCCCTTGTTTTTTCGGTCATCGCAGTGGCTGCCTTGGCTTTGATGGTGTGACCCTAACAGTCTGCCTAATGGCCCCCCACAAGACCTGCTTGGTACAACCTAGCTAATATGCAAAAAATATAGCTCCTGAAACTCCTGTGGATAGGCTCTATACTAGGGTATATGGCTTCCAGTGTTGTCATTGATGGCAACTGAAGTCATCTTCATGGTTTGTAGAACTGTATCTAGTCATACCGGTAGATAAAGTGAAATACTGTGTGTTACCGACAAAATATTTGAAGAATAGGGTATTCGTTCAGTCAGTTAATCTATCTACTTCACCAGATCATCATTTTGTGTTGTGGACCCCTAGAATTGTTTGTTGAGCACGTATATTATCTTATTACTGAATTTTGTGGTCTTGCATTAGTTGCGGTACGAGCTTGGAGGTCTGGTAGGATGTTTTCTGTCTACTTGATCGTTTTAGTTGACTCAGTGAATGTGGCGTATTGTGGATGTGTAAAGTGAAATTATTTAAAATGTTTTTATGTTCAAATTTTTAATTATGGGTCCCAACTTTAGTCTATCTGACTTTTTTGGGTGCACATTAAAATTGTTCATGTTTTGGGCAGACAGTTGATAATATTTCAAAGTTTTATTAAGGCTGACCTATAGCAACTTGATCTCTAGATGCATATATATATAAGAGATTCGATATATCATTTGACATATGAAAAAGGGAAGTGTGGTAGTGTGTTGTGATCATCAAGAACAACGATTAGGCGATTATGCATAGTTTCACTTGTGCATTAAGACTTTTACAGTGTGTTTTTGTGCAGAGCAAAGAAGAATTGTTGAATCGGTCAGAAGGATCGGAGATTATTTACAGAGTGTAATTGGAACTGTAATCAGGCATTTTTGATGCTATTTCATCAGTTCATTCTTTTGTATCTACTCCAAATCATTGTAGGGCAGTGAGCCCATCCGTTTTGAGTAGTGATCTCTAGGCAGTGAGCCTGAATGCAAGTGTATTTTTGTTTTGTACTTTTCATTTGGGGTATACTCAAACTATATTGTGGATTGGCCATCCACCATGGTTTTCCCCCTAACAGGTTTTCCACGTAAAAAAATTCCTGGTGTTCTCTATCTCTCTGATGTGTTAATTGCTCATGGTTAATTTCTTATTCATCAAATCTGAGATTAAGTTTGAAAAGTTTATTATTTTTTGAAAATTGATTCCCCCCCTCTCAGTTGTCTGTCAATGTGGATCTAAACATCGTCGACCAAAAAAATGATGTGACCCAAAACAATATTCACGAGCACACCAAACATACAAATTTAAATTTTCAAGGATCCACAACACATTACTGCCATCATGTCAGCCAAGAACATGAAAACCCGAATGTGTGCAAGAAAAATATTCAACCACAAGCACACTGAACAATGTGGATGTACTACAAAGATAGATCATGATCTATAGACATCCAAAAAAATCAAGAAACAATAGAGAAACATCCACAACAACTAAGATTACCAAAATCACACAAAATTCACTCAAGAACACTGACAGAGACCACAAAAATACTGTCAGACCACAACATGATCAAATCTATACTCAGACCTCTAAAAATTTTGGTAGATGATCTAGATACTCTAAAAAATAAACCTTTTAGTCCATAGTAGCTGAAATTCAACGTACAAAACAAGACACTTTCATGACCTGCATAGTTCCACTGGGAACCTGGAACACTTTCTTTTACAATTTTATCAATATCCACAACATATACAACCTCTCATACACCAAATGCTAATAGTGTTGACATCAATGGCAACCACATATCAGCAACACATCCACAACATCCAAAAATGTCCCCCTTTGGCATTGATGGAAACACATGATGTGAAAAATACCATCAACCCAACACACTTGCTTCTTAATTGGTTTTCTCCCACAAGGCTCTTCTCCTCGAAAGATTTTTCACATTGGACTTCTCCCCCTTTGACATCAATTGCAAAGGTAACCATGACCTTTCCATATACACGCTCTGAACCACATATCTGCACATCTGACTACTCCCCCTAAGTAGCAGCCACAAAAACATCAATCCAAATCAGAATATATCAATGTAGCTCACAGATTGATGCAAGTAAAAGAATCTTTTAGTTCTTATCAGGAGGGGTAATTACAGTCCCTAGCGTTCCTCTAAGATACTCAAAACTATCCTTTGGAAATGGCTTAGTAAAGATGTCTGTAATCTGTTCTTTGGTAGGCACATACTCCAAACTGACTTCTTTCTCATTCACTTTCTCCCTCAAGAAGTGAAACTTGATTGATATATGTTTAGTCTTAGAGTGTAGCACCAAATTCTTTGAATTAATAATTGCACTTGAATTGTCATAGTATATGGCAATAGGCTCTTCATATATCACCTTGATATCTTTCAACATTTGTTTCATCCATATCACTTGAGTACAATTATTTGCAGCAGTAATAAATTATGCTTTAGCGGTAGATAAAGAAATGGAATTCTACTTTTTGCTCAACCAGGACACCAAATTCTTCCCTAGGAAGAAAGCACCACCACTAGTACTTTTCCGGTCATCTACATCTCCAGTACAATCTGCTTCAATATATGCACTCAAAGTGAGATCATCATCCTTTGGATACCAAATTCCAAAGTCAACTATTTCTTTCAGATATTTGAAGATTCTCTTAATAGCAGTATGTGATTCTTTTGGATCAACCTAAAATCTAGCAACCATACATACACCATTCATACAATCTGGTCTAGTCTAGGTTAAATAGAGCAATCCATTGATCATTGACCTGTATCTAGTTTGATTCACCTTAGGAGAATCATCATTCTATGTTAGCTTGCATCCGGTCACCATGGGAGTACCAACAGGCTTTGATTCTTCCATCCCAAATTTCTTTAGTAGATCTCTCACATATTTGGACTAAGATATGAAAATTCCCTTGTCTAACTGGGTAACTTGCAATCCCGGAAAGAACTTCATCTCTCCAATCATACTCATCTCAAATTCACCCTTCATCTCATCAGCAAACTTCATACATAGATTGTCATCTCCTCCAAAAATGATGTCATCAACAAAGACTTCTATAATTAACTCTTTATCATGATCCAATTTGAAATATAAGTTGCTATCAACAGTACCTTTAGTTAATCCAAGCTTCAGTAAGTATTTGTCTAATCTAGCATACCAGGCTCTGTGGGCTTGCTTAAGTCCATATAGAGCTTTCTTCAAGTGTCAAACCATATATTCCTTGTCAGTTAGCTGAAATCCATTTGGTTGTTCAATGTATACTTCTTCTTCTAGTTCTCCATTCATAAATGTTGACTTCACATCCATTTGATAGACTCTATAGTTCTTGTATGCAGCATAAGCAAGAAATAATCTAACAGCTTCGATTTTGGGAACAGGGGAAAAAGTTTATTCAAAATCAACACCTTCCATTTGAGAATACCCTGTACATACTAGTCTTGCTTTATTTTGGACCACTTCACCTTGTTCATTTAGCTTGTTCCTAAACGCCCATTTAGTACCAATCACATTTTTGTCTTTAGGTCTAGGAGCTAGTTTCCATGTGTCATTTTCAATTTGTGTTAGCTCTTCCTTCATAGCTTCCATCTAGTGTTCATCTTGGCAAGCTTCAGTGACATTTTTGGGTTCAATCTTGGAAATCAGGTAATACTCTTCTGCAATCTTTCTTCTAGTTTGCACTCCTTTATTCTTATCTCCTATAATTTGACTTTCAGAATGATTTAGCTTTACATACCTTAGAGTTTTGGGACTTCCACGATCTTCTGGTTCTTCTATTCTTTCTTTTGTGCTTGCACTTGTTTGTACTTCCCGATTTACTTGATTTACTGGAACATACGAAATCATCTGAAGTTGATTTGGTGTCTGAAATTTTTTCTTTTGTTTGTATTGTCTTCATTTGAATCATACCTGTTGGAATTATGTGCCTCAATCTCATAGGTTGAAACCTTTGAAAGAGCCAAGTCGGTGTGACATCTTTTCTATCTGGCCAACTAGTAGTTGTGTAACCTTGTGAAATGTTCAGGTCGCTGAGACCTTGTTGCAATCTTGCCGAATGGAGCCTATCGCTATGACATGTTGATCGTTGTGATAGTTTCTATCTCTCACTGCTCGGGGAGATCTCTGGCCAATAGTTTAGTTCCTTGTGATGGTCAGGGAGATTCATAGCGACTGGAGTCATCGGAGTAACTCATATGCTTCAGTATGAAGTCTTATCGATATGGAAAGTCTCGCTGAAATATTTACATTCGAAGTCATCAGGGAGGCCCTTGGCCAAAATGCTTGCTTTGGTATGAAGTCTTATCGATATGGAAAGTCTCGCCGATAGTTATGTACTCAGAGTCATCAGAGTAACACATAAGGGTTCGGTAAGAACTCTTGGCAATGGGTGTTAGTCTCACCGATGTTGTGGGATGTTGTCGGTATGACTCCTGGTGAAGGATGATCTCAGGGTGACTTGAAGACTTCGGTATTACCTCTCAGCGATAGTGGTAAGTCTTGCCGATGGTTGTTCATTTCGCTATAACTTGAAGACTTCGGTATGATCTCTTGGCGAATAGCGGTAGTCTTGCCGATGGGAATGCTGAGGTCGATGTGACTCTTGGACATCAATATGACTTTTGTTGAAAGATCTTCACAAGGTGGACTTGCATTTGGTATAATTTCTTGCCGATGGAGACAACTCTTAGCGATAATGACAATCAGACTTGTGGCATCAGGGAGACATGATTAGTGTCTCACCGACATGCGAATAAGGTTTGAATGCCTTTGACTAGATGATTGTCCTACGTGGTGAGTCTACAACTAATCAGAGAAGCCGAATGGGAACCGTTGGAAGTTAGTTTGTTGTGGTCATTCTGTGAGGAAGTTCAACAAACCAGTGATGACATGGATATACTCAGAGATTGAAGATTGTGATCGGTTCAATCTACAGTTCGACAGATGGATTATTAATGAATAGTGTTGTGAGTGGGTCGGTGTATGATCAGTGTGTGTGATTATAACTCAGAAAGCATTTTAACTTGAATATTCTGTACAAGTTTGATCATTGTGAATGTTGTTGTAAATTGACATTAGAGAGAGTGAAGCCCGTACTCTGTATGTAATTTCATTACTGTAATACAAAGGGGTTTTCCTTGGTGTGGTGGTTTTTTCTTCCCTAAGGGTTTTCCCACATAAATTTGGTGTTCATCTGTGTATGTTCATTTCTTTGTTTATGCTATTTCTTTCAAGTGTATCTTAATTGGACTGTAATTTAAAATTTAAAAGTATCTCTGCATTCTTCCCTGAGGTTTTGACGTTAGGAGAGTTGTTTCCGCACCTTAGATTTCCTTACAAGTGGTATCAGAGCCTGGCCAGTTGTGTTATCCTTGTGGGTACGTTGGGTTTTTTTGTGTCAATTTTGTTCAGTGGGAGTCTTGTAGAAGTTTGGTAATTTGAATTACAGGTTAAGATGGCAAGCACATCTGGGAAGATTGAAATTGAGAAATTCAATGGCAGCAATTTTGAGTTGTGGAAACTCAAAATGGAAGATTTTTTGGTTGATCGTAATATGTGGCTTTTTGTGTCTGGAAAGAAGCCTATAGGCATGAAGCAAGAGGATTGGGACCTTGCAGATAGAAAATCAAAGGGGCTAATAAGGCTTTGTTTAGCACACTCTGTTCTTTTGAATGTTCATGAAGGAAAGACTGCATCTTCCTTGTGGAAAAGACCGGTAGCTATTTATTAGGGCAAGTCTTTGGTGAATAAATTGTTCTTGAGGAAGAAGCTGTACTCTTTGAGAATGCGGGAGGGAGGGTTTGTTGCTGATCATTTGAACGAATTCAACATGTTGATTGCACAGTTAACATCTGTGGGTGTGAAGATTGATGAAGAAGATCGATGTATGTTGTTATTATGTTTTTTGCCAGATTCTTGGGATCACCTGGTGATGGCTATTGGGAGTACGACATCCACTTTTAAGATAGAAGATGTTATTGCTTTTTTGTTATCAGAAGAGATGAGAAGGAAATCTTCTGAGATGGCGAAGGAGGCTCTTGCTGTTAGAGGTAGATGAAAGAAAAAGGAAAGAAGAAGGACAAGAAGTCTAAATTGAAATTAGAGGGGAGATCAAAGTCTCATGGCAAGAAGTCCAAGGTGAAGTGCTAGAATTGTGGGCAACATGGTCATGTCTGAAAGGATTGTAAAGAGGAGAAAAAGAAGAAGAAGAATTATTCTGATAATGATTCTTCTCAGAGTGATGTAGACGCCTTCATTGCAGCCTTGGCTACACAGGCATCAGATGATGTCTGGCTAATTGATTCTGTAGCATCTTTCTACATGACATCTCATAGAGACTGGTTCACGAAGTATGAAGAATACAATGGTGGAAAGGTGTATTTGGCAAGTGATTCATCTTTGGAAATTGTTGGCCGTGGGAGAGTCAGAATTCAATTCCTTGATGGAAGAGTGAAGGGAATCAATGATATTATGCACATACCAGGTCTGGCTCGAAATCTACTTTTTGTTAGTAAGTTGAATGATATTGGAGTACAAGTCACGTTCTCTGGAAATGGTTGTAAGATGAATAGAGGCTCAATGGTGCTAGCAAGGGATGCTCATATTGGTACCTTGTATAAGCTGGATGCACATGTTGTTCAATACAATAGTGTCTCTGTAAAGTCACAGAAAGCTACTCATGGAGGAAAAGAGCGAAAAGTTCTTGATTGTGTAAACTCTATGGAAGTTAAACTTCTAGCAGAAAAGACTATGCTCTGGCATCATAGGCTAGGCCACATTGGTGAGAAAGGTTTAAAAACCTTGAAGAATAAAAACCTGGTTGAAGGGCTTGATGATTGTAACCTTGAATTCAAATTCTGTGAACATTGTATATATGGAAAACAACACAGTGTTTCATTTTATTCCAGTCCTCACAAATCTTCTAGTTTGCTTGATTATATTCATTCTGATGTTTTTGGTCCAGTGAATGTTCCTTCTTTGTCTAAGTCAAGGTACTATGTATCGTTCATTGATGCTTATTTGAGAAGAGCATTTGTTTATTTTTTGAAAAGTAAATCAAAAGTGTTTAGTTGGTTTAAGGAATTTAAGAACCTTGTAGAAAATCAGACTAGAAGAAAAATAAAATGTTTAAGGATTGATAATGGCAGTGAATTTTGTTCTGATGATTTCGAGAGGTACTGTAAAGATCATGGAATTAAAAGATATAAAACTACACCTTACACTCCGCAACAAAATGGAGTTGCAGAAAGGTTCAATAGGACAGTGATGGAAAGAGCACAAAGTATGCTGAGTAGTGCTGGCTTGGAGGAGAAGTTCTGGGCTGAGGCAGTTGCTACAACATGTTACTTGATAAACCATTCTCCTAATTCTGCTCTTGTTGAGAAAACACCTTTTGAAGCATGGTCTAGTAAGAAGCCCTCTTTAAGGCATATTCATGTTTTTGGTTGTGAGGCATATGCATATTTTCCGAATGAGAAAAGATTTAAATTGGAGAACAAGGATGTTAAATGTATTTTTATAGGCTATAGTGCTGGAATAAAAGGATACAAGCTTTGGAATCCTGATACGGAGAAGGTTCTATACAACAGAAGTGTTATCTTTCGTGAGCTAAAGCCTTCTACCTTGGATTTGCAGTCAGAGACAAAGTCAAAAAACAAGAAGGATGTAGTTGAAATTCTTCCTACACCAGATAAAGAGGAATTGAAAATTCAAAATGTACCTGAAACTGAGGAGAGCTCAAGCAGTTCTAAGAGTTTTGAAGAAGAAGAACAACCTCAGCCTCAACAATTGAGGAGGTCAACTCGTGAAAGAAAGCAACCTAATAGGTATGGGTTATCTTTGATAGATTCTACTTGTTCCTATGCTTTAATTTCTAGCACTGATGAGCCTAGGACTATAAAAGAGGCAATTAGAATGTTTGATTCAAACTCTTGGTTGGAAGCCATGAATGAAGAAATGGCATCATTAGAAAAGAATGATACTTTGAGTTTGGTCCTTGCCCGGCGAAAATTTGTGGGTTGCAAATGGGTATTTAAAAACAAAAGATTTGGATGGCGTGTGGAAAAGTATAAAGCAAGGTTGGTTGGAAAGGGTTATTCCAAGGTAGATGGAATTGATTATGGGGAGATTTTTCTCCTATAGCTAAGTTGACATCTATAGATTCCTTTTGTCACTTGTACAGCATGACTTAGAGGTTGAACAGATGGATGTGAAGACAACATTTCTTCATGGTGATCTTGAAGAAGAAATTTATATGTCCCAGCCTAAGTACTTTGTGGAGAAAGGTAAAGAAAAACTGGTTTGCAAGTTGAAAAAATCTCTGTATGGTTTCAATCAGTCTCCTAGAATGTGGTACCAAAATTTTGACACTGTTGTTTTGTCATTGGGATTTGTAAGATCAAAATATGATCATTGTGTCTATTACAAAGTTGAAAGTGATCAAGTTCTTATTATTGCTCTCTATGTTGATGACATACTGCTCATAGGCAATAGTAAGTTAATGATTTCTGATCTTAAGTCTCAGTTGTCTGCAAAGTTTGAAATGAAAGATCTTGGTGCAGCTAGGTATATTCTGGGGATGTAAATAACCAGGGACAGGAAGAATAGAAAACTTTGGCTCAGTCAGAGTATGTATATCAAGATTGTTCTAGAGAGATTTTGCATGAATGATTATAAGCAACTAGTTGTTCCAGTTTTGTAGGGAATGAAGCTATCTGTTGAAGACTGTCCAAAATCTCCTACTAAGATGGAGGACATGACCAGTGTACCTTATGCTAGTGCAGTTGGAAGTCTTATGTATGCAATGGTCTGTACAAGGCCAGACATTGCCCAAGCAGTGGGAGTACTTAGTCGGTTTATGGCTAATCCTGGAAGGACACATTGGTATGCTGTGAAAAGATTATTCAGATATTTGAAGGGCACTTCAGAATATGCTTTGTGTTACCATGGGAACTTGGTTGAATCACAGAGGACTCTCAGTATTTGAGGCTATGTGGATTTTGAGTGGGTAGGGGACATTGACAGCAGAAGATCCACCAGTGGATATATCTTCATGATGAATGGTGGTGCAATGAGTTGGATGAGTAAGTGGCAGGCTGTAGTCACTTTGTCCACTACAGAGGCATAATACATGGTAGCAACACACGCTTGTAAAAAAGCAATCTGGTTAAAACGTTTGTGTTCTAACATTGGTTTTGATGTAGGGCAGATAAAAATTTACTATGACAGTCAGAGTGCTATTTGTTTGGCAAAGAATCCTACTTTCCATGCCAGGATGAAACATATAGATGTAAAGTATCAATTTGTACGAGATATAGTGGAGGATGGAAAGGTCTCGTTAGAAAAAGTGGATACTCTGGAGAATGTTGCAGATGCATTGATGAAGCCAGTGAACACAGACAAGTTTAGGTGGTGTGCCAGTTCGATGGGCCTTAGTGCCCATGAATTTCAATAATTTTGTTGTGCTTTGGAGGTGCCTGTGTGATCTTCATCAAGTGGGAGATTGTTGGAGTTATGTGCCTCAATCTCACAGGCTGAAACCTCTGAAAGAGCCAAGTCAGTGTGACATCTTTTCTATCTGGCTGACTAGCAGTTGTGCAACCTTGTGAAATGTTCAGGTCTATGAGACCTTGTTATAGTCTTGCCAAATGGAGCCTATCACTGTGACATGTTGATCGCTATGATAGATTCTATCTCTCACCGCTCAGGGAGATCTTTGGGCGACAGTTTATTTCCTTGTGATGATCGGGGAGATTCATAGCGACTGGATTCATCAGAGTAACTCATATGCTTCGGTATGAAGTCTTATCGATATGGAAAGTCTCACTGAAAGCTTTACATTTGAAGTCATCGGGGAGACCCTTGGCCGAAAGGCTTGCTTCGGTATGAAGTCTTATCGATATGGAAAGTATCACCGATAGTTATGTACTCGGAGTCATTGGAGTAACACATAAGGGTTCGGTAAGAACTCTTGGCGATAGGTGTTAGTCTCACCGATGTTGTGGGATGTTGTCGGTATGACTCCTGGTGAAGGATGATCTCGGGGTGACTTGAAGACTTCGGTATTACCTCTCAACGATAGCAGTAAGTCTTGCCGACGATTGTTCATTTCGTTATAACTTGAAGACTTCGGTATTATCTCTTGGCTAATAGCGGTAGTCTTACCGATGCGAATGTTGAGGTTGATGTGACTCTTGGACATTGATATGACTCTCATTGATAGCTGAACTCTTGCTGATAGATCTTCACAAGGTGGACTTGCATTCGGTATAATGTCTTGTCGATGGAGATGACTCTTAGTGATAATGACAATCGGACTTGTGGCATTGGGGAGACACGATTAGTGTCTCACTGACATGCGAATAAGGTTTGAACGCCTTTGAAAAGATGACTATCCTACATGATGAGTCTACAACCAATCAGAGAAGCCGAATGGGAACTATTGGAAGTTAGTTTGTTGTGGTTGTTCTGTGAGGAAGTTCAACAGACCAGTGATGACATGGATATACTCAGAGATTGAAGATTGTGATCGGTTCAATCTACAGTTCGACGGATGGATTATTGATGAACGGTGTTGTGAGCGGGTCGGTGTATGATCAGTATGTGTGATTGTAATTCAGAAAGCATTGTAACTTGAATATTCTATACAAGGTTGATCATTGTGAATGTTGCTATAAATTGACATCAGAGAGAGTGAAGCCCGTACTCTATATGTAATTTCATTACTGTAATACAAAGGGGTTTTTCTCTCATAAGGGTTTTCCCACGTAAATCTGGTGTTCATCTGTGTATGTTCATTTCTCTATTTCTGATATTTCTTTCAAGTGTATCTTAATTGGACTGTAATTGAAAATTTAAAAGTATCTTTGCATTCTTCCCCGAGGTTTTGACCTTAGGAGAGTTGTTTCCGCACCTTAGCTTTCCTTACAATATCCACAATATTTGGATGACTTAGTAGAATCCTCATCAACTTTGACATTTGCACTCTCAAACATCTTTCTCAGTGTTCTGTTATAGCATTAGTAGACCTTTCTTTTAGTAGAGTAACCTAAAAGGATTCCTTCATCGCTTCTTGCAACAAACTTTCCTATATCATCATCTCTCTTTATATAACATTTGCTTGCAAAGATCTTGAAATATTTAATAGTAGGCTTATAACCAAACCATAGCTCAAAGGGGTCTTACCAGAATTACCATTAATATTTACCTGATTTAAAGTATACAAAGCAATGCTTACAGCTTCACTCTAATAGATCTGGGGCACATTTCCTTCTATCATCATTGTTCTAGCAGCATCCAAAATTGTTCTATTCTTTCTTTCTACAACTCCATTTTGTTGAGGGGTTTGGGGAGCAGATAACTGTCTTATGATTCCATGTTCTTCACAAAAGATTTGAACTCACCACCTTTGTTAGATCTCAAACACTTGACTTTTAGACCTTTCTCATTCTCTTCCATAGCCTTGAAACTTTTGAACTTTTCCAGTGCTTCACATTTTTCTCTTAAGGAAACCCATATCATTCTAGAGTAATCATCAATAATCAACATAAAGTACCTTTCTCCATGAATACTTATGACTCTGGAGGGACCACAGAGGTTAGTATGTAGTAGCTCCAACAAATCATTTGAATGAAATTGTTTCCTCTATAAGGAGACTCTAGTATGTTTACCCATTTGACACTCCTTACAAATTGTGTTAGCAGGCTTCACTAACTTAGGTAGATCTTTTACTGCTTGAGTGGAACTTACCTTAACAATTTTATCAAAATTTACATGACACAACCTCCTATGCCACAACCAACTTTCATTTACTTGAGCAATTAAACAACTCCCACTTCTAGTTTTGAAATATATGAAGAATGATAAGGTTACTGACGTGACAGGCTTGAAATGGGACAAAAGAGAAATGACGATAGATGATATTTCTGTAGTAGATGCAAAATTTGCATCAATGGTTATCAGTTATAAGATTTATCACTCAAGCTAAGAGAATTCAGTATTCGGTACAACTATCTACGTACCATATGAAATGGTCAAACAAAATGTAGACTATGATTTATGTGAACTGCTTAGAAGCCAGTTAATGGAGAATTTGGGAAAAATAAAAAAGGATAAGAAGAACACATTCAATTATGGTAATTTGCTAATATGTTTGTTTTTCTACTTCTTAGGTGAGGTACCAGGAGTTGGTAAAGTTCAATGGTGTAATGATATGCCGGTAGTTGTTCAGATATGGAATATGTTATGTGGATTGGGTGATCGATAAACCCACAATACAATCCTTTGGGGATACTTTAAAAGTTTTCAAAATCTGATGCACACCAGAGAAAGAATTCCTGCCACAATAGTGGAATAGTATAAAGACACTATTTGCTTCATGGTAGACATTGACCAGTGCCATATGGAAGCTGTTGATCGTAGAACAGTTTGGATCATACCTATGGGTTATGAAGTAGATGAGAACATTTTGAGGATGTATGCAAAACACCTGCTAAATTCAGCACTTGATCAGGGAGAAGAAAGGTTTGGTACTTATGCAGAGAAAAGCTTGTAGGTTCATTCAGAATTGAAAAAGCTCATGATAGTCAAAAGGGTAAGAAAAGAGATAGAAGCTCTTGCAGAGAGTTTTGGAATCCCTGTGCATAAACTAAAAGAAGTGAGGAGGCAAAGAGAAGAAGCTAAAGCAACTAAGGAGAAAGAAAAAGAAGAATCAGCTGGTCTGGGAACATCTCCTGCTCACACTAGAAGTTCCTCTGCAGCTTAGTCAAATCAAGTTGAGGCTTCCAAAAAAAGAAAAAAGAATAAAAGCACAAGAGCTTACAAAGTTGTGTTTGTAGATGAAGAGGAAGAAACTGATTTAGAAGAAGTAGTAAGGGAGATAAAGGCTATTGGTACACAGGTTGTCAAATTGAATAAGAGAAAATCTTCTGGCAAAGGAGAAGAAACAAAGAAAAAGGCCAAAATTGACAAGACCAGTATGTCTGTTGAGGAAGTTGAGAATGCAGCAGTGAAAGATGGAAATCTCAAGCCACTATGTGATTGGTATGAGACCTTTAATGAATCCGGTAAGAGAACTCTTGAAGAAGCAACAATAAAGCATATGAATGCTTTCACTAAAGCTCTTGTTGAAATCATGTCTGGTTTTCCTACAAGTCTGTATAATGCTTTGGAGTCCAAGAGATCGAGTGCCTTATCAGAAGAAGAAAATTTGAGGAAGAGAGTCCTAGTTGATTTATGCCCATAAATGACAATTGAAGAAATGGATTTATTCCTTGAAAAAGCTAAAAGGGAATTTAAGAGAAAAACAAGAATAAATAAACTCATGATTGATGAAACTAACGCTATTGTTAGTGAAACTAAAGAAATTTTGGAAGAACTTTTGTCAAGGGATAAGATTAACATTAAGGAAATCAATACTGAAAATGTTCAAGGAAATGAGGAAGTGAATGAATTAGAAGAAGAAAATGTGAATGAGGAGAACATGAATGAGTCCGATCCTCTAGAATTTGAGGATATTCTAACTTCTCCTAGTGTGGAAAATACAGACACATGTTGTAACTAAGGTTCCTGTTGAGGTATTAGCTGAAGAAAAAGAGGTGCATACTGAAGAAGCTAAAATTCCTAAAGTCAATCCTGAAGCAAAATCCAAGGTTGAAGAAAATGGATCAAGAAATCAAAATAGAGGAAGTAAAGGAATCTCTATTGGAGCAACAAGATGAGTCAGATCCTAAGTTAGATGAAATTTCAATTAACCTATCCACTTTGTCTCCAATTCAGATGATGAAGATCGCTAAAATTTCTCAAGCCAAAGCTAGTGAGAGGATACTGAAATCTCACATAGAGGACAGTGAACTGCTAAAGCTTGCATCTAGAGTTTTATAGAAAATAATGCCTACTTATGTTGTGGACCCATCAGGTTCCTCCTCTAGTGAGTTAAAAAAGATAATAAATTATGTAGATTCTCATTTTGAATCTTTTGAGAAATCAACTTTGGTTAAAGTGGAAAAGGAGTTCTAGGAGAAGAGAGTTGGTAGCCTAAATGAACTAATTGCCAAAGAAAAAGCCCTGTTAGGCACTTGCACAAAAAATATTCAAGGTACTATGTATAAAGGAGGAAAAGTGTACAAATCTTACTTGGTATTGTCAAAATTTACTAAAGGAAATGAGAAGAAGAAAGTGAAAGCCATTGAACAACAGTTGGTCACTATTTCCAACACTTTTGACACGTTAGTTGGTAGTGTTTGTAATCAATAAAGTCAGGTAATTTCTTTGCTCAACCAAATAAAGAGTCTGAAACTTGAAAATGAAAGGATTATTGGCAGAGTATGTGAAATTAGGGGACTAATATGTCCAAAGATTGAGATAATGGTGAATGCTCTGAAGGAAGATAAAGATGCTATGACCAGTCCTGATCTGGTAAGTCTCGAAGCAGCAAAAACTGTCATATCTACTTTGTGGTCATATAACCATTTTGGAGAGTTTGAGAAGTGTCTAGGAATCAAACTTAAGTGGACTGAAGAATAGCTTTGTAGACGTCTTCAAATTTTTGTAAGTCTCAATGGTTTTGCAATTTTGGATTCCCTAATTTTGTCATTGATGTCAAAGAGGGAGAGAGTGCAGTGAAAAATGCCTTGAAATTCTTAGGGGGAGCAGTATTCTAAATTCTGGCAGTGTACTTACCAGTTTTGACACTTAGTCATTTTTTACTAAGTGTTGCCATCAATTCCAAAGGGGGATATTGTTAGCATATGGATTCCATTGTTGTCATTGATGGCAACTGAAGTCATCTTCATGGTCCACATATCTGTATCTAGTCATACCGGTAGATAAAGTGAAATATTGTGTGTTACCGGTAGAATATTTGAAGAATAGGGTATTCGGTCAGTCAGTTAATCTATCTACTTCACCAGATCATCATTTTTTGTTGTGGACCTCTGGGATTGCTTGTTGAGCATGTATATTATCTTATTACTAAATTTTGTGGTGTTGCATTAGTTGTAGTATGAGCTTGGAGGTCTGGTAGGATGTTTTCTGTCTACTCGCTCGTTGTAGCCAACTCAGTGAATGTGGTGCATTGTGGATGTGTAAAGTAAAATTATTTAAAATGTTTTTATGTTAAAATATTTAATTATGGGTCCTAGCTTTAGTCTAGCTGACTTGTTTGGGTGTGCATCAAAATTGTTCATGTTTTGGGCCGATAGTTGATAATATTTCCAAGTTTTATTAAGGCCAACCTATATCGACTTGATCTCTAGATGTGGATATATATAAGAGATTCAATATATCATTTGATTTATGAAAAAGGGAAGTGTGGTAGTGTGTTGTGATCATTAGGAACAACAATTAGGTGATTATGAAAAGTTTCACTTGTGCATTAAGAATTTTGCAATGCGTTTTTGTGTAGAGCAGAGCAGAATTGTTGAATCAGTCAGAAGGACCGAAGATTATTTACAGAGCTTAATTGAAAATGTAATCAAGCATTGTTGATTCTATTTCATCAGTTCATTCTTTTGGATCTATTCCAAATCATTGTAGGGTAGTGAGCCCATCTTTTTTGAGCAGTGAGCTCTAGGTAGTGAGCCTGAATGCAAGTGCATTCCCATTTTGTACTTTTCATTTTGGGTATACTCAAACTATATTGTGGACTGGCCATCCATCGTGGTTTTCCCCTAACAAGGTTTCCATGTAAAAAAATTCTTGGTGTTCTCTGTCTCTCTAATGTGTTAATTGCTTATGGTTAATTTCTTATTCATCAGATCTGAGATTAAGTAAAGTTTGAAAAGTTCATTATTTTGTGACAACTGATTCCCCCCCCCTCAGTTGTTTGTCCTTTTTTTTCCAACAACCTCATTCATGGCCCATCCGTACATCTCTATGGGGACTATGGCATGTCCATGCGCCTACTACACTACTTCCTCCAACTATTGGTGATGACCTATCTCAAGAGCCAAACTAAGATCTGCATCTTGTCTCATATGGCCCTCCTATGCCACCTCCTATCTCGCTTGATCCCTCTCCTAGGTCAGGTCCTATATCTGATCCTGCGCCTAATGTAGATGTATCAAATGCTAAATTTGTGCCTGCAATGCTCCTATTTGTTTGTCCTTAGAATGGGGACCTGGTGCTGGCTACTGTGGAGGCTACTAGGGTGGTTGTTGTGGTTCCCTCTATCTCACCAATGATACTAGGGGTGAAACCTAACCATCATGCCCATCATGCCCATCCTGCCCATCTTAGGGCTACTAAGGTGGTTTTTGTGGTACCTATCCAATTTGGGGCCCTCTAACCCATCCCCTGCCCACTATTGGGACTATAGGCAATGTCAATATGACAGGAGCATGGGCCTACCAATATGCGTCATAATCCTGTGTAGTACTTGCATCTAGGGGACCATCGAAGGAGATCCACAACTACATGACCAATTGGCTAAAATCATCAATTGCTACCTAGGGTTGGATCTACTACCCCCAAGCTGTCTCTCATGCTCTCTAGGAAAAGATAGCTTTGTATGCTAAATTAGGTGTATCTTGCACCTTCTTGAACTACCGAGCAACCCTGTTAGGGAGATGCTCATGCCCCTACATATATCTAGTTTGATGATAATAGAATAATTGCTCATCATCATCATGCCACTTGTGATAATGGAGCCAAGGCCTCCATCAGAAAACTATCATCTCATCGATAACCTGCCTCCAGTACGGGATGCTAGTGATACCTATGTAGTGGAGGGTAGTCATCCCCCCATATCTATAGACTGTGGGATCATCACGGTCTATTTTCACAATTGTTATGGTGGGCCTCAGTACCGCTATTTTCTCATATGCCTAGACATGAAGAAGTTTCACCCTAGCTACAATGTTGTGGACCCTACACTATACTACCTAATGCATGTCATGATACAATGAGGAAAGGAAAACTAGCCCCCATGCATATACGGTCATCTCCTCCATCATCTAAGATCAAATGATGCCCCATCGAATGCTACATCCCTGTGCTCATTTGTCAGGAACAAGGACTTCCAAGATCAGTGCACCCATGAATAATGTCAACTCTGGGGCAATCCCCTCATAACGATCCAGGTTGAGCTGCCCACTCTCTACCTCATATTGGTCAACTCTGAGCAAATAGAAAATGGCATTGCCACCAGCCTTGACATCGTAGATAATCTTCTCATTGTGTATGGGGATCCATAGGATCTACCATATGTCCTCCAAGGTAATTCCGGCTATTGAAAATGGAGGTAATTATGTAGCTTAATACTTTGTAAAACTATGAGATTGTATATTTAATTAAGTGTTCTTTGTTAACAATTTTTTTGTATTTGATTATCTGTTTAGATTCATTATTACCAATTTCAGAAGTAGAGAAAATATTGTAGAAGAATAAGACCAGAAGATAGAAGTGACACAACATATACGTGGAGAAACCCTTTCAGGAAAAAACTCCACCACTAGAATCAATAGTGCTTGTACTATTTAACCTTAGAAAAATATTACAATAACACTGTATCAATCCTTGATTGAGATGCTTCTTTTTCCTTCAAAAATTATTCTTCACAACCTACAATAAACTCTCATGTGTCCAAGCATGAATCCCCACATCCTATGCCATGCTTCACAAAATTACTCTCTTCAACTTGCTGCAATAAATAGACAATAATGAGCCTTGTAAACTCCAAAGAGTTTACAATTACAAAGCACAATGCTTATCTCACAAAACTGATGCCTGTTCTTTGCAAGTAGAGTTCTACCATGAAGAACAATGTCAAAACAAGTCCTTCATCCATTTGGGTGTCCCAAACTGAAGTCATAACTCAACGTTGATTCTGAAGATATCTTGTAAGCTTATCCTCAAATTTGGCGCCCAAGAATAGGCCCACTTAACTCAGCCTTATAAAATATCTTATCATGCAAAAGTGTTAACTCCAAGATGCCAACTTGGGTGCCCAAGGTGGGTCTGATTCAATCTTTGTTAATTGAAACATATCTCTCCATCAATTCATGCAAATATAATGCATGATTGATCATCCCTTGTTAACTAAAAGTAGTCGCCTGTTATCTGTCATGCAACTCAAGTAATTAGTCATGCATTCCAAGTCAACTGAAGTCAACTAGCATTCAACTGAAACTAACTATATGCAACTGAAGATAACTAAACCATAACTAAACTAAACTAAACTAAACTGAATTGATACTGAACTGAACTAAACTCCATGCATTTAAACATCAATCCCTAACTTCTAGGATCTTTACATGTATTACTGAAATGTTATCTTTTTCTCCAAATAGTTAACTTAACTCAAGGTGGGTTCCACCTTCCATGTGGAAACCCCATGCATTAATATTTTTTAGGAGCTCTTCATGGGCATCCCCACATGTTCCTATTATTTATAATTGATTACAAATGTCAATTAACATGTTTATTTCATTCAAATTTAATGTCTTTCTAATCCTAGTGTTGGGGAGCATTTTGCAAGGACTTAGGAGATACATGAAATAATGTTTAGTATTACAATTAAATGGCATCCTATTCCCAACAGTGGCCTTCCTTGTCAATAAATGGAATGATGATGTCTCGCTCCACCATCTCTCAACCAATGTTGTCATCATAGCTAGGTGCGTCTGAATTGCAGGCATCTACACCACATGGCCGAATCTGATCGAGCCCAAGAAATATAGTGCATCATCACTCAAGTGCCTCACTTGATGCAATATCTGACCCCTATGCTCCTTCGAGTGGAGCATGTGAAGGATCTCCTACATTCAAAATTCCCACGACGTCAAATTTTATCAACCTAGCATAATTTTGAATAATAAAAAACCATAAATTGCAAAGGCAAGCCGACTTTTACAAAGGTGGCACTCTATGTTATCACAAAGGCGACACTATATTCATAAGTGGTGCCATATTGTAAAGGAAAATCCAAATTTAGGGGTGACACTATAACCTTTCGAGCCCACACAACACTCCACCACATAGGGGGATTAAGATTCAAGCGCAATGCTCTACCCCTCCTAGGTCATGCAACAATATTTTATAAAGGCGGGTTGGCATTCCATGCATGACCCTGAGACCTTACAATGCCACATGGTGCTATGCTACAAAGGCGGGTTGACATCAACAAAAATGACACCGATAGACTCATTTGAGATGCCCTAGAGCCAGTTTTAGCCAACCTAGTTGGACCCTAATAAATGCACTTAAAATGTGAAAAATGAGAAAAGTTTCAAATTGGGTATCGAGGGTCCTCCATCCTAAGGCTATTGGAACTCTCGAACCTACTCCATCTAATGCCTGGGAAGCACATGAGCCACCATTTTTTCAGCACCTCAGAGGAAAATGACTAGAAATCTAGAAGGTTGAGTGCATAAATGATTTGAAAATGACCCCTACCCTTCTATTTGTGCTAGAATTTTAGGGTTTTTGATGGTATTTTTAGAGTTTGTGAGCTCGTTAATCTGTTTTTTCCTAACAAAGCCTATTTTGGCTCATTCTCGTTGTTGTGAGCCCATTTTCACATCCTATAGGCTAGTTTCTGTCTAAATCATTGTTAAATATTTTTCGCGAGCTCGACCTAAAATTTAAATTTTCACCTGATCTCTCAAGGGGGCATTGTAGTAGTGTAATTACTTCCATTGGGGCAGAAATAGGGCATCCAAAAAATTAGTAAATTTTTGAATTTTGATATCGACAGTGTTATTCTTTAAACCAATGCAATAGGTACCTCGCTTCAAAGATGGGGAAAATATAGACACTTAAATAATCCCGATTGATATTATGCATCTGATTCTGATAAATTAACACCATTTCCTCCTAAATCACTTCAGACTAACCAATTAATTAAATAATCAACATTATTTAGTTAAATTCATCATTCTACTATTAATCAAATAATTAACTTTATTAATTCACTTTTCTTCTAACTAATGTTCATCATATTTAATTAAATCAAATCATTTAATTAAATCCCCCTAAAGTCCTCTCATTTGATTAAATAAATCAAATCAAATGTCACAATTTCCTAACCCATCCAAGTTAATTAATTCTAAATTAATTAACCTTAAGCCACTTTCTAATCATCATTAACAAATTCTCTAGCTTTTAACTCCTCAAGAGTTAAATCAACCCATGGTCAACTAACTAGGTTGCACATGCAATTCATCTTTTAATTATCTAATTACCCTATTTATCATCACAATGGCATATTCCTAAGAATATTCCTCCCAACTACCTCCTCATTCAATTTCCCTCCAAAGGTTTTAAATAACCTCTTACACATTCATAAATACGTCTTACATCAATTTACTCCTCTTACACTCTCAACAACATTCTCTTACATCTTTAGCCTTATTCATTTACTTCTTACAATCTTTCAAATCCTCAACCATTTTCATTTATTTCTCTTCCATCTCCTTTACTCTACACATTCCCCAAAATGGGCTCCATCCCCACCCAATAGAATTGTGACAAGTGTCACATTCCTATTGGCTCCCCTTTTATCCCATATTCACCAATTTATCTCATTCTTCAACCTTTGAGTCCTATAAGTAGAGGCTTCATCTACAAAATATAGATTTACAACTTGATGCATTCTTACTATAGGAATTTTCACTCATAGCATTCACCATTTTCTTCATATTTTGAGCTTGTTTCATCATCTTAGGTACTTGGAATCAACTACATCATTGGAGCCTATCAAAGGGATTGGGAAAGGGCTTCTTTCCACATAAAAGGAGCACCAATCCCCCTATGGGATGGAGGTTTAGTGGTTTTAATTGATTGCATGTTATCATTTAGCTTGTTTATGCTCTCATTTTCATGTTTTCATCTTAATTTCACTAAGAATCTCATAGGGAGTGCTTTGTTTTCATTTTCTAATTTGATTAACACTTGTTTTTTGTCTCTTGTTCGTTAATTGTAGATTAAGAACTCACAAATTAACCTATTTTTTTGTCCATTATAAGTGTATCTTTTTCCCTTTTTTCTTTAAATTGTCATAATAGTTTTAAAGGATTAAAGTTATTTAATATGGACAAAAGGATACAAAATTTTTGGTAATTAACCGATCATGAGTACTAATTTTGGTGGTACTATGAAAAGGGGTTTTTGGAGGCTAAAGGAACGAGTAATAAAGACTATCTAGAGGATCTTATGGTCTTTTTAGTTATCATATTTTAGTTTTTTTTTAGTCAATGGTCCGGTAATTAGGATTTGTAATTGGTTTTGGATTATTAAGAAAATAGTATGTCGTTGGCCACTTCATCTTTTTCTTAAATCAGTTTACTTGACTATAGTTGACTATATTTGGCCTTTAGAATAGTTGGTTTTTATGGATGAGGCTATGTATATGCCCATTCCTTCATATGAAAGACATATGTTATTATTATTATTTAAATTTGAAGCACTTATTCTAAGAGCTCGTGAAAACCTATGAATAACTCTTCAATCGACTAGTTGGAGGTAGGGCCCCCTCTTTAGTCAACTGATTGAATTTACATTTTGTTTTCTTGGTTTGTGAGTATATGCATTTTGATTAAGTTACCTTTACAAGTGTGAATTTTCTCATTTAATTTGTATGGTGATTCCTTTAGCTTTAAATTTGAATACACTACTATAGAGGACAATAAAAGATAGTAACTAAGAAACAATTATCAAGATTATATCCAAAAATAAAGTGACACGGATCATTTAACATACATGAATAGAGAATAAAATGTAGAACAACAACCATATGTGCACAATATAATACAATTTTATTCTTCTATTGCTTGATCTTGAATAATAATACAAAAATTCTAAGGTCAGATAATAGATTTGAATAGTTATCTTGAAACTGACTACAAAATTTCTACAAACCAATGAGAGCCTTTTAAGAAATATTTTGCACCACTACTCTATCTATGTATCTATTCATCTATGGAGAGGCTAATGGAAATTCCCTTTTATAGAACAAGGGAAGCATACAAGCACAAAACACTCTTCATCGCCAAAACAAAAACCCTAATAGGTGGCATCAAAATGTAACTTTAGAATATGGTCAAAGATCAAACTTGATCATGACAATCCTAGGTAATAAAAACCAAGCTACTTCAATAATGGTAATGGGTGCAACAACTTGATGAACTGAATGCTACAAGAGCTTCATGAAGATTTACCATATTAGAGGAAGATATGAGGTTGTAAATGCTCGATAATATTTTATTTGATCAGTTGCAGGTAGTAATGGTGTTGGTAAATGGAAACTATCCCTTGGGATTATGAAGGAGAAAAAAAAACCTCACCACCCACCAACGTTCGTGAAGATACTGTTCCCAATAGTGAAGAAACCCACTCGATGAAAGATGGGTGACATGGCACATTGGTGGTCCTTCTTCAAAATTTGTGTGAGTAGCTTGTGGAAAATCCCCATAGGGTGGCCACATGTACTCCTTCGGGCCGAATGACTGTGATATTTAAAAAGATCATGCAACCACTACGTGGCACCATTGTATACCTTTTAGCTAAAAGTAACCCACGATCTCCAAAATGATGCATCAGTATGACATGTGGTGGGGCTAATAACAAAAGCCGAAAAGATAAGAACCTTGAGGCCAAAAGAACAAGGAGGAAAAAATAAACATACTTAGAGCAAAAAATGCTCTAGAATTTCTGGTGACTCATAGGGGGCCTTTGCCTGCAAAGGCATGAACCCAGAGAGAAATAAACAACATAAAAAAGTAGAAAAGAAATTTGTGATCCCTTAGAGTTTGAGGAATGAAAAATGCATATATCCCCAGTCTTCATTAGAAGGCGAAGCCAGTGCGTGCAACATCTCGTAAGCTTGATCTAGGTTGAGTATCTCCTTAAAGAATACTCCTCCCCATTTTTATTTTGCAGCTCTAATGTGGAAGTAGAGCCAAGCCAAGGGGAGAAGTACCTTTTTCAATTTCTTCGATAGTAGGTGATGAGCTCAAATTTTGGAGTGTTGAGTGATCCCACTGCTTTATCTCTAACACTTCCTTGATCTGCTCCTCAGTAAATATTGCTTCATTAGGAAAAAATAGAGAGGGTAAACCTAATTAGATTAAAATTTTTGAACCCTCTCTCATTTTTCCAACCTTAGTTAATGCTAGCTTACTGTTCCTACTTCTCTAGGCGGCCTGGTTACACATGATGAACTCATTTTACTTTCTAGAAGCTGCTCTTTTGTCTGAAATCCTAGCGCTTTCTAGAGTCTCTTTAGTCACCTTATATAGCTTGATTATAAAATTACTTGACTCCATAGAATGGGGGGTGACTGTATGTAGGATTTGGTTGAATGCTGGGCCAACTTTAATGTTTAGCTCCTGGGCATCCACTATGAATCTTAGAGCTAGCTTTAGAGTTGTTGTTGCACCTTGATTCTTTCCCAATGGGAGGGATAAAATCATTGAAACATCGAGAGGGATTTAGTCCTCCGTGCCATGGTCAGTTCCTATTGGAACTAAGAATCTTTAGCCTTTATATCCTCCTTTAATAGATCAATTGTTTGAAGGACACTTGAAAAATCAGAATGCAATCATTCTACATCTCCATTGTGGGTCTACAGAGTGGACTCAATATCTTGATTTTCCTACTTCTCCTTATCAGTTTCTACCTGAGCCCTTCGGAGCTCCTCTTGGTGTTAGCTTTCTCAGTGTTGAAGATCCCTCAAGCTTTGTTCCTGGAGATTCGAGATGGCAGACAACTCCTACTGGGTTTTTTGCAATTCTTCCAGCCTATCTTCAAGCTACTTCTTTGTTATTTCCATAGCACCTCTTTCCTTTGTAACTTGAGATAAGGCATTAGCTAATTCTCCTTGTATTTCACTCTTCTGTTTTTTGAATTGCTTAGCTAGTTGCTTAATTTTTTCTACAAATTTAGACCATTTTCCTTGCATTTCCTGTAGCTCCTTTTACAATCCTTCACATTTATTGTCCTATTGGCCTGATATGTTGGCAAACTCTTTTTTCTTTACTACCATTCCTCTGCAAACTCTTGTAGGCCTTTAAATCTTTTTTTTTCTTTGCACTTAGTCTTGACCTCATGCATCATTTTTTCTACCTTGGCTAAGAGTCAATCCTTCTTAGTTTGAATAGTCTCAAGTGATGTAGTCATTTTTCTTTGTTGATCTTGTGTCTACCTTATGTGGGAAATCTCCATATCCTTTGCCTTGATCTCCACCTAATTCCTATGAACTATAGCCTTCACATTCACCAAATCCGCTTCCCGCCTTTTCAATTTCCTCTCCAGCTTCATGTAGTCAGTGTATACCACCTTTGGTGTAGCCTTGGTGAGGCCTATCTTATCATGGGGAAGTGATTCACATAGATTTAGGCCCACAATTTGGATCTCATAGTCCTCATACTGCATTTATCCTTCTGGCTTGGAGACTAGTGGCTTCATAGCTAAAATCACCAAAGCCCCCTATTACTCATTGAAACACATCTCTAGCTTTGGGGTGGATGGAGCTATCACAACCTTCACTAATTACTTATGTTTTCTTTCCCTTTGAGCTTTCTTGGAAAACTCTATTTGGGTCTGGAGATTCTACAAAAACTTGATACTTTGTGCAACAATAGGGAGGCCATAAAGAGTGGTACGAGGTGTGCTTTTGGCTGCTTGGCCTTAGGGAGAGACTAATGGAAAAGCTATTGATGAGAAGGGTGAGATACCTCGCAAATATTGAGAGGAGTGTGTAGTGCTCATTGGGGTAAGGGGAGTAGTGGTTGTAAATAGAGGCATATGCCTAGAAGTAGGAAATGATGATGAAACTTGTAGCATGGGTGGCTCTAAGGTTGAAAACCGAGCCTTAGACAAAGTAATTAAGATGTCAACTATAGTTGTAGTGCAAGATGCATGTTCTATGCATAGGGCTTCAAAAAGAGGCTCATTAGTGAGAACAATGGGGGGTGTATCAAGGATAAGCAAGTCAGAGTCGACTAGTGGAAGATTTTATTCCTAGGATAGAGGGCTTGGATATACTAATGAAGTAGTAGAAGAAAGAACAATAGGTGAAAAACTTACCTGAACCATAGGAGCTGAAGATACTTGCAAGGCATAATTCACTTCTTCACCTTCCTTGTTCGAAATTCCTTGCCTACCTAATTCTTGGATTCTCCTTTTCTTTGTGGGAGGCACACTTGTTGCTCCAAATCCTTCCACTGCTGACCCTGATGAACCTTGAGTTCCTCGACCTACTGAAGATTTTCCTATAGGCTGTCAGGTCCATTTTCCTTTGTCACAATGCTAGCAAATGAGGAGACTTGTGGCTCCTTTTGTTGTGATACTTCTCTTTTCCATTTCTTGTTTTGGCTAACGGGTATAGTGGGTCGAAGCCTTGTTCATACTCCTATTCAAAATCTTGATTAGATCCTTAGATTGAATCAAACCCAACCTCTTTATCATAAATTTCTTTAAAATTTTTGTTCATGCAAAACATTTCATGTATGGAGCTTAATTGCTTGATCTCTTGTTGATACCTCCAAAAATCAATCACTTTTCTTTTAGACCAACCCTTCTTCTTCATCTGTTACTTGATGAATTTTTCCATCAGGATTCTTGGCTTGAAGTCCACCGAGACTTGATAGAACATGAGCCACAAGGGCTACACAAATGGTATGAAGGCCAAGTCGACATATGCACCTTACTTGTCTTCGATTGGATTTTTCTTTGCACCCCAATATGGCCATGCCTCATGCTTAAATGGTAGTTACCCCTCTAGATTATATTTCCATCTATCACAAATAAGACCTAGGCCAAGATAAGCCAATTTGTTGGTCAATATATCCTACATTTCTCTCTTCATGAGTGTCACCTTTCTCTTTCTGATGGTGAGAGGAACTACATGAAGCTTTGTCTTTTTCTTCTTGGCGCCATAGGTGTTATTTGCAATTATTACTTGCATGTATATTTCTAGGGTAAGTTTCCTGCTTGTTACATATCTTGGAAACCGAAAGGGTTCTCCTATAAACCCATGGAATCTAATGAAATTAAAATTTAGGCCCAAGAAATAGTCAAATTGGGGCTGATGTTTCCTCATCCATTCTAGATCCTCACAAGGGAACCTATGCATAGGCTATTGGGCCAGATCTTGAAGAACAAGATTTAGGAAATATTTAGCAAATGTATGATAATCACATGTTCTTGAAAGCACGTGGGTCCACACCAAGACTGGTTTGAATAACCTTGATGCATTCCAAATGCTAAGTGGAAATTACCTCTCGAAAAACTTATAGTTTTGGTGCAATATCAAATGTACTAGAAAAGAGGAATACTTGAACTTATATGAATGGCTATACTCCTCTAGCTACCAAAGCATCTTGTCTGTAATTACCTCAGCAAGTTTGAATCAACGTTTTCCTTTCTCCTTTTTGAGCATGAAAGCTAGACCCATTTGGTATTCAAAAACATAATTACCATCTTACATGTCGTATATGAATGAAAACATTGAAAAGACGTCTTGCAGATCTAAATTAAACTCACTAAATGCCAAGGGAAAAATGGGCCTATCATTAGTGTCCTTTTATTTGGTCTCAATTTTGAAAAAATCCACACCAACTTTTCTTATGTTCCAGAATTCCTCCATCCATCTCCTTGATAAGTTCTTATCCACCATGTTAGAGGGGATATATAACATATCTCTGATGGCCTCTATGTTTATGGTGACTTTTTAATTTTTACTGTTGATGACCCTAGTGCCCTTATCTAGCTTCTCTACACAAATATCTACTAGCTCCAGGTACGGATGCATGAGGGGCAACATATATTGAGGTAGACCACAATGAAAGAGCCTTACTCTAAGAATTTCAAAATTTCCAACCTTCAATCTACCAACTCTTCCTTGCAAGGCCCCCTCCCATAGGATTTAGGGTTGGTCTGTAACCTTGGATCGAAGATATTGTCTATGAAGTCTTTGATTGCTTTTGGTTCAACATGATTTCCAGGCCTTATGAATCTAGTGTGGGGAAAAAATCATTCTTATGGAATTTATGTGTTAGCATAGCAACATAGCTTGGCTGAGAAAAGGGAATTTCAGTGCCCCTTCTAGAGGATGACACTTCAACTACCATTCTTCATGGTTTTTCAAAATAATTCTACAAGAACTTGCTTCTTCACTTAGAGAATTTTCACTCCTACCAAAGAGCTTACACTTATAAACTTTTGTACTTTGGCTATTGAATTATCATCTAATGTGTATAGAATGAATGCATGGATGTCATTACTAGCCCTTTGATTGCTACCAACAAAGGAAATACATGTGTAATAAATGCCCACCTTCTTGGGAAGTGCAACCTACACTTTGGGAGGGAATCGAGTACATTCCTTACATCATTTTTGGAGAATGACAACCTCAAGAAATAAGAAACATAATTGGAAAATACTTTTGCATTCAATAAGAAATAAGTGGCTTTTAAAATGGTCTTTTCACATGGTGGAGTTGGCTGGTGATTACAAAGGTGACGAAACACATGGAAATAAGTCGTATATCTAGTCATTAATGCCAAAACTTGCATTAATTGTCTAAAGCCTTTGCAAAATCCCCTACATATAGTTTTTTTTATTTCTTGTCACCAACTTGTATTTCTCATTGTCATTCCAATAGGGAAAAGATTTTTTGTTTGTAGACTTTTTGGCTTGATTTTTTCTATAAATAGAATGATTTCCTTACGAAAATACTTATCATGTCTACGAGTTCTTTCATTTGAATTTTGAGAGGTATGGGCTTTCCAGTTATAATTTTGAGTTGGAAGAACCAGGTGGCCTTTGTAGGAGAGGTCATTGATGATAGAATTAAGTGGCTCCTAAAAAAAAAGTCCCCTTGACCATTACCACATTCAAGTGGGTGTTGGGGAGGGACTTCGTCATGGATTCAAACCACTACTATGCCAACACAGATGTTATCTCTTGGTTTGTTTCCTCCCTATTGGACCTAAACATCTATAAGTCATGGATAGTGTAGCTCTATAAGACCATGTTCTATAGGGATGATAGTCCCAAGAAACATGGAAATGATTACACCAATAAATAGTTAACTAGAAACCATGATTTTTCAATACATAATGGAGAATATACAAAGAGTTAAGTCAATGAGAAAAAATACTTGGAGAATTTTCATCAAAAGTATGACAATCTAAGAGTCCGTAGTAGAAAATCATATACCCTTAAAGACCTAATAGTCATAATAGATCTGGTGATATCTTTCAAAGTCATAAGAATAAATTCATAAGAGAATAGATGCAAGAGCATGAAAAGAAATTGAGATGGAAGGGAAATTGGTAGAGTTGAAGAATCAGACTTGTAGTGAGAAGGTAGGGAGAAAACTTAGTGACAAGCATTACCATAAAAACAATAAGGATACTCAAAACCCTAAAACCACAGGGCCTTTTCATCACTTTGTAGAGATCTCAAACATGCATGAAATATTTCACAAAGACTAAAATCATCTCTATTTTTTATGATCACAAAAGTAACAAAAAGTAACAAAAAATTAGATTTACAAGTGATGAAAAGTACATGGACAGTATATTACGCTGAATTTAAAAAAAAACTTAACCATTAACTATCTAATACAATCTAACAAAAAAACATATACAATGAAATATTATGATTAACAAAATGATAATTTTAATGGTTATCTTAAGATGAAAAAATTGTGCAAGTGAAAAATAACACGCTTAGATTATTCTGAACAAATAACATTTTCATTTACATCATTTTCAAGCAACAATTTTTTAGATCCGTCCAGCTATACAAAAATTAAATCAAATCTACAACAATCTCAAAGATTTGAAGGCTTTAAAATATGATATTTTTAGATCTATTCTTGGATGTATCCTAAAAAATTCATCATAGAGGGATGGGTCATCACCTCATTTAGACCTAGATGTGGAACTTCCTTTGCTATTTCCATAGAATCCAAAATAGGCCTAAAAAAATCTAGAAGAAATAACCTTGTAAACACACAAAAGGAAAAGCTAAATTAGTAGTAAATTACTAATTTTCATTCAACTTCTCTATAATAATTTTAAGTACCTGATTCTATTGTACTTTAAAGATTTATAATATGAAGTTTAGCTATTCAAATAGCTTAAATAATTTTAAGTTATAAAGCTAATAAATAGGCTTTAGCAGTTGCAATATAAGGGGATTCACTACTCATGAGTTCTCTTCACTCATAGAGCCTCATGGGGTGAACTACCCTATACTACCTCAAAGGAACAACAACGAGAGTTTTAGAATCCGAAAGAGTAGGTCACAAAGATTTTCTAGAAAAACTGACAAGCTCTCGGCCAAAGGACATCAATGCAGAAAACAAATGACAACACGGTGCACTAGCTTCCCAGAGGCACACTGGCGTCTCGTATGGACCAGAGAATGAGAATGTCTCAGAAAAAAGAAAAGTGAATGCTTCTATCTAATTACTAAGAGCTTACAGAATATAGGGAAATGATAGAAAGTGATAGAACTTAAATAAAGAAGTAGAGATGACAAAGATAAGGAGAAGAAAGGAAATACTTACAACCGTGCGAGTGATGAAGCTTTTGGCTTGTGAGTGTCTTCAATACCTACACATAAGAGGGAGAGCGAAATGGTTGGGTGGCTATATAGGGGCCTTCCTTAGTTAGACCCCATTTTGGTGTTCCCACCTCCACATACAACTAGGTAGATAGAGAGAAAAGTAGAAATGAAGTAAAGAGCACTAAAGCACTACAAAATAGTGTTATGCTATTGAACCAAGTAATAGAGGAGGGGAGTGAAAGCTTACGACCTCCACCAAGAGCACTCAAGGCTAAAGGGGGAGAAAATGAGAGGAACTCAAGCCTCTGCTGCAATGGTGTTCTATTCCACACTTGCTCTACTGAAGTGGTGGAGTGTTGATGTTGCTACTGTGAAGTGTAAAGTGTTTGGAGAGTTAAGAGAGGGCTCAAAGAGAGCTAGAGAGTTAGAGCATGAGCTCAATGCTTGGGGAGAGGTGTAGAAGATGGTAGAAGATGGAAGAAGATGAAATGCTAGTTCAAGGGATGAATTTGAAGAAGAGATGAAGAGAAATGGCCATATTTATGGTCGGTTGGCTGAGGAGGGCATTACAAATTAACCCCCAATGGGAAGCGTAACACCTCTACAGGCTCCAAATGCAAGAATCTACCAGGGACATAAGCGTGTTGTGCGGATGTCTACGTATCATGTGGGCATCCTCGAAATAAACACCTCTACCGATGCTCAAAATAGGCAGCAAGTGTGATGCAAGCAGTGGGATTAGGTGGAATTAAGACTCCGAACTTGGTTTTCTAAGGTGGATAAAGGAAAAAATGAGAATTGCATATGGGGTAAAAATTCACTCTTATACAGTAGTTAAAAAAAAAAAAAACTTCTAAAATTTTAAATATCTTTACTATATCTATTTACTATTGTCAGAGAGTTGTGAACTGTGAATTGTTGGTGCAGGGGCACCCAAGCTCCTTAAAGGTCACTTGAAGAGTCAGGAGGATGCAGGGGTCATGAAGACCTATCAAACATCTCAGAGCATTAATTATGCCATTTTGGAACCTATAATGGCATTTAGAATGGATAAAAGCAATAGAGGAATCAAAAGTCCTAAGGGTCCTTATAAGGACCCTAGGACCAAAATGAATTGTAAGTGGGCCAATAGTGTCCTAGGAGCTTAGATAGGAATATAATGTTTTAATTAAGTCAAATAAGGTTGAATAATAAGATGTGATAGTTTTGGAGGGTTTTTAGTTAGTAGGAATCAATAAGTTAAAAGTTGGAAATTCAAATTTTGAAATCTAATGGTTAGTTTTGATTTGGGCGGGTAAGTAGGTTTTAGGTGTTTTAACAATCATAATGTAATAAAACTAATCCTATTCAGTTGGAGCAGTTGGGTGAAGGGTTTACAAAGATGGAAAATTCATTTGTATGGTAAGGTTGTTGATATTGCAGGGATTGTACAGACTGCTACAAAAAAAGAGAGTAAATCTTCAGATTTCTTGCATTTTCCTTGAGTTTTTTTATTAAATTCTGATTTCTATTGATGTTATGTTCCATTGGATGACTTAGAGACTTGTATTTACATGCTTTTAAACCCTTGTATTTCCTTAAAGGAAAAAACAATTAGTTCTTGCATAATACATTGACTGTCCACAAAAAAATTCTGATTTTTCACTAATTTTGAGGGTCTTCAAGAATGAATGATCCATTCCATGGAAGATTGTGACTAAAACCTATGACATGGGTCACATTTAACATGTATCATGCATAGCTAATAGGGTAACATGCAAGAAGGAAGGATTCTAAGGTGTACACAGTGATTTAACAAGGCAAGGTGCATGGGAATGGTGCCTAAGGTATAGCAGTGGGAGTTCTACTTGAACAAGGGGCATGTTTATGAGTTGGGATTGATGAAATATGTTGATCTAATGGTGAAAAGTCAAAGAACCAGTTCTGGAAGTGATTGGAAGGCTAGTATCCAAGAAGCCCTAGTTTTAGGAGAATTAATGGAGGGTTTTGTGATTAGGGATCTTAAAGGTGTTATGGGAGTCTAAGACCTTGAAAATACTTAGTTTGGAAAAAATTTAAGACACTATGGAAAGTTTCATAATCAGGGGACAAGATTTGAGTAGGGTTGCTTTGAAAAAGAGGGCTAATTAGGCCTTAATTTTGTGGAAACAACAGATTTTGAGGGGATTGATCCAAAAAAAGTGCCATCAAGGTTTTAGTATTTTATGTAGCATCTAGAAAGACAATTGAATCAGTCATTATTTTGGGAAGTCATTTGGGAAATTTGTGATAAAAGTCAAAAAAACAATCGTTGGAGACCTAGTTGGGCCATAAGCCTAGTCAAGGTGGATAAATGGGTTTGTGTCTGAGACAAATGGTTTGGGGCTTTGTAATCATTCAAGACAAGTGGAATTGTGTTCCTTAAGAGTATTCCTATGGTTTGGGTCCATAAGAGAAGGATTTAAGTCATAAGTGAACCATTGAGGCCTTATCTCCATAAGGGTGCCTAGAAGAGTGTTTAAGAGTGCAACATAGTAAACCTTGAAACTTTCTGTTTTGCCTAAAGTCCCATACCCTCTGCATCAAAGTCATATCAGAGTAGAGAGTAGGTCTTTAGGGATTAAAGAAGTAGCAATGGCACCTAAAATTCAACTAGCAAGAGAGTTGGAGGAGTTGAGGGAAACCTTGGAAAAAGAAAGAAGGGAAAGAAGAGAACAAGACGTAGCAAGAGAGCAGGCCAAAATAAGGGAAGAGAGACTATGCAAGCTAGGATAAACAACCTTGAGAGAAATAGGAGAGAAGAACAAGAAAATCAAGAAGAAAATGATGAAGAAGAAGAGCATGTGCAGATAACTCAAGAACAACTAGCAAATGAGATAGAAGACGCTGAGGAAAGGAGGTTAGTAAGGTTGTTGAAAATAGTACAAGGTTGTGGAGGAAAAAGTCACATAGATTTTCCTATCTACCAAGGAAAGATGGATAGTGAAGAGGTGTTAGGATGGCTTGATGCCTTAGACAAATTTTTTGAGTTTGAAGAGATGGAAGAAGAGAGGAAGGTTAATTTTCCAAAACCAAGTTGAGAGGTACAACATTGACATGGTGGACTAGTTTTCAGAATGATAGGATGGCTAGGGGATTGACAAAAGTTTCTACATGGGCAAGAATGAGGAGTTTAGTCAAGGAGAAATTCCTACCATCTGATTACACAATTCATGTGAAGAGGATGAGGTAGAATTTAAGACAAAAAGACATGGATGTGATGTCCTATATAGAGCAATTTTAGAAGCTTAGTATCAGAGGAGGATATGAGGAAGAAGATGAAAAAGTAGCCAGGTATATCAGTGGTTTGAGGTATAACTTACAGGATGAAATTGGTTTGCAGATACCAAGGACATTAGGAGAATTTTTTCAGTTGGCCATTAGAGTAGAAGAAAAGGTGAAAAGGAAGCAAGAGAGGTCAATCAATGGTGGAAGAGGAGGTAGTTCAAACAGAGGTAGAGGTAATAGAGAACAAGGGCAAGGCAGCAATGATAAAAGCAGTAATGATAAAGGCAAAGAGGTGGTTTCAGATCAAAGAGGAAGATACACTCATAGAGGAGGAGGCAGATTTGGACAAGGTAGAGGCCCATTCACAGGCAGGTGTTTCAATTGCAAAGATCTGGGGCATCCTCCTTTCAAGTGTCCTAAGTGGGAACAATTAGATAGGGGCAGATATAGGAGGGAAAATTTGGTACAGGAAGAAGAAGACAAAAAGGAGGAATCAAAGACATTGATGGTAGACCCTGTAATTGATGGTGAGTTCCTTATTGTAAAGCAAGGGGAAAGACTTCATCAAGAAAAAGAGGTAACTATTTTCAAGAAAAATTGTCTCAGTCATGGTAAAATATGTAGGTTACTCATAGATTCAGGATCGCATAGAAATTTTGTTCCATCTGATATGGTAGCCAAGTTAGGAATCTAAACATTTGATCATCCTACTCCATACAAAGCCACTTGGGTAACTCAATTGCAGCATGCAGAGATTAGTAAGAGGGCTTATGTGGATTTTTCAATTGGAGCATATCAGGATAGAGTACTTTGTGATGTCATTCCAATGACTTGTGGTCATATCATTTTAGGAAGACCATGGCAGTATACTAGGCAGACAGTGCATGATGGATACAATAATACATATTTGGTACACAAGGGGGGTACTAGGTATAAGTTGAGGCCTTTGCCTTTGGAGCAGTTAAATGAAAAAAATTTGATCTATTTTGAGAAGAATTTGCAGGTGAATATGCAGGGTAAGACATGGGAAGATACTAGTTGGGTGAGAAATAACAAGTTGCAGCAGAGTTATGAGGCATACAGTCCTAAAAATCAGAACATTTGGGACTTGGGAAGTATCAAGGTTGGGGGTATTGAATGCCCTATTGTTGAGGTTAATAGAGGTGGTGTTCCTCTACAAAGAAGTCAGTGGAATAAAGGTAGGAATAGGGCACAAGGGCAGACTAAGATTAGGTAGCAAGGAGGACAAACTAATCAATGTTTTGATTCTAACATGAGTGCAGGTTGGCAGAAAAGGAAGAAGGTGACTTTAGGAGATTTCATGATCAGTAATTAGAAGGTACAAACATCCAGGACCAAGGAGGAATGTGGTGGCAACAAGTTGGATAACTCTTGGGGCAAGAGTTTTTTCCTTCTTGGGGATTATGGTGTAGGGGCACCCAAGCTCCTTAAAGGTTACTTGAAGAGTCAGGAGGATGCAGGGGTCATGAAGACCTATCAAACATCTCAGAGCATTAATTATGCCATTTTGGAACCTATAATGGCATTTGGAATGGATAAAAGAAATAGAGGAATCAAAAGTCCTAAGGGTCCTGATAAGGACCCTAGGACCAAAATGAATTGTAATCAGACCAATAGTGTCCTAGGAGTTTAGATAGGAATATAATATTTTAATTAAGTCAAATAAGGTTGAATAATGAAATGTGATAGTTTTGGATGGTTTTTAGTTAGTAGGAATCAATAAGTTAAAAGTTGGAAATTCAAATTTTGAAATCCAACGGTTAGTTTTGATTTGGGTGGGTAAGTAGGTTTTAGGTATTTAACAATAATAATGTAATAAAACAAATATTAGTCAGTTGGAGCAGTTGGGTGAAGGGTTTACAAAGATGGAAAATTCATTTGTATGGTAAGGTTGTTGATATTGCAGGGATTGCACAGACTGCTACAGAAAAAAAGAGTAAAACTTTAGATTTCTTGCATTTTCCTTGAGTTTTTTGATGAACTTTTGATTTCTATTGATGTTATGTTCTATTGGATGACTTAGAGACTTGTATTTACATGCTTTTAAACCCTTGTATGTCCTAAAAGGAAAAAACAATTAGTTCTTGTACAATACATTAACTGTCCACAGAAAATTTCTGATTTTTCACTAATTTTGAGTCTTCATGAATGAATGATCCATTTCATGGAAGATTGTGACTGAAACCTATGAAATAGATCACATTTAACATGTATCATGCATAGCTAACAGGGTAACATGCAGGAAGGAAGGATTCTAAGGTGTACACAGTGATTTGACAAAGCAAGGTGCATGGGAATGGTGCCTAGGGTATAGCAGTGGGAGTTCTACCTGAACAAGGGGCATGTTTATGAGTTGGATTGATGAAATATGTTGATCTAATGGTGAAAAGTCAAAGAACCAGTTCTGGAAGTGATTGGAAGGCTAGTATCCAAGAAGCCCTAGTTTTAGGAGAATTAATGGAGGGTTTTGTGATTAGGGATCTTAAAGGTGTTATGGGAGTCTAAGACCTTGAAAATACTTAGTTTGGAAACAATTTAAGACACTGTGGAAAGTTTCATAATTAGGGGAAAAATTTGAGTAGGGTTGCTCTGAAAAAGAGGGCTAATTAGGAAACAACAAATTTTGGAGGGATTGATCCAAAACAAGCACCACCAGGGTTTTAGTATGTTATGTGGCATCTGGAAAGACAATTGAATCAGTCATTATTTTGGGAAGTCATTTGGGAAAGTTGTGAGAAAATTCAAAAAAATAGTCGTTGGAGACGTAGTTGGGCTAGAAGCCTAGTCAAGGTGGATAAATGGGTTTGTGTCTGAGACAAATGGTTTCGGGCTTTGTAATCATTCAAGACAAGTGGAATTTTGTTCCTTAATAGTATTACTAGGTTTTTGGTCCAAAAGAGAAGGATTTAAGTCATAAGTGAACCATTGAGGCCTTATCTCCATAAGGGTGCCTAGAATAGGGTTTAAGAGTGCAACATAGTAAACCTTGAAACTTTGTGTTTTGCCTAAACTCCCATACCCTCTGCATCAATTTTCCTCTATCCTATAGGACTAAGAATGAAGAAAACTACTAAATAATGATTGAATCATAACAAACAATCTAAAAATAATGAAAGTTACAATCAAATGGTGACAAAGATCTGTCATCTAAGTCATTTGCACATGATGATTGAGAACACAGTGAGTAAGAAGTAAAGAGCACTGAATCATAGCACTGCAAAATGGTCATGAGTTATGCAATGAAGTTCATTGTTCTTTTGATTTCAAAGGAGATCAAGATAATAACCAACATATTGATGTGCACAGAGAATGTTCATGGAGTGCAAACTTCCTTACAAAGCAATTACCACAATAGAGTTTGAGGTGAATTGCACCTGCTATTTTATCTTGATATGGATATGTTCTAACTTGTAGTTAATTTTTGTAGCATCAAAGATAGGCTAAATAGTTGTTCATATACCATTGTTTAAAATTCTAAATTGTTATACCTTAAATTCTAGGAGCAAATAATAGGGGGAGTCTATAAATAAGACACTATTGTTTCAAATTCAAATTGTTGGCTCTTTCACAATTGTTTGCTTCATTTATTTGATCTAAGATAGCCAGCCATACAGAAGATGCTCTCAAAATCATAGTAAAATCCTTTATTCCAGCATGACTATTCGGAACCTTCCCACCATAAAAGTGAACAAAAGCATCAGTCATTAACCTAAATTTTGCAAGAGTTTCATCAAATTCTACATTTCCACTCTCTTTTCCATTCTAAATTTTATTCCCAATTTCATCCATGAAGAACTTCCTCAGCTTGTAGATCCTATTGTTAGCAATAACTTTACCAGGTGTCGAGGATAGCTTCGAGTTTTTACCCAAGCCACTATTGAAAAATTCAGCCTTACTAGATCAAAACTTTACCAAGTGTCGAGGATAGCTTCGAGTTTTTACCCAAGCAACAATTGATAGAATTCGGCCTTATCAGATTTTGATTTGGTAAGGCCAAATTTTTTCAATTGTTGCTTGGGTAAAAACTCAAAGCTATCCTCGACACCTAGTAAAGTTGTGGCTAACAATAGGATCTACAGGCCAAGGAAGTTCTTCATGGATGAAATTGGGAATAAAATTCAGAATGGAAAAGAGAGTGGAAAATTAGAATTTGATGAAACTCTTGCAAAGTTCAAGTTAATGATTGATGCTTTTGTTGATTGTTATGATGGGAAATATTATGAATAGTCATCCTAAAATAAAGGATTTTATTGTGATTTTGAGAGAATCTTATATACAACAAGCTATCTTAGATCAAATAAAAGAAGCAAACAATTGTGAAAGAGCCGACAATTTTGAATTTGAAACAATGGTATATGAACAACTATTTAGCCTATCTGTTATGCTACAACAATTAACTATAGGCTACAACATATCCATATCAACATAAAATATGAAGTGCAATTCACCTCAAACTCTGTTGTACTTCAGTATGATAGTACCTGAGCTTTTGGTGTTTCTAGTTGGAACCTGTAAGTGGAAGAATGGGATAAACACTCTAAACATGCTTCTACACTTCTAAATAGGACATTGCATCTAAGATTTAAAGAATTTAAACTAAAAAGCTTCAGAAATCTATCCTATTGCTCTCTAACTCTAAAGATCTCTCTAATCTACTTTGCTCTCAGATTTAGAAGCTAATTAAACTACTGAAATGACACTTAGAGAATGAGAAATGAACTATTCTATTTCCTATGTGATTAAATATGCAAATCTATTGTAATGGCAGCCATGACTGCAAATGCTGGATGCTTGATTGCTGTTTGATGGATGTTGGATGAATGCTTGAATGCTTGGATGCTTAGATGCTTGAATGCTTGGGAAACCTGCAGAGTAAGATTACACAAATTGGGATCCATTTCTTGTAGCCAAAGAGCTGTATTTATAGCTTTCACGGTAGCACATTTGCACAGGGATACGGGATAAGGGGCTATGATTCAATCTAGAGAATTGAATGGCCTGGGATGAGAAGATGGAGCTGATCATGGAGGATTGTTCCTCCCCATGAAAACACCAGGCAAGAAGAGAGGGAGGATTGATGGAAGAAGATTGAGAGGACTTCCTGCAAGTTTGTCCCCGAAGCTCTTCCCGTGAATGGAAGTTGCATTAATTAGATTTAAAAAATCTAATTTTATTGGTGAGTGAATAGTGTTAAATGATTTATGCATAAAATTAAATATTTTTGATTTATTTAATTTTAGCAAAAGAGGAATAAATAATTTAATAAATCAAACTATAGGGTTTTTTTATTAAATTAAAATAAAAGGAAAATGATAATTTAAATAAAAGATTCTTAAAATATCTTTATTTAATTAAGAAGAAATGTGATGAGGTAATTAAAAAACACAAATTATTGAAGCTGTGTATTTAATTTAAGATAAAATTAATAGATAAAGTATAGAAGAAATATTAATGATAATAATTAAATAAAACAAAGTATTTAATTTTGTTTATTTAATTAAGAGAGAAAATAATATGATAAAATGATAATTAATTAAACAAAGTATTTAATTTTGTTTATTTAATTAGGAGAAATAGAAGAATTAATAATGAACTTAATATAAATAAATATTTCTTTTAATCAAATAAGTCGTATTTAATTAATTAGATTCTCTAGACCATTTTAGGTTTCTACATTTTGCCCCTCTTTGAAGTGATGTGTTTACGCATTGCTTCAAAGAATGATTTTGCCGCCAGTATTGACGAAAAGTTTTTTTTTTTTCATCATGACGCCTGTTTGCCAGGTTTTCATCAAGACAACTTTATTGACCGTGCACTAGGTTTCCTCAAGTGTAGAATCGCCTGAGATGAATGCTATTCATGGGTTCCTCCAACATGTCTCCTTCTGGTGTAGACAGCCGGTATGCTCCTGATCCATAGACTGATATGATGACATAAGGCCCTATCCAGTTAGTTTCAAACTTGCCCTTCTTTTCTCTGTCTGCTTGATTTCTAGGGTTTTCCCGTAGGACCAAGTCTCCGATCTGGAAGACTCTAGGCTTAACCCTCTGATTATAGTTCCTAGACATCCTTTGTTGATAGGCTATCAAATGATTGACAGCTTGTTGTCGACATTCATCAAGTAGCTCTAATTCTTGAAGTCTAGAGATCCTATAATCTTCATCTGAAATGAGTCCCTTTAGTGAAACTCGAAGGGATGGAATTTCTACCTCGATAGGTAATATTGCCTCTGATCCATAGACAAGAGCATATGGTGTAGCTCCTGTTGGTGTTCTGATGCTAGTCCTGTAAGCCCAAAGAGCAGGGTTAAGTTGAACGTGCCAATCACGCCCTACCTCATTTACAGTCTTCTTGAGAATCTTGAGGATTGTTTTGTTTGAAGCTTCAGCCTGTCCATTACCTTGAGGGTAATACGGGGTTGAAAAGCGATCTTGAATGTGGAACTTTTCACACAGCTCTTGGACGTCTTGGTTCTTAAAAGGCCTGCCATTATCTGTGATGATTGACTGGGGTATCCTATATCTACAAATGAGATAATTTAGTATGAAAGATGATATCTGCTTCCCAGTGATTGTGGTTAAGGGAACCGCCTCTACCCATTTTGTAAAATATTTTGTTGCTGTGATAATGAACTTGTGTCCATTAGATGAAGATGGGTTTATTTTCCCTACCAAGTCCAATCCCCACTGACAGAAAGGCCATGTAGTTGCAAATGGATGGAGCTCCTATGCTGGTGCATGTATAAGGTTGCCATGAATTTGACATTTCTGGCATCTCTTAACAAACTGGTAAGATTCTTGCTCCATGTGTGGCCAGTAATACCCTAAACGAAGGACTTTCTTGGCTAAAGATAATCCACTTGAATGTGTACCACAAATTCCTTCATGGACCTCATGTAAAGCAGAAGCAGATTCGTTATGTTCTAAACAACGTAAAAGAGTACCATCTAGGCCTCGACGGTAAAGGGTGTCAGCAATAATGGTATGTTTTGCGGATTAGCGTATGAAGTTGTGCTTTTGGTTGTGAGAAAGATCTGGGGGTAAGATATTATCTTTTAGATAAGTATAAATGTCTCCATAAATGGAAGATGGAGTACTATCCAAAAGGCTTATGGTTTGGGATTTGGGATTTGCGTATGCAGGATTTGACACTTGTTCCACAATAAATCGATAATGATCTTGTGTTTCAGGCATTTGTAGAAGAGATGCTATTGTGGCCATGGCATCCGCTGCTTTATTCTCTGATCTTGGTATCTGCTCAAATTTGATATCTATGAAGTATTTCTTTAGATCATCTACCAGTCTTTTGTATAAAATCAATGTGTCATCCTTGGTTTGGTAATCATTGTTGACTTGATAGATGATTAACTGAGAGTCTCCATATACCTGTAGTTCTGTGATTTTCCAGTCAATAGCCACTTTAATTCCAAGGATCAAAGCTTCATATTCTACCACATTGTTAGTGCAATAGAAGGTAAGCCTGTAAGATCGTGGAATTGTGTGCCCAAGAGGTGTGACAAATAAAATTCCTTCCCCTGATCCATGTTGTGTGTAGGATCCATCAAAGTAGAGTTGCCATGGTTGTGTTGTAATGTTAAGGATATCCGCATCAGGAAATTCCATGGTTATAGGATGACAGTCTGACAATGGAGCTTCTGCTAATTGGTCGGTGATGACTTGTCCTTTGATAGCTCACCTTTCAACATACTGAATGTCAAACTCACTGAGGAGCATGACCCACTTTTCCAACCTTCCTGTTAAAGCTGCTTTGCTTAGTAAATACTTGAGGGGATCAATTTTTGTAACGAGCTTGACAGTGTGAGTGAGCATATAGTGTCACAATTTTTGTGTTGTAAATACTACTACTAAGCATGATTTTTCAATGAAGGTGTAGTTTACTTCATGTCCATTGAGTGTCCTGCTGATATAGTATATTGCCTGTTCCTTCCCTTCTCTATCTTCTTGTGCTAGCAAGGCTCCTAAAGAGATATCTGTTGTTGCAATATATAGCAATAATGGCTTGTCTTCACTGGGTGGCACCAAGATTGGTGGTGTCATCAAATAATGCTTGATTTGATTGAAAGTACTCTCACACTATTCATCCCATTTAAAAGACACATTTTTATGCAAAAGATGGTTGAATGGATGACACTGATATGCTAGTTAAGAGATTAATCTTTTGATGGACTGTAGTCGGCCTTGTAGAGATCTCAATGTGTTGATATTCTTAGGAGGTGGCATTTCCATAATGGCTTTAACTTTTTCTGGATCTACTTCAATTCCTTTTGTAGAAACTATGTATCCAAGGAGTTTTGCTGATGTTACTCCAAAGGCACATTTCTTGGGATTTAATCTGACTTTAAATTTCTCCAATCTGTCAAATATTTTTCCTAGTATCTCAAGATGTCCTTCTCTGGTGTAAGATTTGGCTAAGATGTCGTCCACATAGTCCTCCATGAAGGTGTGCATCATGTCATGGAAGATTGTTGTCATAGCTCGCTGGTATGTAGCTCCTGCATTATTTAACCCGAAAGGCATGACGTTCCAGCAAAAGGTGCCCCATGGACATGTAAATGTTGTCTTTTCTTGGTCTTCAGGAGCTATTTTGATTTGATTGTATCCTAAAAATCCATCCATGAGTGATAGCATGTGATGGCCAGCTGTGAGATCTACAATCATGTCAATGTTTGGCAAAGGAAAATCATCCTTTGGACATGCTTTATTTAAATCTCTGAAATCAGTACATATTCTAATGGTGTTATCTGGCTTTGAAATAGGTACAATGTTGGATATCCATTCCACATAATCAATAGATCTGATAAATCCAGCATCTAGTAGTTTCTTCAAATCATTTTTTACTAATAATGCAACATGTGGATGCATTTTTCTCAGCTTTTGTTTTACTGTTTTGTGGCAGCTGTAATGATAAGTGATGCATAATGAGATCTGTGTCTAAGCCTGGCATGTCAGAGTATGACCAAGCAAAATTGATGCATCTTTCTTCAAAGAATTTGATAAAATCTGGTTTTTCTGTATCTGTCAGGGATGCTGCCAGGTGTAGTATTCTTGCTTTCTCTGCTGTGCCAATATCAATAGACTGTGTGGGTTCTATTAACACTGATGATCTTTCATGGTAATGTTGTGGGAGGATGTCAAACCTTCCATCCTTTGGTGCCTCAATGAGGTTTTCACCATTGGATGTGTTCTTTGTTTTTACTATTTTAGGATCAAATACTGCCATAGGATGGTTTTCACCATTAGATCCATTTTTTATTTCCATATTTTTGCAACTGAAAGGCTTGGCACCCTCCTGCCTAAAAGCATCATCAAAAGAAGTATTGTTAGAACAAGTATCAGATTCCTCACAGCAAAGGTAGTTAATAATAGCGGAGTCATTGTCAAAAACAGGGAGATTGATGGGGTGTTGGGGTTCCCATTCAATAAGCTCGGGATGCAGTAAAGGCAATGAATCATTAGATGGGTCGAGGTCAACGACTGTGAAAGCTCGAACAAAAATGTCATCCAGGTTGTTAATGGTAATGTTGAGGCCTACGAAGGTATTTTCTTCCACCTCATTTATCTCAATCGATGTCTGTTCATCTTCACTTGAGTCATCAAAATTTTGTGTTTCAAAGACAATAGGATTAAAACTCGAGCTTTGACCCTCCTCACGTTTGGGGGTATACTTTTTGATAACATCAATCTGAATATCTTCATAGGAAACATCTGATAAACTGTCCCACTCATATTCATTTGAATCTGTTTCAGAATTATCTCTTATTTGAAGAATACGCTCCATAGTTTTATTGGTGAGTTCTGCTCTTGCTTCTCCTGTGTATCCAGTTTTGCCATTTTGCTGAATTGTGAGAACTTGAATTGGTTCTGTTACACTTTATTTCCCTTGGTCAAGAGATCCTTGTTCTGCTACATATCCTAATCTAGTTTTATCCTTATGTTGGAGTGTGAGTGGCTGGATTGGTTCTGTTATGCCTTGTTTCCTTAACCCAAGAGGTCCCTGTCCTGAATATCCCATCTTCTCCAGAATAGTTTTTCCCTTTCCATAATGATTTTTCTCTATGATATTACTTGTGGAAGTGGAAGCTTCCTCATCTCTATAAATCCAATTTAGTAGGGCCTTATCTTCTGATTCTTCTTCTAAGTTCCCAACTTTTACAAATCTGCCATCTAATACCGTTGTAGATTGTTCTGAATTTTGGGTGATTGTGGATGGTTGTCCATAAGTTTGTAAGGAGGGTAACATTTGTGATAGATGAAATGAGTGTCCAACACCATATTCACTTATTCCTTCGTCACTAATCTGTACTTCCTTGGTGAAGTGATGTGAGAGTGGAGCCAATTGTTCTTCAACATTTGAAGGGTTAGATTGTGCTACCCTTATCTCTTGTGATTTTTGTTGTTTTGGAAGCCACTTTGATATGAAACTTTGTTGTTGCTCACTATCTGATGTGCTACCTTCTCTATTGTGAGGTATCAATGTATCCTAAGATGTTTTCAATGTATGACAAGCTTGAGTGTCATTATAGTCTGCTATGATTGTTACCTCCTGTCCATTGATGGGAAATTTCAGGCATTGATGATAGGTGGAAGGCACTGCTTGCATATCATGGATCCAAGGGTGTCCTAACAGTATGTTGTATGTCAGTTCCCTATCTAAGACCTAGCAAACCACTTTTTGGACAATAGGTCCCACTTGAATAGGTAATATTATCAACCCTTTAGAGGACCTTTCTTCTTCATCATATGCTTTGATTGTGATTTTTCTCCTTGTATCAATGGCTTCATCTGAGTATCCTAGTGCATGAATCAGCTTTAAGGTACAAATATTTAAACCAGCCCCTCCATCTATCAGGACACGCTTTACACGGTGTTTATGGATGAGGACTTCAATGTGAAGGGCGGAATTATGTGGATGGGTGAGTGATACATCATCATGTTCAGAAAATGAAAGGCAATGAGGTGCAGATAGATGTCCCACCATAGCTTGGAATTGACATACATCCAAATTGTTAGGTACCGTGGTTGATACAAGAGCTTGTTCAAGAACCTCTTTGTGTGATGGGGAAATATTTAAAAGTTCCAAGATGGATATTTGTGCCAGTATTTTCTGCAATTGATCGATGAGATTATATTGATTAGAGGGAGGATCCACAGATGGGGATGATATTGATGCTCCTTTCAATATAGCTTTTGATTGTGCCCTTGTTGTGGCATTAACTGGTTGGTACTCTTGTTTCCCTTTGAGTGTGATTACGTTAATTTGGTTTTCAGATTTTTCCATATGTTGTACCAAATCGGTAGATGTAATGTCCTTGTTCCGATTGATTTGATTGCATAACTCTTCATCCTCCTTGGCAGCAGAGAAACAAAGGATCGTTGTGTCATAAACATAACTGATGTTCTTACCTTTAGTGTTTGCGGAAGAGGATTCTCCTTTCTGATAATTGGGTAGAGGATTCTTGAACGTTGTATGATCTTTGTTTGTTTGGTGCCCCTCTACAAATACTTTCTTTTGATCTATGAGGTCTTGTACCACATGTTTTAACTGCCAACAATTTTCAGTCATGTGGCCTTTATTTTGATGGTAGTGATAGTAATGTAAGTCATTCCACCATGATGGTTTGACTTGAGGGTCCCAATTTCTAGCCTCTTGTACTTGAATGAGTTTTTCATCTAAAAGTTCTTTGAGGACTGATTCCAATGATTGTCCTAATGGCGTGAATTTTTGTTTATTGGATGGTCGTTGGAATGATTGGGTTTTTGTTTCTCCACTGTTTTGATTATTTCCTTGATCACTACTTTGTTTGACATTAAGACCATTGTTTTATTTGTTTGTAGTGGTTGGCGTCAAGGTGAATACTAGTTTAGACGTGTGTGTATCAATCATGGTATCAATATTCTTGTTCTTTTGCCAAAATCTTGGCTTTTCGTTGTTGTTGTTAGAGGAATTGTTATTGTTTGAACCTTCCATGAAGTGTTTGATTGTTCCTCTTTTGATTAGAGCCTCTTCGATTTTGAGCCCTTTTTCGATAACTTGTTCAAAGGTAGATGGACATTGTAAGTCCAATCTGTAATTCATGTCATCTACTAAGTTATCAATGAACATCTCTATCTTCTCCTCTTCAGGAATAGATCTAGGGTATTTAGCAAATAGCCTTCTCCATCGTTGGAGAAAGGAAAGAAACTTTTCACCCTTTGCTTGTTTGGTGTTGTAGAGTTCTTTTAAGGTCACCCCATGTTGGATGTTGAATGAGAAGTGTGTTATGAACCTATTGATCAGTTCTTCAAAAGATTGAATCCCAGGTTCCAATTTAGAAAACCACTCCATGCAAGTGTTTCCTAAGCTTCTTGGAAATAATCGTAGCAAGTAAGAGTCCTCGTGTGCGAACTCTATGCTCATGGCTCGAAATTCCCGTACGTGATCAAATGGATCGGTTCTTCCATTGTATTTGTTGTACGTTGGGTATTCACAATACCGTGGAAATGGTATCATGTTAATGCTTGGATCGAATGGATAAGGGAAAATGTCCTGTAAGGAATATCTTTTTGTTGGCCCTTGTTGGATATTTTGGAACTGTAATTGTAATTGTTGGATTTGTTTTGTCAAAGCATCTATTTGATTTGGATTTTCTATACTAGTTGAGTTAGGTGTGGTTGTTTCCTTGAGTTGATTGACATCAAAGTCTTTAGGAAGCTTAGCACCTTTGTTAGCTAATAATAGAAGATACTTTTCCATATCTTGCTCTAGCATCTTTTCCATAAATTTATGGAAATGAGGGTCTTGTTGAACTTTCTCGATTTCTTCTGCAGTTATTTCCTTCTCTTGTGAATTAATGAGAGGATCAGTGTTGCTATATCGTCCCCAAGGATTTTCTTCAGCCATGGCTGCTATTCTTTCGTTTTCTTCTTGTTGTTGTCTTTGATATGCTGATCATGTGAAAATAGGCATACAAACTTTTTACTCTAGACTTTGATGAATGGATTTTTTGATTGGATAAGTGTCGAGGTTTTTGATTTAAAATCTGATTTAGTCGTGTCTAGTTTTGTGATGGAAGGATGATAAAAATCCTTGATAGAGAAACTTTGACAGAAAATCTCAGATTTGGTGATAATGACACTTTGCAAGATGTTTCAAGATCTAGGTGTAATGGTAAAGTTTTCCTTTTGTATGACCCAAGTGTTTTGGACTGTGAAAAAAATGTTTTGGACTGATGAAAACCTTGTTATCAATCTGGAAAAACTGACAAACTATCTTACCAACTCTCTATTTTTCTGACTTTCTGGAGTGCTAAAACAGAGACCTAAAGCGCTAAAACAGAGACCTGAAGCGCTGGAACAGAGACTCTATGCGCTGAAACAGATACCGGATGTGCTAGAATAGAGACCGTACTTGCTGGAACAGAAACCGTACGTGCTATAACAGATACCAGACGTGCTGGAACAAAGACTGGATGCGCTGGAACAGAGACCGTAAGCGCTGGAACAGAGACCGTACGTGCTATAACAGAGATCGGACGTGCTGGAACAGAGACTGGACGCGCTGGAACATAGACTAGACGCCCTAGAACAGAGACTTGACGCGCTGGAACAAAGACCGGACGTGCTGGAACAGAGACCGGAAGCACTGGAACAGAGACCTAAAGCGCTAAAACAGAACCATGAGGTGCTAAGACAGAACTATCTTATTCTATGAAACTCACTTGGTCTGGTATCGTATTGTATGGCTGGTTGTGGGATGTATTCTGGATGAATTCTTTGATTGTGATTGCGGTGTTGCCTAAGAGCCCTTCTTTGATAGAATGCTTGTGAATCTAAGGGAGCTACAGCATAGTCGTCTGTATAACCTCTAGAGAAATCGTGATACCTATGAATAAAAGTCCTATGTTGGAGTAGAACTTTCCTGCTTTGATATAGAAATCGTTGCTTTCTCAGAAATTTTTTGTATGCAAGTGTTTTCTTTGGTTTTCTGATTTGTTTGACAAGAGATTTCTTGACAAACTGGGCAGATACAATCTCGAATCATGAGAAGGAATTCCAGTGTTTTATTTTGATGATTTTGTGATGATGATCTTTATCTAAATTTAATGAGAGAAAACACAACAAGCAAGAATAGGATGGTTGACTTTAAAATCCTAGAATCTAAACAGATAGTGTATGTTCTTAAGAATCAATGATTCTTCTTGATTTTCACTAGTTTATAACAGATAAGACACTTCAGATAGACTCACTCCTAGAGACAAAAGGTCATCGTTATATACTCGAACGGCCCATAGCTTGGAATTGCGTCGACTCACATAGCCATGTCACCCCCTAGAGGGCACCCGTGTTTTTGTCTTTTCCAGGTGCATACTCAGAGTGATGGAAGTGGATACCGGATCCCCTGAGCAAACAGTCCTTGGCAATTATATGGTGAGTGCTTGAGGGTAGATTCTTCCCCGCCCCTGCACCGCCGAGTATTACAATGTTTAGAAACTGACAAGCGTGCTTCTAGTTCTAGGTTCTTAAATAGGATTTCCGTTCGGAGCGGCAAATGGATAAACTCCCTTGAGAGACCTCCCAATCTTTAAAACAAAGATTTTAGGGATGGTTATCCTGCACACTTCCGTTGAAAGAGGGTTTCCCCAAATTCACATAAATTTTCAAGTGGGTTGGAATACCATGGCTTTTGGCTATCCCCACTCAGGTCGTTCCCGTAGGGTGAGTACTTTTTCCCACTACGGCAGGCATGTCTAAAAGTTTTAAAAAGCTTTAAAATGCATAAAGAAAAGTGAGTCTGGTATTTTGATGCACCCAGTTAAGGGGAGAGCATAAACCTATCACCCAATCACAGCAGAGAAATTGTTCACTTTTAAAACCCAAAAGACGAATGATCTAATCTATATGGAGATATTGCTCCATAAAAACATGATGTTCAATTTTAGTCCCAAAAGAAAATTGTGAAGTTTCTATCCTAGGATTGATCAAATTTTATCCATTTCTATCCTAGGATTGATAAATTTTATCCATTTCTATCCTAGGATTGATAAATTTTATCCAAAATTAAACAAGAACAAAATCTGGCCGCAGACGCGTCGGATCCAGATAAGAAGAATGATTTTAAAGAAAGTGAAGCGGCGTGCTGAAACAGTGAAGCGGTGCGCTGAAACAGTGAACCGGCGCGCTGGAACAGTAACCCGGCGCACTATAACAGAAACCCGGCGCACTGTAATAAAGACTTGGCACGCTGTAACAGAAACCCGGCGCACTGTAAAAAGTCTCGATTCCACGAAAACTATCACGTCGATACCTGTAGAACACGTTTCTCAAAAATTAGTCAAAATATGGGGTTAGGCCCCACGGTGGGCGCCAAAATGTAAGTGGAAGAATGGGATAAACACTCTAAACATGCTTCTACACTTCTAAATAGGACATTGCATCTAAGATTTAAAGAATTTAAACTAATTTAAACTAAAAAGCTTCAGAAATCTATCCTATTGTTCTCTAACTCTAAAGATCTCTCTAATCTACTTTTCTCTCAGATTTAGAAGCTAATTAAACTATTGAAATGACACTTAGAGAATGAGAAATGAACTATTCTATTTCCTATGTGATTAAATATGCAAATCTATTGTAATAGCAGCCATGACTGCAAATGCTGGATGCTTGATTGTTGTTTGATGGGTGCTGGATAAATGCTTGAATGCTTGGATGCTTGGATGCTTGAATGCTTGGGAAACCTGCAGAGTAAGATTACACAAATTGGGATCCATTTCCTGTAGCCAAAGAGTTGTATTTATAGCTTTCACGGTAGCACATTTGCACAGGGATACGGGATAAGGGGCTGTGATTCAATCTAGAGAATTGAATGGCCTGGGATGAGAAGATGGAGCTAATCATGGAGGATTGTTCCTCCCCATGAAAACACCAGGAAAGAAGAGAGGGAGGATTGATGGAAGAAGATTGAGAGGACTTCCTGCAAGTTTGTCCCCGAAGCTCTTCCCGTGAATGGAAGTTGCATTAATTAGATTTAAAAAATCTAATTTTATTGGTGAGTGAATAGTGTTAAATAATTTATGCATAAAAATTAATATTTTTGATTTATTTAATTTTAGCAAAAGAGGAATAAATAATTTAATAAATTAAACTATAGGGTTTGTTTATTAAATTAAAATAAAAGGAAAATGATAACTAAATAAAAGATTCTTAAAATATCTTTATTTAATTAAGAAGAAATGTGATGAGGTAATTAAATAACACAAATTATTGAAGCTGTGTATTTAATTTAAGATAAAATTAATAGATAAAGTATAGAAGAAATATTAATGATAATAATTAAATAAAACAAAGTATTTAATTTTGTTTATTTAATTAAGAGAGAAAATAATATGATAAAAATGATAATTAATTAAACAAAGTATTTAATTTTGTTTATTTAATTAGGAGAGAAATAGAAGAATTAATAATGAACTTAATATAAATAAATATTTCTTTTATTTACTAAGTAGATGAATTTAAGATAAATTCCAAATAAGTCAGTTAATTAATTAGATTCTCCGGACCATTTTTAGGTGTCTAGAACCTATAGCTAGAAAAGTGTAGTCTCCATCTAAAGGAACCATCTTCGAGCTCTTCCCTGAAATGAGGGTTGAAAACATTATAAAAAATAAATACCATAATTCTAAAGTAACAATTTGTATCAAGCCAAATGTATAAAGTATAATTAAAAAGATAAATCCTTACTACATTGGACCAAATTTATGATTTTATCTTTAGAATGTAGGAACTTTCTTTGTTGGAGCTTCACAACCTCAAATTGGATCTCAAATTGGACTGATAAAATTTATGATTTTATCTTTAGAATGTAGGAACTTTCTCTGTTGGAGCTTCACAACCTCAAATTGGATCTCAAATTGGACTGATAAAATTTATGATTTTATCTTTAGAATGTAGGAACTTTGTCTGTCAGACCTTCATGACTTCAAATTGGACTGATAAAATTTATGATTTTATCTTTAGAATGTAGGAACTTCGTTTGTCAGACCTTCATGACCTTAAATTGGATCTGAAATTGTTCTATTAGATTTATGATTTTATCTTTAGAATGTACAAACTTTCTTTATCGGATATTAAAGGTCTCAATTTGGATGTCCAATATGACTAGAAAATTTATGATTTTATCTTTAGAATAAAGGAACTTCCTTTGTCATATATTCATAAATTCCTACACTCAGGCTTTACTGCCCAACAAAAACACCCAAAAGTGTTTCACACTGGTTCAAGGTACTCTCCAACCTAGTTATGTCACCAATAGCAATCCAATTTTTCCTAAACCATCCAACCCAAATGTTGCATCACAATCTATTCTTCCTGCACATAAAAAATACCACATATTAACCCCTTCTAAATTAAATTCAAAATCATCATAAAACCATAATTAATAAATCATTTCAATTTCAGAAAAAATCCAATGTCATTTACTATCAAAACAAAAGTTGTATAAATCACAAAAAATCCATGAAGCCATCCATCCAAAGAGAAAATAAGCAATGTAAGGATTTTAGTAATATAAGTCCATAGGGTTATGCTATAATGGTAATGGAATCACCATAAAAGAAAAACCGAGGAACAAATTATTTTGATTGTAATTATGTGATCTATAACTCTATTGGTCATGTGGCACAATTGTGCTATAACAAATACAAGATGCATTCATGTGTGGCCCAAGTTTAATGTGGCCATGTTGTGATAGAAATGGAGGCACTCCTATGAGCATAATTCATGTACAAATCATTGTCATCACAATTAGGTGTTAATCATCATTGGGTGCATTCAGGTTTACTCAAGTTTAACAGGTTATGATGTAATGATATCATGATCCAAGAGCGATTACCTCTTGTTGTAATAAAGAGCCTATAACTCTAGTTGATATGCAGAGTGGTTGTGGTATATCAATTATGTAGTGCATTCAAGCACAACACATGTTTAATGGGTTATTCTAGAGAGTGATCAAGAGTTTCTAAACCTTATGAATGTTACTTAAAAGTGTACAACTTAAACTACAAACCAAGTTTGTTACATACTTGAATGCAATCTTGGGAATGTGATATGCTAATAACCATTATCAAAAGTATTAAAGCAAGACCCATGATATATAGGATATATTTCCATGATTAGGTTTACATACCTTAATGATCAAACACAAGCTTCACACATAGTCTAGGATACAATCTAAGATCATACCACAACCCTGTCAAGACAGCTAATTTTCTAACCCAAGATTTAAGGTTGTTTTTTAATACCAACAAAAATATTGGTAAGAGCATGACTAGGGTACAAACCCTAGGCCTTCGTAGAAACATAAACCATAACTCTAGCGGATTAGTGAGGTTGCAACAATAGAAAGATTGAGGCATTATAGCTAATAAAAAAATCTTGCAAGCTAAAGATTGTAGCGAATAACAGGCACACTATGTAGCTCAATGACATTCACTTGAGGTGTGATAGTCAAAAATAGGCTAAGCAGTGACAAGATAATAAAGCTCAAACATTGCATAGTAAAGTGGAGATTTTAACAGTGAATTTCCTTATCCCCTTGTTGACCTTAAGGGTTTCTCAAATGCTATTGGTAGTGTTAGACAAGGTAAATGCAATCAAGGAATGACATTCCAAATGAAGTAACAAAGGTAATCACAAGTTTAATGTTTCTTCTTAGCCATTGTATAATGAAGGTAGTGGATTGCATGTTTGAGCAATGTTTTGAGACTCATCAAAGATGGGAGAATAGTGAATAATACCTTGTGGATTGTGAAGTAGTGACAATAAGGTTGAAGGATCTTAAGACCCACAATACCATGAAATAATGAGTCCCCTATAGTAATTAGGTAATCTATAGGGCATAGTTTTATTTTATAGAAGGATTCTCATGAAAGGAATCTTCAAGTGATAGTGAGTGAGCTATTTGAGATTGTAGTTGAGGATGCAATATCCAGTCTTAAAGGCAGTTAGCAAAGCAATAAATGTGTAAGAAAATCAAATCATACACAACAAACAATTCACAATGTTATCTTGCATAATGCCTTGAGTTTGAAGATAAAAATCTCGTTATATCTTGATGAAAGTAGTGAACTTAATGGCCAATCACTGGCAACCATGATTTTAAAACATGTTACTGTGCTTATGGAGGCAATATTTTAAGCAAGGCAGTGAGTGGTGGTTTGGAACAATGGTAGGTATGAAGGACTTACTTTATATGCATAATATGCATTCTAGCTTAAGACAATGTTCTTATAAGAGATTGAAGGTGGATTATGGAACTCAAGGGTTACCATGATAAGGATTAAAGTAAAGACTGGGATCTATTAAAATCCACTGTCATGAAGATATTAAATATGTCACAAGCAAAACCCTAGCAACTAGAGTAATGAATATAGTGCCAAAGAGGATAGTTTGTTGGGGCAGATTTAGGAGATCTCCACATTATATAATCATAGGAAAATACATCATTTATTTGTTTTTTAAATTAAAAGAAAACATTCTAAACCATATATAGGATACATTGATACTTCAAAATCATTTGATTTATTGTTTTAAATTAAAAGAAAAAATTCTAAACCCTATATAGGATACATTGATACTTCAAAAGCATTTGAAGGAATTTGAGATTATGCAAATATATTTCAATTAAATACTTGGATTACAAATAGTAGCATGAACAATGTAACCCTTGTTGAGCAGAGAAGGAATGAGATAAGTAGCAATGAATCCTATGCCTCCTGTCATGCACATGTCCTTACCATTCTTTGCCATTCTTTACTGAAACACTTCTCCATTTTGGTGGGCTACGCTTGAAAATAAGGTTTTGACGAAGGTTTTAGAGTATGTTTATTAAAATGAAAACTCCATTATAGCGGGCTACGCCTGAAAACAAGATTTCTACAAAATTTTTAGAGTATGTTTATTAAATTTTTAGAGTATTTTGGTAGGATATACTCTTGATTCCTTAAATGATTTATTCAAATGGATTATGACTAAATAAATGACTAACTATTTAGTCATTTTTATTTGTGTGACTAAATAATTTTTAGTCAATCACCAAATTAGTCATTTATTTACTCATTTATAGCTGAGTTGTAAAAAATTAGTAGAATTTAGTCATTTTTAGTTGTTGTGACTAAAAATTTTAGTGACCTAGTCATTCATTTGTGAAATTCTACTAGTGTTCTATCCCTACATCCTAGCCTCACAATTCTCAATCTGGTGGGAACATCCTTCATAGGGGTGGGGGTGGAGGACAAGATAGAGATGATAGTGGGAATAGAAACAATTAGTTTGGAAAATAGGATGTTGGTTGAAGTGGTGGGGGAAATAATCAAAATGGAGGTGGTGATGGAGTAGATAACACACAATCTAGTGGCCAAGGTGGTGGTGAGCCTCATAATAATTAGAATGATCAATTTACTAGAAGACCTATGTAGCTGAATAGATATTGGTAGTTATGTTTTGATGGGATTTGTGGTTATCCAAACCCTATTTCTGATGATATAAGAATTGTGTTGGTTAGATTTTCTGGTAATAATTCCATCAATGGAGAGGATCACTTGAAGTCATTTGATAACATGATGGATGAATTTGAAGTTGATGTTGAGGATGTAATGTTGAAATTGTTCATGTAGAAACTCACCAAGGATGTTAGGGAATGGTATAGAGGTTTTCCTATAGGAAGCATTGGACCATGGGAGGAGTTTAAAGGGGTTTTTTAGAGAGTAGTATGGTGATAAGACTAACCCAAGATTCATGTTAAATTAATTTTACAACATCTCTAAAGGATTTAATGAGACAATCTTTGATTTTAATGCTAGATTTCAAAAGGAAATGAATAGATTGCCTCATAATTTGAGACTAAATGATGATACCCACCTGATCACTTACTGGAATGCCTTTGATGCTAAAATGAGCTATCACCTAAGAGATAAGAACCCTCACAATTTTAGGGATGCCTTCAAGACTACAATAAAAATTGAAAGCAATAGAAAAGCTTCAGGAAAGGTAGGGAGAAGAGAGCATGTAAAGATCCTAAAAAATCCTAAACATGATAAAGGAACTATGGACAAAGGATCTTCTATTGAAGATAAATTGGACAAAGTCTTGAGTTGGACCATGACTCTTCTTAACAACATATTGGATAAACATGAGAAGGGGTTTGGAAGTGAGAAGCCTTGTTTTCAAAATAATGAAAAGCCCCCAAGACTCCAATATTATGCTTACAAAACCAATTGGAAAAATGGAAAGCCAATCCACAATAATAAGAAAAATGCACAAGATCAAGTCACACCTGATCCTCTATAGAAACATTCTACTAACTTTGTTGATGAGACTCCTTGGTGTATGGTTTGTCAATTTCCTCACTCTTCTCACCAATGTGTAGTTACAAAATTGGTGGAAGTTGAATAAGATGCACTACAAGATTATGAACCTTCTCAAGACAATGATATAGAAGTTAATGTGACTATGAGTAGGTTTTATTTTGTTGATGGTGAATGTTCATTTGAGGAGGAGTCCCATGAAATTGATGTGAACAATGAAAGACATAGAGCTGATGCATATCATCAATAAGTTCTCTCTAATGAAGGAAATAATAGTGATCATGATGTGTGCACATTAGAAACGATTGAGGATGATGTGTCTTTAAGGAGACCATCAAATGAGGAGATTGAAAAGTTGACTATAGCTCTGGCCACAAATGCAAGAAGTTCTTACCACTTGAGAAACAAAGTTTTAGGAGGAGATCAAGATAAAGTTGGTAGAATTTTCATCAAGGAGAAGAATTCAAATAAAAAAGGACCAAAAGTTGAAAACAAGGTGGATAGAGCAAAGGCCAAGGATTGTAAAGTGGAAAAAAATTGGACAAAGAATACTGAAAAAACCAAAGGTCAATTGAGAAGTCATATCTCCTGCTGTGAAAACAAAGACACAAAAGTAGAATGTTGAACGTGAGAAGAAGGATACTAATTTGCTAAGGCCAAAGTGAAAGGTGAACAATAAAAGGAGAACAATATTGAATAGAGTATAATACCACTTGATTTACCTAAGTACACTCTAGTTGACATGTTTCAGTTGCTTTCACATGCCAAGGTTTCAATCCTTTTGCTTGAGATGATGAGGATTAAGGAACATAAAAAAAAGGTAGTAGCCCTTATCAATGGTGCTATTATAGCCTGTAATGAGACAGTGGTGTCTACTCCACCTAAAGTGAGTGGAAAAGAATTGAAAGAAAAAAATGTTGAGGGGGTGATTATTGAAATCCCTCAAATTTACTTGGGAACTACAATTACTATCAATCTTGGTAATATAGACTCATTTTTTTATAAAATTTATTATTGATGGAAAGCTTCTAAATAATTGTATGATAGATTCAAGGGCCTCTTCCAACATAATTCTGGTTGAAATCATGAAGCAAATGGGATTGAAGATAGATAGTGCTTATGGAAAGTGCTATGCTATGGATTCTAGAGAAGTCCTTGTAATTGGGGTGATCAAAGAACTCCCATACAAGTTAGCTATATTTCTTGATAAAGAATTCAAAATGAGTGTCACAGTGGTGGATATCCCACCCAATTATGGAATGTTGTTGTCAAGAAGGTGGAGTGCCTCCATGGGGGGAAACATGTAGTGTGATATGTCTTATGATACCTTCCCTATTGATGGAAAAGACATCAAGTTGGTTAGGTAATCTAAAGTCCTTCACATGATTGAGTATTCCCTTGAGGAAGATAGAATTCACTTTTTGGACACTGGCATCAATAATTTTAGGATTGAAGAATTACCAAAGGAAGGTGACAGGAAACCTACACTTCTTAAAAGAGAGATGATAAAGTTTGCTAATAATGATGATATTCGTACCATGTATTTTGATGGTGCATTCTCTAAGGAAGGATCTGGTGCAGGGATATTATTGGTTTCCCCTAGTGGCAAGACATTAAAGTTTTCTTTCACTTTTTCATTTGTTTACATGCACAATGTGGCATAATATGAAGCTTTGTTGCTAGGGTTAAGAATGGCAGAAAAACATGGGATAAAGACGCTGAAAGATTGGTGATTCTAATTTGGTCATATCCTAGGTGAGATCCAAATTTTCATAAAAAAATAAGAGACTCAAACAATATAGGAATGCCATTTGGGATTCCATAGAATAGTTTGATGCTTTTGGAATTAATTGGCTAGAGAGAGGCTAGAACTGAGTGGCATATTTTCTTGGAAATATTGCACTCAGGCCTAATGATATAACTTGTGTTGGTATCTCTAAAGTGGAGGTACGAACAAGGCCTTCAATCCCTAACAACATACAAAACTGGAAATTTTTTGACGATGATGAAGACATTCTAAGGTTTTTGAAATGTGTAGACTAGTATGAAGGTTGGGAGATTGATTTTGGAGCTTTTGTTGAGATAGGGGATGGGAAGGATACAATTTTTGGCAATGAAGTTATCCAACTAAAGATAAACAAGATCCTTAAAGGTCTTCAGGTTTTAGAAAGGGTTTTTGACGGCCCTGACATGAGAAACACCAAAAAATCCTCCACTCATCTAGAAGACCTAGAAGAGGTAAATTTAGGGACTGAGAGCGCCCCTAAGAAATTTTATGTGGGCAATAAAATGAAGCCCAAGATTAATGCAATGTTGATTGCTTTGTTGAGAAAGTATAGGCATGTTTTTTCCTGGTCTTATGATGATTTGAAGACATATAGGGAGGAGTTGTTTCAGCATGAAATTCCTCTGAAATCATATGCAAAGCCCTTCAAAAAAAAAGAAAAGGCATATCAATCCTACTTTAGCACCAAAGATGCAAGAATAGTTGGAAAAGCTAAGGGATGCTATTATAATCAAGATTATTAGCCACTCATCTTGGGTTTCTAACCTTGTGCCAGTCAGGAAGAAAAATGGTGACACCAATTGTGCGTTGATTTTTAAAATTTCCACATTTCATCATTAAGGATAACAATCCATTACTGAACATGGAACCCATGTTGCAGAAGGTGACTGGCTACGAGCTCTTGTCAATTATGGATCAATTTTCTGGTTACAATAAAGTGAAAGTGGAGTCTGAGTAGTATAAGATTACATTCACAACTCCATTGGGCACCTATGTTAATGTTAGAATGTCATCTGGCTTGACTAATGTAGGTGAAATTTTTTAGAGGTCTATGGATGTAGCCTTTTATGATTTTATTGAACTATTCTTAGCAATATACCAAGATGATTTGATTGCATGCTCCAAAAAAATAAGAATATCATTGTATGCACTTGGAGAAATTTTTCATCAAGGCTCTAGAGTATGGAATCTCACTTAATCCAAAGAAATGTGCCTTTGGAGTTATTGAAGGAAATTTATTGATAGGTTGTCGTTAGGTCCTAACACTTTAGTGAATAATCACATCATTATATCAACCGGCCAGTGTCCAAAGGCTATTTGTAATAGAAGACATCTCAATTATCTCTCTCAGGTTCTCTAAATGCTAGTCAACCAAATAGAGATTCTAAATTGGAGGGCCTCTAAACATAAAAGCAATGAATTATCTATCTAGAAAGAAGGAAATGATCTTAAACTAGGAAGAAAAGAACTATAAATCAGAAAAACATCACCACTAAACTAGAAAGCATAGAAATGATTAACCTAAAGAATGCATAAATTGTTGAAGAAGTGAAACATGTAAAGAAATTAGGAAACATTTATCTAAATTATAACAATCCAACTACAAAAAAGAAACAATTTAACAGAATTTACTGAAGAAAGATGCTCTGAACATTCAAATGTTAAGTTCGGAAACTACATACTTAGTTACAACTTGTAGGCTTGAAACTAACAACATAACATATACTCATGAAAATGGATTCCAACTTCAATTGTTAACTACTAAAAGAAAATATAGAATAAGAAATAGAATACTTATCTATCTATCTATAACCCTCGAGTGGCTAGCTCTCGGGTATGTCTACAACTACCTCAGATCACATGCATTGGAAATTCTTTTAAACTACTTCATTCCAAAGATGCATCCATATTACACAGTAATTCAAAGAGTGGCGAGAAAACTCATATTCATATGGTAGTTTTTACTCAAAAGAAAAATTTGCAGCATAATGATAATCTTCTTCTCTATTCATTATTTGTAACAGTTACATATTTATATGAAAAATGACTAACAAAAATCCTATTTTTTAGTCGATAGAGTCTTTTAACAGATTTCCAATAGCAAAGGGACTTTAAATCCCATGATATACAATATTAAAGAGGCTCGCATGAGCCATAAAGTTTTTGAAACTAAAAAATAATAGAATTATAAAGACTCGGCCAAAATGTGTGATCCTAGAATTCTGAGGCCCACTCACTTGTTTTCAAAAGTATGAAGATCCGTATTCATTTCCCTTCTGACTAGAATGGTGATTAGAAGTGGAGTTGACCTGCAAAATACTCAATACTAAACTATTAAATTAGCATAAGTTAGTTTAATTTGATCAACTCTAAGAAATAAAGTTTGTACGCTTATTCATAGAAAGAGAGCACTTATTTTTC
>VDFB02379711.1:208131369-208273560 GCA_007258455.2 Sequoia sempervirens | reverse complement strand
ATGAGATTGAATTTCAAATAGCCATGTTGGAAGACAATGCTACAGGCTGCTTCATGGATTCTGGAAGTTTCATGTCTAGATTATATGTTAAAGGCAAAAGAATGTTTGAAACGAGAGAAAGAAATAGTTGATCATTATTTGCATACAGAGAGTGAGAAAAAGTTATTGGAGAGAGTACAACAAGAATTTCTTTCCCAGTATGAAAGTCAACTTCTCAAAAAGGACCATTCAGGTTGTCATTCCTTGCCTAGAGATGACAAGGTTGAAGACCTTTCAAGAATATAGGTTGTTTCATAAGATAACGGTGTTTGAACTAGTAGTACAAATATTTAAACATACATCATGAGGGAACAATGCTAGTCAAACAAGTAGAAGATACAAAATCCAACAATGTACAAGGAGAAAAAGACATAGTTAGGGCACAAGAGTAGGTATTTGTGTGGGAGGTTATTGAATTGCATGAAAAATACATGCAGTATGTCAGTATGTGCTTTGTTAACCATTCCCTTTTTCATAAGGCACTAAAAGAAGCATTCAAGGTGTTTTGCAATGAAAAAGTTGCGGTGATAATAAGTGGAGAATTGTTACATGTTATCAGGACAAATACATTGAAAAAGGTGGTAGTAGAGAAACTAAGTGATGAAGCCATTGAAGATGCTCTAGAGAAGGTGGTAAAGCTTCTTGCATACATTAGTGATGAAGATCTCTTTGCATAATTTTATAGGAAAAAACTAGCCCGCAAGCTTCTATTTGATAAAAGTGCAAATGATGATCATGAACGGAGTATCTTAACAAAACTAAAGCAACAATGTGGAGGCCAGTTTAATTCAAAGATGGAAGGAATGGTAACTAATTTGATGCTTGCAAAGGAGAATCAATCCAAGTTTGAAGAGTATCTTAGGGATCCTGATAATGAACATATACATCCTAGAATAGACTTGGCTATAACAGTCTTGACTACCAAATGTTGGCCCAGCTACAAGTCATTTGATCTCAATTTTCCTACTGAGATGGTGAAGTGTGTAGAGGTATTCAGAGAGTTCTACTAGACAAAAACTAAACATAAAAAGCTTACATGGATATATTCTCTAGGGCAGTGCAATCTTTTTGGAAAGTTTAGTCCCAAGTTGATGGACCTTACAATGACAACATACCAGGTGGTTGCATTGTGTTTGTTCAATTCTTCAGAAAAATTAAGCTATGTAGAAATCAAATCACAACTGAATTTGACAGATGAAGATATTGTGAGGTTTCTACATTCACTTACCTGTGCAAAATATAAAATCCTTATTAAGGAGCCAAATAAAAAAACTTTCACACAAACTAATTCTTTCTAATCCAATGCAAATTTTACGGTCAAAATGAAGAGGATTTGATGATATCCCAGCCAAAATGATATTATTGTTAATGCAAAAGGAAATTTGTTATGATGCAGCAAATAGTGTGATACACTTTCTTTGACATGATTAACCTTTAAAGGATGTTTACCGCTAGCAAGTTGCTCCAGGGGATACACATCTATAAAAGAGATGGAACTATCCATCAGACAATGTTGTGGATAACACACCTTAGGTAGACTATAGGGTGCTTCAAGAGTCGGGTATCCCAAAGAGTAAAATTAAGGGGAAATAAGGTAGTAAGAGACTTTAATAAGAAAGATAATACAACCACGATGAATGGCTTAGCATCTTCAATGTGAAGTAGAGGTATATAAAGGAGGATATTGAATCGATAAGGAGATGCAATCATCCCTTATTGAAGAACTTAACACACTATTCGAGCACCTACATATACCTCTAGATTATGAATTACATGCCCTTATGTGACCGAGTTTTGATTCTAACTATGGAGGTACTATTTTGGTTCAACAAATTCTTATCAGGAGGTTAGGGAATTCCGCGGCTCAGGCTCAAATTGAGATTCATCTAAGGAAGACATGATTTAGGGCGCACTTAAGGAGAACAAAACCCATTAATTACTTTTCTATACCTGAAGTGGGAATCAAACTGATACACCATAAAATTTAAAACAGCGAAATGTAAGGCAACATATGAACGAGATACAAGGAATCATATGTTCATATTCAGGACAGAAATTATTTTGTAGTTTTCGAATTTCATAGCCAAGTAGGCTAATAAGATACACTCACGTTGTGAAGACATGGATAAGAAATATGGTCTAAAATTATTGAAATTAAATTAATGTCAATGCATGCCCATGGTGAAGTATTCACAGTTAAAAAAATATGGGGATTGCATTCTCTTCCCGCATCCCCGAGAAGGAAATTTTGAAGAAGTGTGGGCGATAGAAGAGTTCATCAAGATCCTCAATAGGGTCTCAAGTAAACTACCACGGTGTTGTGGGGAAAGGGTATGTAGTGTGAAATGTTTTGGTATGTGGTGGTTGTAGAAGGTGAAAGAAGCGAGCTGCAAAATAAAGAATATATAAAGGTAAAAAATTATCAAATGAAGGAGTAAAGCATAAAGTATTTTCCCACTAAGTAAAATATTTTTCTATGCAATTCACGGAAATGGGTGATTATTTTATCCAAAGAGTATATTATTCAATAGGATGAAAATTGCAAGCAGGAGAAACTTCTAAGTAAATAAACAAGATTAATTTTCACCAAAAGGAGTTATAAAATGGGTAATTAATTTTACCTAAAGTATTTATTGGTGGAAGAACAAAGGTTTCTTGTGAAGGATAATTATCGAAATTGATTTTTTGTGAAGATGCACAAATGGAGATTAAATTTAAAATATTTAATTTTCCAAAGGCAACTAATTAAATATTTTATTTTACCGAAAAATGAAGAGCTACACCGAGAAGAAAAGTTACTCCAGACGGGTGTTGTAAAGGGTCATAACCCTAAAAGTGCAATGTATATATGTGAGATAAAATTGTATCATCAAGATTAGAATCAGAAATTGGAAGTAGTAGGTTAGGTAGTTGGATAGGTTTGTCAGTTGTTTGTTGAAATAATTGAAAATATTATCTGATTGTCTCCAAGCTTGACATTTCCTTATTATTTAGATTGATGTATCAAGGATATTTTCAATTTATCAAAATACATTTTCTTCTCTTTTTTGGTTCAATTAACTGGCTCCTTCAAGGAAGGATTAAATTCTTTTAATTAATCACAGTAATATGGAAAAATTCATTTGGATCAAGAAGAAGAATTTGATAATTGCATCCTTGCACATTTATACCAGGCATAAACTCATAAAAGTGCCAAACAATTCAAATTTTATCTAGAAATAGGACACACATCATTTACCTCTTGACTCCATTAGCCCAACAGAAGTAGGCACTGGTCATACCAATTCCATTTCAAAATTTTATAAAATCTTATTCAAACATTCACATCTCAAATTTCAGTAGGAGTAGTTATTAAGCTTTCATCTATCCCACTTCCAATTTCCATTGGGGATAGATTGCTCAAGTAGGAAACATATAGTCTAAGTCTACCTCATTTGCATAGGTGCACCCACCTAGGTCTAGCAAAGCCTGAAGAGAAGAAGATTCAATTGCATCAATTGGTCTTGTTTGTTAGCCAAAAAATGTATCAAGAGCTTGGAAACCTCTTGTGGTTTCAAACCAACATTTTTGAGAACTAACACGTTGTTGTTGGACCAATTCAGTTTGATGGACGACGTTCAGATGAAGTTTGTCTAGTTCATTGAGCTATAAGACTCTCTCAATTTGGGCTCGTTTAAGATCCATGCCCAATTCCATGGTTTTCCTATGGGTTTGGATCTCGAATTCAAAGGGAAAGAGGGGATTCTTCCCAAAGACTAACTCATAGGGGCTATAGCCAATGGTTGACTTCCAAGTCGTGTTATAGGCCCAGACATCTTTTGGTAGTTTCCTAGCCCAATCTTTCCTTCTTGAAGAAACCGTTTTTGTCAAAATATTTTCTAGTTCCCTATTAGTGACCTCAACTTGTCTATTTTCCTAAGGGTGGTAGGGTGAAGACTTCTTGTGACTTACTTGGAAGTGATCTATGAATGCCAATAGGAATTGAGACAAAAATTGGGGGCCCTAGTCTATGAGAATTGTTCTTGGAGCCCCAAATTTGAGGAAGATTTTGTTATAAAGAAAGTCAACTACCTGCTCTTCCCTAGCAATGCGTAGTGCTTGTACTTCTGCCCACTTAGTCATGTAGTCGGTACAGACCAGAATATACTCTTTTCCCTATGAAGGAGGGTCTATAGGGCCGATAAAATCCAATCCCCATTTTTCAAATGGTTCAAGGACTACTTGAGGCTGAAAGGCATTTCATTGGATGTGGTTGGTCTTCCTACCCTTTGGCACTCATCACACCTACGAACGTACTTCTTGATGTCCTTATGCATTGAAGGCCAATAGTATTCTACTCCTAGAATCTTGTGAGTTGTCCTTTTAGTAGAATAATGCCCTCTAGAAGGATCATCATTACAGGCCCTAAGGATACTATAGGTCTCGTCTACCCTAACACACCATCGCAAGACCATATCGGGTCTACAATGAAACAAGATTCTAGTAATCCATTTAAAAGGGGCACTCTCTCTTACGAGGCGTTGCTTCTATTTTGACAAAAAGTGAGGTGGTACTTCTGTCGTGGCTAAGTAATTTGCAATATTGGAAAACCAAGGAGTTTTAGTGGAGATGGCGAACATATTTTCATCTGGGAACTTGTCCTATATCAGAGCACAATTGTCATCATGTTTAATCTAGGATAAGAAGTTCACAACTATGTAGGAATTCCCTAGTTTGTCAACAATTGTGACATTGAACTCCTAGAGAAGGAGTAACCACCTAATTATCCTTGCATTTACCACTGGTTTATTCATGAGATACTTGATGGCTGCATGGTCTGTGTGCACTGTAACTTTGTATCCTGTGAAATAATGTCTAAATTTTTTGATTGCATGCACTACAACCAGGAATTCTTTCTCTGTTGTGGTGTAATTCTTCTCTGTTGGTGTCAAATTTTTGCTGATAGAATATATAGCATATTTCCCTCCATTCTCATCTTCTTTCCCTAGAACTACTCCAATGGCGTCATTAGATGCATCAGCGTAAATGTGAACTGGCAAGTTCCAATTAGGTCCTCGAAGGATAGGGACAGGGGTGAGTTTCTCCTCGATAATTTCAAATGAGGACTGACACTCAGGCGTCTAGATGAAGTCAACATTTTTTTGAAGGAAAGAAAACATCGAGGTTGCAATTTTGCTAAAGTTTTTTATGAATCTTCGGTAGTATCTAGCATGCCCTAAGAAACTCCTAACATCAGTCTAATTTTTTGGAATCTCAAGTTTTTATATGACTTCAATTTTCTTGGGGTTAACCTTAATCCCTTCGACTAAGATATGATGTCCTAGCACTATTCCTTGTTCCACCATGATCATACATTTCTCGTGACTAAGGGAAAACTGATGATCCTCATATCGTTTTAACACCTTGTCTAGATTCATGAGGGCTTCATCAAAAGTTGAACCATATATAGTGAAGTCGTCCATATAGACTTCCACACACTCATTTACCAACTCAGCAAATATGGCCAAGATGACCCTCTGAAACATGGCAAGAGCATTACATAGCCCAAAGGGAAGGACCCTATATGCAAATGTCCCCCAAGGGAAAGTAAAGGTTGTCTTATCTTGGTCTTCTGCTGCTACCTGTATCTAGTTGTATCTACTAAATCTCTCCAAGAATGAAAAATATTTTCTCCCAACCAAGTTATCTAGCACTCGGTCCACAAATGGCAAGATAAAATAATCTCTATGTCACTTTGTTAAGCTCCCTATAATCTAAAAACACTCTCCACTTCCCATTCTTCTTTGGAACTACAACCAGGGGTGACACCCACTTGTTGTCAGAAATTGGGTAGATGAATCCTACCTACAAGAGTTTCTCAATCTCAATTTTAATGATGTCTTTGAGGGCAAGATTGGGTCTCCATTTTGGTTGGCGAACAGGTCAAACATCCTTAGTATAGATATGGTGCGTACACACACTAGGGTGTATTCCTCTCATATCTTTATAGTCCCAAGAAAATGCTTTAGATCTACCCACCAGGGTATCAAATAGTCTTTGCTCTTCTGTCTTAGTCAACCAACTATTGATGTTCAAATTTTTTCCTAGCAACAACATAATGGTTTTGACTCTAGGATAGTTGGATGTGACAGTATACGTAGGCCTTATTAGAGTGTTAAGTGGATAGCTATGTAGTACAGTTTTATGAAGCCGGGCACCATCTACAAAGAAATGGAAAGTTTTTGGAACTAAGTTCATCAAAGGGAAAGGTAATCCAATAAAACAAGCATCATCAAATTTTTCTTGATCTATGTTGATTGGGTTTCCTAAGATTTCTTCTACGTCTGACATCTCCTCACTGCTAGAGTCTATTGTAAGAATTTCCACGTCATTTTCTAATTCATCCTCTAATTCTTCGCCATGTTGCTTGATGACTACCATGGCCAGTGAAGAAAAATTTTCCTTTCCAGTAGGACTTTTTGGTTCATCAACCCACACTTTGCTATGTTCAGCAGGTTTGGCAGGAGGATACAAAAACAATTGTTTGCTATCAAATCCATGGGATATGGTCATACCTCCCTCCTTGCAGTCAATTTTGGTTGCAACCGTAGCTAGCGATGGTCATCACATAATTATTGGATAACTATCTTTGGGTGTAAGGGATTCAATTATCTGGAAATCCACTGGATATTCCCATACATCCACCTTAACAAGAACGTTTTTAATGATGCCTTTGGGAATAGATGTGGATTGATTTTCCATTTGTAGGACTGTTGTTGTGGGGTGTAGATCAGTAAGTTCCAATTTTTCCATCACATCAATAGTCATTACATTAATGTTTGCTCCAAAGTCCACTAAAGCATTGGGTATTGCTACCTCATTAACTGTTACTATTATGAGCGGGCTTCCTGGGTCATCATATTTCAAAGCAGTGACTATTCCAGCTAACAAATTAGCTAGGTACCTATTTAAATGAACAATGTTGATTCATTTTGGCTTCGTCCCTGGGTTTTTAATGCATAATTGTTTAATCAACTAGTTTAACTTAGGGATCTCTTTAATTTCCTATAACAAGGGAACTTCAATCTGCAATCATTTAATTTCCTATACCAATGTAGTTTCTGTAGGTGAAGTTGTTTCCGGAGCATCTTTCATTGAAATTGGTTTTAGTCCCTCCAAAAAAGGGGATTTTTTTTTGTCTTTAGGTGCAGGATTCTTTAGAAATTCAGTTGGAGACTGACCCTCCTCCTCCTCTTGAGATAGGTCAGTAGCTCCTACTAAATATGGTGGGTCGGGTTTATGTTGCGTAGTGTCTGGGATTTTTTCTACGAACGAGGGTGTTATTGTAGTTTTCTCAGCAGAATTCTTGACAACCTCACCTATGATTTCTTTGATAATCGATTGTGAAAGTGTTTTACCAGACCTCAACTATAGGTTTCCATAGTGTATGGTGTTAATTCCAGTGACATTGTCTTGTTTGACAGAATACACCAAAGTATTTGGACAATTGTTCTTTGGGTTAGAGATTGGTTAGGCTGGAAGTGGTGGTTGGTTAACTTGTTCCATTTTTTGAGTGTTCTAGGGAGGTGGTAAAAGAGTCTGTTGAGTAGGAATCCTACTGGGACTAGAATAAAACTGATGTTGGGGTTGATTCCATTGGGGAATGGAATTTTGAGGGTACCACTGTTGTTGAGATTGGTTGGGCCACTAAGGGTTACCCCAAGATTGGTTTGTCCATTCCAGTGGTCCCCAAGGATAGGTTCCCCAATTAGAGGGTACTGGAGGTGGTGCCTAGGGCTAGGGTGCTACCCATTGATTATTGTTCCAATTTGGTTGGGTCCACTAGTTAGGATTGGAATTCTGGCCATAGGAAAAATTACCTCCAATTCTTTGGTTGACAACGTTCACCTCTTCCTCGACTAGAGTTGTTATTTTTTTAGAATTTTTGATGGCATTCAATAGCTCGCATTGATTGGTGGGGTGATTCTTGTCACACACTTGACAAACGTCAATCTTGTCAACTTTTTCCAAGGTACATTCTCATAGCAAATGTTTGTTTCGGCACCTAAGGCAATAAATAGACAAGGTTTCAGGATTTTTGGTTTTAGCCTGTATGCCATCTAAAGTGGTGTTTAGTTGGAAAAGAATGTCAGTCTTGAAGTTGGCCAATTCCTCACAAAGTTTATTTATGTCATTAGAACCACATAAGGGGGTGAACTTCCTAATACCTCCATGAGTATGGGAGAAGTTTTGACATAATTCCATTATTTCTTCTAGTCTTAGTTGGGATAGGTCTCCTTTTCCCATTAAGTCTAAAATCCTCTGAGCTTCATCATCGAGACCTTTGAGGAATAAGATCTTTAAAATATCGAGACTTGTGACTTATCCACCATAGCATTTGGACAAGAAGATAAACCTATCTAGGTAATCTTCTAAACTTTCATCCTCATTTTTCCTTATTTTGAACAGTTCTTTCCTATCACTCACCCTACAATAACTTTGGTATTTCTCCAAAAAGACAAACTCCATTTCATCCCAAGAGGTTATTGACTGAGAAGCTAACCCCATAAACCAACACATAGTTGAGTCTTTTAGAGTGGAAGGAAAAAGCTTTAGTTTCTGATTATCATTCTTGTAGTCATATGTTTGACATAAGACTTTGAATTCAAATAGAAACTAATTAGGATCCTTAGTAGACAAACCTCGAAAGGTTGGAAGGAAGGTCGGTGAGATATTTTTCATTGTCATGTCGTCATCTACATCAATAGCAATAAGATAAGTGAATGTGTGTCGTGGAGGGTTATCATTGTTGTGGTTATTGGTACCATTTCTACGGTCACCCATGGTTTTGTAGGTGATGTGATCCTCTTCCAAAATTTGTTAAGTGGCATGAGGTTAAAAATTTTGCAAAACAATATGCTCCTCAACCACTATTTGTTCTCTTTTCGAGGTATATGGGAAGGTCTCAGGTTGACCCGATTCGGTCAATTCCTCAATAAGTTCTTGGTCTAAGATTCCTTCCTCCCTACTTGTTGGTACATCGATTGGGGGAGTTTTTGGTATGAATCTTCCATGGGGCCTTGTTTCCTGACCATGAAGAAAAGAAGCCAAAGAACTATTCCTATCCCTAAGAGAGGTATTCAAGATATCTCCTACTAATACTATAAAAAGGGGTCCCTAGCAACGACACTAAAAAGTGACAGGTTGTCATTAGGTCCTAACACTTTAGTGAATAATCACATCAATATATCGACTGGGTAGTGTCCAATGGCTATATGCAATAGAGGACATCTCAACTTCTCTCTTTAAAGCTTCTTAAACACTAACCAACTGAATAAAAGTTCTAAACTAAGGGGCCTCTAAGCTTGAAAGCAATAAATCATCTGTCTAGAATGTGAGAAAATGACTCAACCCAGAAAACAAAAAACTAAGAATCTGAAAAGCATTACCACTAAACTAGAAAGCATGGAAATGATTAGTCTAAATAATGCATAAATTTCTGAAGAAGTAAAACATGTAAAGAAATTAGGAAACATTTATCTAATGCAAAAGATAACAAGCCAACTGTTAATCATAAAACCATTAATCAAAATCAACTGAAGAAAGGTGCTCCGGACATTCAAATGTTAAGCTCAGAAACTAAGGACTTAGTTGCAACCTGTAGGCTTGATACTAATAGCATAACATATAATCATGGAAATGAAATGTAAATTCAACTGTTAAATACTAAAAGGAAATGCAAAATAGGAAATAGTATACTTATCTATCTATAACCCTCAAGTGGCCAACTCTCGGTCGTGTCTACTACTACTTCAAATCACCTGCACTGGAAAAATCTCTAAGTTACTTCATTCCAAAGATGCATCCATATTACACAGTAATTCAAAGAGTGGTGGGAAAACTCATATTCATACAGTAGTTTTTACTCAAAAGATAGTTTAGCAGCATAACGATAATCTTCTTCTCTATATTCATTATTTGTAACAGTTACATATTTATATGAAAAACGACTAAAAAAAATCCTATTCTTCAGTCGGTAGAGTCTTCTTAATAGATTGCCAATAGCCAAGGGACTTTAAATCCCATGATATACAATATTAAAGAGGCTTTCATGAGCCATATAAAGCTTTTGAAACTAAAAAATAACAGAATTATAAAGACTTGGCCTAAATGTGTGCTCCTGGAATTCTAGTGCCCGCTCACTGGGTTTCAAAAGTGTCAAGATCTGCATTCATTTCCCTTCTAACTGGAATGGTGATTGGGAGTGGAGTTGACCTACGAAATGCTTGAGGAATAAACCATTAAATCAACATAAGTTAGTTTAATTCAATCAACTTCAAGAAATAAAGTTTGTACGCTTATTCATAGAAAGAGAACACTTATTTTTCCTAAAGGTAATCAATTGGAAAGTTTATTAAGGAAAAAAGGTTTAGATTTACATATTGAGCCCATTATACTAATGAGGTTATTTTTACCTCATCAAGATACATAGTCTGTGTTCTCAATGTTGGCCTAGGTTTTTGGCCTCGACAATGATGAGGAAGTCAATCCTTTCCAGTTTTCCCTAGGCCTTGCACTCAAAAGGGAAAAGGTTCTGAGGCGTTATGATTTTGTTGAGATAATAGCTGGGAATATCAAAGAATAGTTGAAGAATTACCATACCAAGTCCAAGTTCAGGTATTCTTCTATTTTGGTTCATTTTCTTTTACATCAAAATTTTGAATGGCTGGGGAGGAATGTACCAGTATGCAGATTAGATGAAAGGGGTTGTCTCTGACCAAGTTTTGTATGGAGCCTTGTGCTTTCAAAGACAAGAGATTATTATTGATTTATGGATTATTTTCTGAGGCCAGTGCTCCAAGATTTGTTGCCTTGCCCCATCGGCCATTTCTCTCGAGAGGTTATAGGATGGATGGAGAATCCACCTGTCCCACTAGATTATTTCCTAGGTGAAGATTTCATGTTTGTCAGGTTCCACAGTTTTCCTAGGGAGGTTTTTTGAATCTCAAGATTTGCAACTGATAGGGTTTTTGTACTGGAGGCATGCCACCAAGTATCTGCCATTGACAAGGTTTATGGTACTACAACGAATAAAACAAAGCTTTACGATCTTCCTCTCATGATTGCTAAGAGTTGGGTAATACTAACTAAGCAGAAGGCAGAGGATTAGATCACGAATTTACTAGTAGCCTTGGGTCTGGTCCTCATTTGTGACAAGTGGAATTATAACCCAAATAGACTTTTCACTTTAAGGCATGAGGTTAGGGATTATTTACAAAGAAGAAGGAACCCAGCTCGAGAAAGAGTAGAGGTATACATCGACCTAGCTCACATTCTGGGGGAACGAAAAAGATGGTTAAGTTTCTACGAGCCACAAGCGGGATACCAAAGGAATCTTCTAATATATAAATCTCTCAGTACACAATTGAAGAAAAGAGGTTGGTCAGAAAGAAAGAAGTCTAATTTCTGGAGATTCTGACAGGAGATGAGATGTCTAAGTGGCTTGTTTGGAAACTTTCTGTTCGATGAGGAGTTTGAGGATTATATGACAAGGAGGTTGATTCCGACAACAAAAATCCCGAGACGAGTCATGAAATCGATGAAGAAAGGGTTCCACCTCAAGTTTCTAGACAACAAGAGTCTGAAAGTCAGAGAAATTCAAGGAAAGTAGGTTCACAAGCTCCCTCTACTTCCGGTGCCTGAAATAAAAGAGAAAGGACCTGACGGTCTCCAAAGTCATCTGTCGCAACTGTTGAAGGTTAGGTTTCAAAAGACTCTACAACTAGAGGATCAGAAAGTACTAGTTCTAGTAATTTGAAACGAAGAAGGATCGAAGACTTGGGTATTCCCAATGTGCTTTTCCGACAAGAAGAAGAAGTGGAGTCTCTCCTACAAAATGCTTCATCAACCATGGCTCAAGTAAGTTTTACTCCCCCTCTTCTCCTTGTTTCTGCATCTCTAGTCAACCCCTTACCTCCTCTCATAGAAAGGAATCCTTCATCCTCGACCCCTAAATTGATAATTCTAAATGTTCCCCCTGCCATTTTAAGTGAATCCATTGATACAGTCTCACATGCTCAGGGAGCGTCATCCACCGAAGTCGTTGTTGTGTCATTAATCACCCTATCAAGGGCCCCTATTGGATCCACTGAAACCACCGCTTTTCCCTTTACTCCCACGCCATCCAATAAAGGGAAAGCACCTCTCCATCAACCTATTTCTATTTTTACCCCTACTAGTTTTTCCCCTACTTAATTTGGCATCTCGCCCTTTTCCATGATCACACTGCCTTTTGCGTCTCCCAATGCTCACACATTTGAAGTGTCCCCTATTGTCACTCTTTTTGGGCTTCCCCCTAGTGCTTCCATTGTACCATAGAGTGTGAATGTCCCTTAGACCCTTCAGGGTCATTTTGATGCTACTACATAGGCCCGAAAGGCTAGAAAGCAGAAAATATTGTCAAAGAATACTGAGAAGCCCGCTACAAAGAAGATCGAGGCCTATTTCAATGAAGAGCGAAACTCTCTGCTTCTTACCACTATGAAGTTTCTAGTCTTAAAACCTGAAGGGAAAATGTAGATGGAATATTATGACATCCATGTTGTCGGCCTAGACTTGAGCGAAACTCACTCGTGCGATAAGGTGGTCCTAGCTAAAGCTACAAAGAAAGTAGTGTATGTTGACTATGAGAGGCTACACAGGAGACTAAAGAAGCACGAGGTGGAGTTGGAAAATGTGAAAGAAATAGTAAGTAGTTTGCAAAATGAGGTATGAGCCAGAGAGGCCGAAGTTACTCACGTAAGGAAAATTCAAGGTCAGCAAGAGGATGCGTCTAAGTTGTTTGCAGATGTTTGGAGTGAGAGAGTTTAGCTTCACACCAAAATTTAAAATTTAAAAGGAGAGTTGGATGATGTATGAGCTCGCAACTTCGATGATCTTTGGAGAAGCCAGGTGGAAGCAGAGGAATCTAGATAAGAAGTTAAAAGACTGAGTTCTGAATTAGAAAACACTCTTCGAGAAAAGGGAAGAATGAAAGAAAATATAAAGACAAGGGAGGCTCATTTCAATCAGGAGTTAGATGCCTTGCGGGGATCTGGACCCCTCCCTGCGATAAAACCGCTAATAGCTATGTATTGGGAGAAGACTCAGCTGGTGTTGTTGTTTTGGGACCCGTCTTATAGTTTTTAAGGGATGTTTGGGAAATAAATGCCAAGGTTAGGCCAATGGCTAATCATTTCATGCAAAAGTGTTCATCCCAAGTGGCAGATTCCCAAAGTTTTATCTCTAAATTATGCATCGCCACTAACCAGACTCTGGAAAGAGCAAGAATTCCCAATCAGCGAATCACCTCCGTCAAGGCCAATGAGATTATCAATTGTCATAGGGTTGTGATAGAATGTAAATATTGTCAGATAGTGTCGAATAAGCAGGTTGTCGAGATCAAGAAAGACTTTGAAATCTTCATTATTTTCGGTTTGCCTCCTCTTCTTTCACCAGATGAAGATGCGTTGACAATGGAGCAGGTCAATGACGCAATCCGATGCAAGATCTAGGCCTCAGTGGACTTTCCAAGTTCAAGTGTCGTTCCCACGGTTGATGATGTTGAGCATGAGATCTATCCTCTTTCTCAACTCTATTATCACTTGGGTGTGTTTTCTTCTAGATGGGGGCACATCTCTTTTAAAGAGATTTTCAACCTTGAGAAAATATATAGATAGATTCAAACCCTTGTCCTACCAACTAATGCAGATTGGGAGGCTCAACGTGTCGCTCCTGTCAAACTCCAAGAACAACCAGAGGCCTAGGTTTATGTCTTTTCAAAGCGAAGACCTCTGTGAGTCGCCATAATTGTGAAGTGTTTTTGCCTTGTTCATTTTCATTTTTGACTTGTGTAGAAGTTTTCAGTCTTAGATCTCCCTGCGCTTAAATAAAATTATTTGAAAGATGTGCAATGCACCACATGGTCGCTACGTGGCTTTCATCTCTTGTCTTCCTTTTGGGAGAAAGTTCAACATACATGTTGACTTGTCAAGCATTCTCTTGGGAGCTACATTCATAAGCTTAGATTTTTCTACCTAGCTAATACATCACCTCTTCGTCATGGGTAGTTTGCTTCTTTTATGGAGTAATATGTTTTTGGAGTTTGTTAGAGCTAGTTTGATTTCTTCCTTTCTTCTTTTTATGATGATTTTTTGGGTCAGTGCCTCAGGATGATGTGACTAGTCAACAAGACCTCTTTCCAGGATGTTATTTCTAAGATTTGATCATCTACAAGTCCTTATCTTTAGTAAATATCTAGAAGATATAAATGCGATAGCTAAGAATTAATGAGAAAAGATTTTTGTGGCCTAACCAAGGATCCACAATCAGATTGCAAGCTATCAAGTGACGACATCTGGCAGTAATTACTTCTGCATTTAGGTAGTGCTTTCTTCTTCTGGTGGCTATAAAACCAAGGCGACAACATAGTAAAGGGTTCGATTCCAAGTAGCAATTTCTTGAAAAAGAAAAGTTTTCTTTAGTTTTCTTAGGATTTTTATAATAATTTTTAGAAACAAGTTGCAAAACTACTTTATTCTGTCATGTTATATCTATGAAGGTTTAAACTATTGTTGGATTGGCATCTGACCTCTATTTCAAAGTTCATTTGATAATTAAACCATGAACTATTGAGGAGAATTTATTGAGATTGTGCATGTATGGTCTTTTTCAAGTTGTCTTTCTTTATATTGTCGTTTTGAATGAAACACTAAGTCTTGCAAGTTGAATCTAGATAGTTTAAGTAGTTGATTTCTATGATGTATGCTTGTATTGTAGCATAGTAACTTAGGAAAACTAGACTATGTCATTGGACTTCTCTATTTTTCTGAAAGTTGTTATTTTATTGTGTTCTGCTATATTAGGAGATAGAGTTCATGTGATTTCTTAGATATTGTTCTAATAATTGTAAGAAGTCTTTATGTTTGATCGGACCTTAATGAACACTGCCTGTAGAAAGATTTAAAAGTTTGCACTGTGCTTAAAGTTATCCTTTGATGTTCGTTCTCTTTCCAACAATGAAGGGTAGTGGCATTCTATGTCTATTTATATCACTCATAGGAATTATTCGAGTTTGAAATGTTGTAAAAGATTTGGTGCTTCGCCTTTTATGTTTTATGTTTACATTTCCTTCTCCCCTTATCTCAAACCCCAAAAAAAGAGCAAGCTTTCTATAAAAATCCCAAAGGTATTCAGTGAGATGCAATTTGTCCCCCACTCCCTAAATTTCCCATAAGATTCTCGGAGAGGCGCAAAATTTGATGAGCAACAAATATGAAAATGCAATTCCCAATTTGTACCTCTATGTACTAGTGTGGTTATTATGAATGTCGATTATAGACCTGCATAAACACAAAAAATAATCACACAATTAGATTTATATGAAAGTTAAATCAACATTCCCCATAAAATTCATTTACAATGCACAATATAGAAAATAAATGAACACAAAAAAGAAAGCTATTAAATCTTATTAAAGCAAGCAAACTCTTAATCCCATGGGGGAATTAGTGCCATTTTGATGTGGAAAATGGCCCTTTCCCAATCCCTTGTAAGCTTGATGAAGATTTGTTAGTGATTGAAGCTCCTTGATGAAATTTTGGCATAACCTAGCTATGAAACTAGTAAAACAATGAACACTTAATGAAATGGATAGATTAGCTCTAAATATGAAGATAGTGATTTTGCAATGAAGTTGTGGATGAAATTGAGTATAATAATCTTGCATGGATTGTGGATTCCAAATACAATAGAGGAGGCCTCTATTTATAGCAAAGAAGGATGGAGGATTGAAGAATAGGATGAATGTGGGATCAAAGATCAACCAATAACAAAAGGCCACTTATCAACATGCTATTGGAGAGGGATGGAGCACATTTTGGTCAATGTGCATGCATTTGAAATTTGAATTTGAAGAAGTGACATGTTGGAGGGAGAAGAAAATGGAGTTAATGCCACTTGGCTCAAGGCAAAGGACATGTAAGAGGTTTAAATTCCTTGTTGGATGTAAAAACACTTTTGGAGGGATTTTTCAAACTTGGAGAATATTTCCTTTTGGATGCCTTTTTGAATGAAAATGGAAGATTTAATAAATCAAATAAATTGATTTATTGTGCAAGTTGCAAAATCTAGAGGATTTGAGGGATTAGGATTAAGATTAATTGGGATTTTATTAATTTTAATGGAAGTTAGCTGATTTAACATTGTGATTTAGATTTTAGGATTTAAATAAATCAAAATGAGAGGAATAATGATTTTAGACTTAATTAAATAAAGTTTGATTTATTTAATTAAAGAGGATGATGTTAAATTTAAATCAAATGAATATTAGTTTACTTAATTTAAAGGAGATGGCTTTAGAGCTTAATTAAATAAAATGAATTATTTAATTAAAGGAGGGACTATAGGATTAATTAAACAAAATGATTTATTTATTTAACAGGAGATGATGATTTAATCAGATAAAATTGATTTATTTAATTAAAAGATGAAATATGATTAATTTAATCAAATAAATATTATTCAATTAAATGATTAGCAAAGGAGATGATTCAGGATGAACTGGTGTTAGTAAAATTAGGATCAAGTGTATGGGATCAATCGATACATTTTTCATGTCTACATTTTTCCCCTCTTTGAAGCAAAGTACCTGCTGCATTGGTTCAAAGAATAACCTCGCGATCAAAATTCAAAATTTTCTCAATTTTTAAATGCCCCACTGCTGCCTCGGTGATGAAATTATGCTGGTATACTACCCCCTCAAGAGATCAGACGAAAATTTCAATTTTTGGGTGATCTCGCGAAAAAGGAAGACAAGGTGCCCGATGAGTCTAGAAAGGCTCCAGGATGCAAAAAAATGATGCAAAATGGCTCTCGGTTGGGAAAAAATAGGCTTGAGGGTCCAAAACCCTAGCTAGATGGCTAAACAGGGTAAAAGAAACCTAACTTTTAGGCTTAAATAGGCCTTGAGGGGCCACTTCCAATTCATTTGCACACCTAGCCTTTTGAAATTTTTGTGATTTGAGCTCTGAGAACTAATCGAGATGGCGCAACATGTGCTTCCATGACATATTTCCAAGCGCGTGTGAGTGTACCTGAGGCTTCCCGGCGTAGGACCAATAGTAAGTCATCATGTCCTGACTTTGTTTTTTGATTTTCAAGTACATTTATTAGGGTTTAGAAGTCAACATTAAAGTCAACCAGTGCCATATAGGGCCACTGAAAACCTCAAATCGGCATCACACGGGCCTAAACTGTGTCGTTGATGAGAGTTGCACCACTGTGACTTAGTTTAGAATTAGGGTTTAGCTATCAAAGTATGACACACTTGCAAACAGCATCGTGGCGGTCCTGTTTGAAATTTAGGTCACTTTCAAATTGCACCGTGGTGGTAGAGTTTGAGACTTTTAGGCTTCTAGCGGCATAGTTTAGAAGTTTCAAATAGCGACACATATGTGGATAGTGACGCATTTGTTGTTTTGGTTGCGCAAACTTCAAACATGATCCCATTTTTTTACGAAACTTGATGCGATGACTTTCCTGATGCAGGAGGACATGGAACCAGTCCATTCTCACAAGCATAGGTCATCCATTTTGAGAAAATTGACCCAAGACATCCCTTTGCATGAGGTACTCCAGGAGCACTTGGAGGTGATTGGCTTATGGTATGTTGCTTATTCCCTAGTTATCAAGATGCATCTGGGCATGATGATAGCATTGGCAGAGCACTGGCACAACATGACATCTTCATTCCACCTTCCCACAGGCAAGGCCATAGTGACCCTGAAGGACGTGTGGTGTGTTCTATGTTTTCCTATCCATAGAGAGCGAGTTATCTATGATGTGGATGCTAGGAGAGACAGTTGCTTCAATATTATTGGCTTAGATTAGATCGTCTTCTCAGAGGGTCAAATTGAGCTCAAGTGATACAAGACTGTGGTACTGTCTTTCAGATTGATTATTGTTGCTATCATTTTGGGACTCATGGCACTAGATCGGTGTGGGTGGTATTTCAACCTAGGATGGGGGATTGCTTGGGAGTGAATGCTCCAATGGAGGGAGTGTTTTGCTTGGGTGGCAGTGATGCTGGCCTCCCTATACCATGATCTTCACAAGTTCGCATACTTTGATAGTCAGGCTATTGGATCAAGGGTTACATTGCTACACATTTGGGCCTGGGAGCACATTGTAGTGCTCCACCCTGTGAAAGTTACACCAGCAGACATGGAGTCGGATGACCCAATCATCTGGAGATACATGGGTGCACTAAAATTTTCACATATAGGAGCAACAGGCATTCGACATTGTAGGAGGGTCATCGACGAGATGACAGTTTTCACATGGAAACCTTACCTTGGGATGTCGGCTTAGTACAATGATGTTCAGTAGTTTTTCTTCGCCAAGTAGGACCATCTGATACAGGGCCAAGAGCATACTATGATTGAGAGATATCTACTAGACCGCATGGCCTAACAGTTTAGAGATGCCCAGGACCGTCCTAATGACCAGTAAGTCGCCATCTTTGCACGTACTATGAGGGAGATGACATGGGGTCGTACCATCCCAACAGATGAGGTAGTACAAAGTTTTAGGCAGTTGGTGGCCAGGCCATGGCCTTTTGATCAAGAATAGGCAGATCCAAGGATGACACAGGCCTATAGAGATTGGTTTCGACCATCGGTTCAACTGACAGTACCTGGTGCACTTTTTCCGCAGAGGAGACTGAGAGGCCAATCTGCAGGGCGGGGGCGAGGCTGAGGAGGCAGGGGAGACATGGATGGTGATGGTGATGGGGATGGTAGCAGAGGAGGAGGTAGAGGGGGAGATGGCACCCCTTTATGATAGCCAAAGCAGCAGCTTGAGCAGGACAGGCGCAGAGTGATGGGCATCAGGATTAGCCCATGAATGTTCGCCAAGACCAAGACAAGCAAAGGACCCCACCTAGAGATGGTCACCAGGACCATCCACCCATCCAGCCACCACCACAACCAAACCCGAGGGATGGGAAAATTTTGTAGCTACAAGCATAGATACAAGTGATGACCATTGAGAGAGACCAGGCAAGATAGCAGGTCTTGACCTTGACAGCCAAGGGGGATCAGGCTATTCAGCAATAGCAGGCTACCGAGCTATAGGCTACACAGGAGATGGGTCAGTGGTAGCAGCTAGAGAGTATGGCTACATCCTCCTCCAAGAGCACAATATCGATGTGGGCATTCTGGGAGGCCATCCGAGAGGAGTATTATTGTGTGCATTACCACCAAGTTGTGCCTTGAGCAAAATGAGTTATGGATTATTCACAACAAATAGGATATAGGCCTCCAGAGGAGCACGGGGAGAGGTCGGGTGGCAAGGCTAGCTTATTTACTATTCTTTGAGACCCATGGGCTCATTTTTGATAGCCCTGTTGGTGATTGTACAATACACTTGATCCTGATCTTTTGTACCATGATAGTGTATTATTACTTTGATATATGAGATGATATGAGATGATTTGATCTGATGTATGATGTGTCCTATCTTATGTGATGCAATGTGATGTAAGTTTCTATATGATGCTTATTATGTGATGCAATGATTTATGGATGCATTTTTTTCATTATCTTTTCTATGCACTTTTATGATGATGTGTGAACGTTATGATATGTGAATGCTTAGACTAACAAATCTATATTATGCACTTAATGGATGATGATGATAAAATGTATGAGATGCAATATTTTTCTTTTTCATGATCTTTCTCATGTATGATATGGTGATGCATTTATGGATGATACACATGATATGATCCGATGATGCATTTTTGTAATGATGTCTATGTGATGATGCATTTGATGGTGATGTTTATGTGTATGACATGATATGGTATGATAATGCTTATATGATGATGCCCATAGATGATATGTATGTGACGTTATATGATTATGTAATGGATGCAAATGAGTAATAGTATGATGTATATGTGATGATGCAATGGATACTTTGATGATGTATATGATATGAGTTAACAATGCCTATGTGATGGTTTCTTTTATGTTTATGCAATGAATGCAAATGTATGGTTCGTAAAATGCTTAGAATAATGAATCTATATTATGCAATGATGAAAAATGCAATGCATGTGAGATGATCAGTGTTTCCTATATGCCATGATATGATATGTATTATGTTGATGGTTTATGGATGTAGGATGGATGCGATGGCGATGATTTGTGATTAACTGTCATGGTACCATGTTAGTGCAGAGAGAAGAAAGAAGAAAATAAGAGAATCCAACAAGTCAAAAGAGATGTTGGTGATGATGATAATGATGAAGATGATTTTCTTACCAAGAATTGGGACTTTAAAATGACCATTTACATTATGTTTCATAATGCACATAGGCACAATGCATCAAGGTATAAAGAAACAGGATGGCATTGTACCTAGTGTGGTGGACTTTGACTCGATACTTAGATAGGAGTACTCTTGTTCACACCTGGTGTACATAACTTTATTTAGACTGCAGTTCAAATATTTCAAACATCTCAGACCAAAACATAGAAAGGAAATCCTTCCTATGTGGTCAACAAGAAACCTAAAACATCCTCCCTACAGACCAAACAAAGCACGCCTGACCAAGGTTATATTACAAGCATATCCAACAAGCACAATAGAAAAAAAGATAATGATTGTTACCACATTCCTTTCTCTCTAAGTCCTTTTTTTTGGACATCATCAAGAGGTCATTGAAATGAGCACAATAAGATAAGCCAAAAAGAAAAAGATAAAGTAAACAAACAAGCTAATGTTCTTCAATACCGCTAGCCAAGACTAAACTACGGTGATGCCTAATGCTGATGTCCATTGTAGGAAGGATGCATCCTAGGATATAATTTCATTAGATGATTGATTTGGGACTGATTGGATGATAGGCTATTGACACAAAGAGTTAACTAGCTTTTTTACCTACTGACCTAGACTTGAGACCTTGATGCTTAATTTTTCACTTTTGAACTGCTAGACTTGTTTTTTATTGTTTTACCAAAGGTTGAGGGTGACGATGATTTATTATGAGTGAATGTCTATTGCGGGTGAAAGAAAGATGGGACAAATGGATTTTTTCAAATATTTGGATGTTTTTGGAGTTTTGAAATGTTTTGAGGCTGCTTTTGCTATTTTCAAGATTTTGCAAATGTTTTGATTTTCAAATTTTCAAATGTTTTGGGGTTTTCTGAAATTTTGACCAAGATACTAACCTAAAGACCTATCTTAGGGGCCTCGAGCATTGATCAATGAGATTAGCCTTGCCTACGTTATACACATAGAGACCATGTAGTTTGACTAACACAGACTCGATTATTGATGAGATATGAACAAATGGATTGCTAGTTTATTATGACGGACTCCTAAAGGACTGACCTAAGTGTCTCGGGGGATGATCAAAGATCAACCTTGCCTATGTTGAAAGCTCTGAGATGATGTAGTTCAACAAGATGACTCTATTTTTTTTACTTTTTGATTGACATTTTGACCTATCTTTGGATTTTGATATGTTTTGAATGTATTTGGATTTTCTGATTTTTTGATGTTTTTTGGATTTTCTATTTTTGGGAAGACTTCAAGAACATACATGAATCTGATCCAAAGAGAACATGCACCCAACATGATGTAATAGACTACTTTGGTACAAGCAGGACAAACTGACCTTAAGAATGGGTCATGTAGTAGTAGGAGGGATCATGATGCAAACACGGGACCAAGCTATGATGCAGATATGGATGAGGGATATGATGGGGGGATGATGGAAGCATGATGGATGGGTGATATGGAACAAGTTGTGAGGATCCTGGTGGATGGAAGGTGCTTATTTACACAAGGAACCTATTTTCTAGGTTTTCACCAAGGTACTTGCCCAAAGCGCCATCGAAATGGTTTTCACTAGAGGACAATTTTTCTCTTTACTATTTTTAATCCTTTTTTCTAATATTTTTGGACTTTTATGTTTTTATTATTTTTTTGTTGTCACCAAGATGCATGTTTTCCAGGTTTTCATTAGGGTGACAATTTTTTTAGGACATCTTCTATTTTTTTTGTATTTTTGGTTTTATACCTTGAAGGATTAGGCATAAAACTTTTTGAGATGGGATTTGTTCATGGGATCCTACAGAGGTTCCCCTTCGGGCATTGACAATTGATATGCCCTTGACTTGTAGCTTGCCATGATGATGAATGGTCCCAACCAATTGGGTTCAAATTATCCCTTGCCATCTGGATTTGGAACGTTCTTTTGATTCTCCTTGAGCACAAGTTCCCCAACTTGGAAGGTCTGACTCCTAATCTTTTTTTTGTAACTCTGCTTGAGTCAGTTCTGGTACACTTGTAAATGGTTTAAGGCATCCATACGCCGCTCATCCAGTAGATCTAGCTCATTTAATCTTGACACCTAATATTCCTCATCCATGATGAGATTCTACAAAGATATTCTCAGTGACAGGAGCTCGATCTCGATGGGTAATATGGCTTTTGATCTGTAGACCATGGAGAAAGGGGTGGCACATGGTGGTGTGCAGATACTTGTTTGATAGGCCCATAGGGTGGGATTCAATTGGAGATGCCAATCATGACCAGCTTCATTGACCGTTTTCTTGAGGATTTTTAGGATGGTCTTATTTGTAGCCTTAGCTAGGTCATTTCCTTGGGGATAATACGGAGTGGAAAAATGATGTTGGATTTTAAACTTTTGGCATAGGTCACAAACATCCTAATTTTTGAAAGGTGACCCATTATCTAAGATAATGGCTTGAGGGACACCATAACAAAAAATTAAGTAATTAAGGATGAACTTTGATATCTACTTTCCAGTAATATATGTCCTAGGGATGGCTTCCACCCACTTGGTGAAATACTTAGTGGTAGTGATGATAAAATTGTGTCCACTCAATGAGGTGGACATGATTTTTCCAACGAGATCGAGCCCCCACTACGAAAAGGGAAAAGGAGTGATAATCGGGTGGAACTCTTGAGCTAGTGCATGGATGAGGTCCCCATGCTACTAACATTATAGACACCTTCTGACATAGTCATGTGCTTCTCTTTCCATTGTAGGCCAATAGTACCCCATCCTCAACAATTTCTTGGCCAAGGTGATACCACTCGTGTGTGAACCATGAATGTCATTATGTACCTCGGTTAAGGCAGTCAGTGCCTCCTCAGCATTTAAGCAATGTAACAAGGTTCCTTTAATGCTTCTACGGTAAAGGGTATCTCCTAGGATGACAAAACAGGATGCTTTTTTGACAAAGGCTCTTTTGATGTTTGGGGTTATGTTGGCTGGGAGGACTCCTATTCTTAGATAACTGTATATATCATGGTACCAGGGATCACTGAGACCAATGATTTCACACACAAATTTGGACTCTGGTTCCTCAAACATAGGCACGAGAAGCTGCTCTACAAGGAATTATTGCTTTGGGATGTTGTGTGGGATTTCTAGGAGTGATCTAATTGTAGCCATCACATCTTCCACTCTGTTGTTTGCTCTTGGTAGCTGCTCAAATGTGATATCAATGAAGAAATCCTTAAGAATTTCCACCAATTTCTTGTAGGGAGTCAACTTTTTTTCCTTTGGTTGATACTCATTATTGACTTGATTGATTATGAGTTGTGAATCTCCATATACCTTGAGTTCCATTATCTTCCATTGCACTACTATCCTTAGCCCTATGACAAGAGCTTCATATTCCACTATGTTATTTGTGCAAGGGAATGACAACTTGTATGATTTTGGAATGCAATCCCCTTGTGGAGTGATGAAGAAGATCCCTTCTCCCAATCCATGTTGTGTGTAGGATCCATCAAAGTACATTTTCTAGTGATCTGCTACACTTAGGTTGAAGATTGATTCATCGGGGAATTCTGAGACAAGTGAGTTTTCTGAGTATATTGGTGCCTCAGCCAATTGATCCGCAATTTCTTTTCCTTTGATGGCCTTGCACTCCACATATTCAATGTCATGCTCTATGAGGATAATAACCCACTTGGATGTCTACCCTATAAGCATTGCTTTGGAAAGCAAGTACTTAAGGGGGTCTATCTTTGCGATAAGCTTTATCTGATGGGCTAGCGTGTAATGTCTAAACTTTTGTGTTGCAAATACAACTGCTACACAAGCTTTCTCAATGGATGTATAGTTTAATTCATGGCCCACCATAGTTCTACTAATATAATAGATAGCTCTCTCTTTTCCATTTTCATCATGTTATGCCAAGAGAGCGTTGAGAGCTACCATTGTTGCTAATATGTATAAAATCAAAGGTTTTCCTAGAATTGGCTACATGAGGACTAGGGGCATGAGTAAGTATTCCTTGATCTTGTTGAATGCCTAATCTCACTTTTCATCCCACTTGTATGCTACCTCCTTGTGGAATAGATGAGAGTAGGGGACAGCCTTGTTTGCTAGTTGCGCTATGAATCGATAGATGGACTAGAATCTTCCTTGTAAACCCCTTAGTTGTTTCAGTGTTTTGGGTGCCTCCATTTCGAGAATGGATTTGACCTTAGCAAGATCTATCTAATTTCCTCTCATGGACATGATGTACCCAAGGAGTTTCCATGACTGTACTCTGAAGACACACTTCTTTGGGTTGAGTCTGACTTTATATACCTCTAACCTATCAAAGATGGATCCCATTGCGGCTATGTGATCTCATCTTTTCTTTGACTTGGCCAATATATCATCCACATAATCTTCCATAGTTTTGTGGATCATGTCATGAAATATTAGTGTCATTTGCCTCTGATAGGTGGCCCCCACATTCCTCAACCCGAATGGCATCATATTCCAGCAATATGTCCCCCATGGGCAAGTGAAAGCCATTTTATGTTGGTCTTCTTTATCTATCATGATTTAGTTGTAGCCTAAGAATCCATCCATCAATGATAGCATCACATGTCTTGTTGTCATATCCACAATCATTTAAATGTTTGGAAGTGGAAAGTCATCCTTGGGACATGCCTTGTTGAGATCTCTAAAGTATGTGCAAATGAAAATGCCCCTAGTGGGCTTTGAAATAGGTACAAGGTCTAAGACCCATTCTGGATAATATATTGTCCATATGAACCTTACATCTAGGAGCTTTTGCAATTCCATTTTGACCAACAATTCTATCTGGGGATGCATCTTCCTAAGCTTTTGTCTGACAAGATTTGCTTCAGGATATACATATAGTTGATGAACCACAACCTATGGATCAAACCCAGGCATGTTGGCATAGGTCCATGCAAATTTTATCTTTCTTTCTTTCAGGAACACAGCTAAAATTTCTTGTTCTTCTGTGAGAAGTGACTCTGCATAGAATGTTATGCATGGTAGTTCCTCTATCCCCAAGTTGACTGGATTGCACTTCTTGGCTAATATTGCTAACTTCTCTTGATGAATTGCACTGAGAGGAAGATTGAATCCTTCATCCTCTAGTGCCTTAGAGAGGTTTTCACCATTTGATACGTCCTTTATTTTTACTATTTTTGGGTTAGAGAGTGCCATAGTGTGGTTTTCACTCAAAGACCTAGAGATTATTCTCAGATTCACTTTTCTGATTGAAGGATTCAATTCTTTCCCCATAATAGGCATGTGTGTCTAGTATGATTTCAAACCCATCCTTGTGATCTCCATATGGTACCATATCTCATAATCCCATGAATTCTAAGAGCACCTCATCATTTTTTTAAATGTCCAGAATTGGAGGTCCTCGTTCGTTGTAATCGATGAGCTAGGGATAGACTAGGTTTATTTCATGGGTTTGATGGTCTAACTCAAAATACAAGGTACTAATCATAAGTAGGGAGGAATCTTCAAAAAGCATAGGAAAGTTAGTTATGGGATCCTCATCACTACTACACAGATCAGTTATGTCAAAGGTAAAGTTGTCTAAGGGTATACCTATGGATACTAGTAATTGAAGGGCGGCTACTGATAGCTGAGGGGGAGTTTTGACCTTTCTAACTGAGGCACCTTTTCCAAGTATGGTCACCTTTGGAGGGGTACATCTAAGACCAAGGTTTCTTAGTCGCTTCTCTAGAATGAGGGGTTAAAATAGACTGTTGTCATTTCTCCTGAGTTTCTTGTTTCTGTCATAGCCCATACCGAGCATCATTTGTAGACCTTTGTTGTTTTCATCCATTATAAGATTAGGCACAAGCCTTTTATCTTGATATAGGAGACTAGATATTTCTCTTTGATCTACTATTTCCCGACTTATATCTCCCCAAGATTTGAAACTAGAAGGATCTACTTTGAAGGTATGGGATGATGTCTCGGCTGGTTGGGGTTGTCCGTGAGTCCTAAGAGATTGAGGCAACTCTCCTATGACGAAAGCACTCTTCTTCATTATATAATCCCCACACCCATTGTCTTGGATAATGACCTTGATTTCAGATATATCAGGGATGGCGAGTGTCTTTGTCTCAGAAGCAGAGGCTAATGTAGTTGGGTCTACATATGGAGTGGTAGGGCCTTCATCATTCTTTGGGACTTGGGGCATTTTATAGTATTTTTCTTCTAGGCTTTTTCAGTAGGCAAAGGGCTCAGGATCACCATGAATCATGACCTCTTGATTTTCATATGGGAACTTGATGCACTGATGGAAGGTCGATGTGATGGCTTGCATCCCATGGATCCATGGATGCCCCAGGAGAATATTGTATGGTAAATCAAGGTCAAGGACCTGGCATGTGGTTTCTATAATGGCGAGCCCTACCTGAATAGGGAGTTGAATAATTCCTTGAGACACTCTTTCTTGATCATCATAAGATTTGATGGTAATTCCCTTGCCCTTTTCAGTGGCATCCTCTGAGAATCCCAGATTCTTTATTAATTTGAGGGAATAGATGTTTAGACCTGCACCCCCATCCACCAAGACCCTTTTGATTTTGTTTTTTATGAACCAGGACTTCAAGGTGGAGTGCATGATTGTGAGATGGTTGTGTGGGGAAGTCCTGGTTAGAGAATTTTAGGAGGCTTGAGGTGGTGATATTTCTGACCATAGCTTGGAACTGGCCAACATCAAGATCCACAGAGACGGTGGATGAAGCCAATGCTTCCTCTAGGATTTTCCTATGTGTTGGCAATATCTTCAGCAACTCCATGATGGAGATCTGAGCTAGGGCTCTTTTCAGTTGGTCTAGGACATTATAGCCATTAGGAATGGTTCTCGGATTTGAAGTGGATGCTCTAGGTGGTTGTGATGACCCAGTGATAGTGATTTTGTCGCCGCATGTGGTGACTCCACAATAAGCTTTGGCTCCTTTGATGCTAACAACAGTGACCATTTCATCAATGGATGCAACAACATGATCATACACATGGTTCACATTGGCATACTTTTTTTTTCCATGGTTATTCCCTTGGTTATGATCTGGCATCAGATTCATGTATATTTTTAAGATTTGATTCCCAGTTGGCTGCTCAACATTTATGATCTTATCGTCAATGAGGTCTTGGATCAGATTTTTCAACCTGATGCAGCTGGCTGTTGTGTGCCCCTTGATTTTGTGGAAATCACAAAGGTGGTTCTCATTGTATAATGGTGGTTTCACTTGGGGTTCCTAATAGCTCTCATAAGTGGTAATCTTGATGATATTTTTGTTTATTAGTTTCTTCATGACCACTTCGATTGGTTCCCCAAGGGAAATGTACTTCCGATTGGGGGGATTTCTATTTTGTGGGGGTGGTTCCCCTTGTTTATTTAGGTTGTTGACTTGATTTTTGGGCAGTTGTTGTGATACTGTGTTATCTTGCATGTTGTTGGTAGGTTTGGGTTTTTTTTTCAGAGCACTGATTATGACCTTAGTGTCCACCACACCATCATTTGTGACATTTTTGTTCCTTACCCATGTGCGAGGTTTCTCATTATAGCTAGTGGATGGGCAATTGTCTTAGTTTTTTGGATATGTGGGTGTTCCCCCTGTGCAATAAAGGGTTGTTCAATGCTAAGTGCCTTGGTGATCAGTTGGTCGTAAGTGGTGATACATTGTACCTTGAGATGCAACACCAAGGTTTTCTCAAGATTGGTAATGATGGCGCAAACTTGTTGTTCCTCTGGCATGGCCCATTTGCTCCTATTGGCCTTGGATCAACATCTTTTCAAGAAGGAAGCGAATGATTCCCCCCTAGCTTATTTAAGCGCAAAAATTTCCTCTAGATTAACATCCATACTGATATTGAAGGCGTAGCTTTTTATGAATGCATCTATGATCTCTTGGAAATTTTTGATACTAGGAGGAAGGTGAGAGAACCACTCCATGGTGAGACCAACCAAACTTCAAGTAAATAGCCACATCAAATATGTATCGTCATATGTGACCTCCATGCAATGTACTTGGAATTCCCTAATGTGATCTTTAGGGTTTCCCACCTCATGGTATTTGTCAAATTTAGGGATTTCAAACCCCTTTGGGAATGGTACCATTGTGAGGCTCATGTCGAATGGATAGCGACACAAGTTGTTTGGTGTTATTGTTGTTTTCCCTGATTGGATATCGAGCACTTGCTGCGAGAGCAATTTGATTTGAACTATCACATCATCTTGCAAATTGGGGGGTGGAGTGAATGTGTTTTGAAGTGGTCAAGGTGTTTGAGGGATGGGTGGAGTGTTGCATGTGTTGGTGGGAGTTTGTTACAAACTCTGTTGCATGATTAATGCTTGTTGATATGCCTGCATTTGTTGTTTTTCCAACAACACTTGTTGTTGGTCTTGCTTTTGTTGCACCAACAATGTTTTTTGTTGGTCTTGTTGTTGTTGTGCCAACAACACTTTTTGTTGGTCATGTTGTTATTGTACCAACAATGCTTGTTGTTATCCTAGTAATGTTGCTTCTCGTTGTGCTTGGTATTGTTGTAGGGCTTGTTGATATGCTTGTTGTTGGGCTACTTGCAATTGTGCCTAGTATTGAGCTTGCACTTGCACTTTGTGAGCTTGGTATTGGGCTAGCGCTTGAGCTTGAGCTTGTGCTTGAGCTTGCACTTGTTGGACAACTTGTACAACCTATGCTACTTGTGCAGCTTGAGCAGCTTGAGCGGCTTGAGCTGCTTGCACAGCTTGGGTGGTGATGTTGTTGTAATAAGGCCTGGGCTTGAGCAGCATGTTGTGCTTGTTGTGCTTGTTGTGCTGCTTGAGCTGCTTGCACTTGCTAAGTAGCTTGGGCAACTTGTTGGTTTTGAACTTGTTGGAGTTCCTTTTGATAGGTCGCTTGTTGAGCTACTTGCAACATGACGCTATATGGTTTTGTCGTGTTTGATTATGGAGGTGGTGGTGGTGGATTCAGAATGGTGTTCATTGTCGTGATGAGGGGTACTATTGTATTGATGGTGGGGATTTGGGTGATGGATGGTTCCATTGATATGCTTGGTCCTTAAGAGACCACATTTATGGATGGTGTTGTGATTTCTTGGGTTGCTTGGACCATTTCCATCTATTGTTGTGATATCAATGGAAATATTGGAGGATTTGGCATGATGTTTTTTATTAATGATTGGGGGGTTGTTTTGACTTTGATTGAGTGGTGGTAAAGGAGGTAAACCCATATTGAGAGGTGGTGTGGATGTTAATGGAAAAGGTGGAAGAGGTGGAAAAATGGGTGGTGTACTCCCTTGAGGAAATGATGAAGATGAATGGTCAAAGATGCACCCTGGTCCAAATAGCCCGCCTCCTCCTTGTGAAGTCATAGGGAGAGAGGTTTGTGTGTTGAGAGGATATGTCAGTGTCGCATGAAAAGATGATGATGGGTCATTGGGGTCTTGAAAGGTGAGTGCAACATGTGGGTGCAACTGATTTAATGGGACAGATTGACCCAAGATAGTGTTCACATCCAAATCTTGGTTGTTCACAAGGGGGTGTGTTTGTAATGCATGGAGCAATGAGCTCTCCTTGTTAATGATTGGTTGAGTTGGAGCAATGGATGATGTGATTTGTGGGATGCTTTGAGTGATGCTTTGAAATGGAGGTGTGGATGAGATTGGGGTCATGATCTCAAGAGGTTTCTCCACAATATTTCTTACATCAAAATAGGAAGGGAGTTTAGCCCCTTCTTTAGCTAATTCAAGCATGTATTGGGAGGGATTGAGTCTCATCATGGTATTAACAATTTTGTGAGTTTCGAGATTTTGAACCATTTCAATGATTTCATCTTGTGTCATCCCTAAGACATTATTGGTGACGTCTTCCACTTGAACTTCCTCTTGAGTATTTTGTGATGATAGAGGAAGTTTGAGTGTGGGATTGATAGAGCCAACAGGATTGATTCTAGAAGTGGTTTGGCCTAGGTCACTCGAAGTTGATGTTTCTTTGTTCATTTCCATGTTCTTCTTGTGTTGAGACCTAGTTTGAACCATAAAATAGGGATCAATTTTCAAGAATGTAAGAGATGAACCTCTAATTCTTTGGATTGATCTAATCATTAGGTGCAAAAAATAAAGTCTAAGACAATGAGGATCAAAAGGATGATGATGGTGATAATGAAGGATGGAGAATTGGTGGATGTTTGAACTCTTAGGAAACCTTGAGGGGGATACTAAACTTTAGGACTTTGGATTTGGTGCTTTTATTTTTGATTTTGGATTGATTTGATTTGATTTTGATTTTGATTTGGGATAATGAACTCATAAACTCTAAGAGGCTAGATGTTGTCTGAGAGTGAACTTGTCCACAAGATGATAATTTGACTAAGTGTACAAAGAAGGATTCATCTATACACAAATAGTTAAACAAGATGATTTGGATTTTTTTTAATTTTTGATTTCAAGAGGATTTTCCCAAAGTTTAGCATAGAGGATTTTTTCAAGATTTCCAAGAGTTGTTGGTGAGGTGAATTTAGATTTTGATGTTTGATGGATGAAAGTTTCGATTTTGACCATAAGAGACTTAGAAAGACTTTTTTACTAGACCAAGGTGTTGAAGAACATGCTAATACTTCCTAAGTGAGATACTCAAACCTTTGAAAGAGACTTGGATTTTGACAATAGGAAAATGAATACAATTTTGGATTGTTCCTTGATGCACGTTTCTAAAAGTTAAAGGTCAATCTTTCTCTAAACTCGTAAAGCATAGACAACCTTTTCTTGCAAGCCTTTTGACTTTGGTTTTCGGGTTTTGATCTTTTGGGAAATCATTTGGAAGAGCACATGTGTGGGGTTCAATTGTTTCATAGCTTTTCTTAATGACTTCTTTTTACCACAAACAATTCTTGATTAGGTTTTCAAACTAAATGTCCAATGTCCTGATTTCTTCTCATCCCATAAGGTCCATTATATGGAAATCAAGGAAATTATGGAAAAGGTTCCCTATTTTTCACTTTAGTGAGAAAATGGAGATATAAATTCAAATTCTTAGAATCCTCTAAGGATAGAATGCCTAGGGCAAGCAATAACACTTGAATTTTTTCAAAGGTATTTGCTTCCCAAAGGGTTTGAAATTTGATGATCATGTTGAATGTTTGTCTTCCAATATTTAAGATTCAAACAAAGTGTTTTGATTCCAAGAACATGCACAATCCTATGGATATTGAGACAATATTTGTTGAATCCCCACTTGGATAAATCTAGCTACGCCTACTTTTAGCGGATGATTAGATGCTTGACCACACAGGCTCCCCCTTATAGTGCACTTGCTTCTCGATTCAGCCAAGCATTAGTACCCATGAAACTCCCATGGCGTACTTCTCATCTCTACTAAAATCCGTAAAAATGTGGGGTGGATTTAGAACAACCATTCTTGCACCAACAAATAGATTAAGGATTTTGGTCTTTTAGATAAAGAGTTTTAATACAGGCATTCCATTCATGGGGGATCATCCATACGACAAGAGACCATTGTTGCCCTTCTTGTCGGAACAATCCTTGTGATACTTGAACTTTCCTCAAGTACCCACACTTATATACTGGTCAGAAGTATCTTGGCTTTAGCATGCTCCCAGTTGGGTCATTCCCTTGGGTGATTGCTTTTTCCCACAAGGTAGGCCCTCTAAAGATAGACAAAAGCGATCAAGTACATTAGTAGTTCGATCGATCTTTGTTGAAAAAAAAAGAGAACACACACAATATACTCCACTCACACTCACAAGATTTTGTTCAATTTTGCAATCCAAATTGAAGTGTGGAGGTAATCACTTATACAACTTGATATCACAAAAAGTATTTTGATTCTCAAGATCTTTGTTAGGTGCAAAAGAAGTGCATACGTCTTTTATATGATATTATTTTGGATAATAGATTACAAAACATAGAAGTACATGTTCATTTTAATCCCTCAAAGCAATAATTGTATTCTTTTTAAGCACCCAAAGGAAATATGAAAGTTGTTTGTTCAATTGTTAAACCTTAAACATAATCTAGTATGTTGCCTAAGGTTCTTTTTAATCCTTTTGTCTTGTTATTTTTAAACCCAAATTGAAATCTATTGAGTCCTAAAAGCTTGAAGAAACAAAGTCCTTAAATTTGGAATTATAATTGTTTCTAAAAGTTTTTAAAAACACTTGATACAATAAAGAAATGATGTCATAATTCAAACTTCTCCTTGATCCTTCCTTGCCTCCACCTACAAAAACTAATTATTCCAAGGAACACAGAGGCAAAAAATAGGTTAATAGTTCAAAATGATCAAAGGAAAAAAGGCACATGTCAAAATAACTTGAAATTTAATCTTTTACTCCACCCACGCGGCGCAAACCACATATGCGTCATAGATTAGAAAGGTTAATGGCGCTATATGGCACCGCTAGGACTAATAGCGGTGCTATGCAAAGAAACCAGTGAACGCAATTGTGGCACTATTCTGAGCAAGTGACACAGTTTGGAATTTGGAATCCTGGGGACGAAGAAATGGTCAAGCGTCATAGTTTGGAAATTTGAATTTCTCGGTGGGAAGACCTCAGTGGTGAAGTTTGAAGTTTGCAGCGTCACTATATGGCACCACTAGACTGGTAGCACCATTGTATGGCACCGCTGGACTGATAGTGGTACAATTTCTTGTAGTCACAAAAATATCAAGAAAACAACAAAATTTTCTTAAAAAATGTGTTAATATCTTCATATTCGCCCTCCTTCTAGTGCCAAAATATGAATTTTGATTATAGACCTACATAAACATAACAAACAATCACACAATTAGATTTATATGCAAGTTAAATCAACAATCCCCATAGAATTCATTTACAATGCACAAAATAGAAAATAAATTAAGAACACAACAAAAAAAGCTATTAAATCCTATTAAAGCAAGCAAACTCTTAATCCCATGGGGGAATTGGTGCCATTTTGATGTGGAAAATGGCCCTTTCCCAATCCCTTGTAAACTTGATGAAGATTTGTTAGTGATTGAAGCTCCTTGATGAAATTTTGGCATAACCTAGCTATGAAACCATGAAAACTATGAACACTTGATGAAATGGATGAAATTAGCTCTAAATATGAAGATAGTGATTTTGAATTGAATTTGTGGATGAAATTGAGTATAATAATCTTGCATGGATTGTGGAAGCCAAATAAAATAGAGGAGGCCTCTATTTATATCAAAGAAGGATGGAGGATTGAAGAATAGGATGAATGTGGGATCAAAGATCAACCAATAAAAAAATGCCACTTGTCAACATGCTATTGGAGAGGGATGGAGCACATTTTGGTAAATGTGCATGCATTTGAAATTTGAATTTAAAGAAGTGACATGTTGGAGGGAGAAGAAAATGGAGTTAATGCCACTTGGCTCAAGGCAAAGGACATGTAAGAGGTTTAAATGCCTTGTTGGATGTACAAACCCTTTTGGAGGGATTTTTCAAACTTGGAGAATATTCCCTTTTGGATGCCTTTTTGAATGAAAATGGAGGATTTAATAAATCAGATAAATTGATTTATTGTGCAAGTTGCAAAATCTAGAGGATTTGAGGGATTAGGATTAGGATTAATTGGGTTTTGATTAATTTTAATGGAAGTTAGCTGATTTGACATTGTGATTTAGATTTTAAGATTTAAATAAATCAAAATGAGAGGAATAATGATTTTAGACTTAATTAAATAAAGTTTGATTTACTTAATTAAAGAGGATGATGTTAGATTTAAATCAAATAAAGATTAATTTATTTAATTTAAAGGAGATGACTTTAGAGCTTAATTAAATAAAATGAATTATTTAATTAAAGGAGGGACTATAGGATTAATTAAACAAAATGATTTATTTAATTAACAGGAGATGATGATTTAATCGGATAAAATTGATTTATTTAATTAAAATACAAAATATGATTAATTTAATCAAATAAAGATTATTTAATTAAATGATTAGTAAAGGAGATGATTCAAGAAGAACTAGTGTTAGTAAAATCAGGATCAGGTGAATGGGATCAATCGATACATTTTCCATGTCTACAGTTATAAGCTTGGTATTAATGGTTTCAAAGGCTTATTGACATTCTGGTGTCCAAGAGAAAACATATTTTTCTAACAAGGAAAACAAGGGGGAGGAAATCTTACTAAAATTTTGGATAAACCTCCTATAATACCTTGCATGGCCTAGAAAGCTACACACATCCTTTTGACTAGTGGTTGTAGGAAAGTCCTAAATGATTTGTATCCTTTTGGGATCGACTTGAATACCCTTAGAAGAAATATAATGACCAAGTACTATCCCCTCTATCATAAGCATATGGCACTTTTCATTGCTTAATGATAAATTAGTGTCTATACAACATTTAAGTACCTTCTCTAAATTTGTTTTAGCCTCTTCATAAGTATTACCATGGATAGTAAAATCATTCATATACACCTCAACACAATCATTTACAAGATCTACAAAAATAATCAAAACTTCCCGTTGAAAAGTGGTGGGGGAATTACATAAACCAAACAACAAAATGTTATAGAAAAAGGAGCCCCAAGGACAAGTGAAGGTAGTCTTGTCCTAGTCTTCAAGTGTTATGTGAATCTAGTTGTATCCATTGATACCATGCAGAAAAGAAAATAACTTTTTACCTACAAGAGTGTCCAACACTTGATCAATAAATGATAATGGAAAGTGATCCTTTTTACTAGCTTTATTAAGTGCTCTATAATCAACGCAAATTCTCCACTTACCATTTTTCTTAGGAACCACAACTAGAGGAGAGACCCATTGACTATCTGAAATAGGATATATAAATCCATCATTTAACAGTTTCTATAACTCCTCTTTAACTATTTCACACAGGATGAGGTTGAGCCATCGTTTTCATTGCCTAAATAGATGAGTACCTTCATCAATGTAGGTATGGTGCGTGCTGTCAGGATGAATATGTTAGGAAATAATTGCATTTAACCCATGATCTTAATCCATTTCCTACATAACCCATGAGAGATAAACATGCATACAAGTTTCCAAAATGCAAAGATCAAACATACAAGCCACAAGATAAAATAATACATACCTTGGAAAACCCTCAAGAGGGAAAAACCCAGCCTCCAAAAGCATCCATACTCCATCATATTATTCAGCAATAAACCATTACAAAATTTATAATGAATACCTCTGAAGCATCAAGCCCTCCAATGCATTCCCATGTGTATAAGAATGAATCCACACATCCCATTCCATGCTTCACAAATGCACTCCACAAGAAGACTCAATAATGATAGTCAACCCACTCAACCAACCTAAACGAATACGCATGTGTTTTCTTTTATAGACACAAGCTCACACAAAATACAAATAGTGGTAAGGTAAAACCACATACTACAAAACCATGCGAATACAAAACCACTAACCCATTATTTAATATTTGGCACTAAGACTTCACATTATTTAATATTTCCCAAATATTAAATTATTATCACATGTCTCCCACACATTAAATAATAATACAATGTTACAATACAACATCAAGTGGTCCTCAAATAAATACCTAGTGTGATTATATGCAACACCAAGGTGCATCACAACTAAATAATTATTTAATTACAACATTATAATAAATTAATTTATGCAATGGTGTACAACACCATATCTCAACATTCTCCCACTTGTTGTATACATTGCTTAAGGGATCAATACATGAAATATATCATCATAGCCATACATGAAATCACATGAAACTCCTCAATGCTCTCGTGCTCCATCAAGATACTTGCAATAAGAACAAAGTGACCACCATCTCAAGCAATAACTTCTCTCATCCTCCAACGTGCCCAATATAGAAGAAAAGTAACATGCCAAGGTGAAAATGCACCAAACCATGAGCACAAGCATCAAATTCAAGTGATAAAAAAGTCTCTAACCAAGTTGCTATCAACTGAAAAAACCACATCATTAGAAATAGAATCCACAACACATGCTAATACATCCAACCATCCATACCTTCAAGGTATCCATACATTAGTGAAGTCATGCCAAGAACATATGCAACCTATAAACTACAATCAAGCTCCTTGTATCAAACTTGTCAATGAAGAACATGCATATCCAAGAACTCCCACTACATAGGTAATGTCAAAACATATCAAGTATACCAATCAACACTATGCATCAAAGTGTGATAAATAAATCAAAGCATGAAGTACCAAGAATAATAACAATGATCCACACATGCAACCAAAAATCTGCATAATCTCTCACAACATGTTGCCACCATCCTCCCCAAATATGAACATCTAGAAAGGAACCATGAAGAGATAATCCTATAAACCATAATGTCCTTCTACCAACACCTCAAAAGTGTATTGTTGTGTCAAGTATTATCTCCTAAACAACCCCAAATGAATAGCCTAAACAACATCCATACACTCAATCTCATAGATCAAGCACAACATATGAATTAATGTAACAATACCAACATGGATATAAGCCTTTCTAATCAAGAAGATCAAACTCATAGTAACCATCCCCAATACTGTAAAAGGTATTCAAAAATTTGGGTGGAGGGAGACCCAATGAATGTTATTAATTATTTGTGTGGAGTGCATCCCCCGAGTTGGAACGTAGATCAATTAAGCAAAGATACAATAATAATGTTACAAACTTGTGATGAGACCCGGATATCTCATGTTTATCAGGAAGGAAACTCTCTAGCTAATTAATTTTCCAATGTGATTGTCAGCCTTAGTGAATTTCACTCGTGGGAGGAGGGATCTATCATTCCTGAGAATTCTAGGAACATATTAAGAATTGATGGTGTGGGATAATTTGATACAAGCATGCTTTGTGGGTGTTTCTTGGCTCTGTGGTGTGTTTCTGGTTTCTTGCCGCCAGGATTGTGTGTTTGTTGTTGGGGATTCCATGGGTGGAGATAGGAATCATGTTGAGCCTGATTCATGTGGAGAGATTCAGAGAAGGAAGAAGCTTTGGAACATTCTCAGTCATGGGAACTTCACTCCATTTTTGGAAAGATTACATGGTCATGACTCAGATGCTTTAGCTAAATTTGTTTCGGCCTGACATAACTATGAGCTTGTGTTGAAGGGTATGGAGGTAAAAGTTAATGAGGAACTCATTGTGCCTATTATGGGTTTGTCGACTGTGGGAAGGATTTTTTTAAGACTCAAAAGAGTAATGAGGAGGCCATGAACCAATTTTTTAAGGATGATGAGAGGAAAAATTTGGTTAAGCTAGAGAATTGGGGCTATGATAAGACTTCCCTGAAGAAGATTTGGGCCAGGGTTGCGGAGGTGATAATGAGGTATGTGACATTGGAGGGAAGATTCAAGGTGCTTCTTGGTCACTGCTTCACTCTTCTTAACCATTTCAGGCATGGATTGTTCATTTCCTTTCTTTTTTTTCCTGATGTCTTCATTAGAGTCTTTTGTGTATGCTCACCTTAACAATAGAAGGGCCCCCATTCTTCATGAGGGGCTTATTTTGCTTATTATGGAGCATGTTCAATCTATTACCCCGGTTCCTACCATCACTAGTAAGGGAGACAATTTTAATGCCTTATCTAGGTCATCAGAATCAGAGTCCTTAGATGAGGAGGAGGAGTGGAATGAGGAAGATGTTGGTATAGCTTTGAGCTCCAAGAAGAGGAAGGTGGCAGGCTCTAAAATTAACAAATCCCCCAAGAAATTGGCTATTTTTTGGTAGTGATGACACTGAGGTAGGGTCGGATGGGTCTGCCCCAAGAACTGGGGAACTGGTTGTTGATAAGGGTGTTGTTGGTGAGAGTATTGAGGTTGGGGCCCAAGGGACTACTATTTTTGTGGAAAAACCAAGAATTATTTCAAAGAGACTGACCAATTTGAAGAAAAAGGGGTCAGTTGTTACACCCAAGGCTTTAGCTAAAGCCGAGGTTAGTATTAACCCTAATGTTAATATTGTGACTATGGAGGACTCTCCTGTGCATGATATCCACAAAATTTTTCTAGATAAGGAGGTTGGTGAGTAGAATGTAGAGGATGAGGGTAAGAAAAATGATAATCCGCCCTCGAAAATTGACCCTCTGTTGGAGGATTTCTCTTATTTAGATGAGTAGGACACGTCAATGTTCAGCCTACTTGACATGGCTAGGGTGGGTGCCACCGATACCTTCAAATTGGCTAAGTGGACCCTACAGGAATTCAACAATATCAACATTAAAATCAGGGGTCTAAAGGCTAACCTACAGAATGTCTAGGAGACCTCGGTATCGAATATTCTCATTGACAGATTGGTGGACCTGGAACATACTCATAAGTCATAACGAGTTCAAGGAGCAGTGTGAGGAGAAATTGAAAAACCAAAAAGCTAAGGTCATAGTTCTAAATAATGATATTAGGAATTTTTTGCAGGTGAGCCACATCTCGGTCAAAAATAGCATTGAAGCTCTGGAGGTTATGTTTAAGAAAATCAGCTAGCTTAGGGAGGAGCAAGTGTTCTTCTCTGACCTTATGGAGAAAGATCAAGCAGCTAAGGGTAAGGGAAAAAAATCCCTCAAGGATGATGACAAGGCACTGGTTGGGAGAGGGTCAACTGAGTGGAAGAAGTATTTTGATGAGGAAAAAAGGGAACTACTGGAAATGGTTGAAAAACATAAGTCCCAACAGCTTGAGATGGCCAAGACTTTGGGTGACCTTCAATAGTTCTTATTTCTTCTTTTTTTTCTGTTGTTTTCATCTTTGGTCTCTATTTGTTAGTTGTTTCCTATCTTTTGTTTGGCTCCCTCATTTGTTGGTATTTTGTCAGTTGGGTAGCTATTGGTGGTTGACTTTTTTTTCTCTTAGCAGCATTTTGTGGCTCTATTGTTAAGGGTTTCAGGTCCCTTTAAAACTTTTTTTTTCCTATTAATCAAAACCATCCCCAATACTAGAAATTAGCCCATAACCATCTCCTAATAATCCTCATCAAAGAATGATATCATAAACTCAAATGCACAAGGAGATAACAATGTCATAACATCCCTCAAAATGAATCCTATAGAACTAACTATCTATAGCTCAAGGTCCACATCTATGAAAGATAAAGCATCATAAACTCATGCTAAACAATCCTCAAATGAGTCTCAATAATCATCACCATGAATCAACCCAATCCCATGAGAAATCAAAGCACGAAACATAACACATCTAAAAGATATTATGGGAAAATACCTCTCAAATAAAGAATTGCCGAGTAGACCAAGAGTGGGGAATGAGAATTCTCCTCCAGGATAACCAAGCCATCATGTCTCACTCCAAGAAAAATATCCTCTATCGGTCCAACATGAACTCACGTCCATATCTAGGTGAAAGCTTCTCGGTCTTCTTGCTAAAACCTCCAAAGAGTAACCATCTCAAGAAAATGTCTCTAATCACAAGATAAGTCCATCCATCATCTACATCTTTAAGTATCCACGAGAACCTATAACCAATCAATCCATGCCAAACTCCAAATGCAACATAGCACCATCATGAAGTAATCAAGCAAATGATCAATGTACTCAATACAAAGATAACTACCAAGATCAATGTCAAAGCTCCAACCACAAAATCAGGAACCTATCATGACAACATGATCTAACCATCTCCTCCTAGGAGATCACATGCACCTTAACATACATCCTGGTCTCAAGAGAACAATCACCATGCCAAACTCTCAACCGATATCAAGAGTAAACCAAGACATAATAGAAAACATTGTAAACCAAGAATACATATCCCCAATCACATGAAGATAATCATACCCAATGATGCATCCACATCACTACCAACAACTCCCACTAAACAATGATACGAGCTACACATGGCATCATGATTACCATCCTCTCCATAAATATCATCCAGGTCTGCACACACTTAACTGCAATATCAATAACATACAAGTGAAACCAAGATCTCCAAGCCAAGATGATACATACAACCACCAACAAAACATCACAAACCAAACCAATCCAATAGCACCAAGTCATCACTGTCAAAATATCCCACTTAAAGTGTATAACCAATGGATGTAACAAGCTATCATGACATCGTGATCAAACCACATGCTACAAGTCCCATCACCAGAATAATCAAGTACTCTAACCATCCATCCTCTCAATCCCAAAACATCATACCAATGCACAAATGACCGCAGATAAGGCCAACTAATAAAATCTGCAACAATAATGAATCAAACCTGGTGGATATAGACAGTCCACATCTAATTCATCTCATTGCAAGTGAATGGGTAGCTAATCCACAACCTGCATAACTTGTAGATCCAATCACTAAAACATGTAAAATTATCATCACATCAATAAATTGCAAACTGAGATATCAAAGAAGATAACCATGTAGACCAAATGACTCAAACACCAAATCAACCTCAGACTAAATTTCCAAACATGTCCACAAATGAGTAGTCATAGTCAAGGAGCCAAATAAGCATCAAGAAGATAAAACCAATCTCCTAATTACCAAACCATATCACCACCAAACAACCACATACATGATCATATCGTGCCAATGCATCAAATGTACCTGCATATCCATGTCACCATAACCATATCCATCATTGTACCTACACTCAACTATCACCCATAGTAGACTCCAAGTCTCAAACCATATCCAACCATGTCCTCAAAACCAAAGACAACCTATGTACCTATCACCATCAAAGTTTCAAATTTGAAAAACACCTATAAACTTGTACCTGGAAGTACCAATCTAATAATCAGTTGTATCATAATAAATATCATATAAAAACATGTATTCTCTCAAGGTTTCATCTCTTGACTCGTCCAGATTCTCACACAATCACATCTCAGATCTCAAGTTCCTACAAGCGATCAAACAAGTACAAAAATCATCCAACTCCTTAAACTAATAAACAATCTGAACCATTGTGTAGTATGCTACAAATTCTCTCCAATGCTCTTCTAAATCGAAAAATCTGACTCTATATGCAAAAATTATGACTAAAACTGTGCAAAAAAGAACGTCTAACTTCCACGCCCCAAAAACTAATGAAAATAGAAAAATCATGGAAGCAAACCTATATCACTACGCTTTTCTCAGAACTAGCTTTCCAATGAGTATAAGAAGTTGAAAAACGGAAAGCATGGACAAAAGTTATGCCTCTAGAAACAAAAACTATCCAATTTGACTATAGGGAAAATTTTGGTGGACACCACTCCAAAAAATCAATTTATTTATTTTTCTCAATATTAAAGCTGGTGGATTTTTCAAAATTTTAAAATTAAAATATTAATGAAAAGGATGGGGTGGGCGGTTTAGAATGGTTTAGGCCATTTTAATTTAAAGGAAATAAAAAGCTTTCTTTTAAACTTTTATACATCCATTTTAATTTTTAAGCACTTTACAAAAGAGGCCAACCATTCCCTTCTTTGTTGGCAATTAAAAAGTCGTGGGTTGGCATGAACAATAAATCATAGTAGGAAAGGTACTACAACAATTGTACATACTTTTGTAGAGGGTACAAGTTTGTGAACCCCCCTCACATGACACCTTTTAATAATTTTTTGTGTTTTTTTTCAACTTTTCCAAAATACGTCAAATTTTATATCAATCTTCATCTCTCGGCCAACCTAAATTCAACCATGATGTCCGTTTTGTCTCAAGATGTCATCTATGAATTTTTCCCTAAAAACCCTCATATGAAAAGTCAAACCAAGAAACCCTCTTTCACCCAAATTTGGAAAACTTTATATTTACAATAAACCCAACAAATCTTGACAACCCAAAAGCCCAAATCTACATACAAACACCTGCAACATGTGTTACATATCTTGTAATGCCTCAAACCCTACATGCATTTCCATGGCATCAACTTTGCAAAAACTCTCAAAATAGGGTTATAACAAAAATTATTCAACCATAAAAGCTTTGATACCACTTTTTAGGAAATAATTGCATTTAACACATGATCTTAATTAATTTCCTACATAACCCATGAGAGATAAACATGCATACAAGTTTCAAAAATTCATAGATCAAATATACAAGCCACAAGAGAACACAAGATATACCCTGGGAAAACCATCAAGAGGGAAAAATCCAGCCTCCAAAAGCATCCATACTCCATATTATTTAGCAATAAACCAATACAAGAGTTACAATGAATACCTTTGAAGCATCATGCCCTCCAATGTATTCTCATGTGTCCAGGCATGAATCCACACATCCCATGCCATGCTTCACAAATGCACTCCACAATAAGACTGAATAATGACATCCAACGCACTTAGCCAACCTAAACCACTACACATGTGTTTGCTTTTATAGACACAAGTTCACACAAAATACAACTAGTGGTAAGGTAAAACCACGTACCAAAAAACCATGTGAATACAAAACCACTAACCCCTTATTTACTATTGGGTACTAATAATTCACTTTATTTAATATTTCCCCAATATTAAATTATTATCACATGTCTCTCATGCATTAAATAATAATACAATGTTACAATACAACATCAAGTGGTCCCAAAAAATTATCTAGTGTGATTATCCACACCACCAAGGTGCATCACAACTAAATAATTATTTAATTACAATATTATAATAAATGAATTCATGCAATGGTGTACAACACCATATCTCAACATTCTCCCACTTGTATACATTGCATAAGGGATCAATACATGAAGTACATCATTATAGCCATACATGAAATCACTTGAATCTCCTCAATGCTCTCATACTCAATCAAGATACCTAAAATAATAACAAAGTGACCATCATCTCAAGAAAGAGCTCCTCTCATCCTCCAATGTGCCACCTATGGAAGAAAAGGAACATGCCAAGGTGAAGATTCCCCAAACCATGAGCACAAGCATCAAATCCAAGTGATAAAAAAAGCTCTAACCAAGCTACTATCAACTGAAAAAGCCACACAATCAAAAATAGCATCCACAACACATGCTAATACATCCAACCATCCATACCTCCAATGTATCAATACATTAGTAAACTCATTCCAAGAACATATGCAACTTGTAAACTACAATCAAGATCCTTTTATCAAACCTATCAATGAAGAACATACATATCCAAGAACTCCCACTACATAGGTAATGTCAAAGCATATCAAGTCTACCAATCAACACTATACATCAAGGTGTGATAAGTAAATCAAAGCATGAAGTATGAAGAACAATAACAATAATCCACACATGCAACCAAAAATATGCATAATCTCTCCCAACATGTTGCCACCATCCTCCCCAAACATGAACAGCTAGAAAGGAACCATGAAGAGAGAAACATGTAAACCATAATGTTCTTCTACCAACACCTCAAAAGTGTACTATTGTGTCAAGTATGATCTCCTAAACAACCCCAAATGAAGAGCCTCAACAACATCCATACACTCAATCTCATAGATCAAGTACAACATATGAATCAATGTAACAATGCTAACATGGATGTAAGTCTCTCTAATCAAGATGATCAAACTCATAGTATCCATCCCCAATACTATAAATTATCCCATAAACCATCTCCTAACAATCCTCATCAAAGAAAAATATCATAAACTCAAATGCATGAGATAACCATGTCATAACATCCCTCAAAATGAATCCTCCAGAACTAATTATCCATATCTTAAGATCCATATCCATGAAATATAAAGCATCATAAACTCATGCTAAACAATCCTCAAATGAGTCTCCATAATCAATCACCATGAATCAACCCAATCCCATTAGAAATCAAAGCACATAACATAACAAATTTGAAAGATATAATGGGAAAATACCTCTCAAATAAAGAACTACCAAGTATACCAAGAGTGGGGAATGAGAATGCTCCTCCAGGATAACCAAGCCATCATAAGTCACTCCAAGAACAATCTCCTTTATCTGTCCAACATGAACTCATGTCCATATCTAGGTGAAAGCTCCTCGGTCTTCCTGCCGAAACCTCCGAAGAGTAACTGTCTCAACCAAATATCTCTAATCACAAGAGAACTTCAACCATCACCTACATCACTAAGAATCCATGAGCACTTGTAACCAATCAATCCATACCAAACTCCAAATGCAACATAGCACCATCATGAACTAATCAAGCAAATGATCAATGTACTCAATACAAAGAGGATTATCAAGATCAATGTCAAAGATCCAACTATAGAATAAGGAACCTATCATGACAATATGATCTAATCATCTCCTCCTAGGAGATCACATGCACCATAACATACATCTTGGTCTCAATAGAACAAGCACCATGCCAAAATCTAAACTGTTATCAAGAGTAAACTATTACATAATAGCAAAAATTCTAAACCAAGAATACATATCCCCAATCACATGAAGATAATCATACCCAATGATGCATCCACATCACTGCCAATGACTCCCATTGAACTGTGATACAAGCTACACATGGAGTCATGAGTACCTTCCTCTCCATGAAGATCATCTAGTCCTACACACACTCAACTACAATATCAATAACATACAATGAAAACCAAGATCTCCAAGCCAAGAAGATAGATACAACCACCAATAAAACATCACAAACCAAACCAATCCAACACTGCCAAGCAATCACTGTCAAAAGCTCCCACTTAAATTGTATAACCAATGAATGTAACAAGCTATCATGACATCAGCTCTAGGAAAATTCCACCAGTAATTAACCGATGGAAAATTCACCGTCAACAATTCACCGTGGGAAAATTCACTACCGCCAACAATTCACCACTAGGGAAAATTAACTGCCAAAAATTCATGCAATTAATTTTTCACGCAATGAGTTGTTATGGTGATGAATTTTCCCATGGTGAATTGTTTGCAATGAATTTTCCTTTGATGAATTGCTAGTGATGAATTTTTCGTATGCCCATGACATCATGATCAAACCACATGTTACAAGTCTCATCACCTGACTAATCAAGTACTCTAACCATCCATCCTCTCAATCTCGATAAAACATACCAATGCACAAATGACCACAGACAAGGCCAACTAATGAAATCTGCGACAACAATGAATCAAACTTCGTCAATATAGACAGTCCACATCCAATTCATCTCACTGCAAATGAATGGGTAGCTAATCCACAACCTGCATAACTCATAGATCCAATCATATAAACATGCAAACTCATCATCACATTAATAAATTGCAAACCAAGATATCAAAGAAGATAACCATGTAGACCAAATGACTCAAACACCAAATCAACCTCAGATCTAATTTTCTAAATATGTCCAAAAATGAGTAATCATAGTCAAGGAATCAAATAAGCATCAAGAAGATAAAACAAAACTCCTAATTACCAAAGCATATCACCACCAAACAACCACATACATGATCATGTCACACCAATGCATCAAATTTTCCTACATATCCATGACACCATAACCATAGCCATTGTTGTACCTACACTCAACTATCTCCCATACGAGACTCCAAGTCTCAAACCATGTCCAACCATGTCCTCAAAACTGAAGACAAACTGTGTACCTATCACCATCAAAGTCTCAACTCTAAAAAACACTCGTAAACTTGTACTTGGAATCAACAATCTGATAATTAGATGCACCATAATAAATATCATATTGTAGACATGTAAAATGTACCGACTGACATTGTGCATCTGATCCCAACTACTAACATCATTTCATCCTGAATCATCCTTCAGTCTAACCATTTAATCAAATTTCCCCTATCTAATTAAATTCATCAATATTCCTCTCTTAATTAAATAAACCAATTATCTAATTAAGTCACCTCTTCTCGATAATTAAATTAATCATCTAATCTAATTATCCCTATTTAATTAAATAATTAATTTTATTTGATTAAATCTCTAAAGTCTATCTATTAAATTAAATAAATTAAAACCTTATTTAATTTAATCTAGCATCATCTCTTTTAATTAAATAAATCAAAATATTTATTTAATTAATCTCTTATCACATCCTTCTCATATTTGATTTAAATAAATCCACAAATCTAAGTCAAATTTGTTACATCAACTAATCTCTCATTAAATTAATTAACTTTAATTAATTTAATCTCCTATCATGTCCCATCCTCTAGCTTTTACCACTTGCACATGAAAATAGATTTAATTGATTTATTAAATCTCTATTTTCCTCAACAAGGCATCTCTAAGGAATATTCTCCAAGTTTGAATTCAAAAATCCAAGTTGACATGTACATCCAACAAGGCATTTACTCCAACTTACATGTCCTTTTCCTTGAGCCAATTGGCATTTAATGCATTTTTCCTTCCCTCTTGCATGTCATTTCAACAAATTCAAAATTCAAAAATAGACATTTATTAGCACAATCCTCAAAACTTGCACATCCTCCATCCACTCATAGGTTGACAAGTGGCATCTTGCCATTGGTTGAATGTTAGTCCCACATTGCTCTATTTTGGACATTCATCCTTTAATCTCATCTATAAATAAGAGGCTTCATTCCTCATTTTATCATCCACAAATTATGCAAAGTTACTATGCTCAAATATTTAGCCATTTCCATCCACTATCATTGAATCGTAGCTAGGTTATGTAGGTTTTTCCATTGGAGCACTCATCAAGCATCAACAAAGTGGATTACTCATCAATACTCATCAACATACATCAATCTTGCATCATAGGAATTGGGAAAGGGCCAATTTTCACATCAAATTTGCACTAATTCATCCATGGGATCATGAGTTTGCTAGTTTAATTAGGATTCAATCTCTATTTTTTTATTTTCATTGTGTTCTTCATTGCTTTTTTCCTAATTTGAACTTTGTGAATGGATTTTATGGGGAATCTTTGTTCTTTTTTGCAATCTCTAATCTAATGTGTTTGTTCTTATTGTTTTGTAGGCATTTGGATTGGGGTTCACACACATATAAAAACATGTACTCCCTCAAGGTTTCACCACGTGACTCGTCTGGATGCTCACACAATTACACCTTGAATCTCAGGTTCCAACAAGCAATAAAACAAGTACCAAACTCATCCAACTCCTCAAGCTAATAAACAATTTGAATCACTATGTTGTACATTGCAAATGCTCTCCATTAACATATTTTCAAAATTGAAAATCCAACTCCATATGCAAAAGTTATGATGAAAACCGTACAAACAAGAACATCTAATTTTCATGCCCCAAAAACTGATGAAAAAATAATAATAATGGAACCAAACCTATACCATTGCATAGTTCTTGGAACCAACTTTCCAATGAGTAGAAGAAGTCGAAAAACAAACATTGTGGGCGAAAGTTATGCATCCAGAAACAAAAACTATCCAATTTGGCTATAGGAAAAATTTTGGTGGACCCCACTCCAAAAAATCAATTTAATTTTTTTTTTCAATATTAAAGCTGATGGATTTTTCAAAATTTTAAAGTTAAAAAATTAAAATATTAATGAAAAGGATGGGGTGGACGGTTTAGAATGGTTTAGGCCGTTTTAATTTAAAGGAAATAAAAAGCTTTCTTTTAAACTTGTATACATCCATTTTAATTTTTAAGCACTTTACAAAAAAGGCCAACCATTCCCTTCTTTATTGGTTGTTAAAAATTCATGAGCTGGCATGAATAATAAATCATAGTAGGAAAGGTACTACGACAACCATGCATACTTTTGTAGAGGGTACGGGTCTGCGAAACCCCCTCACATGACACCTTTTAATAATTTTTTATTTATTTTGTAAGTACAAAAATAATCTTCAAAACCCGACGAAAATAAAAAAATTTCCTGTGAATTTTCATTTTCATATTTTATTATTTTTTTAATAATACTTTCTGCACATGGCGAAATTGGGTTGTAACAAAAAATTTGCATTTTTTTCAACTTTTCCAAAATAGGTCAAATTTTATATCAATCTTTGTCTCAAGGCCAACTTGAATTCAACCATGAAATCCATTTTGTCTCAAGGGGTCATCTATTAAATTTCCCCTACAAAACCCTCATATGAAAACTCAAACCAAGAAACCCTCTTGCACCCAAATTTGGAAAACTTTAGATTTACAATAAACCCAACAAATCTTGACAACCCAAAAGCTTAAATCTACATACAAACACATACAACATGTGTTCTATATCTTGTAATGCCTCAAAACCTACATGCATGTCCATGGCTTCAACTTTACAAAAACTCTCAAACTAGGGTTATAACCAAAAATTCTTCAACCATAAAGCTCTGATACCACTTGTTAGGAAATAATTGCATTTAACCCATGATCTTAATCAATTTCCTACATAACCCATGAGAGATAAACATGCATACAAGTTTCCAAAATGCATAGATCAAATAGATTATCCACAAGATAACACAAGATATACCCTAAGAAAACCATCAAGAGGGAAAAACCCAACCTTCAAAAGCATCCATACTCCATCATATTATTCAGCAATAAACCAATACAAGAGTTACAATGAATACCTCTAAAGCATCAAGCCCTCCAATGCATTCCCATGTGTCCAAGCATGAATCCACACATCCCATGCCATGCTTCACAAATGTGGATTAATATTAAGTGTGTGACCAGGTAAAATTTTCATGGCTTCTGATTATGCAAGTGAATTAATGGCTAGTACTTGTGAAGTGGATGGTGTATTGCTAGAATATTCAGAGAATAAAAATGAAATATATAGAAAATTATGAGGTATCAACTGATGTAATGTAATGAAGTGTCAAACAAATTGTGAGCTACATACCAATGGTAAATTTTCAAAAGGACAAGGAGTATTTATACTTGAATGAAGAACCATGCTTTCAAAGATTTCATTAGATGCATATCTATTCTAGAGAAAACTGACAAGAATATTATCTTTAGTAGGTTCTTCAATATCTAATGCTTGATCAATTGTCAATATTGGTAATGACTCATCCAAGTCACTATCAGCCCATACTAGATCCTTCGTCTCCAACGAGGGTTGTGTTGGTGGGTATAAAGTCAACTATTTTGTGTACTCTCCATTAAAAATGACCATGTTTCTCGACCAAAAATTGATGAATGCATCTACAACCACTAACCAAGGTCATCCCAAAATCAAGGGGTATCCCCCCAATTTAATCTTTGGCTACAAAATCATAAATTCAATTGGGTATTCCCATGAATGAATAGAAAGAACTACATCTTCAATCATACCCTCTGATTTGACCAAAGATCAGTCTGCCATTTGGAGAACTGTGGGAGTAGGTCTAAGTCCCTTAAGTGGCAATCTTTCCTTTGTTTCATTTTTCATAACATTAATTGTAGTGCCCAAATCAACAAGTGTGTGAGGAATAATAACTTTACCAATAGACACCTTGATGACAGAACTCCCTAGATCTAAATACTTTAGAATAGTTATGTTCCCAAGCATGATATTTTCTAGTTGTCCAATGAATTTGATGGTCTTCAGATCTTGCTTCTTCTTCTGCTTCTGAGTACATAAATTCTGAACAATTTTTTTATACACAAGGGATATCCTTGATGGCTTGCGATAAAGGGATCTTAATCTTAACATTACATAATTCATTGACAAAATCAAATTCAAGTTAGGAGAATTCCTTTTGTACTGGTTCTGAATGAAATCAGTTGAGGAAGGGAGGTTCCTTTACTGGATCCTCTTCAAGTTATTCATTAATTTTGGTGATGGTGGGCCCCTAAAGGGCCTTTTCTAACCTTAATTAGACTCCATCCATTTCTACAATATTAACAAGATAAGTAGAGTAACTTGTCGCCTCATTATTATACACGTGTTGTGTTGCCTAATTGTTTGGATTTGGATTTGGCTGAGTTGGCATTGGTGTGGGCTTTGGTGGTTCTATTGGATTGGTTGGTTGAGTGGACGATGATGGTATGTGTGGAATGAATTTTTGTGGCTGTTGATATGGGTTGACCATGAGAGGAGATGGAAATTGTGATTGTGGTAGATATGGTTATTGGTATGGTGAAGGTTGTGGTGCTTATGGCCTCCATGCCTGCTTCCATGGCTGTGAAGCATACTGGTATTTTTGCATCTATTAAGGGTGTTGTGGAGGTTTTTTCCAACCTTCATACCACCCAGGTTGATTGGAAAAAGAATTGGGTTGGCTAGGTCCAGGAGAAAAATAATCATTCTTCATCCAGGGTGCACTACTCGAGGTGGAAAAGGTCACCTTGGGGCCATGTAGTAGACAGGTTCCTTAGAATATTCAATATCAGGAACACCTACAGGAAGAGGTCTTAAGATAAAACTTTTGTTGGCTTCCTCTAAGGATGATATATTTTTCCTATTATAAGGGAAATCCTTGCTACTATGTCTCTTACGATAGGTCAGAAAGAATACAGCCAAGGCCTTTTCAGCTTCCTCTTGCTTTTTACGAATATACAAAGTATTTATTTTTTTACCCATATGATTTAAAAAATCAATTTTAAGATCTTCAAGTAAATTACCTATTTCATGCTTTGTTATACTTGTGGCATTTCCTGAAGAAGAAATGTTACTTGAATAACTCCTTCCTGAACGTTGAGACCTCGAGTAATTCCTACAAATGTCGCAAATATCATCAAAATTCAATTTAGATACATTACCATTACTTATTAAATTTAATGCATCCATAGTATCATCTCTTATAACCCTATGAAACAAAATTTTAATAGTATTAGGAGTTAGCCCTGGTTTTCATGATCACTGAAGGTTGAACATGAAGTGTTTGAGATAGTCTTCCATATATTTATCTTCTTTTTATGTTATTTCAAAAATTTCATCCCAAACCTCCTTCATTTTACAATACTCCTGGTATTTTGTCAAAAATATTTCCTTCATGTCATTCCATGTCCTGCTGTTCCTGAGGTTCATGAAACAATGTAGTGGTGCATCCTTCAATGTGGCTGGAAATAATTTTATCTTTTGTGCAAATCTCTAATAGTCATAACTCTGACACAACACATCAAACTCAAATAAGAACATATCAAGATCCTCAACAAAAAGACCACGAAAAATAGGCAACGCAGAATGGGAAATATTTTTCATAGGGGCATCCTCTTCAGGATGTGCAATTGGAAACTCAAAAGTGACTTGGTTTTTGTGACCCAATTCCCTCTCATTATTGTTGTTGTTTTTTTTCTTTGTTGAGATTATCCATGATGTTAAATGCCCAAGGGGTAAAGAAAGTTTTGATTGGCTTTTGGTTTCCTCGGGACAGACCAGCTCTAAACTCATAAAATTCTTGGAATAACTTTGCAACCCTTTTATGTAATTCTTCGAAATATTTTGGATAGTTACCTACAGGGGTCTCAACAATGGTAGACTCAATAACACACTTTTTGATATCTAGTTCAACTGGCTCTTCCTTAGGTGAAGTGTGCACAATTAATGGTTGTAATTTTCTTTTCATTTTTTCTTTTTGTGAGCCACTTCCTCAATGGATGGTTTTGATTTGTTTTTCAATTTTTCAAGTTGTGAACTACTTCCCTTATCCTTTCTAATAAATCTTCCTCTACTATCTCTAGTATGATTCATGCACCTATATGACTTATAATAGCACAAATCAAGAGTATTAACCTTGACAAGGTCGACAATTTTGTAGGCTTTCCTCTTAGTGTACTAGTCCTAACTCAACTTACTATGGTTTCAGGCATTTAATACCTTTCCCCAGAAATAGTGCCAAAGATGTAGGGAAAAACTATGGACTACAAACAAGGTAAACTTTTATCTCTTATAATCTTGTTGAACAGTTCTACAAATCCAATTGGTATGACTTTCCCTTAGTTTATTCCTATGTGTGTCAATCTGGGGAATGTAAACTAACGAAAGGTATTGGGGTTGTTTTCCTAAGGGCTGAAGACAACAAGTTGAGAAAATATGAGATGCATTCTATGAAAAACAAACATTCAATTACCACACCTAAATTGTTACTTTTTCATTCTTTAAACAACTCATGGTCTAATAAGAATATTCCTTAAATTAGACAACACAATCACACTTGAATAAAATGTGGAACACTAATCAAATACTCTTAGTCTCAATTACATATAAAATGATTTTAGAAATTGCAATGGTTTCAGTTGATAAATGTTTGCAACATGAGCTATTAATCGGATGACAAGAGCTATGGCACTGGTGATAGGACATGTGTAGAAAATATTGTCTTTATAGAGAATAGAATTTTGATTTCAATTAGATATGAACACAAGATAAAATTGCATTCGAATAGTAGTGTATTCAAATTTAAAGCTAAAGGAATCACCATACAAATTAAATGAGGAAATGCACACATGTAAAGGTAACTTAATTAAAATGCATGTACTCACAAACAAAGCAAACAAAATGTAAATTCAATTAGTTGACTGAAGATTTATTCACAGGTTCGCATGAGCTTTCAAAATAAGTTCTTCTCCACATCAAAATGATAAATAATAATAATAAAAGGAGTCTTTCATATGAAGGAATGGGCATATATATAGCCTCGTCCATAAAAATCAACTATTCTAAAGGCTGAATACAGTCGACTATAGTCAAGTAAACCGATTTAAGAAAAATATGAAGTGGCCTACGATCTACTATTTTCTTAATACTCCAAAACCAATTACAAGCCTAATTACTAGACCATTGAATAAACAGAAACTAAAAGACAATAACTAAAAGACCACGAGATCCTCCACATATTCTTCATTACTCGTTCCTTCAACCTCCAAAAATCCCTATTCATAGTACCACAGAAGTTAGTACTCATGATCGGTTAATTACCAATTTTTTTATATCCTTCAATCCATATTAATTAACTTTAATATTTACAACTATTATGGCCCAATTTAAGGGAAAAAGGGAAAACAGGTAAGTTTATAATGGACACAAAACTAGGTGAATTCAAGCTAAAATTGATGAAAAAGTTTAATCCATCACCTCATTCACTAAATTTCCCATAAGGTTATTTGGAGAAGCATGAGCTTTCATGATCAATAATCCCTATTCCATTTCATACTAACCCTGCATGGAGGGAGTCATTGCTTCCTTTATAATCTCATGTTGGGATGTAATAGCGATGCATATGGCATCACCCACGAGGCTAGTCCTGGGAAATTGGCTCAATCCTCCAACAACCACTCTTACTCTATTTTGGTACTCAAGTCAAACTAGGCATTCTACCACCCTTACTCCCTAATCACACCTTCTAGAGTTACGAACCACATTGTACATGAAGCACTCCAAGAGCTCTACATTGTGAACATGGACATATTTAAAAATCCTTCTCCCAGAATATTACGCAACACCTCTTCCTCTATCTCACTTTGAATTATGAATACCTCCCTCAGTTGGTTCATCTACAACCTGAAGAAGGAATTACATTCAACTTCTTCAATCATAATAAATAAATCCTTGAGGAAGCGTTACTCTCAACACTTGCCATTTTTAGGAATGCAACTTGAATGGTGAAATAAGGGTCATTTTCACCAAATTTATAGAAAAAAGGAAGAAAATCCAAGCTGGATTTCCTTGGGATGAAAAAAAAGAGCAGAGATGTGGCTTGAAAACTAAATACTGATGTGACAAAAATTTATTACAAGAATTAGTTTTGCTATGAAATATTTCAAGTTGCCTCTTCAACTATATGCTCGCATGCATTGAATTATAAATACATGAATTTGTCATTTAAATCAGGCCCTGAAGCTCACACCATTTACGAGTATGGATAGCCACGCGACAGGTGTTTGAATAAGAAATGATTTGGATAACTGTCAAATACAACCGAAGAGACAACGTAATGATGTTTTCCTTTAATTATTAATTATCTTAGTCTATCAATGGAGATTAGCTAGCAACAAACCATTACTCAACCCAATGGCAATTACTTTAACTGTCAAGATTAGGAAATTAGGGCTTTCCTATAAGTCAAATCAAGACAACTCTATAAAGGTTTGGATTTCCTTTAGGTGCAGTGTGATGTAGTTGAGAAAGAAAGGAACATTTCTGAATGGAATTATGATTTCAATTACTCTTAATTTATGAGTTATGAGTTGTGAGAATGGTGTTCATCGTATTGGTCTGTAGGCTGAAATGAATTATGTAGGTTTATTTTATGTGTAGAATAGCCTGTTAACATTATTTTCATTTATTGTGATCATATTGATTCTTTGATATCTTGTCCATCGGCCATTGTTGTTTGAGTCTTTGTACTTTAGCATTAATGGTCTCTTCAATTCTTTTGCACTAGCTTTATTTTTTTGAATTATTTTTTACTTTCCTTTCCTTCTTTCTAATTAAAAGCATACCCAAAAACTAATTATATCATACGAGGGAGTTGTTCCTCTAAAATATAGAGGAAATTCACAAATGCAATTGTGATCTTTCTGGAGCTGTTAGCAATATTGGTCTTTGTATCTTGTGCTAGAGAGTTGTTATTTGAATATTGCAATAAAGGCCAATTCATTCACTAACATAGATCTAATATCAAGTTTTCAATCTTAGATCTCTATTATAGCCAAATCAATCTCCCTCTTTCAAACATCAACATACACATTTATTTTTTCTCATTTTATTTTAGTTACAATTCCAAATCTGAGTACACATCAAAAATCAACTCACTTATCCAAATTAATTGATTGTTAATTTCCTTAAATAATGTTTTAGCCTAATTTTTTTTTTAAGTGGATGTTTTATTTATTTTCAAGTATATCATTGTTATAATGTTGTAAAGACCATTTATTTTTTTTGATATAAAAAAAAAAAGAAAAACTAGGGTGTTGTCCCTTTAGTACAAGACTCCACAGGCCATCATCAACAGAATAGCATTATTAGCACATTATTAGCAAGGTCTAAAAAACCTAACCAAACACCCTAAACATTCCATATCAAAAACCACATCAAAAACATGAGCAGAGTAACTAGAATATCAGACAACCAGAGCAATCTATCCATCCTACGCATAGCATCAGTATAGCTAAAAGTGTATCTTGCAATACCATAGAGTCTACCAATCCTAATGTCCATCATGAAACCATGATTTAAAACAGTCTTAACCGAGGACCACCAGGGGTCATACCAGTCATAATAAAACATAAAAACAACATCAGTATCTTTAATGAAATAAAAAAGAAACGATGGCCAGTAAGGCCATGGCCAACCAAAAATTAGAACCTTCCATGAACTTAATCTTTCTTTCCACTGCATGTCTTGATCAAAGTTATGGTATCCCAATCCTCAGTGAGGAACTTAAGAAGTTCCATGTTGACATCTTCCTCTTCAACATTGTCTGTGGACTTGTCTTTCTACAACAGACAAAGAGTGGTGGTAGACCTGTGCATGATCTTTAGCGTGAAGCGGGTGACATCCTACAACCTTTTCCCCAAATTCTCCACTTTTATTTTAAGATTATCAACCTCCTCCCAGGCAGCGTCCTGCTTGCTACAAGCTTCATCCATGGGGGCTTTTCCCTTAGCAATTTTCAAGGCCCTAGTCTTGACCTCCTTGGCCCTAACACTAGAAGGACCCAAAGAACCCCTTTTTAAACTTTCAGAAACATGGGAGGAGCTACTAGCAAAATCCTAATGGGCTTCCTCCTTTATATCCTTTTCCTCCTTACTCTTTCTATCACTCTCGTCACCATCAACAGACTCTAAGGCCTCTTTAGAATTCTTCTCTTTTTCTTGTTTAGTCACCAGTCTACTTGACCTTTGAGGGGTACTAGTCTCTTTAGTGATTTCAATGTCAAATTCAATTTTGCTACAACCTAAATTTGGTTTTCTCTAAAGCTTTGGCTTTAGTTTTGGGGGTAGGAGCAATACATTTCTTATCCTTCTACTTGACAACAAACCTCGTATTAGGGATGTGTCCTGGGGAGGGGCTTTCGCAGTAGGGTTTTTGATACACTTTTTTCTTACTGGGGCTAGGGGTATTCATAATGCTAGTAGACGAAGGGGTAAAGGAGGTCGGGGCCTCTTCAATAGTAATTGGTTGAGGAGGACAAAGGGAGAGGTGAAAATGGTAGAGTTTGAGCATGAACCCTTGGTGCAGAATGGTGAAATTTCTACCCAAATTCATGGCCTCAATGAAATCAAGCACAGTATTTTTGAGAGAGTGTATGAGAAAAAATGGAATTGAAATGTTATTGTGGTTTCTGAGGTGATTGAGGAAATTAAAATGGTAATAATAATACACACAGTATCTCCCCTCAAGAATGAAGTATTTCATCACCACCATGCACATTTTGTCTCATGGGTATAAAGGCCATTTAATGTTAAATAAGTTTGATTTTTTAGTTTCTAGGGAGATTCAATAAAATAAAGACACGTATATTGATGTATATCAATCATAATATTGTGTATCAGAATTTGAGCAATAATCACCTCATTATATATACCCATTCTTTTTGTGCTTTTTTTATTTTCCAAAATATATAATGAGGTGATTATGGTTCAAATTATTTTTAAGAATTGTGTATCAAAATTTGAGCCATAATTCCAATAAGAAAGTCTTGTCTTTGAATTGCAAAAAAATAGTACATAAAAAATATTATCATCCATTCTAAAATTTAATTTTCAATTTTTTTTTTGTATTAATAATAGCTTAAATTATCAAAATACATCAGGATTACAATCATATATGTCATATCTGGTTTAACAACTATACACTGTAGATCCATTTGCAAACTAGTAACTGCCTATATAGTTCTCCTTACAAGAGTATAGATCCTTAAACTATCAACAATAAATAGATTTATGAGATTGGTTGGAGACTTTACAAAAGGTTACAAAAAAATTATATGCATAGGCTATACACAATTTCTATCATTGTGGTGTATACATAGTAGCTAATCATGTAGTGTTTCCCATGTTCCTACTCTCACTGCAAGATTCTATGTTATCCCAGTTTGCAAGTGTTTCAATGGCCTCTAGTTCTTCACTTGAAAAGACCTCAATTTTATGGTTTTCATTTGTATGCATTCTAGGATCCCTATTCATCAGATTCTTCTCTTTTGTAGCTAATTTTTCATTGAAGTCCTTTTGGAATGCCTCTAGATCTTTCATGAAGAGAAACAAATTTGGTTGACCTTGTTGTTGGGATTGTCCATACTTGACCTCATGTTGATTGAATAGGACTATCCCATCTTTCAACAACTTCAAGAATTTTCTTTTTTCTATCTCCATAGTGGTTACTACCTACATGGAAACATTAAAAAATGTGATTCTTTTCAGAGACTTAGAAAGTACCCTCCCATTTGCATTGAATTTTTCCCCATTTCTTTCCTTCCAAATGCACCACATGATTTCAGTAGCGAGAGAAAATTAACATAATTGTAAATATTTTCTACTTTTTTTTATCTTGGCCCATAAGAATTTATTTCCATTTTACTTTCCCATTATTCCAACATATTTCCTTTTCATTACAAAATATTTTCCAAATCTCATTAGGAAAGAAACATTCAAAGAAAATATGGTTGATAGTTTTAGGGACCTTGAACAAACTGCAAATGTCAATGTCAGCATGATTCAATTTGCAAGGAAGTCTCTATAATAGTAAGAGCCATCTAAAGCATGTTTTTTTAGCATCCGCACCATTATGCCAAATTGATGTGAAATCTTTCTACTAGAATTTGTTGTCTAAGTTAAGTTTCCAAGTTTTATTAAGATCCTTAATAGGAGAGCTAGAGCTAATTAATTCTTTATAAATAGTTTTATTTTTAACTTCATTGAGAGGGGTGAAGCCTCGCCACAAATAATCAAATGGATAGGGATCCCCATCATTAGAACTAGAGTTCAGACTAATATCCTTGCAAGATTATTTAATAATAGAATAGGTTCTAGTATTGGAATAGAGGAGGTCAAAGTCCTCTTTTAGTTGATCCCAACTTACTAATTTTCCACCTCTTAGAATGTTAATAAAGGTATATGATATTAGATTGGTACCATTTTCTAGTAGAGCAGCCTTGTAATAGGGCCAAGGCCTTCCCATTATGCTCTAAGTTCCACCAAATAGATCTGTTGGGGTGGATACGATTCTGATTGTGAACAACAAAAAGAGGACTTTTAATGTTCCCCCTAACCAACTGCCACGATTTCCCAATGCTCTTGAAGACCATTGACCCTACAAGAATTATTTGATGCTTGGTAATAAGCAGATCATTGAAAGGAAGGGATTTCTAGGATTTAGCCATTTTAGGCACTGCCTCTTTGATATTGTTTCTGACAAGAACTTTCCATGATTCATCCCCATCAGGGGATTTGATTATCTATTTGGTAGCTAGTGCAATGCCATGGTTCTTTAAGTCCTTCAAACCAAGTCCTCCATTGGCATTCTCCAAACAACACCAGTCCCACTTGATAGAGTGCATCTTCCTTTTACCTTTCCCATCAGACCATAGAAAGCATTTGATCTTCTTTTGAATTTCATAAACTTGATAACTGTTGAAGAGCCATATAGAGGAAAAGTATATAGTATATGAAGACATTATCTTTTGGTAGACTTGAATCCTACCAATAATAGAGAGGTGTTATTTGTTCCAACCATCAATTTTTTCATTTGCCTTGGATTTAATCCACAGCCATATCTCCTTTAGGTTGGGGCACACAGAAAATGGGATCCCAAGATACCTCATCTATTTCTAGGGCCCACCCCATTAGAAGTCAAACTTGTGTAACCACTCAGGTGGAGCTTCATGTTGATGTAATTAAATATTTAATTACACTTTATTAATTTTACTTAGGTCCTAATTAGGTTTTACCTTTAGGGTTTGAATATTGCTTTATAAAAGAAATTCATCTCATGCAATTCATTATTCTCAATAATATTATTTGCACATCTTTTGTAAATTGCTCTTGCATCTTTGTTTTTTCTCCTTGTAGAAGGCTAATCTAGGTTTTTCAGGTGATCTTGGTTTTATGGAGTTTATTGGAAACTCTAACATGGTATCAAAGCTCTTATCTACAAGCCCCTTCTTAGATCCAAGAGAAATTCTATCAAATAGTTTTATGGGATCCTTAAGGGATCAACCTTGAGCAATTTTTTGGTGCATTTTGGATCAAAAACGTCCAATATATTTTGCTTCATGTATTTTTGAGAAATATGATTTCTGGGTTTTGTTAAAAACCACAAAATACCATCTAGGTATTTGCTAGATTTTGAAAATAATGAGAAAAACTTGTAGAAATGATTATCATTATGGTGGCTATTTTCCTTGCAAGTGAAGTTTTTGAATTTTACCAAATCACATGTCTGCTTTTTGGATTCAAAAATGTTTTCTATGTTTTGTTGGTACCACCAAAATATTATATGGGTATTGATTTTTTTTGCATGCAACAAGTAAATTTTTTAGAAATAAAATCAAAAGGTTCGTGTCTGCATTGTCGGCTGGAAAAATTTACCCTTTTTTTGAGAATTCATAACTTGAGCATATAGTGTCTGGTTTTTGAAAACTTTATATCATTAGAAAGCTGATTTCATCCTCTAAGTAGATTTCAGGTCAATTTTTTTCATGGAGACCGATGTGAACATTAATCCTTGCATCTAATAATTCCTTTTTGCATGCTTTATGTTTTCATTTTCTCTTTGATTTTTGCATGTTTTGCATGTTCTCCTTTTACAATATTGGGGTATTGTAACAAATGAACTTCAATAAATTTCTATCAGGGGGCTTCTTGCATAATAATTTGATTAGAGTGTAGTCACATGGCATGCACTTTGATCCCATCTTCATATTGATGAGAACTCGTATGAGTTGTGTATAGATTCTATGGTTTTTTTTCCACAATCTTGCTCATAACTTGATACATTTTGGTTCACATCAGTTCATGTCTCAGATTGAGAGCCTATGGTTAATGATCTTAAATCACATTAGATTATCATTGGGTCACATCTCAGTTTGAGGGCCATTCATTTTATGGTTAATGTTCTATAATTGTCATGGAAGTACTTGATCCTATGGATCATTTTTAGTCACAGTTTGGCATCGACATTGAGATACACGTAGCTTCCATATTCTTTCATCATGGGGGTCATTTCTTATGTATCTATGTGATGGATGGTGTACATGGGGGGTCTTATGGATTCCTCCATATTTCATCACTAGGTTTCATTCTCTATTTCTTTTGTATTACATATGTACATGGGTACCTAACATGGCCTTATAGCTGAGACCCATTCATACTTTCATGGACCCATCCTTGCATTATTTGAATGTTTCTTATTCTCCCTAAGTTTCACTTAAGGGGGGTGTTGGTGTAATAAAAAAATTAATTACACTTTATTAATTTTACTTAGGTCCTAATTAGGTTTTACATTTAGGGTTTTGCATATTTCTTTATAAAAGAAAGTCATCTCATGCAATTCATTATTCCCAATAATATCATTTTCACATCTTTTGCAAATTGATCTTGCATCTTTATTTTTTCTCCTTGTAGAAGGATAATCCAAGTTTTGCAAGTGATATTGGTTTTATGGAGTTTACTGGAAACTCTAACACTTCAGACTAGCCTAGCATAATGGACTTAAACCTGGAGACTTTAGAAGTCGAGGCTAGACAAAAGAGGTTAAGTTTCTCTAATAGGTTAACCAAGTTATCTTCTTGTAGATCCATAAATATGGATTTCATCAGAAAATTGGATGTTAAGGAGTTCATTTTTATCTAGTAGTACAAGGCCTTTGACTTTGGGGGAGTTACAAGCATCCCTCAATAGATATAGTAGAGCATCAAAAGCAATGACAAATAAGGTCAAGGCTAGGGGGAAACCTTTTTCTGATTGACCTCTCCAATCTAAAGACCTTAAAGAGTGAACCATTAACATTGATATGAGCAGAAACATCACTTAAAAGCATGCCAACCATGTTACAAAAATTTTGTGGGAAACCAAAGGCCTCTAGTATCATTTTGAGAAAAGACCACTCCACCCTATCATATGATTTTTCAAAGTCAAGAAAAAGCATAGCTACATTATGGTTAGAGTGCCTAGCCCAATCCAGAGCCTCCCAACTTGTAATCAAGTTTTCAATGATATATCTTCCTTTGATGAACCTTGTTTGGGTATTGTTAATAAACTTTAGGAGTATATTGGCTAGCCTTAGAGCCAATATCTTTTCTATTATTTTGCATGACACATTCAACAAGGTGATTAGCCTCTAGTTTTTCATCATTGTTTTGTCCCCTTCTTTTGGAAGTGATTTGATGAGCCCCCTATTTATACTTTCCCCTAGTGAATCGTTGCTAAGTGCTTCCATGTAAACTTGGTGCAAGTCATCACACATCCAATCACTAAAGGTCTCATAGAATTCAAATGATAATCCATCAATTCCAAGAGACTTATCATTATTCATAGAGGCTATGGCTTTTCTAATCTCATCTTTGGTTATGTTTCCTGAGAGAATTGTGGCATCATCTTTGGAGATCTTGGAGGGTATTAAATTATTAATAAGAGGTCTAGCTTTGATGCATTCTTCCCTATTACCCTCTGATTGAAATAACTCTTTATAAAACATGAAGAACTGATGTGGGATGTCCTCTTGGTTTGTTAGGGTGGTTCCATTATGAAAAATCTTCTCAAATTGATCTTTTATCCCTCTCTCCTTAATATATCTAAAGAATAACTTGGAACCTTTGTCCCCATTACTCAACCAATTAAGTTTTTCTCTAACCTTAAGTCCTTGAATTTTATTTTCTTGTAATTCTCTCAATGAATGTTTGGCTTTATTAAGTTCTTCATAACACCTATCATTTGTAGGGTCTTTTTGAATCTTGCTTTCAACACTAAGCAACTCATCTTGGAGGAGGTTTTCCTCTCTTCTCCTATCCAAGGATCTCTTTTTTTCAACTATCTAAAACCGAATTTTCCAGCCATTCACATTTTGGTTCCACCTGTCAATTGGGTTTAAGTCTTTAAGAAGCCATTTATTGATTTCTCTTAGGGTAGTTATAGCATCCATACAATCCTTATATTTTAGTAGACTTTTATTAAGAATTAAGTTCTCCCTTATTTTAGGGTCTTTCCTCCTCCCACCATTTACCCCAATGATATCTTTTATTCCATCACTTTGTTCCCATCATTGAGGGGTTCAAAACTAAAGAAGTCTCTATTGGAGTAAAACCTATCCAGCCTGCAATAAATTCTTCTCCCACCCCTCTGAGCATTAGACCATGTGAACTAGACAACATTGCTTTCACCCTTCAAACCTTGTAGAGGGTCAACAAGGTTGAGCTTGGCTTTCATTCTCAACCAATAGTGTTTTTCATTTCCTTTCCAATCCATACTAAGACCACCTTTTTTATCCTCATTCTCTTCAACCATGTTGAAGTCACCCCCTATTAACCAAGGAACATCTGACAACCAATTTAACCACTTTTAAAGCTCGATCCTATCCAGGTAGTCATTTGGAGCATAGAAAAATGAAACACCAAACTTGGTATCACCTTTTTAAAATGTTTCCCATGTGACCCTATTGCAAGGGGAAACCCCAAAATTGGTAAGATTTTGGATCCATTTATTGGCCATAAGAATTGTAGTAACCCCTCTACCTTTCTCATGCTAAGTGGCAATGTGGGAGGAGTTTCCCCATATGAATTTCATGTTAGTCTCAATGGTGAACCCCACCACTTTAACTTCTTGGAAAGGGAAAAATCCTAATTCTTTTCCAAGTTTAGGAATCTTCTTACTATATACTTTTTTTCAAGGTACTCTAATCCCCTTACATTCCAAGAAGTACAATTAAGAATCATCATTAAAAATTTCAATGGTGCTCTTTAGCATTCCTCAATAGCTCAAAATATTAGGAGCCTTTTCTTCAACCTCTATCCTTTTTGCCAAGGGTATGGAAAGAACTATACTTATCTTCTTCCTTTTTCCATTTAAGTTACCAATGCTCCTTTTACTAAGGGAAATGGAGTCATCTTTTTTTCTGTCTCTTTTCTTGGGTTCCTTGGAGGGACCAACATTAGTCTCTTGTTTTTCTCAAAGTGGGTTTCTTGAGATTTTTCTTTAATACTTTTACCATCCCTAGAGTTGTTAGAAGAGGCATTAGATTCAGTGGGACTGGCTATAGAGTTCTCGACCCTTGTTCTAGGGGTCTTCTTATTACTAGGAGCCCTAAAAATCCTTGTAGGGTCAATGAGGGAGTTAAAGAACTTTTCAAGCCATTTTTCACTCGCTACCTTATCCATAGACCATTTTCTAATCATCACAGTGAGATGATCCAAAATTTCTTTCAGAGGTTGTGTCTTAATGTCATCACCTCTGGGGGGCCTTAGGATAATCCAAATGGGTTGTGGCTTCCCCTCTCTTGGAAGCATTTTTGTTGGTGATTAATTCTTTTTTATTTTCCAAATTTTTAATCGTAGGGCCTATGTTAGAATGGCTTTCTCGAATAGGTTGGGGGGATCTACTTATTACCCATGACCCCCTCATCATAGTCTACTAATAGGGTGGAGGGAATTTTCATTGTATCAACCCCTAATTGTGAGGAGATTTTCTCTTCTACCTTTCCACTAATTTGGGGGTTAATGCAATGAGAATTTCTGCCACCCTGACCACTAGACTCTAAGCATTTACTTGACGAGGAGGAATTATAGTTTCCCTTCCTTTTTTTAAATAGAGAGTCACAAGAAGATTTAGAGACACTTTCTTTTTTTGAAATTTTAACTTCATTAAAGAAGAATTCAACTTTCTTTGTTTTCTTTTTTCCGTCTTATTTAGATCAATGTTTTTTTCTTATTTTATCCATAACAATTTGTTGGGAATTTTTTTTCTCAGTGGTTGAAGCCACCTTAAGAGGAGTGGGACATAGAGCACAAGGAAACATGGGATGTCCCGAGTCACTTGAGGGAGATGGCGAAGGTGTTGGGAATAAGGTGTCTCAACCTTTGAGTCCCATCATTTAATTAATTTTTATTTGATGTATTTATTTATTCTATAATTAATTATGCCTACTAAATATGTTGTCACTTTGTGGGACCTACAGTTGATGTGGCATCCTACATGGAAAGTGACATGTAAATGTTGTAAGCTAAAATTGTGGAAGTAGGCATCCACTTTGGAGGGCCTATAATTTAGGCTAAATTGATGGCTTTTATCATAAGTTGCTATGTCATGCACTATGACAAACTATGACACTTGCTATGACAATTTATGATAGCCATAAGAGTTTATTGTGGAAACTTCTATGAAGGGATATGATAGTTATAAGAGTGGTGTATGACAATTTCCTATTTACACTATGACAGGTAAGCTTCTATTATGGGGATGCCTAAGTTTTCATTTGGTAGTTACATGTGTAGTGGTGTCTTGCATGGCAAGTGGTGGCTATTTTGGTGGAGGCAGGTGTTGATTTTGGAAGATTTCCAAATTAAATGAGTTTCGACTATGAGAATATGTCATAATAGACTCTAGTTCATACCTTGGGCATGTGAAATGGTTTTGGAAATTTTTTGGCATTTTACTTCATGTTGTTGCATTATAAATACTTCTAGAGTTAGTGCATTTTATGGGTTACAGGTTGAAGTTTGATTGCATGTCATTATGTTGCCAAAATTTATCTAGATTATTGTTGTAGTGGGATGACTCCTCATCATTGCTCTGAGATTGTATTGTAACTATTCTTGTTGTTGATAATGCATTTGAACTGCTTGATTTGGAGTGTGGTTTTTTTCTCAAAAGGGTTTTCCAACATATACATTGTGTTATGGTTTATCTTTGTCTTATCTATTTTATGTTATTGATTGTGCATCTGGTGGTACCTATAGCAGTTTAAGGTTTTAATAAGATTTTTTTGCAATACTCACTTGCTTAGATTAGTGTAGGAAGTTGCTTCCATGCACCCGACTTCCTTTCAATTGGTATCAAAGCCTGGCCAGCTTTGATTCTATTGTTGGGTTTGAAGGGTTTTTTGAGTTGATCTTTGTTTCAATGGGAGTTTTGCAGAAGGGTATTTCATGACCTTTGTTGTAGGAAAAAATGGCAAGCACATCTAGAAGGATCGAGATGGAGAAGTTTAATGGCGGAACTTTGAACTTTGGAAGATGAAAATGGAAGATATGCTCGTGGATAAAGATTTATGGGTTGCAATATTCAGAATTAAACCAGCTTCAAAAACCCAGGATGAGTGGGATCTTATGGATAGGAAAGCCAAGGGTTTGATAAGACTCTGTTTGGTTGATTTTGTCCTCCTGAATTTCCATGAAGAGAAAACTGCAAAAGATCTTTGGAAGAAACTTGGAGATATTTATCAGGAAAAATCCTTGGTAAAAAATTTGTTCCTAAGAAAGAAATTATACTCTTTGAATATGGAAGATGGGGGATCTATAGCAGATCATTTCAATGCATTCAACATGCTAATAACTCAACTAGGTTTCGTTGGAGACAAGATTAATGAAAAAGACTGTTGCATGCTTCTATTGTATGCGTTGCCATAATCATGGGATCATTTGGTAATGGCTATTGGAAGCACAACCACCAGTTTCAAAGTGGATGAGGTGGTCTCTTCATTGTTATCTAAAGAGATGCAAAGAAATTCTTTTGAGATGGCCAAGGAGGCCCTTGTTGTTCATGGTAGAACAAAGGAGAAAAGGCAAGAAGAAAGATAAAAAAGTATAAGTCCAAGTCTCCAAGGAGATCTAAGTCTCCTGGAAAGAATTCCAAGGCAAAATGTTGGAACTATGGTGAAATGGGTCACTTTCGAAAAGATTGCAAGAAGGAGAAGAAGAAGAAAAGTAAGCCTCTCTATGATTATGAATCTGAGAAATCATCCCAAGATGAAGGAGAAGCATTTATTGCAACCTTGGCAACCCATGCATCTAAAGATGTGTGGTTGATAGATTCGGGTGCATCCTTTATATGACCTCTTATAGAGATTGGTTCTCGAAGTATGAAGAGTACGATGGTAGGAAGGTGTACCTAGGATATGATTATTACCTAAAGGTTGTTGGTCATGGAAGATTCAAATCAAATTCCCTAATGGAAGAGTGAATGGGATTGATGGTGTTTTGCATATCCTAGGTTTGGCACAAAACCTACTTTATGTGAGTAAACTGAATGATTTGGGAGTGCAAGTTGTTTTCTCTAGTAGAGGATGCAAGATGACAAGAGGAGCTATGGTGTTGGCTAAGGGTGGTTGGATTGGCACTCTATACCAGCTAGATGCATACATAGTTTATTGTAATAGTTCTTTTGATGTGTCAAAGAAGAGATATTTAGATTCTTCATCCTCACCATCAAATCAACCAAACAAGGAACCTGTAGCAGCTATAGTTGATGGTCATGCATTTTGGGTGCCTAAGGGTGCTCATTCATTGGAAATTAAGCTTCCTATAGAGAAGACAATGTTATTGCACCAACAACTTGGTCACATTGGTGAGAAGGGTCTTAGAGCCCTGAAAAATAAGAGCCTTGTTGAAGTCCTCGATGATTGTAATCTCAAGTTCAACTTTTGCAAACATTGTGTTTATGGAAAACAACACCGTATTTCTTTTTACTCTAGTTCTCATAAGTCTTCTAGGTTTTTTCACTATGTTCATTCAAATGTATTTGTCCCTATCAAAATCTGTATATTTTTTTTCTTTCATAGATGATTACAATAGAAGGACATTTGTTTATTTTCTTAGTAGGAAAGTTGGAGTCTTTAGTCGATTTAAGGAATTTAAAGCCTTGGTTGAAAATTAGACTAGTATAAAGATTAAGTGCTTGAGAACTCATAATGGCAATGAGGCTTTGTTGATGGGTTTTTTAACACTTTCTCAACACAGGAAGTGCATAGATGCACTACCTCTCTTGAAAGGAAATCTCCAACAAGAAGTTGCTGAAAATCACCCCAAGGTCTCTCAGATGTTAGGTCATGACTTGCATGAAATTTCTCAGTTGGTTCAATGTGATTTTGCTGGGTAATCACATGACAGACTTATGGAGTTAAGTTGGAGGGAAGTTGGATCTTAAAATGGAGTTCTTGATATGGGGAAGTTGGTGTGCAACTTCTGCAGCTTCAAACAACAGTCTCAAACTCCTCTTTCAGCTTGATATTTGGCTTTACAATGTGCAATGAACCTTAGCATAGGTTATCTATTAAAAAAGAGAAAAAGGGCAAGGAGGAGAAGAATTTCCTAGATCTAAAACTAAAAGTGAACATTGATCATGGAGAACCCTGCTACAGACAACCTTCCTAAAAAAAAAATTCACTTAACTAGGTTACCTCACAATCTCAGGAAATTTATGCAAGCTTCTAAGGACTAAAAATATTCAACCATTCATTCACCATATGCATGAATAAAAGAGAAAAGTTTAGAGAATCTTTAGTTCATGTCTAGAATAACTTTACATAGTTGTTTATCATCAATAAATAGCAAAAAGTATGGACAAGGAAGGTTGTTAGCACACAACAAAATTCTTGAAAATTAGTGAACAACATTAACTAATCTACTAGAACAAGTTAGAACATGTACAACAACAAAGTAAATCTACTCAAATTAACTATGGGAGAAGAACCATGTAACATGCAACTAAAACTCAAGAATTCACCAAAAGCCAATGAACTTCTATTAAAATTTCAGTAGCATGCCTTTACAACAACTCAACTCTCTCTTCAAAATGAGAGGAGACCCCCTATTTATAGTGTTCAAAAAGAAAAATGAATGGCCAAGATTTATTTGCATTGTGTGGCCAAGATTCACTACAAACTAGGGTTTCACCTACCCCAAATAAATTGAAATTTAAATTTACATCTTTGTCATTTTCCCTATTTTTTCTTCTTGTGGCAACATTGTAGCTCTTGTCTTTTGTTGATTTCCTTTGTTGTAGCTACACTGTAAGGAATTCATCATCAATCATAGGAATTCATTCATTCCTCTTTAAGGTGTCATACTCCACAAACTTGTTGCTCAATCCCCAAAGCTTATCCCACTACAATATAATTGATTGGATCACTTGTATGTTAATTTTTTTGAATTTATTTGTGAGGTCATCTCAGTCCCTGTCATATTTTTGTACATTCTTAATCACCTACTCAGATTGAGCAAAGGCTCAAGTAGAAAAACCCATGAAATCTAGATTTAATGCATCCACGGTCCCATTCTCCATTTTCTTATGAAAGTAGGGCTTTATCTTTTTTGGATCTAACTCGATGGTAGGCACATCAAAGTTTGTCATCAGCCTAAGGTATTCTTCATAGGCAGCCTGGACTTCCTTGATCCAATTAATCTCCAGTTCCACCTCATGAATCACTTGTTTCAACACCTATTTTATGTGGTCAAGGCTCAATTTCCATGTCTCTATGAGCCAATGATCGCCTTTTCCCAGGATCCATCAGGTACCTTGAGGATAGCCTCAAGTTTGGGTACATGATCTTGTATAACTCGGGGAAGTTGGTGCAGAATTTTCTTATTCCCTTGAGCACTCTCAGTAACTCCAAGAATTTTTTAGCTATTCTGACTATACGGCTCATGCCCATGTTTCTGTTGTAGAGGGCTTGCCAGAACCAATCCTCTGTGGCCTTCATCCAATTCTTTCTCTTCTCTAGTTGATCAATGTGGTCCTTGGACAACAATTGTGGCGATGTCGAGGACATGGTGCGGAGCTCTTCAACTAATGACCATTGTTGAATATATGTCATTAGGTCAGCCACTTGTGCCTTTAGTTCCTCCTTAGAGATCTTATCTTTATTCATTTGATGCATAATAGTGGCAACAGACCCCTGGAGATAATCAATATTTTGTTCCCTTCTCACAGTTCCTAGATCAAGGGTGGAGACGTTGTAGCTTACTCCCTCTTCTCCCATGGCTGGAGTGGCTATCTGCATGGTCCTAGATTTGGATGCATCCATTGTCCGATGAGACTTGACCTTTGGATTCTTCTCTTTCTTCATGCTTATTTGGGCTCAAGCTAGGATGGCCTCCAGCCTTGCCCTTGGATCCTTTGAGGTTGGGGTTTTCTTTTCCAGCTGTTTCTCTAGCCACTCCGGCATATGAGATTCCCCTTTTGGTGATTCATGACCACCTTTTTCCTTGTGGGTGTGTTGGATTTCCATTACCTTATCACCTGGAGCTTCTTGTTCTATCCTTCCTTCCTCCTCATCAGAATCCTAGATAAATAATGTTTCCTTATGTGGGGATTTGGAGGTTGTGTGCTTTCTGGGGTTGTCCTCCCCTTCAATTTTTTTTCTTCTTCTTCATCATGCCCGTGCTCTTCAGGATGTTTCATTTCTAGGCTCTTTTGGGCTTCAAACTCTTCTTCAAGTTTATCTTCTTCTTTCTTTTCCTCTTCTTGCTCTTCTGAAAGAGGCATTTCTTCATCATGTTTTGGGATTTTGTCATGTTCCCCGATTGGAGGTTCAGTGTCTTCCTCCATTTTCTCTTCAGCATTCCTCTCCTCATAAGAAGGTTGCCTCTCTACTTCCTCTCCAACATCTTTGAGTTTCTGAGCCAACTCCTCGAGGTTTGGATCAAATTCTTCCATAATGTACTTGGCACCCAGCTCCTCGGTGTCTTCCTCTGATGATTGTGTTTCTTCTCCCTCGTGCACCACCTTATCAATTATCAAATGCTGATACTCAGGGTGCTTATGGTAATCATTTGCTTCTTCTTCCATATATTTTTTGGCTTCCCTTTCTTGTCTCTCCTACTCTTCTGATATTTCCATGGTGGCCTTCATCTCTGGCGGTTTAGTTGGAGGAGTACGGATAGGAAGACTAGCAGCAGTTTGTGCCAAGGTAGATTGTATGGTTGGGTTCATTAGCACCCCAGATAGTTCCATAGGAATGTTTTGCATGTGGCAGGAGAAAGCCTTCAGGAGTGAGACAATGGGCATTGTCATCGTTGTTGTTGCTAGTGGACGATATGTTGTCAGAGACATAGAGGAAGAGGATAGTAGAGAGGTGGTGGCAGAAGAAGATTCTATTACCATAACCTGGGTCATGGGCAAGGTGGATTGAGATATCCACTATAGGTGAGGAAGTAGAAACCATTGCCTGAGAGGTAGGCAGAGGGGCAACAATAGTAGCAACATCAGTAGCAGCAGTGGCTGCAAGAATGGAGGTAGCAGGTGGAGACTTTGGCCACTCAACCTCTAATTATTCTCCCTCATGGAGAGGGTCCTCCTAGATGGTGGGCATGCCTAATGTCTTTAGTCTCTTGGAGGACTCACCCTCCACTGCTTTTCTTGCATACACTTTAGGCTTGGCCTAACTTTCAACTGCTTCATTTCTCTTCCTTGACCTAGTGGCTAGAGGATATTTTGAGGTTTATCTAGTAGTTGTCCCACTGTCAGTTTTGCTTTTTGACTCATCAACAAGATCCTCATAGGTCAAAGTGACCCCTTGTTTCTTCAATTGGACAATCTACCCATCAATCCATTGCTTAGTCCTAGCTTCAACATGATTTTTTAGGATATCAATGTCATCAACCTCTTGCTCATCCTAATTGATCAACAACAGTGGGAGATTAGCAACTGCATTGTACCGAGGATCAATTACCGTATTCTCATCCTCCACTAATTGGTCTAGCATAGGGAACAGGTTGACCTTCTTGATGAATTATGCAATCATGCACATGTAGTGCCTCATTAGCACTTCATTTTCATCCTTGCAATTAGCCCAAAAATCCTCAACATTATTCCCATGAGTGTATTCAGTTGCGACCATCTATTTGAGTTTTCCATAGGGGTCCATTTGCGACTGAGCAATGTGGAATTTTAGGTGATACTCAATGAGTTCTTTATCTAAATTGTCTGCACATTAAGATGTGTGGAGTTCATATAGCCATTGGCCAAAGGAGAGGGGATAATGAATCTCTACCTTATGTTTGTTGCTTTGGAGGGCATGTGTTGCAGCTGTTGAAAGAGTTCTGGCAATATTATCCAGTCATTCAGGCACTGGGGTAGCTTGTATGGTTTCTCTGAGAAACCTTCAACTTGGATGTAGGTAAACTTTGTAAATTGTATAAATAAGAAGGAAAATTGGTGGAGGAAGGCATTAACATTGTGGGAGACCCTTCTCTCGAAGTCGCTCCCAAGTAATCTGATAATGTGGCCTATGAAGGAGTCATTAACTCTGCAATAATCCCTCTTGAAATTCTTGTACTGTAGCTGAGGGTATCTATCGTAAACCTTCAATTCTCTACTTGGTTCCTCATTAGGAGTTTTGAACAAGCCTCTATATTGCATCTTGTCAGCTAATAAATAGACAAGGTATGAAGTCATGTAGAAGCGTGAGGTCTTCTTGACAGCCACAAATTGCTCATGCAAGCAGTTGCTAATCATCCCTGCCCAATAGAACTTGGTTTTACCATGGATGATCTCTTCTACTAAATACAACATCCATTCCTGGAAGTACGCCGCAGTTAGAAGGCCCATTACTCTGCTTAGTAGGGTTACCAAGTCATGGTAATCCCTATAAAAATCACTATGGAAGAGTTCCTTGGGTACCTTTGCAACACTGCCCCTCTTTTCTTTTAGCCAATATTGATTGATGACCTTTTTGCATTTGAGGGGGTCCTCATCCCACATTTGCTTCCCATATTCCATGGATGCTTCTTCCATTTCTCCAAAGGTAGGGATATGAAAAAGCCTTCCCTATTAACCTAGAAAATAAGTTAGCTAAGACATTCCCTTCTCTGTCCACAATGGTTCTGGTTTCTTCTTGGTATACCTCTCTACAGGTCATTACGAGTTCAAGGGAAATAAGAGCAAGTGGAAAATTGACAGCCTTGGCCAACCCACTACCTCTGATTTTTATTGCATTTTTCAATGTGGTTTTAATCCAAACCCTTTGTTTAAATTCATCAATGTCTACGTGCCCGATGTTCATGTCTCAGACTTCCTTCCAATGTGTGGTGACCTTAGAGTTTAGAGGTTCCCCTTGGAACTTGTACTTCATCTAATCTTTTTCTTCTTTTCCAAAGGTGCTTTGGCTATTTTCATTCCTTTTTCTTTCTCTACGGCTGCCTCCGAGGGTCCTACACTTGATTCCATATATCCTGTGGGCGAGAGAGAGGTAAGCACATTCAAGCATGAAAACACGAGAAAGTTAGCCAAAACCCTACAAAATAATGTCAGATTAGAAAATCCATCATTTAAGAATCCTAACATATCTTCCAGATTGACATTATCCTTACACAAGAAGGAGTTTCAGTAGTTCAGGCCCCAGGGTGAGGACTTCCCTGGGCTGATGGTTGTTTTGGAGCAACTACAAGAGGGATGGCAATCAGGGCACGACGGCTCGACTATCCCAACCCACCTTAAGATTTGGTCAATGTATGGGGTCCATTGAGGAGGCCACTCCATTTTGGCACGTGGGTCAAAGTCATTTTGAAGTTTCAAGGGCACTAAGATCATCTTTTAGGTAAGCAGAATTGAGGAGTAGCTTGGTTGTTTAAGGGTTTGCTGTTGAAATAGCACTGGCAAAGAGGCGGTCCGCGGGCAGCATTCCACCATGCGGGACCTAAAGCTTTGGAGGGTGGCAACATAACTCATTTAATGTTTGGGATTTTCAGGTTGGAAGAAGCAAGTGGTCATTAGGTTGATGTCATTTGAAATAGTGAAAGTTAGACAACGGAACGGTGGGAGAGACCCACGACATCGGGTCCACAAGGAGGCCTTGGTTTCATTCATTTATCACTGGGAGGTTCAACGGAAATGGGGAGTTCGGGTCCTGGGTAGCAGGCAGACAATGATCATTCTCCATTGAGAAGGGAGAAGCCAGGATGTATTTTTGGTGGCGGCGACTCATGGGAGACGGCCCGCTTAAGGTTCATTACTTAGCGATTTCCATCTTCACATTCAAACAGCCATAGCAGGGTCAGAACCCGGAGGCCAAAATGTTGTTGAACAAGAGCCGTTCAAGATGGCAGGTCACCACGGTGGCCTATGGATAGAAGTCTGCTAGGCGGGGCCCACAACGATGTCCTCACTTGGTTGTTTGGAGTGTAGATAGAGTTGGCCGGTAGAGGCAAGCCCGAGATCCGATGGTTGGGAGGATGCGCAATGAAAGCCATTTGAGACAGCGAAGCATACACGAAACTTTTCCAGTGGAAGTCTGCAATGAGGGATCCACGATGAGTCAGAACTTAAGAGTTTACCAGATTTGAATTTGAGGGGCGGTGACTAAGGCAGAACCCATCTACTAGAAGGTCGTGTTTGAATAGTCATTTGAAACAGTGAAGCTGAAAGGTAGTTTGCAGATGGACATCCACGCCCGAGGACCCAAAAGGGTTGATAGCTCTGCAATTTATGCTAAGTTTGGGGTGGCCAAGGAATGGAGTCCTCCTATGAGGGTGGACCCGACAAAGGAGTTTGTCATTTCAATTTTAACTCAACTTTCAAGGTCGGTGACAGTGATAGGAAGGTGCGGACCCGCAAGAGGCAAAAGCCCTAGTTGATAAACAACGACAGAGAGTGTGAGTTCTGTAGACAACGCATGGATCAAGTTTGGAGGTTTTTTAAGATTTCAATAGGTGGGTTGTGTGCGCCCTAGTTAACTCTAAATAATTTTCTAGTTTTCTCCCTTAAATTCATCAATTTTGCATCAAAATCGAAGAAAACACAAAGTAAATCGCACAGTAAAAAAACCTACCTCAAGAACCCAATGAATGCGAATGAGGAATCAGTTAGCAGATGCTTGGAAGCATCAGTGGAACTCATCAAGCATGAAGGCGGTGTTGGAGCTTGGCTCTGACTCTTTTCTAATCAAGCTAACAAGTGAAAATGGCAGTTGGAAGTTGCCTATTTATAGAACATGGCATATTAAATGAACCCTATTAATGACTATATGACGAGGCTGGGAGTTGGTGAGGGGTCATTTGAAAATGGCCGTGGTTAGCTCAAAATTCGACAAGCGGAAGGCAATTAGTGCTTGGTCATTTGGTCATTTGGTCGTTCAGTCATGAAAAGGAAACAGAGGCTTCGGGTCCTATGGGGCAGAAAGCTGCTAGAGAAAAGCCATTTTGAATGGCCACAGGGTGAAGGAAGCCCGCATGGGGTGGCCCAACAAGGCAAACCTAACCAGCTCCTTGGACGCCAATTTTGAAAAGCAAAGGAAAACAACCAAGGAAATTGTGCGAAGGCCTAGAGCCTTGAAAATTTGAGGGGGGGGCCAAAACATGGTCAACTCAAGATGTCTCCCCTAAAGCTCATTGACCACTTAGAACACCAAAACATGGGGCACACAAAATGAGGTGGTGACAAAGGCGACCAGGCAAAGCAAATAGAAAGAGGGTCCCCATTCCTGAATGGGGCATGTGTGTTGAGGGAACAACAAATGGCATCTCTATTGGAGAACACTCCCGAGCATTCTAAGGATAAATGTTCAGTCTGAACCCAGAATCTTTGGTTTCATAGACCAAGGGCTAGTTTCCAGAAGTGAACTAGGAGAACGGGATCCTCAGCTAAATCAACCCATGAAATGTCTCAGAAGTGTGTGTTCAGTGAATTCATTCCATTCCTTTAAAAACCATGACGAGCGACATCCAATCAAATTGAGCAAGCTACATGAATCTTCCAACCCCAAAAGTAACCTGGACATTGCCCCACTACCAATCAGGCATCCATAGCCCCGGCAGAGTTGTCACTGTGACCCCACGAACATTGCTCTACTTCTAGGCAGGTGTCCATAGCCCCAATAGAGTTATCCGCACACCCATACGGTTGCTTAATTTCGTCATGTTCTTTTCCTTTTCTTTTCTGTCAATACTTCTTTTAATACTTTCTTCTTTTGCTCAACCATATAAGCATTGAAGCTTACTATGGGTTTGGGAACCACAGTGGTCACTGGAGCTAAGTCATCATAAACAACCGCTATACAACCCTTTAGAAACAATTAATATGTGTTTTGTGCTAGATTTGAGATGAACGTAAAAGGAAGATTCAACCAAGGGTCGGGTTCTATGTCAAAGTTCAAGTGAGGAACCATTTCATGAAAGCTATTAGAGACCAACAGTTAAGAGTGAATAATTATCCAAAGAACAATAAGAGAAGACAGGAACTGTCTGTTGAACGAGCATGGCCACCACATTAGGGAGAAATAGACACCCTCAACAAGGCATAAATGACTGGGAGATGAGAAAAACAAAAGCAATGCGAAGCGATGAAACAAAGCAAACTGAAAGCAACCTAAACTAACCTATATACAAGTATTTACAGGAGCATCTCCAAAAGAGCTCAAGCTTGGAAGTAATGCTTTATGTGTTGCATATTGATAGGCAACGAGACATCTTCACCAGTCAGGGTCTTGAGGAAAAAAGCATTATCTCCAAGAATTTCAGCAATCTGGAAGGAGCCAAGCCATAGCTTGTCGAATTTGTCATGTCCCCCTTTCTTCTCATGGGCCTTGTCCCAGCATAGGACTAGATCATCAATTTTGAAGGCCTTGATTTTGGCTCATCAATCAAACCATCTTTTGACCATGCCCTGATGTTTGGAAAAAATTTCAATGGCTCGATCACGCACTTCTTCTAGGTGTAGCAACTCAGCCAAGCGAGCTTCTCTTCGATGTCCCTCTTGGTAAAATTCATTGATGAACTAGAGGGTGGGGATTTTCAGGTGAATTGGGAATATAAGCTCTAGTCCATAGACGAGGTGGAATAGGGAATCACCAAGGGTAGCCTTTTGGCATGTGTGATCTACCCAAAGGGAAAAGCAAAGCTGGGTATTCTAGTCCTTGGGATTCCTATCAAGCAATTTTTTAATCACCATGATGAGATTCTTATTCGTAGATGCCGCCAGGCCATTACCCCGAGGATAGTAGTTGGATGAGAACTTAAGGGAAATCCCATAATCGAAGGCCCAACTAGCGAATTTAAGTGAGGAAAAGACAAGGCCATTATCACACACTAATGCATACGGGCAACCAAATCGATTCAAAATGAAGCTCTCAAGAAAATTAATAACTACCTTTGTTGTACATTGCCTACATGCAATGGATTTTGTCCATCTAGTGCAATAATAAAAAGCAGTTAGAATGTACCTATGTCCTGCAATGATGGTGGGCTTATCGGACCAATGAAGTCAAGACCCCATTGCGCGAATGGTCTCACCTCCAAAACTGGTTGCAACAAGACAACAGTGTTCCTTTCTCTGGTTGCGGCGGTCTGGCAAACATGGCATGTGCGAACATGGTTGTGAGTATCCTTGAAGATCATTGAATAATAGTAACCTGGTTGTAGGATCTAAAGAGTAGTTGAAGGGCCAGATCCATGCTCAGTGCCAAATTTTTCATGAAATTCTTTCAAGACCCAGACTGCTTCTTCTTTGATGAGGCATCTCAGATAGACACCTTCATGATTCATTTTGTAGAGGATGGATCCTTGTAGCATGTAGCTACTACTTTTCAGACAGAGGGCATGTTTTTGAACTCCCTGCAAGCGGGGTGGGAACTTTTTGTTCAACAAGTAATAAACAATGTCATCATACCATTCCCCCGGGGAAACATCCTCGAGCTGATACTGTTGAACTATGAGTTCAGGTCCTGCTCTTGCTGTTATTTCAACTATCATCTGAGTAAGGGCTTGTCCTCTTACTAATTTCATGGGTTGAACTTCCATGTCATATTCCTGTAGTAGGGTAACCCACTTGGCTCTTTGCTCTCCCATCTCATTTTGCATTAGCAATGTCTTCACTGCTGGGTCAGGGACAATGGTGAACACCTTATTGCCCAAGATGTAATGTTTGAACTTCTTAACTCCTCTGACAAGAGCATATGCTTGCTTTTCCACATTGTGATATCTTAGTTTAGCCACTTTCAAGGGAGAACTCATGAAGGCAATAGGGTGCTCATTTCCTCCATCATCCTTTTGGGTTAAAATGCTAGCACATGAGTGATCTAAAGCAAATGAATAAATGTAGAATGGCTTTAGATAATCAGGGCTAACTAACACTATTTCTTCAGCAATGGATTTCTTAATTTCTTCAAAGGCCTGCTTTTCCTTGGGAGTCCACTCGATCTTGGCATCTTTCTTTAACATGGCGTTGAGCAATTTGACAATTTCAACAAAGCCTGTGATGAACTTCCTGATGAAATTTATCTTTCCGAAGAAAGATTTTAGTTCCTTCTTGCTGCCTGGTAGCTAAATCTTCATCAAGGATTGAATGTGCTTGGGATCTATGGAGATTCCTCATTCTGAAATAACATGCCTAAGTAACTTGCCTTTACTGACTCCAAAGATGCACTTCTTCGGGTTAAGGGAAACTCCAAATTCTCAGCACCTTTGGAAGACTTTGCATAGATCAGAGACATGATCACTCTACCTCTTCGAGAACATGGTCAAGTAATCCATGTATATTATTATACACTTTCCAATTAGGTCTTTGAAGGCAATGTTCATTGCACGCTAGAAAGTGGCATTGGCGTTGATGAGCCTGAATGGCATTCTTCTATAAGCAAAGGTCCCCCACTTGGTGGTGAGAGTTGTTTTATGTCGATCTTCATACTGCACCATCACTTGATTGTACCCAGAGTACCCATCGAGGAAGCAAAGGTCCCCCACTTCGTTGCTTATGGATTCCTTCTTCGCTTGTTGATCTTGATCTCTGATTTGATCCAGGTCAAATATGTGCTCAAGCTGAACCATACCTCTTGGAATAGTATTTTTTTTGAGGTTGATGACCCCCTCTATATCCAATTCAGCCTCTTCAGGATCGGCTTCATCAATTTTTTTTGTTGCAAACACATCAGAACTAGTGATGAAATCGAAGATGTACTTATCATCATTGAATACCTAGAAATGAGTGACATTGTCCGGTATAGAAGGGGTGGATGTCAACTTAACTGTGAATCTCTTGAGTCTAGAAAAAGAGAGGGGTTGTAAAGTGTTGGCTACTTGAGCCAAGGAATCAGCAGTATGGTTTTGAGAATGTGGGATCAGCTGTATATTAAATGCATCTAGACTTTCTAAGAGATCCCAGACTCTATGCCTATAGTTTGCAAGCCTTTTGTCATGACATGAGTATAATTTTCTAACTTGTTTGACTACCAATTCTGAATCACCAAAAACTTGTGGCATTTTAACATTTTTCCTTAAATCCATTAAAAGACCATGGACCAAAGCTTTATGTTCTGCTATGTTATTAGTACAATTAAACTGAAGTCTATGGGAAGTGAAATAGGTCTTACCTATAGGGAAAATAAGTTTGAATCTGGCTCTGGCTCCCTGCTTGGACTTGGATCCACTTAAGCATAATGTCCAAAAATTGGAGGGCTCTTTGACTTCGAGACCAATCATACATTCATTCCCTTTTGGCCAGATGCTCGCATCCACAACCTCTGAAGTAGGCATTGGTTCTGTATAACTGGGGGCAGGCTGCCCTATTGGCATATCCTTCTAAGGAGTAACTAATCCTTTGATATGTTCCACTGCTATTTGGCATAGGAAACATTCAAACTCGTAGTGGGTAGCATTATGAACTCTACACCATCTTGGCAACAAGAGGTCTTGGAATTCCATCCTTGCCCCTAGGTTGAGTTGATCTTGTATGCATTTCTCCATAAAGTCTTGGAATCCGTCTAGCAATCCTAAATTACCGTCTTAATAAGGCTCATCATCCTCTGATTCCACTAACATTTCTATGATCTGAGGTGTATAGGTCAAGTTAGTCGAAGGATTGCATTGCACCAAGAAGACCTCTACATGCAATTCTTCTTCTTGAGGATCCACTTCTTCCTGATAAGAAAATGGGCAATAATTTCCCAGTTATGCTTTAACAAACAACACTTCATTAGTGTTATTGTATTCTTTGATCATGAACTTCATGTGTGGCTCTTGATCTATTTGAATCTGGTTTGGCATCCCCTTCCATGGCAACCACATGTGAGAAATTTTTTTTGCAACATACCCATTCAATGTATGGGTGAAGTCCTATCCTAGGATAATTTTGCATGTGTCGGGGATATCCGCAACTTGGATGTCAATAACCTGTTGCACCCTTGGGTCTACAGTAATATGCATTGATATACGATTGATCTCCCCCACGATGTTAACCTTGGTTTTGTCTAGCTGAATCACTTTTCTTATTGAAGATGTGGGGGTAATCCCAAGGGCTTTGAACACTACCAGAGGCATGACATTGGCTAATGCTCTTGATTCAATTAGACAATTGTGCAAATTCTTCCCAAATATTCTAATTGTGGTGAGGAAGGGTGGCATTTCAAACTTTCCTTGGAAGAGACCCATAGGTACGTCCACTGGGCCACTTGACCCTTGTCCTTTTCATTTGTCATTTCCTTGGATTTCCCTAGATTCTGCTCTTTAGCGGGCTATTTTTTAGTTTGCTGGTTAGCAGAGGCATCCTTCTTCCTGCCTATGATTTCTTGGATCACGGGCTCCTGTCAATGCTCTTCAAAGGTAACTCTCTTGGTAAGTATTTCCTATGTCATCTTAGAGGAGGGGGTTCCATTAATTACCCTAAATAATGCATTCCTAACTACAATAACCTTGAGTAGCTCAAAAGCAAACAAGCTAATCTTAACCTTCTTAAATTCTCTAGCAACATATTCACCCATTTGCTCAATTTCATCCTCGAAGGATTTTCTTAAGGATGAGCTAGTTGGTTGGCCTTGTGTTTGATTTGGCTATTTGTTGTTCAAATATTGCTTAGGCACATAATGGTAACCGAGGTTGTTGCTTGCATTAGGGTCAAGTGGGGTACTAAAGTTATTAGGTGGAATAGAAGTAGTGAACGGTCCCCCTATTTGTCTATTTCTTAAGTTATATGGAGAGGCTCTCTGATGGAACATTTGCACTTTATCTTTGTAGAAATCTTCTTCATCTATGGGGCCATAATCTACTGAAGTCTCTAGCTCCACAAGAATGGGGCTTGGTTGACCACGAGACAAGAGGAATTGTATGGGTCAGATGGAACTATGTCTCTGTAATTCATGTTGTCAACAACATTTTGGACCTCCAATTGAAATATTTTCATGGCAGTTTAAAACTCGGGACAATCTAGTTCAGAATGCATACTAGTCTTGTGGATCCCGCACCATCTGGATAAGGAAGCCTTGGCGAGATATACTCCACTAGTTGTGTTTTCCATGTTGGTAGGCTAGTCTAGAGAAGTGGGAACACCTCCATTGTTTGGTCTTGTATTCCACGTTATATTTTGTCTTTGGGAGGGTCTTCTTTCGAAGTTATGATTAGAATTCTTCCCTTGTTCATAGTTCTATCCGGAGGAGGTACTTGCCTCACGATTATCCCTGTTATCTCGGTTAAGGTTGGCCTGAATGCTGTGTTGAGAAGCTTGCAGTTGGTTTTTCTTATTTCTTGAGTGTGTCATCTCTGTGGACATCTTTCAGATCATCTTCGTCAACTCATCCAACCAATCCTTCTCTGTGTTGCTTGGCTATGGTGTTTTATTTTGAAGAAAGACAGGTTGTGCTATCAATTGATTTTTTGAGCAAGTTAAAATTTAAGCCCTTGTAGGTATAGGGGCACTTGAGGTTGTTGTGGACATGCTTGCAATTGTTGAGGCTACAAGTAGTGAGGAACTGGGGGTGCCTGGTTCATGGGTTGCCTGAGATGAGGCACTATGGGCAGCTACGACCTTTGATTCATTAGGGGAGTTTGATGTTGCAATGCCTGAGTGAGTCCCTGAATCTACAGAAGATGGGCAGCCTACCCCAAGGAGGGAATTGGACCAGAAATATTTTAATGCAAGTCAATACTGGCAATAACTACCTCAGCATAAGCATCTACTAATCGGGTTGGAGCTGGTCACATTCTCTTCACCAAGGTAGCTATAAGGTTGTCTAGTGTTGCATAATAAATAGGCAAGGAAGCAACATCGATGAGTACATAAGGGGCTTGCAACCTTGTGTATGCCCGATGGAATCGATCATTGAAGGAATTGATTAGCTCATTGATTTCCCTATGAACTGACGTGAATTGTCAATATAGCTTTGAAGGGCTGATCAAGATCTTGTACTTTTGTAAGAAGGAATTCATCAACAAATCCCAAGATGTGATGGATCCCGCCGACAAGTTAATATACCAATAAAATTCCTCTTCCCATAATGAATAAGGGGAAATCCTACATGCCACATCTTCCTGATCGATCTACATGTCTTTCAGTGTTGTTTGGAATATTTTGATGTGCTCCTCAGCTATCCTTTACAGATCTCAAGGATTAAACTTTGTACAAAAGCTCTCTAAATTCTTAAGCATGTCATGGTAGACATTGAAGTGCAACAGAGAAGGATTATTCCCTAGCCAAGCCATGAGGGGAGATGGAGATGGTATTTTTTGTTGAATAGTGATTTGGGACTACACAGGGGCAGTGGCAGTCGAGACTGTGCCTTGGACTTGGAGGGCAAGGAAGGGGGCAGCACCCCAGCTGTGGGAAGCAAGCGATGGGAAAGTAGTGTGGTACGACTGAAGGAAAGGGATAGGGGTGGAGAAATTTTGTTGAGTATGGGGCGAATGGAAGAAGAAAGGAGGTGAAGGTGAGGGTGAAGTGGGTGGAATGGAGGAGGAAGAAGAGGTTGTGTCCCCTCTTTTATTTCATCTAGCCCTTGTAGGGGATTACAATTCCTGAAATTCCCATTTGTTTGGAGTAGACCTTAAAACTCTTCGGGATCTCTCAAGGGAGAGTGAATCACCTCGATCCAGCTTAACTCAAAATCCCTCATTCTAGCGCCAGTTCTGTTGATGGGTGTTTTAGAAATTTCTCAACACAGCCAATGCATAGATGCACTACCTCTCTTGAAAGGAAATCTCCAACAAGAAGTTGTTGAAAATCACCCCAAAGTCTCTTAGGTGTCAGGTCATGACATGCATGGAATCTCTCAGTTGGTTCAATGTGATTTTTCTAGAAATCACAAGGCAAACTTACAGAGTTAAGCTAGAGGGAAGTTGGATCTTAAAATGGAGTTCTTGAGATGGGGAAGTTGGTGTGCAATTGCTACAGGTTCAAACAACAGTCTTAAACTCCTATTTCAGCTTGAGATTTGTCTTTACAATGTGCAATGAACCTTAGCATAGGTTATTTATTAAAAAAGAGAAAAAGGGCAGGGAGAAGAAGAAGTTCCTAGATCTGAAACAAACAGTGAACAGTGATCATGGAGGACCCTGCTGCGGACAACCTTTCTAAAACAGAATTTCACTTAACCAGGTTACCTCACAGTCTCATGAAATTTATGCAAGCTTCTAAGGACTACAAATATTCAACCATTAATTCACCATATGCATGAATAAAAGATATAAGTTTAGAGAAACTTTTAGTTCATGTCCAGAATAACTTTACATAGTTGTTTATCATCAATAAACAACAAAAAGTGTGGACAAGGAAGGTTGCCAGCACACAACAAAATTCTTGAAAATCAGTGAACAACATTAACTATTCTACTAGAACAAGTTAGAACATGTACAACAACAAAGTAAATCTACTCAAATTAACTAACTATGGGAGAAGAACCATGTAACATGCAACTAAAACTCAAGAATTCACCAAAAGCCAATGAACTTCTATTAAAATTTCAGCAGCATGCCTTTACAACAACTCAACTCTCTCTTCAAAATGAGAGGAGACCCCCTATTTATAGTGTTCAAAAAGAAAAATGAATGGCCAAGATTGATTTGCATTGTGTGGCTAAGATTCACTACAAACTAGGGTTTCACCTACCCCAAATATACTACAATTTAAAATTACATCTTTGTCATTTTCCCTATTTTGTCTTCTTATGGCAACACTGTAGCTCTTTTGTCTTTTGTTGATTTCCTTTGTTGTAGCTACATTGCAATGAATTCATCATCAATCACAGGAATTCTTTCATTCCTCTTTAAGGTGGTATACTCCACAAACTTGTCAATCAATCCCTGGAGCTTATCCCACTCCAATATATCCGATTGGATCACTTGGAAGTTAAATTTTTTGGATTTATTTGTGAGGTCATCCCAATCCCTATCATAGTTTTGTGCATTCTTAATTACCTACTCAGATTGAGTGAAGGCTCGAGCAGCAAAACCCATGAAATCTAGCATTAATGCATCCATGGTCCCATTCTCCATTTTCTTATGAAAGTAGTGCTTTATCTTTTCTGGATCTAGCTCGACAGCAGGCACATCAAAGTCTGTCATTAGCCTAAGGTATTCTTCACAGACAACCCAGACTTCCTTGATCCAATCAATCTCCAATTCCACCTCATGAAGCACTTGTTCCAACACCTCCTTTTTGTGTTCAAGGCTCAATTTCCATGTCTCTAGGAGCCAATGATCACCTTTTTCCAGAGCAAACTCCTTTTCCTATGATCCATCAGGTACCTTTAGGATAGCCTCAAGTTTGGGGTACGTGATCCTGTATAACTCAAGGAAATCAGTGCAAAATTTTCTTATTCCCTTGAGAACTCTCAGCAACTCTAGGAATTTTTTGGTTGTCCTAACCATACATCTTATGCCCATGTTTCTATTGTAGAGGACTTTTCGGAACCAATCCACTGTGGCCTTCATCTAGTTCTTTCTCTTCTCTAGCTGATCAATGTGGTCCTTGGATAGCAATTATGGCGATGTTGATGACGTGGTGGGGAGCTCTTCAACTGATGACCATTGTTGAATATACATTGTTAGGTTAGCCACTTGTGCCTTTAGTTCCTCCTTAGAGATCTTATCTTTATTCATTTGATATACAATCATGGCAACTAACCCCTGGAGATGATCAAGATATACAATAGTGGCAACTAACACCTGGAGATGATCAATCTTTTGTTCCCTTGTCGCAGTTCCTAGATCAAGGGTGGAGATGTTGTAGCTTACTCCCTCTTCTCCCACGACTAGACTAGCTATCTTCATGGTCCTAGATCTAGATGCATCCATTGTCAGTTGAGACCTAACCTTTGGCTTCTTCTCTTTCTTTGTGCTTATTTGGGCTCAAGCTAGGATGGCCTCCAATCTTGACCTTGGATCCTTTGAGATTGGAGTTTTCTTTCCAACTATTTCTCTAGCCACTCCGACATAGATTCCCCTTTTCATGATTCATGACCACCTTCTTCCTTGTGGGTGTGTTGGATCTCCATTACCTTATCACCTGAAGCTTCTTGTTCTATCCTTCATTCCTTCTCATCAGAATCTTGTATAAATATTGTTTCCTTCTATGGGGATTTAGAGGTTGTGTGCTTCATGGGGCTGTTCTCCCCTTTATTTTTCTTTTCTTCTTCTTCATCTCACCCATGCTCTTCAGGATGTTCCATTTTTTGGGCTCTTTTGGGCTTTAAACTCTTCTTTAGGTTTATCTTCTTCTTTCTTTTCCTCTTCTTGCTCTTCTAAAAGAGGCATTTCTTCATCATATTTGGGGCTTTTGTCATGTTCCTCGGTTGGAGGTTCAGTTTCTTCCTCCATTTCTTCTTCAACGTTCCTCTCCTTGTTAGAAGGTTGCCTCTCTACTTCCTCTCCAACATCTTTGAGTTGTCGAGCCAACTCCTCCTCGAGGTCTAGATCAAATTATTCTACAATGTACTTGGCACCTGACTCCTTAGTGTCTTCCTCTAATCATTATGTTTCTTCTCCCTTGTGCACCACCTTATCAATTATCAAATGCTAGTACTCGGGGTGCTCATGGTAATCATCTGCTTCTTCTTCCATATCTTTTGTGGCTTCCCTTTCTTGTCTCTCCAACTCTTCTAGTATTTCCATGGTGGCCTTCATCTCTGGTAGTTCAGTTGGAGGAGTACAAATAGGAAGACTGGAAAATATTTGTGCCAAGGTAGCTTATATGGCTAGGTTCATCAACACCCCAGATAGTTTCGCAGGGATGTTTTGCATGTTGTGAGAGAAATCCTTCAAGAGCAAGAGAGTGAGCATTATCATTGTTGTTGTTGCTAGTGAAAGAGATGTTGCAGACATGGAGGAAGAGGAGAGGGGAGAGGTGGTGGTAGAAGAAGATTCTATTAACATAACCTGGGCCATGGGTGGGGTGGAGGCAAGGTGGAGTAAGATATCTACTGCAAGTAGGGAAGTAGCAACCATCACCTGAGAGGTTGGAAAAGGGGCAACAGTAGTAGCAACATTAGTAGTAGCAGTGGCTGCAAGAATGGAGGCAGCAAGTGGATACTTTGGCCGCTCAGCATTTACTTCTTCTCCCTCATGGAGAGGGTCATCCTGGATGGTGGGCATGCCTGATTTCTTCAGTCTCTTGCAGGACTCACCCTCTGCTACTTTTCTTGCATACACTTTGGGCTTGGGTTGACTTTCAACAACTTCTTTTCTCTTCCTCGACCTGGTGGTTGGAGGAGATTTTGAGGTTTCTCCAGTAGCTATCCCACTATTAGTTTCACTTGTTGGCTCATCCTCAAGCTCCTCATAGGTCAAAGTGACCCCTTGCTACTTCAATTGGGAAATCTTCCCATCAATCCATTGCTTATTCCTAGCCTCAATGGGCTTTGTTAGGATATTTAGGTCATCAACCTCTTGCTCATCCCAATCGATCAGTGGCAATGGGAGATTAGTAACTACATTGTACCAAGGATCAATTACCATATTCTCATCCTCCACTACCTGGTTTGGCACAGGGAACAGGTTGACCTTCTTGATGAAGTATGTGGTCATGCACATGTAGTGCCTCATTTGCACTTCATTTTCATCCTTGCAGTTAGCCCAAAAATCCTCAACATTATTCCGATGAGTGTATTAAGCCACGACCATCTTTTTGAGTTTGTCATAGGGGTCCATTCGCGATTAAGCAGTGTGGATTTTCAGGTGATACTCCATGAGTTATTTATCTAAATTTTCTGCACATTGAGATGTGTGGAGTTCATACATCCCTTGGCCAAAGGAGAAGGGATAAGAAATATCTACCATATGTTTGTTGCTTACAAGGTTCTCTGCAAATCACAACTATTGAGAGAGTTCTAGGAATATTATCCGATCATTTGGGTACCGAGGCAACTTGTATGGTTTCTCTGAGAAACCTTAAGCTCGAATGTAGGTAAAATTTGGAAATTGTATAAATAAGAAGGCGAATTGGCGGAGGAAGGAACTAGCACTGTGGGAGACCCTTCTCTTGAAGTTGCCCCCAAGTAATCTGATAATGTGGCCTATGAAGGTGTCATTAACTCTGCAATAATCCCTCTTGAAATTCTTGTACTATAGCTGAGGGTATATCTCTTAAACCTTCAATTCTCTGCCCGATTCCTCATCAGGAGCTCTAAACAAGCCTTTGTATTGCATCTTGTTAACTAATAAATAGACAAGGTATGAAGTCATGTAGAAGCGCGAGGTCTTCTTGACAGCCACTAATTGTTCATGCAAGCAGTTGCTAATCATCCCTACCCAATAGAACTTGGTTTTACCACGGATGATTCTTCTATGAAATAAAACATCCATTCCTGGAAGTAGGCCACAGTCAGAAGGCCCATTACTCTACTTAGTAGGGTTACCAAGTCATGGTAATCCTCATAAAAATAACTGCAGAAGAGTTCCTGGGGTACCTTTGTAGCACTACCCCTCTTTTCTTTTAGCCAATATTAATTGATGACCCAATATTAATTGATGACCTTTTTGCATTTGAGGGGGTCCTCATCCCACATTTTCTTCCCATATTCCATGGATGATTCTTCCATTTCTCTAAAGGTAGGGATATAAAAAGCATTCCCTATTGACTTGGTGGATAATTCAGCCAATACATTCCCATCTCTTTCCACAATGATTCTAGTTTCTTCTTAGTATGCCTCTCTGTAGGCCATTATGATTTTAGGGGCAACAAGAGTAGGTGGAAAACCGGAAGCCTTGGCCAACCCACTACCTCTAATTTTTCTTCCATTTTTCGTTGTGGGGTTAATCCGGACCCTTTGTTTAAATTCATCAATGTCTTCGTGCCCAATGTTTTTGTTTAATACTTCCTTCCAATGTGTGATGACCTTAGATTTAAGATGTTCCCCTTGGAACTTGTACTTCATCTGTTCTTTTTCTTCTTTTCCATGAGATTCTTTGGTTGTTTTCTTTCCTTTGTCTTTCTCTATGGCCGCCTCTAAGGATCCTGCACTCGATTCCATATATCTTGTGGGTGAGAGAGAGGTAAGCACATTCAAGCATGAAAACACAGGAAAGTTAGCCAAAACCTTGCAAGACAATGTTAGATTAGACAATCCATCATTTAAGAATCCTAACATATCTTCCAGATTGACATTATCCTTTCACAAGGAGTTTCAGCAGTTCAGGCCCTGGGGTGTAGAATTCCCTGGGCTGATGGTTGTTTTGGAGTAGTTGCAGGAGGGATGACAATCAGGGCATAGTGGCCCAGCTGTCCCAACCTGCCTTAAGATTTGGTCAATGTATGGGGTCCATCGAGGAGGCCACTCCATTTTGGCACGTGGGTCAAAGTCATTTTGAAGTTTCAAGGGCGTTAATGTCATCTTTTAGGCAAGCAAAATTGGGGAGCAACTTGGTTGTTTAAGGGTCTATCATTGAAACAACACTAGCAAAGCGGCAACCCACGGGTAGCGTTCCGCCATGCAGGACCTGAAGCTTTGGAGGGCAGCAGCATAATTCATTTGACATTTAGGCTTTGTAGGTCAGAAGGAGTAGGTGGCCATTAGGTCGCTACCATTTGAAATGGTGAAAGTTAGACGGCGGTCCGACAGGAGAGACCTGTGGCATCGAGTCCACTAGGAGGCCTTGGTTTCATTCATTTATCGTTAGGTGGTTCAACAAAAATGGGGAGGTTGGGTCCTGGGTAGTGGGCAGATGATGATCATTCTCCATTGAGAAGGGCGAAGCTAGGATGAAGTTCTGGTGGTGGCAACCCACCAAGGACGGCTCGCTTAAGGTTCATTACTTAGCAATTTTCATCTTCACATTCAAACAACCATGGTGGGGTTGGAACCCAGAGGGCAGAATGTTGTTGATCAAGAGTCATTCGAGATGGTAGATCACCACGGCAGCCTGTAGATGGAAGTCTGCTAGGCAGGGCCTACAATGATGTCCTCACTTAGTCATTTGGAGTGCAGATGGAGTTGGCTAGCAGAGGCAAGCCCAAGATCCGATGGTCGATTGGGTGGGCGACGAAAGTCATTTGAGACAACGAATCATACACGGAACTCCACCAACGGAAGTCTGTGGTGAGGGATTTGTGATGAGTTAGGACTTAATATTTTTCCATATTTGAATTTGAGGCGCGGTGACTAAGGCAGAACCCGCCTACCGGAAGGTCGTCTTTGAATAGTCATTTGAAACAATGAAGCCGAAAGGAAATTTGCAAATGGAGATCCACACCTGGAGACCCAAAAGGGTCGACAGTTCTACAATTTATGCTAAGTTTAGGGTGGCCAAGGAATGGAGTCCTCCCATGAAAGCAGACCTGATGGAGGAGTTCGTTGTTTCAAGTTTAACTCAATTTTCAAGGTCAGTGATGGCAATAGGAAGGTGCAAGCCCGTAGGAGGTGAAAGCCCTAGTTGATGAACAACAGTGGAGAGTTTGAGTTCTGTGGATGGTGCATGGAACAATTTTGGAGGTTTTTTAAGATTTCAATAGGTGGGTTTTGTGCGCCCTATTAAACTCTAAATAATTTTCTAGTTTTCTCCCTTAAATTCATCAATTTTGCATCAAAATTGAAGAAAACACAAAGTAAATCATGCAGAAAAAAAAATTACCTCAAGAACCCGATGAATGTGGATGAGGAATCAGTTAGAAGAGGCTTTGAAGTGTCGATAGAACTCGTCAAGCGCAAAGGTGGTGTTGGAGGTTGGCTCTAACTCTTTTCTGATCAAGCTGCCAAGTGAAAATGATAGCTAGAAGTTGCCTATTTATAGAACATGGTGTATTAAATGCACCCTATTAATGACTGTATGATGAGGCTGGGAGTTGGTGAGCGGTCATTTGAAAATGACTGCGGGAAGCTCAGAATCCGATGAGCAGAAGGCAGCCAATGCTCGATTGTTTGGTCGTTCAGTCATGAAAAGGCAACGGAGGCTTTGGGTTCCGCAGAGCAGAAAGCTGCTGGAGAAAGGTCATTTTGAATGGCCACAGTGTGAAGGAAGCCCACATGGGGCGGCGCGACATGGCGGACCTGACCAGCTCCTTGGATGCCAATTTTGAAAAGCAAAGGAAAACAACCAAGGAAACTTCGCGAAGGCCTAGGGCCTTGAAAATTTGAGGGGGGGGAACATGGTCAACTCAAGATGACTTCCTTAAAGCTCATTGACCACTCAGAACACCAAAACAGGGGGCACACAAAATGAGGTGGAAACAAAGGCGACCCGGCGAAGCAAACAAAAAGAGGGTCTCTGTTCCGAGTGGGACGTGTGTACTGAGGGCATAACAGGTTTGTTTGGTAGAATTTGAAAATTTTTGTAAAGAGCATGGGATTAAGAGACATAAGACAAATACATGCATCCCACAACAAAACGGAGTTGTAGAGAGGATGAAGAGGACATTGATGGAGAGGGCGAGGAGTATGTTGAGTGGTGTTTTCCTTGAGTAGAAGTTATGAACTAAAGTTGTAGCCATTGCGTGTTATCTGATTAATAGATCTCCTACATCAATGCTTGTTGAAAAGATACCTATGGAGGCATGGTCTAGTAAAAATGCTTCATTGAGACATCAAAGCTTTTGGTTGTGAAGCTTACACTCATGTTCCTATTGAGAAGAGGTCTAAGTTGGAGAACAAGGAAGTTAAATGTATCTTCATCAGTTATGGTGTTGGTGTGAAGGGGTACAAGTTGTGGAGCCTACAACAAAGAAGGTTATCTATAGCAGAAGTGTGATTTTTAGAGAGATGAAGCCTTCCACAGTTGACTTGCAGCCAAAGGAAGAAGAGAAGCAAAAGGAGGTAGTTCAGTGTCCACCTACACCTAAGAAAGATGAGCTATGAACTCCTATAGCAACTAATGATGAGTAGAGCTCTAGCAGCTCTAAAAGTTCTAAAGAAGAAGAACCTCAACCTCGACAATTGAGGAGATCTACTTGTGTTAGGCGACAACCAAAAAGGTTTGGTTATTCATTATTGGATTCCAGTTGTATTTTTGCTTTGATTGCTAACACTGATGATCCTAGGACTATTAGAGAGGCTATGGGTATGAGTGATGCAGATTCCTAGATGAAAGCCATGGACGAGGAGATGGCTGCATTGAAGAAAAACAATACTTGGGAAATGGTACCTTTACTTGCTAGACATAAACCCGTTGGGTGTAAATGGGTGTTCAAGAGAAAAAGTAGTCTTGATGGTAGTGATGAGAAGTATAAGGAATAGTTGGTCACTAAGGGATATTCCTAGCAAGTAGAGGGAATAGATTATGGTGAAATATTCTCACCTATAGCAAAGCTAACATCTATCAGGTTGATGTTATCACTCACAGCATCATATGATCTTGAATTGGAACAGATGGATGTGAAGATAGTGTTCCTTCATGATGACTTGGAGGAAGAGATTTATATGTCACATCCAAAGCATTTCATTGTTAAAGGTAAAGAAAGTCTAGTTTGCAAACTAAAAATGTCTCTATATGGTTTGAAACAGTCTCCTAGAATGTGGTACCAGAAGTTTGATACTTATGTTTTATCATTGGGATTTCTAAGATCTAAATCTTACCATTGTGTGTATTTCAAAACTAATAATGGTCAAATTCTCATAATTTTTTTATACGTAGATGATATGTTGTTTATTGGGAATGGTAAAAGTATGATTTCATATTTGAAGTCTCAGTTGTCAGCACAGTTTGAGATGAAAGATCTAGGTGTTGTGAGGTGCATTCTAGGGATGAAGATCAAGAGAGATAGAACTAATAGAAAGCTTTGGTTAAGCCAGAGCAAGTATGTGAACTTGGTTTTGGAAAGGTTTAACATGGTAGATTGCAGACAGTTAGTTGTTCATATTATGCAGGGGATGAAGCTCTTTGTGAACAATTGTTTGAAATATCCTACTAAGATGGAGGACATGACTAGAGTAACTTATGCGAGTGCAATTGGCAGTTTGATCTATGTGATGGTGTGTACGAGGCCAAATATTTCCCAAGCAATGGGAGTCCTTAGTCAGTTTATGGCTAATCCTAGATGAGTACATTGGGATGCTGTTAAGAGGGTTTTCAAGTATTTACGGGGTACTTCAGAGTATGCTCTATGTTTTCATGGTTATCCTACAGGACCTCAGCATTCAGTGAGTATTCATGGATATATGGATTCGAATTGGGAGGGTGACATTGACAGCAGAAGATTGACCAGTGGTTATGTTTTCATGATGTATGGTGGTGCAATAAGTTGGATGAGTAAGCGACAACCTATAGTCACTTTATCCACAACATAAGTTGAATATGTGCAGCCACTCATACATACGAGGAATCCATTTGGCTTAAGGATTGTGCTCTTATATTGCTTTAGATGTAGGAATGATTATTGTTTGTTGTGACGGCCAAAGTGTGATTTCTCTAGCAAAGAATCCTACCTTCCATGCCAAAATAAAGCACACCAATGTTCAATATCATTTTGTTCATGATATGGTAGAATATGGAAAGGTGAACTTGGAAAAGGTTGACACTTTGGTGAATGTTGTAGATGCACTGACAAAACCAGTGAGTACAGAAAAATTCAGATGGTGTTATGATTCCATGGGCCTTGGGGCCCTGAGTAGTTGATTTCATATAACTCTTGCAGGTCTTCGACAAGTGGGAGAATGTTAGGAATAAGGTGTCTCAACCTTTGAGTCCCATCATTTAATTAATTTTTATTTGATGTATTTATTTATTTTGTAATTAATTGTGCCTACTAAATATGTTATCACTTTGTGGGCCCCACCATTGATGTGGCATCCTACATGGAAAGTGACATGTAAATGTTGTAAGCTAAAATTGTGGAAGTAGGTGCCCACTTTGGAGGGCATATAATTTAGGCCAAACTGATGGCTTTTGTCATAAGTTGTTGTCATGCACTATGACAAACTATGACACTTGCTATGACAATTTATGATAGCCATAAGAGTTTATTGTGGAAATTGCTATGACAGGATATGACAGCTATAAGAGTGGTGTATAATAGTTTCCTATTTACACTATGATAGGTAAGCTACTATTATGGTGGTGCCTAAGTTTGCATTTGGCAGTTGCATGTGTAGTGGTGTCTTGCATGGCAAGTTGTGGCTATTTTGGTGGAGGCAAGTGCTGATTTTGGAAGATTGCAAAATTAAATGAGTCTTGACTATGACAATATGTCATAATAGACTTAGTTCACACCTTGTGCATGTGAAATGGTTTTGGCAAGTTTTTGGCATTTTGGTTCATGTTGTTGCATTATAAATACTTCCAAAGTTAGTGCATTTTATGGGTTACAGGTTGAAGTTTGATTACATGTTGTTATGCTATCAAAATTTATCCAGATTCTTGTTGTAGTGTGATGACTCCTCAGCATTGCTTTGAGATTGTATTGTAACTATTCTTGTTGCTAATAATACATTCGAGTTGCATGATTTGGAGTGTGGGATTTTTCTCGAAAGGGTTTTCCCACATATACACTATGTTATGGTTTATCTTTTCCTTATTTGTCTTATGTTATTGAATGTGCATCTGGTGTACCTGTAGCAGTTTAAGGTTTTAATAATATTTTTTTTGTAATACTCTCCTGCTTATATTAGTGTAGGAAGTTTCTTCTACGCACCCAACTTCCTTTTAGAAGGGGTGGGGTTGGTAGCAAGTTGTCTAACCACAAAGGGGCACACTTCGGCTTGGGAAACACTAAAGAAGGGAACGATAACAAGAGTGGAAGACAAGGGCTCGATAGCTCACTAATTCAAAGATGGGGGGTGGGATAAGACACCCCACCTTCGCCCAATTTAGTGTCTGAGATGATGACATTGGAGATGGGGGAATTTTCCACCTCTGGCTTTTCAACAGGTGGTGATTTCACAGAGTTGGGCAGGGGGGGTTTGCTTGCAACCCTCCTAATAATAGCAGTTCTTTCAAATATGTCTATCTCTTTTACACAAATAACATGAACCTAACCCACCCAAGAATCCAACTAGGAAGAGGTGTAATGAATCATTCAAAATGATACCAATGTTAATTTTAAATTCCACTCCTGGGTTGAGAGAGATAAGAGCACAGGCTTTCATGATGAGAAGCAAATTCTTTGGCTTATCTACCCTTGTGACATTCCCAAACAACACAAGGACCTAGGGAATGAACGAAGAGAGGTCGTGAGGAACATCTTTTACATGAAAACATCTAGGAGAGGATAATTCCAATATTTCATTACAATTAGCACCACGAGACCCAGCTAGCACCCTGAAAACACTTTTCCCTATGCTCTAGTAGGGTTTTCTGAGGATCTTCTCTTGCATTTCATGATTTTTAAGAAAAATTAAAAATAATCCTCACTGAATCATTCGATAGAGTGAGATTTGAATATTGATTTTTTAATTCCACACACTACTAAACCAATTATCCAAAATAAATCTCGCAAGCAAATTTTCCAAATCTACTATAGCTAGAAATATTGCAACATTTGATAATCTACTTCTTTCTTTATAAACATTATTTCACATTTCATTGTTAGGAGAAATTACAGTAGTGTTGGGAGGGAACTTACCTTTCATTCCTCCATTGGTTTGGTAGACAACTTTTTCCACACTTGAAACAAAAGAAAATTTTGCATTAATAGAGCAAGTGGGGGATTCTTCAATAACAACATCACGGAAGGATTTGGGTGGTGAATTGTTATTAATTGCATCCTCATCCTTGTGGATGTCGTTAGGAGGGGTTGGGGGGATCATAGCCCCTCCATCAATTCACACATGCATGATGGGATTGATAGCCCAAGAGAACACAAAAAAATCCAAAGCCACATGATGAGGTAAAAATAACCTCATCAATATAATGAACTAAATACCTTACCTCACATCTTCCAGTCACCTTTACCTTGCCAATTAATTGTCTTTAGGATTAGTAATTGCTTTCTTTTTGTGAAAAGGTGTACAATCTTTATTTCCTGAAATTAATTGAAATAAGCTAAATCGGGCTAACATGATGGTTTAGTTTCTAAGTATTGTATAGGTTAATCAACACAATCGGTCATCATGCCAGCCAAGTGGATTCAACACAGACCTCAATACAATTGAAGACAAGCACCAGAAGAATAGGTGTCATAAATTTAAGGGAATGCATGGTGGACCGAGTTTTTTCAAAGTTTTCTATTATTTTCAATTTGAAGACTTTATGGCTCATCTCGAGCCCTTTAATGCTTTATGTTATGGACTTTAAGTCTGTTAGTTTGTTAAAATTAGTTGAAGACTTTTTCAGTGGTAATCTTTACCATCTGAATTATAGGATTTTGTTAACTTTTTTTGTATAAATATGTAACCATCAAAAGCAATGAGACACAGAGAGATGTCGTTATGCTGTCACTATGTTTCTGAGTTATACTTTCAATATGAATAAAATAATTTTTGCATGTTTCATTATGAGTTGTTAGTATTGTGAATGGAATCATTTTGAATGGAGTAATCTTGGAGTTACAAAGTTTATGTGATCTGAGCTAAGCATAGGAGCACCCGAGAGCTGGCCACTCGAGGGACTATAGAGTAGATAGATACGTATTTTATTTTTAATTATGTTGATTATGTTCTTTTCATTTTGTAAATGATAATTGTGAGTGAAGTTTATTTTCATGTGTCGAGCTCTATTAAGTTAATCTTGCAGGTTGTAGATTGAGTCTGTAATCTTTTAATTCTGATATCTAAAGTTTCAGAGCACTTACTTTCATTGTTAGTTGCAAGTCATTACGTTGTTTTATGTTAACCACTAGTTAGTAGTAGGTTGTTAAGTTTGTTATCTATTGTTAGTTAGATGTTTCATAGTTTCTTTACAAGCTTCTCCTTTTTAGCAAATTACATGCTTCTTAGTTTAATTATCTCCATGCTTTCTAGTTTAATCGTTATGCTTTCTAGATTAATAATTTCCTGCTTTCTAGTTTAGTGGCCTCTTAGTTTAAGTTTCATTTACAGTTGTTTCAAAACATTTAGAAAATCTGAGAGAGATAATCAAGATGTTTTTTATTGCATATAGCTTTCAAACACTACCCGGTCGATACAATTGATGCATTTTCAACTAAAGAGATAGGACCCAACGACAGCTTGTCACCACACAAGCGAAAATACAAGCAGCTAGAAATGAAAAGAAGACAAGAAATGAAACACATTAAATGGTGGTACGAAGGGCAGTACATATCAAACCTTCGTGAGGGAGGGCAACACCTCCCCCACTACTCTTGCCGATGAAACCCTAGCAACTAGCGACCAGCAACTTGCATAAACAAAAACAAAAAAACTTATTTACAAGCATGGGTGGTAGCTTTTCAATATTTTTAAAAAAAATCACACCAAAAAATTAGTTATTTTGTAGTGAATTCACCAAAATTTCCATAAAATTTTCAAATAATCATTTTTAAAAAAAATGCCCTACGAACTAATTTCTTTATGAGAAATATACATTAAGTGTGTTAAAAATAATATTTTTTAAAAAATTATGTATTTACCATTTTTTTTACTTAATTTTATATAAGAGAGTTCAATATATAATATTATATTTTTAAAAATTGTAAAATCAATCCAATTAATTGAAAGATATTTTCTATTTAATGTTTGTTGGTGACATACTAAGAACTCCAAGCAAAATTTAAAATACACGTCTATTTCCAATAATGAATCTTATGCGAGTGTATATTTCTATCACTTCATTCTTGTTGGATTCGAAATATAACTATTTTTATTTGAATATTATAGTGCTTCCATAAGCCCGTGACTCTAAATATCCCGCGTTGATGTTGACATCTATGTCGGTAACATAATTTGTTTTCATTATTGTAAAAGATTGATTAGGTAGGTAGGGCAAGTAGCCTCCCCTGGACAGCTTTTGGCTGTAATTATTTTTGTAAATTCATTGTATTGATTTAATATAAAAAAAGAAAAAAAAAAAAGGTACTCTTGGGCCTCTCTTATCTACTGCCTAGGGCGAAGCCCTAGCCGCAGAAGACGTCAAGGGAGGCTCAAGACCAAGCGAGAGAGTCAGAAAACATATTGAAATAAAAATTGAAATTATTTTGTTTTAGTTTATTTTTATTTATTTAAGTTTTATTTTATTTATTTTACTTAAAAATTATTTCATTTAATGAAGATGAAATATACATTTCTTTTATAAGTTTTGAAAAATCAGTTCAGACTTTAAAAAAATATTTTATTTTATTTATTTTACTATACAATTATTTTATACTTATTTTTACATTATTTACTGATTTAAATTGTAACTTGAAATTATTTAAGAATTGTTTTATTTTTATTTGGTTAAGAATTATTTGATTTTAATTATATATTTTTAAAAAATTATTCAATTTTTTTTTATAATTCCTTTGTTTTATTTTATCAATAATGACATGGTGGGATGGTTAAGTTGTGTTGTTTCTTGTCATAAAGATTCAAACTCCATTAAGATGTAATTGTTGAAAATTTATATTGGAGATGAGGTTGTTATTTGTGACCTGACCGATTCATAACTCTAGATAAAAAAATGTTTACCCCTCTTAATAATAAAACTTTGTTTTATTTTAAAATTAATTTTTTTTATATTTAAAAAATAAATATCTTAAAAATAATTTTTCCTACCTATTATTTTATGTAATACTAAAATTTATTTGTGATACATTTCCCCTTACTACCTACTATATAAATTAATTCAACCTAATTAATACACCTAGTACCCTAATTTTGTTGATGAATTTTTAAAAAATACTTATCTCCCAATTTAAAAAGTATTAATTAGTCTCAAAAACACAACTACCAAAACTACCATAACTTTGCTTGAGAATCCTAACAACTGACCATTGAAGAAAGAATCCTAACAACCAACCAATCCTTGGTATTGACTTGGTTAAGGAAATTGCGTATCTTGTACTCTTTACTCTCTTACCAAATAAAACTATTTAAACCCCAATTAGTGTTTAACGCTTACCCTAAAATTAAGGCAAGATAATTGAGTAAATTGTATAAGTGTTTTTGTGGCAATTAAACTTTACCCTTCAATCATCGAATGACGTACGCCATGATGTAATAAAGATGATGGGTATAGTGGTTGACAATAATTAGTAATTATTTTTATATAAAATAGTGCTACAATATCATTGCAGAAATAAGGTACAAAATATTAAAAAAATGGAATGGGATTAAGTTTCGAAGTTATTTAAATTAGGTTTACTTTAGGAATATGAGCTTAATTGTAGCATTGAAAAATACGCTGATTAACAAAGTATAATGTTTTAATAATTAAGGTTATGTTTGAATAAAGATAAGATTTTTGTGTCGTCTTTGTAAGATGGAAAATTATTGAATTGAATTCATAACAATTTTTTTAGATTTTATTTGCTATCTTTAAGGGATTATGTTGCTTTACAATTTATAAGGTTCGCCACTTTGGAAGGGAGGTTTTAATCTATTGATTATTTTCATTTAATACTTTTGTATCATTTTTGTCCCCATTTTTCATTCTTCTTATTGTCATCCCTTGAGCATTCAATCCTTGGGTTCATATGCAACATTAGGTCTACCCCTATTCCAATCTCTAAGTTTGTTGTGATTAACCATGCCTTTGTTTCAAAACCCTCCATGTTGCACTATACACTAGCGTGCACACCAATTATTGTTTCAAGAACAATGACACACACACAAGAAAATATCATCCTTGCTCTAAGCAAGGTGGTACAAGGGAAAGACATCAATCACGAGACAAGCCACCACAATTAACCTATGGAGTTGAACCCCACCATGATAATAATCATGTTCTAACCCACAATTACATTTTTACATTTAACACAAAACATAGGCAGGATGAGGGAATCATCTACCTCAAATCCACACCTTAACCACACTTGACAACATTTAACACAAAACATAGGCAGGATGAGGGAATCATCTACCTCAAATCCACACCTTAACCACACTTGACAACACTTAACTTTATCTTATCCTAATGTTAATTAAATAAAAACAATTATTTAATTAACATTTCCAAACATCCTTTAGCTATTTAATTCATCTTTGACTTATATTATTTTGGCATATGTCACCATTTCTCTTTTACCCTCAATAACCCAACAAGGTATTAGATTTCATCCTTTTTGATACCCAACAAAGTATTAGACTTATCACATCTTTGATAGCCTAACAAGGTATTGAACTTCTTCCTTCGGTAATACTTGACAAGTTATTGAAATTTTCCCTTATCTGATACCACAACAAGGTGTTAGAGGTCAACTTATTATTCTAAGCCACCTGGCCCAAATCCAAATGTGCACTAAGTTTATTTTATGAACATAGCAATGATGATGAAAAACACGTTTAATGACATGCATGGTCAACACCAATGTTGATACACAATAAAAGTGAATCATAATGTCACCATTTGTGTGGGTGATTTACATTCCCTCCACTTAGGATGTCTCAATATAAAGTTACAATTACATAAGAGGACCCAAATGTCCTAAATTATACATGTTACAACTTGATATAATGAAACAATAAATGAGAATATGAGGCCTTCCACCATCTTCCATCTGATATAATGTCACTTTAATAGGTCTGGTAGTCCTCAATGGTAGTTGAGTGTCACCCAACCATGTGGTACCTATAGGCCAACCCCACAATGCGATAATATAGTCACATGGACAACAAACACACTTACATTAAACAAGGGAGTAAGGCTTACACACACCAAATATTTTGCATATGAAATGAGCATAGGCACATATACAACCAAGGTATCATCCAATATTAGACATAGATAGAGACGAATATATCATCAAATACAAATCCAATAATAATAAGGACAAGGATACTAGAGGAAGGTAAGGATTATCATCACAAAGCATGAAGGTATGGCCTTGCAGACTTGAGTATGAATTCCCATCAAAATTTCAGGGGAGGTACTCAAGTGACATCACCCAACTCAAACCCAAGTGTTGCATGTCCTTAACCTATCATTTCTATCCTATGTAAGTTCTATAAGCATGTCGTTGACTCACATCTTAGTAATTACCCCATGAATTTCTTTAGTTATCACTTAATTAATTAATTTATGTTTGTTATAGTCATGGAATCACTTTCAAATTCAAAAAATGTTAGAAGCCACGCATTCCTACCCTCCATACCTTAATCCTAGGTTCCTCATGCCCCAATTCATTAATTGGACATGGCATGGAAAATGATACAACAAAAGTGGGATAACAAATTCAACATAATCCCAATAGATCCTAGACAAAAAAAAAACAATGAGACTTATTTTCCCATTCTAATTATTTTAAAATCATTCTAAATTTAAACAATTTTAAATAATTTTACACATGTAAAAACCAAATAAACCTCAAATCCTGTATTTATGAATGCTCTAAAATTCATTTAAAAAACAAAATTAAAAAGTTTTGGTTCATACATGAACAACTCTTTTATACTAAAATTCACATTTTCTATTTTTTTAAATATATAGTAAAGGCTATGAATTGGATTAAAAAAATATGCAACAATATTTCTCAAAAAAATCCAATAAATCTAAACTAAAACTAAATTCATATGCTACCAAAAGGATGAGCATGAAAAATAAAAATTGAGAGAGATAAAAAATAGATTTATAAAGTGAAATACCTCAAGTTGGAGCTCACAAAAATGCTAATATTAAATCCAAATGTGAGAAGTAATGTGAATACAAATTAGTAACACCTTCAAACTTTCCTTTGCAATCTAATTTCAAGCCCAAGCAATCCAACACTAAAGATATTTCAACCATTTTCATTTTTAGAGCGAGAGGGTTTGAGGGAGTAAATTTTTAATGTGAGAATGAATCCAAAAATGATACTTTTTTCTCTTTTTAACTTTCTTTTCCGTTTTTACTATTTCATTTTTCATTTTTATTTCTATTTTCTCATTTCCCTTTTACCTTTTCCTTTTTTATTTATGTTTTCTAATTGACATTCATATAAATTAACTTAGTTATCAAATCAATTCTCTGATTCTAGAAATAAATAAGTAACTGAATTGAACTAATAAATAAAGAATAATCAACTAATTGCATATAATTTTTTATCAATGTAATTAACTAGAAAATCTCTTTTTTCCTTTATGATTTCTTATTTCCCCAAATGCATCATAAAACTTACCATGCAAAGATTCATTCATTGAATTGTAATCAAATTCAACTAAGAAATAAGCAATTACAATACAATCATGCTTTAATCACAACATAAGAAAACTCTAGAGTTGCCACTAATTTAAATCTAAATCAAATCAAAGTCTCGCAAGACACATCTCATACTTTATTTGAGTAGGATAGGAGTTACCACACACATTATGCACAATGTGACATCTCTAATATAACTACTATTGGGGAACTAGCCTAGACATGTATACTTAGGTGGGGAAATAACTTTGTATTTGCATACTCAATTCACATGTCAAGTGTACTTGGACACACACACATGCATGTACATACATACATACATACATACATACATACATACATGCATGCATACATACGTATGCATATATACATATACATATATAATAGTTGAAGCAATGTAAATTCATTCAATAGGGTGCAACATCATATAAATCATATAATCATCACATTTAAATAACTTCATACCAATGTACATCATCCAAACATATAACTATGATAATTGGCAAACATCTATAATGTCAATGCACATTAATATCAACATACATCTATGAACTAGCGTCTATAGCCTATCATGGTTTGAAAATGGCTCAATCTAAAAGCTTTAGGAAGGTGTGGCTTGAGGGAGACTCATTAAATATTATCAATAATTTGAAGAAGTCTTTTGTCCCCTCTTGGAGTGTTGAATCCCTTATTTTGGATGCCATTGAAATTTTAAATTCTTTTGATGAATTTTATATTTCTCACATTGTTAGGGAAGGAAATGGTCTTGCAGATGTCTTTGCTAACTTTGGTGTTAGTAGCTATAGGTTTTGGGATGTGGATGATCCCCTTCCTATTGAGGCACTTATTTTTCTTAATAATGATTACCAAAGATGCTAATTTGGATGGTAGATTCATCATGATTTGTGCTCACATGACCCTGTTCACATGGAAGATTATTGTTTGGAGTGATCATGAGTTGGATCGAGCTTGGGCTTATGGTCATTCAAGTAATCTCTATATGGGTCATCCTTCAAGGTTAATAATTACCCTCTGCCACCATGCTATTTGTTGATGTGTGTTTTTGCACTTCTCAACACAAACAACACACAAGTATGCTATCTCTCTTGAAAGGTAATTTTCTGCAAAAAAGTTTAGAAAATCATCCCAAGGTCTCTTGGGTGCCAGGTCATGACAGTGCAAGAACAACTCAATTGGTTGATGTGATTTGCTAGCAATCACAAGGGGCCTTTATGGTTCACAAAGACTGGAATTTTTTGGGTCTGTAGTGGAGTTTTATAAATTATGGAAATGATGAATAGTTGTTGCAAGTTCAAGATAGCAAACTCAAACTCTTTTTGTTCATTATATTTAACCTTACAATGATGCTAGAACTTGTCTTCAACTTCATATTTTAAAGAAAGATCAAAATGGAAAAAGGGGTAGAAGTTTCCTAAACCTGCAACTATGATGGATAGTAACAATGGAGGATGCTATAGTGGATAGACTTCATAAACTAAGTTTCACTTAACCAGGGATAGCCCACAGTCTCATGAAACTATTGCAATCTTCAAGGGGTCTTTGCAGATTTTCAGATTGTACATTCACCCTTTTAAGCATGAACAAGAATTGAACTTAAGGGCATCAAAATAAATAATGCTCAGACTAAATTTACACAGTAGTTTATGACCAATAAATAGCCAAAAGTATGAGTTGGAAATGCACCAAACACAATAGCATACATCCACCATAAAGCACAACATAAACTGCTAACTAGAAGGAACTCAAACTTGAAATGAAAAAGCTGAAATTAACTATTTGGAGATAGAATCATGCACACATGGAGAAAAACACACAAGAAAACATTAACTCAATGCTTTTCTTATATACTTTTCAAAAACATGTCTTTACACAACAATTCATCTCTCTCTTTAAAAATGAGAGGATGCTCCTATTTATAGTTTGAAAAAAGTAAAGTGAATGGAGAAGATTCATTTACAATGAGTGGCCTAGATTCATTCTAACTTAGGGTTTCACCTACCCCCAATATATTGCAATATAAAAATAGACTTTTGTCTTCTTCCCTATTTTTTCTTCTAGTCTATTTTGTCCTATAGTTACTTCCAACCTTTTAAGCTATTTTGTCAAATATTCATCTTCTATCATAGGCTTTCCAGCCTCTTTTTGTGCTATCACATATTTCACAAACTTTTCAATCATAGCTATCAACTTCTTTTCTTTTGTGATGCCGCACTTGAAGATCTGAAAGGAAACCCTTTTTTAATCCTTCCCTCATCTAATCTCGGTGCCCTATGCATTTTGGTTCAGCCTTGATCATTTTCTTAGACTCTATGAAGGTTCTGGAAACAAAATTCATGAAGTCTAGTGACAACATCTCACCGATTCCCTACTCCATATTCTTATGAAATTATTGCTTGATATTTTCTAGATCTAATTCCAGGAAGGGAATTTTGTAACTTGTTGTCAGTTTCAAGTAATCATCGCACTCAACCCAATGAGCTACAATCCATTAGTAATTTTCTTCCAACTCCTGTAGGGCATTTTCCAAAATCTCTTTCCTATAGTCCAGATTTATTAGCCACGTATCAGGTAGCCAATGATCTTCCTTGAAGAGTTCCAATTACTTTTCCCATGTTTCTCGAGAGAGTTTGAGTATGCTCTATAGATTCAGATAGGTTATCCTGTGTAGCTCAGGGAACTCTTTGTAGGTATCCATTATATCTTTGACCTCCTTTTGTAGGGTCTAGAAGTCATTGTGTATTCTAGCTACATGAGGGATGCCCATATCACCATTGTAGATTACCCTGTTGAACTAGTCTGAGGTAGACTTGGTCCAGTTCAACATTTTTTCCATTTTATTTATCTCTTCCTTGGATAGGAGAGCAGGTGCAAACGATTCCATTAGGGATTCTTCTTTTCGCGAGGTTCATTGTTGGATGTAAGCAGTAAGTTATGCTATTTGTGTCTTTAGCTCTCCTTTTGTAGAATCGTCTTTATTTACTTGCTACAAAATGGAGGAGACGAACTCTTGAAATTCATCAATCTTCTACTCACAAGTCGTTGGGCCTAAATTAATGGTGGATATGTGGTAGTATTTCCCCTATATAGTTCTGGAATCTTTATCTGTAGTGGGAGTGGCCACTTGTAGTATTCTTGACCCTGTAGCATCAGTGGTGATGTGGGACCTGATTTTGGGATTCTTTTCCTTGTGGATCCTCACCTATGCTCTAGCTAGGATGACCTCTAGTCGAGCCTTGGGGTCAGTGACTATTAGAGCCTTCCTCTTAAGTTTCTACTCCAACCATGTGGGGACCTCTGTTTATCATTTTGGTGATTCGTGATCACCTTCCTCTTCTTGTTGCTTCTGAGGTTCATCCTCTTCATCACTAGGATCCTCTTCATAATTTATTTCTCCTCCATCTAGCCCTTCTTCTTGTGTAGTCCTCTCTTTGTTAGGATTGGTGATTTCTACATATTTCTCAGTTTTATTTTCTCCTGGTGTTGTCCCTTTGTCTTTTCCTTGCTCAACCTCAATTTTTCTGAGGACTTGACACTTTTCTCTTCTACGACCTCTTCTTCCCCATTCTTTTCTTGCTCTCCTTCCCTTTATGAGGGAATTTATTCTTGTCTCAGGCCCTCATCTTGGTTGGTTTGTGGTGGCTCATCAATTACCTCTACATCAATCTTTGTGTCCATTTTATTTTCCCCAGAGTGATGCTCCTATGGGTGTGCCTCTTCATCTTTTCTTTTTTTCAAGGTTTCTCTTCATCTGGCTCCTGATTAGAGGTTTCAACTTCATAATGTTCATCAATCTTATTAGCATCTTCACTCTCTAATTTTTGTTTGGCTTCCTCATCTGAGGCCACCTTATCTATGTTTATATTCAATCCACCCTCAGGATGCTCAAAATAATCATCCCTGTCAGAATCTTTTGGTTCCTCAGCAATATATTTTGCAGCATCCTTGGCTTGTCTACAATGATCCTCTCCATTTCTTTTAAAATCTACATTGTCACCTCCATCTTTGGTGGCTCAATAGGTGGCGGAGGGAGAGGAAAAGCGACAACAAGTTGAGCCATTAATGCTTGGACCTTGGGGTCAAGGATTACCTCAAAGAGCTTAATCGACGCATTTTGCATATAAGCCACAAAGGCATGTGGCAAAGTGGGAGGTGCCATGGTATTCATTAGCAAGGAAGGAGGTAAAGTGGAGAGGATAGGCAATGAAGGAAGGAGTGAGGAGGATGATAGCAGGGAAGTGGTGGAAGCGAAAGAGTCTAACACCACCACGGAAGCAGACGGTGAGGCAGAGATGTCCATAGCCGACAGAAATGAGATGGGAAAAGACTTAGAAGTGGAAGGTGGTGGAGTGGCGATGTCAACAATGACAACGATTGACAGGAGAGTAGTGGTGGTAGGTGATGGTGAGTGAGGTCGCTCAAACTCTTCTTCCTCTTCATGAGGGCGATCTTCCTCCTAGATGGTAGAAATTTTGAGAGAAAAATTTCCTATTGTTTTCACTTTCTTTGGTGGTTTCCCCTCTATTTCTTTTTGGGTGTACACCTTTTTCTTTGGATTTCATTCGGGTACATCTTTCCTCTTTTTGGACTTAGTGATAGGTGGGGACTTGGGAGCTTCACCTGATAAGCCCGTAGCGGCACCGCTGTCTATTTCACTCTCAATATCATCCTCAAGCTCCCTATATGTGAGCTTTGCACCCTGATCTTACAATTGAGCTATTTTTCCATCAACCCACTATTTGGTCCTTTGTTCAATGGGGCAGGTGATAGTGTCCAGGTTGGTGACCTCTTATTCATCCCATTCAATTATTGGTAATGGAACATTAGCCAAGGCATTGTATCTTTCATCCACAATATTGTTGTCCTCAACAATTTGAAATGTCATCATCACAATTTTCCCAAAAGTCTTCAATATGAGGTCAGTGGGTGTATTGTCTCCCAACATATTTCTTTAGCTTGCCATCGAGATCCACGTTCCCCCTATCTGTATGCAAGTCCAAGTTATACTCTTCCAATTCCTTCTCAGAGTGTTTAGTGCATTGGGTAGTAGGGCAAGAGTACATTCCCTATTTGAATGTAAGGAGGTATGGCACCCCAAATCGGTGTTTGTTGCTCAGTAGGCTATGGGAAGTCTATAGCTATCAAGTAAGCTCTAATAGAATGACTATGTCATTTGGGTAGCATGGAAGCCGATAGGATCTTCTCAAGAACCCCTCTGCTCTGATGTATGTAAATTTTTGGAATTGGATGAATAGATATCCAAAACCCTTTACAAGTGCCTTTGCGTTGTGCGACACCCTTCTTTCATAGTCTCCCCCCAGGGTTCTAATAATATGCCCAATGAAGGCATCATTCACTCTTCTATATTCCTTCTTGAAATTCATATATTGTAATTAGGGGTAGCAGTCATATACCTTTAGTTGTCCCTTCTTGGTTCCCAATGTTCCAGCACAAAATAACCCTTTGTATGGGAACTTGACTGTGACTATTAGAGCCTTCTTCTTTAGTTGCTGCTCCAACCATGTGGGGGCCTCTATTTATCATTTTGGTGATTCATGATCACCTTCCTCTTCTTGTTGCTTCTAAGGTTCATCCTCTTCATCGCTAGGAGCCTCTTCATCATTTCTTTCTCCTCCATTGGCCCTTCTTCTTGTGTAGTCCTCTCTTTGTTGAGATTAGTGATTTCTAAATCTTTCTAAGTTTTATCTTCTCCTAGCGTTTTCCATTTATCTTTTCCTTGCTCAACCTCAATTTTTTCTAGGGACTTGACACTTTTCTCTTATGCGACCTCTTCTTCCTCATTCTTTTCTTGATCTCCTTCCCTTTGTGGGGGCATTTCTTCTTGTCTTAGGTGCTCATCTTGGCCAGTTCATGGTGGCTCATCAATTACCTCTACATCAATTTTGTGTCCATTTTCTTTTCCCCAGAGTGATGCTCCTCTGGGTGTGCCTCCTCATCTTTGTGTTTTCGAGGTTGCTCTTCATCTAGATCCTGATTAGAGGTTTAAAATTTTCATAATGTTCATCAAGCTTATCAGCATCTTCATCCTCTGATGTTTGTTGTGCTTCCTCTTCCAAGGCCACCTTCTCTATGTTTATATTCAATCCACCCTCAAGATGCTCAAAATAATCATCCCTATCAGAATCTTTTGGTTCCTCAGCATATCTTTCATGGCATCCTTATCTTGCTTTGCACTGATTCTCTCCATTTCTTTTGAAATATGCATTTTTGCCTCCATCTTTGGTGGCTCAGTAGTTGGTGGAGGGAGAGGAAAAGTGGTAGCAAGTTGAGCCATTAATGCTTGGACCTTGGGGTTGAGGATTACCCTAGAGAGCTCAATCGACACATTTTTCATATAACTCGCAAAGGTATGCGGTAGAGTGGGAGGTGCCATGGTAGTTGTTAGCAAGGAAGGAGGTAAAGTGGAGAGGATAGGAAATGGAGGCAAGAGTGAGGAGGAGGATAGCGAGGAAGTGGTGGAAGAGGAAGATTTTAACACCACCATGGGAGCAGTCGATGAGGCAAAGGTGAGGTGGACAGAGATATCCATGGATGGAAAAGATGATATGGGAAAAGACTTAGAAGTGGAAGGTGGTGGAGTGGTGATGGCAGCAACGGTAGTGGTTGACAGGAGAGCAATAGTGGTAGATGATGGTGAGTGAGGTGGCTTAAACTCTTCCTCCTCTTCATGTGGGTGATCTTCCTCCTGGCTGGTCAAAATTTTGAGAACAAAATTTCTTGTTCTTTTCACCTTCTTTGGTGGTTTCCCCTCTATTTCTTTTTGGGTGTACACCTTTTTCTTGGGCTTGCATTCAGGTACATCTTTCCTCTTTTTGGATCTAGTGATAGGTGGGGACTTGGGAGCTTCACCTAATGAACCCGCAATGGCACCGCTGTCTATTTCACTCTCAATATCATCCTCAAGCTCCTCGTATGTGAGCTCTACACCTTGCTCTTGCAACTGGTCTATTTGTCCATCAACCCACTATTTGGTCCTTTCTTCAATGGGGCAGGTGATAGTGTCTAGGTCGGTGACTTCTTGTTCAACCTAGTCAATTATCGGTAATGGAACATTAGCCAGGGCATTGTATCTTTCATCCACAATATTGTCATTCTCAACAATATGATCTAGAATAGGGAACAAATCAATGGACTTCATGAACTGGGTAGTCATCTTCATGTAATGTCGCATCTGAATCTCCTTGTCATCATCACAGTTTTCCCATAAGTCTTCAATTTAATGTTGGTGGGCATGTTGTCTCCCAACATTTTTCTTTAGCTTTCCATGGGGATCCATGTTCCCCCTATTTGTATGCAGGTCCAAGTTATACTTTTCCAATTCCTTCTTAGAGTGTTCAGTGCATTGGGAAGTAGGGCAAGAGTACATTCCCTATCTGAATGTAAGGGGGTATGGTACCGCAACTTGGTGTTTGTTGCTCAGTAGGGTGTGGGCAGTCTGTAGCTTCCAAGTAAGCTCTAACATAATGATTATGTCATTTGGGTAGCGTAGAATCTGGTAGGATCTTCCCGAGAACCCCTCTGCTATGATGTATCTAAATTTTGGAAATTGGATGAATAGATATCCAAATCCCTTTACGAGTTCCTTTGCATTATGTGATGCCCTTCTTTCATACTCTCCCCCCAAGGTTTTGATAATATTCCTAATGAAGGAATCATTCACTCTTCTATATTCCTTCTTGAAATTCATGTACTATAATTAAGGGTAGTAGTCATATACCTTTAGTTGTCCCTTCTTGGTTACCAATGTTCCAGCATAGAATAACCCTTTGTATGGGAACTTGACTACGTGAAGGTAGACTAAATATGAGGTCATGTAGAACTGTGAGGTCTTCTTCACCGCCATGAATTGGTCGTGCAAGTTATTACTTATCATATTTTCCTAGTGAAAGTTGGCAGTGCCTCGAAGGATCTATTTTATGAAATAAAACATCCATTCTTCAAAGAATGTGGCAGTAGGCAGGCCCATCACTCTGCTCAAGAGTGTGACTAGATCATGATATTATTCCAAGAAGTCACTTCTATACAACTTTTGGGGCACCTTATTGGCACTACCTCTCTTATCCTTTAGCCACGATTGATTTATCATTCTCTTGCACCCAAGAGGATCTTGTTGCCAGATTGTTAGGGAAAAATTGTTTTCTATTTTCTCTATTTCATAAAAGACTAGAATGCCAAATTTCCTACCAATAGATTTGGTAGATAAGTATGCCAGTACCCTTTCTTCTTTGAAAACCATTTTCTTGGTATTGGCATGGTAGCATTCCCGATAGGCCATTACCAACTCCGAAGCAATAAGAGCGGGAGGAAAGCTAGCTTCCTTCACAAGGCCATTTTCTTTTATTCTTAGGGCCTCCTCTGTAGTGGGATCGACCATTACTCTTTGCTTGACTTCATCTATGTTTGCATGCCCAAGGTCGGTGTCAAAGACTGTGTCCCAATTGGACATGATCTTGGAAGTGCATTCTACTTTGTGGAACTGGTACTTCATTTGTTCTTTCTCTTCTTTCCCCCTAGGAGTTTTGATGGGTTTCTTCCCTTTTTCAGTTTTTCCCACTAGTTTCTTTAATGGCCCCTCAGCAAGTTCCATAAATCCTTCACACAAAAGGTGTAGTAAGTGCATTAAAAATCAAGGGGACAAATATTAGTTAAATCATGCAAATTCACTGTTAGATCCATTTATATACCCTTGAAAGATCATAATATTCATCACATTTCACTGTTCGAGGTTCTTTTGGGCCTTTTATTAAAATGTGGGTCTAGGGGTGTGAAATTCCACCCTACGGAATTCGTGGGGTCAAATTTCATTAGGGAATGACATGAGGAAATAAGAAATCCACAAGGTGGCCACCCGCATAGAAATTTCTACATGGCTCAATTATAGGGTAAATCTAAGTCAGAGTTATTTAGCACGTGTGAAATCCCAGATGGAAGCATCTTCAGTTGTTTTCCATTATGAAATCGATCCCTTTTTATTTATGTGGGTGCAAGGACTGCAAGTGTCAGGGGTGGGAAAGCCCCTAAATTTTTTCTATTAAAGAGTGGCTAAAGGTGAGCAACACTCAGAATGTAGAGTTCCGCATGGAAAAACCTGCATTGTCCTTGTTCTTGATTGGGATCATTTAAGTCCTCCTAAGTTGGGGCCCACAAGTTGCGGATTCAGGAAAAGCGAGAGCCACGTGTTGAGTTGGTGTTAGGTTTTCACCACTAAGGAGTGATTATGTGAGGATGAAGTTTCAGCTGCAGCGACCCGCATGACCAGACCCACCGAGGACACCCACCTTGAAAATTCATCACTTGGGTGTTTTAGTATTGATGACATTGGCATGTTCAAGGTCCACATGGCAGAAAGATGAGCTAGTTTTGTTGTTAATGGATGACCTTGGAGTGGTGGCCCTCTGTAGGTGGAAGTCCGCATAGGCAAACCAACAAGGGTCACCCATCATGAAGCTTTTGCAGGTAAACTTAAGATTTTAACTTTGCAGAAATGTTTCCTGTGGAACCTGCAAGATGGAGAGGCACAAATGCTTTATCGTTTGATAAGGTAACATGGGACAGTTTTTTAGGGGCAGACGCCCACTAGGGAAAACCCACATAGCTACCCTGACTTAGAAACTTAACCATTTCATCTTTGATGTTGAATTCAATGGATACAAGGAACGGACCATGGGGGGGTGTCTAGGTTTTACAGTTAAGAAGTAGCATTGGAGAGATAGCCTTCTATAAGGAGTGGCCTGCCTAAGGGGGTCTGCATTGGGTCAATGATCTACTTGATTTTGACTAATACTTAATTCAACATTCTTAGGGCAGTGGATGACATGCAGTCCGCAAGGAAGGTGGCCTTGTTAAGTTAGCTGTTAGGAACGACTTTCATTGAGCAAACTTCCCACAATAGAATCCTGAGGAAATGAACCTACAAGGCAACAAAGAGAAAAAAATTTCAAAGGAAGCTCAAGCTTTGCATTTTAATATGAATGTGGGATTGGAACAACGGGTAGCTGCAAGAGCCATGTCGTTGGTCATGGAAATGGAAGGACAAAATCCTGCATGAGAATACATGGGAACCTTAAGGGAAATCCTTGATTTTAACTACGTGATGGAAGTGGAACTAAGACATGCAGGGTCTCTAGCATTTGATTCAAAGATTACTTGGTGAACACTCCAAAATTGGGTTTAGCATTAGATGACATTAGGGTTTGATGGATTCTAACTTTAAATAGCTATAAAACCCTAGCTATAGAACTTCCTCAATAGTTTAAAATCTTGGCAAAAAGAAAAGGGACATGAATTCATACCTCCAAACTATGTGAGAAACTAAAACAAATTTGGCTTGAATCCTCTGGGAAACTATGCATGTGCGGGTGTCTCCTTTTCTCTTTCTAAATTCAAAAATGCAAGGTGAAAATGATAGCCAAGGTGATGTCTATTTATAGAAAATTTTGTCAATAATGCAAGCATTAAATGCAGGTATGGTCGAGGAATGGGTAGGTGAGGTTGTGAGATCCTGCATTAGCAAGGGCATTTAGTAAAGGCTCGAATAATGAAAGTGAGTGTGGGACCCATTGTGCGGACATACACTATGTAAAGGATGCAAGAAGAGGTGAAGCCTGGATGGTGACCAGCTAAGGGAGGCCTACACATGTGGGTCCGCCAGGAGTGACAGACGTGATGGCCAAGGAGGAACAAAAGCCCACAGTTCAAGCTCCACAAAAGCTTAGAACTTAGTGAAATTTGGATAGGTAAATTTGGTCAAGGTGAGTTTAATGACCTTGGGGCATGTGACCAATTTAAGCTCAAAATAAGGGCACACAAAATGAGGTGAAAGCAAAAAGGAACCAATAAAGGTGAAACAAGGAGAGGGGGTCCTTAGTCTGAACGAGGCATGTGTGCTATAGTCACAACAAATGGCAACTCGACTGGGAGAACACTCTTGAGTCTTCCAAGGGTAAGGATTCATCTAAAACCTAGAATCCCTGGTTTCATAGACCAGAAACAAGTATCCCCAAATGAACTAAAGACTTAAAGGAGGAAAAAATCCTTAGTTGAATCAGATCACAAATATCTCAAGAGTGTGTGAAGTGAGTTCATTCCTCCCTTTCAGAAACCATAACAGATAGTGATCAATCAACCAAGGCAAGCTATGTAGATGATCTAACCCTAAAAGTAACCCAGACATTGCTTTGGTGCCAGTCAGGCATCCATAGCCCCAACGAAGTTGTCATTGCAATCCTCATGAGAATTGCTCTATTGTCAGTTGGGCATCCATAGCCTCAATAGAGTTGCTCGCACACCCACACAATTTCCCGTTTTCTAATATTTTCTCTTTTCCTTTTTCTTTTCTTTCAATATATCCTTTTTAATACTCTTTTGCTCAACTGTATAAGCACTGAAGCTTATTGTGGGTTTGGAAATCACAATGATCACTAGAGAAAATTTAAGATTTTTCACTTGCTGAGGTTTCATGGTAACTATAATATAGCTCATCAAGAGTATTTAAATGTGTATCATGTGTAACCTAAGATATACGTGAAGCAATTCAATCAAGGGTTCCATTCTAGGTAAATCCAGAGTTCAAGTGAGGAAACCTATTTCACAGAAGCAAATAGAAACTCCTGGTAACTCATGAAGACTTATCCAAGGAACTAAAAGGAGTGTGTAGAAAATTGGGCCCTCTAACAAGGTCAAGCAAATCCACCGCATCGAGATCAACAAACACCATTGGAAAAACAAGGACTAGGAAAACAAGCACAAGCAAAGAAAAATCAAACAAAAAGTAAAAGCCTAATCTAACTATGTACAAAGGGTGAGCTCAACAACTCAGGAAAGGAAATAATTCTTAAGGTACTACCCATTGACTGGCAATGAGACATCCTCTCCAGTGAGAATTTTCAGTCGAAAGGAATTATCTCCTAAATTTTCAAAAATTTGAAAAGGGCCAAGCCAAAGCTTGTCAAATTTTTCATGTCCCCCTTTCTTCTCATGGGCCTTGTCCCAACATAGGACTAAGTCAGCAATCCTAAAGGCCTTAACTTTGGCTCTATGGTTGAACCATCTTTTGACTATGCCCTGACTTTTGGTAAAAATTTCTATTGCTTTGTTACAAACATCCTCCAAATGGAGCAACTCAACTAAGCAATCCTCAAGATAGTCTCCCTCCTCATAATAGGTGTTAATGAACTCTAGCATAGAGATCTTGAGGTGAATTGGGAAAACAAGATTAAGGCCATAAATGAGGTGGAATAAGGAGTTTCTTAGGGCTTCTTTATGACAAATTTGATCTTCCCATAGAGAAAAACACAGCTAGGTGTGCCAGTCTTTTGGGTTCTTGTCAAGCAGTTTATGTATGATGGTCAATAGGTTCTTATTTGTGGATTCAGCTAGACCATTCCCTTGGGGATAGTAGTTTGATGAAAATTTAAGCACGATCCCATAATCAAATTCCCAACTGGAAAAACTTGAGGGAAGAAAACGCAGAAACAATATCACAAACTAAGGAAAATGGACAACCAAAACAATTTATAATGAAACTTTCTAAAAAATTAACAACTACTTTGGTTGTACATTACCTACAAGTAATTGCTTCAGTCCATCTAGTGCAATAATTAGTAGTAGTTAGAATGTACTTGTGACTTGCAAAAGATGGTGGGTTTACCAGACCAATGAATTCAAGCCCCCACTGAGCAAAAGGCCTTACCTCAGCAACTGGTTGTAGTGGAACAACAACGTACCTCTCCTTGGTGGTCGTAGTCTGGTAGACATGACAAGACCTGACATGGTTGTGGGAATATTTGAATAGGGTCAACCAGTAGTACCCAGCCTATAGGATTTGATGAGCTCTTAAAGGTCTGAATCCATGTCCCATTCTGAATTTTTCATGAAATTAATGCATCACTTTGATTGCTTCTACTTTTCCCAGACACCTAAGGTAAATTCCCTCATGATTCTCCTTGTAACATGTAGGTATTAATTTTCAATCTCAGTACATGTTTCTAAACTCCTTGCAGTTGTGATAGATACTTGTTGTTCAATAGGTAGTAGACAATGTCATTGTACCATTCATCTAGGGACACATCCTCCAAGTGATACTACTGAACAGTGAGCTCTAGTTTCATTTCTACCATTGTATGTGTGAGAGCTTGTCCTCAGACTAGCTTCATAGGTTGAATCTCCATGTTGTACTCCTATAATAGCATAATCCTCTTTTCTCTTCTTTCACCTGGTTCATCCTGCATTAGCAAGGTCTTAACAACTAGGTCTAGAACAATGACAAACACCTTGTTTCGCAGGATGTAATGCCTGAATTTTTTGACCCCATGAACCAAGGCATATGCTTGCTTCTCAATATTATGATAACACAGCTCAACATCCTTCAATGGAGCACTCATAGAAGCAATAGGGTGCTCGTTTCCTTCACCATCCTTATGCGTTAACATGTTAGCACACGAGTGATCCAAAGCAAAAGAGTAGATGTAGAAAGGATTCAAATAATCTAGGCTAACTAGAACGAGAGCATCTATGATAGCCCTTTTGATTTCATCAAAAGCTTGTTTGGCTTCCTAGATCCACTCTACTTTAGCGTCCTACTTGAGCATGGAATTCAATGGCTTAACTATTTCTATGAAGCCTGTGATGAACTTCCTAATGAAGTTAATTTTCCCAAAGAAGGATTTCATCTCCTTTTTACTACCCAGAGGTTGAATTTTTAATATAGCATGTATGCACTCTAGATCTATGGAGATTCCCTTTTTTGAGATCACATGTCCTAACAACTTTCCTTCTGTTACCCCAAAGATTCATTTTTTGGATTCAATGACACACCGAACTCTTTGCATTTTTGAAAAAAATTGCACAAGTTAGAGACGTGGTCTCCTCTTTTCTTTGAGAGCACAGTAAGATCGTCCATGCATATGATGATGCACTTGCTGATGAGATCCTTAAAGGCTATGCCCATGGAACGCTAAAATGTCACACCTGCATTGATTAACCCAAACAAAATCCTTCTATAAGTAAATGTTCCCCATTTCATGGTGAACATTGTTTTGTGTCTATCTTCATATTGCACCATCACTTGGTTATATCCAGAGTAACCATCAAGAAATGACATCATTTGTGAATCATTTACAATTTGTAGCACGTCATCCAGTGAAGGTACTAGATAGTTGTCCTTTTTAGAAGCTCTGTTTAGATTCCTAAAATCCACACACAATCTATTTTCTCCATTCTTCTTTCTAACCGGAACCAAATTGGCCACCCACGTGGAATGCCTAATAGGAAAAATGATTTGGGCCGAAAGCAGCTTCTGCACTTCCTTGAAAATAATAGGTTCTTGCAGTGCGTTAATTGGGCATTGATGTTTCCGGAAGGGCCTCACATATTTCTTGAGGGGAATGGTATGAGTGATAATGGATTTATCATATTTTTTAAGGTCTTCATACCCCCAAGAAATCACATCATGATAAGTGTGCAAGGCATCAACAATTCCTTTCCTTTCCTCTAAGGTGCATACTTTACCAATAAAAACATTTTTAACATCCTTTGTGGTACCCAGGTTGTGAGCATCACATTGATTATCTATAGACTCCCTCTTGGTCTCTAATTTGATCTAAGTCTAATATCCTTTCTAGTTGAACCATGCCCCTTGGTATTGTGTTGGTCTTTATATTGATTACCCCTTCAATATCAATCTCAGCTTCCTCTAGCTCTACTTCAATGATTTGAGAAGAAAATACATCTAAACTGGTGATGAAGTCAAGGATATGCTTGTCATCATTAAAAACTTGGAAATGAGTGACATTATCAAGCACTGATGGGGTGGAATTGAGCTCTACAATGAATTTTTTTAGGCCAGTTAATCATAGGGGCTAGAGGGTACTAGCTACTTGAGCTAAGGCATCAACGGTCTGATTTTTTCTACGAGGGATCAATTGAATATTGAATGAATCTATCCCCTCTATGAGATCCCATACTCTATGCCTATAGTTTTCTAACCTTTTATCATGACAAGAGTATAACTTCCTAACTTGTTTGACAACCAATTTAGAATCCCCAAAGACTTGTTGAATTTTGATCTTTTTCCTTAATGCTAAGAGTAACCCATGTACTAGTGCTTCGTATTCCACTACATTATTAATGCAATAGTATTGTAACCTATGGGAAGAAAAGTAAGTCTTACCTATAGGAATGATAAGTTCAAAACCTACTCCTGCTCCTTGCTTGGATTTGGAGCCATCAAAACCCAGCATCCAGAACTTGGAGGGACTTTTTCCTTTAGAGTTGATAGAGCATATTATAAGAACTTATGAAAAGCAATAATAGGATCAAGAGAACAAAGATAACACAAAAGAGAGAGAGAAGATGAAAGAATATGATGATTGTATTCTCAATATGCATGAAGATGTTCAATTGCAAGCATGTACAAGGCTTGCTTATAAAGGAAAGCTAGGACACAATGAAGGGCCATGAATGAGACAAGTGTCTCGATCATGTGCAAGGTAGGTAGAAAGAAATAATAGATAGTTCCATGAAAGGTGGATCACCCACCTAAAGTGGAATTATCATGCCATGAAAAGTGGAGATGAAAAGATGATAACTAGATCACACCACAAAGAGTGGGATTTCTCCTACACGCACTTCCCTAAGTGTCCTAATCACATATCTAAATATATGCACAAACCTAGATGCAAGATGCAAATAACTAGGTGTCACAAGTGCAAACTACAATGATATGCATTCCCTAAGTAAGCTTAAGTAAAGTGTAATAAGTGAAATACTTATTTACACCAACACCCCCCCTTAAGTGCAACTGGGGGAATGAAGACTCAAGCTAACCATGCAAGATAAGATGCAAGATGGGTCCCAACAATTGGGCCATGTTAGGTACCCATGTACAAATGCAATTCAATCTCTCACAAGCGAGGAAAGGGAGAAAACCTCATGGGAAAAACTTCCCCTCAAAAGAGAGAAGAAAACAAATAAATGTACAAAGGGAGAAGGACAAAACCCCATGTGAGGAAAAATCCCCCCCCATACAAGAGAAGAAGAGAGACAAAGTAGCCCCCCTCAATGTACAATGTTCACCCATGGAAGATGCTTGAGAAGGAATGAAGAAGTTGCTGCAAAATCATCAAACAACGTTCCTCCCCTTAGGAAGAAACAATACCAAAGGTGCACGAATGAAGTATCCCCAATCCACAAGTGAAAAAATAACCCTCAAAATGTAAGGAGTCTTTGAAATCTGTTCAAATTTCCCTGTATTGATGCTGAAAGATTCCTTTGCCAAACTATGTGAAGCTGCAATGGAAAGTGCAAAGGTCGCAGTGTAGTCACTTCCTGTAACTTGTGAGAAACCATTTTCAACAACACTACCATCTGCTGAGAAAGACAACTCAAGATCTAGCAAGGATGAAGGTAGAATATACTCCAAAGATGCAAGTGTCTCCTCAAGAGAGAAAGTGGCCTCCTCCAACTGCTATACATATGCATCCACAATCACATCAACCTCGAAAGACTGATCATGTAGAGGAGGGTCAAAGTGTTCCCTCCCAAAAAATGAAGAAGAATCACCTTCATCAAAGAGAAGATGTAAGTAATCAAATGTGTTCCAAATATGCAATGTAGGACTCCACAAACAAGCTGCCAATGTTTGTCAAGTAGTCATCCCATGAAACTGCTACTAGAAGACAAGGTATGCATTGTTGCACTAAATCACAAGGCACTAAAACTAGTGGAACACAAGTATCAGTAGGCACATCAGTCAATGTAGGAGATGGAATATCAAGAATAGGCTCAAGAAGCTCAAGAGTAGTGAGAACTCCAAGATTCAAGTAATCATACTCATTCTCCTCAAGTGTGTCCACATTAGGGTAAACAGAATCATCAATAGGAGAAAAATATGAGAAGGTGTAGAATTGAGAACGATGATCGACCTCCCTAACTGCAACAAGAGCCTTGCTAGATAAATCCTGAACAATGACAGAATCTGGTGTGAACTCTACACTCTTTCCTATACCACTATGTGTAATCTGATAGATGGAAAGGATGTTCCTTAACAAAGTAGGCACACATAGAACATTATTAAATGCTCCACCTTCAATGTCAAAAAACCCCTTCCCAAAAATTGTCGAAGAAGTGTTGTTGGCCATCAAAATGGGTGGTGATGAACAAGAATCAAATGAAGAGAACATATCCTTGGAAGAAGTCATATGATGTGAAGCTCCTGAATCAAGGATCCACCTATCTGAATTGGAATATGCAACTACAAGAAATGCTAGCCCCTTGTGTTTCTCATGTTGAGATGATGTAGATGATGGAGATGAGCTTGATGTTGTTTCCATGAGAGTTGTTCCTTTTCCCTCAGAAGTAGAAGTGGAAGGAGATGAGTCCTCCTGATATGCATCTGGAAAGTTGATGTTGTTCTTCTTGAGAATTTTTTTCAACTCATCAATTTTCTTAGCATGACAATGATTCTCCTCAAGACCAATCTTTTTGCAATATACACATGATGGTTTCTCCTTCTTGCTTGATTGAGTTGTTGTTCTTCTTTGACAAAGATGAAGTTGAGCTTTGTTGTGGAGGAGTGGATTGTTTGTTCTCTCCTTGTGGCTTTGGTGAAGATTATTTTTGGCCTTTCCCTTTGCCTTGCTTGTTGTTTCCATGATTGGCCACCAATGATTTTGAAGTTGAAGACTTGAGAATGCCCATTTTCATCAACTTCTTTTTCTCAAGAATCAAAAGATCCGTGAGAGCCTTAAAATATGGTGATGTGAAGTTGCTAATTGTCAATCGTTGAGTCTAAAAACTTGAAACAAATGTTGTATACTCAGCTAGAAGCTTTTCCAACAAGTTGAAGACCAATTGATCATCCTCTTTCTCAATACCACAATCCTTTAGTTGTGCTCTTAGCTCATTTTCCTTAGTGACATAATCCTGAATGGTGTCAAAATTCTTGGGATCAAGGCTTAGGAGATCATTTTCAAGCTTGTATCCTTTAACCTTATCAACCTTTCCATACAAAGTAGCAAGCTTATCCTGAGCTTCCTTGGCTATAGTACATTTATCAACATGGAAAATGAGATCATCTAAAATGAAATTTCTAAGTGTACCCAATTCCATAGAATTTTTAGCGAGCCAATCCATATATGCAGTTGGATCTACCTTAGGATCTACAGGTGCAATTATGGTTCCATCAATATAGTAAATTAAACCTTTTTCCATTAGTTTACTCCATGCACGCACTTTCCATGTAGCATAATTATGTACAGTTAAGAGTGGAACTTTAGATGAACCCATGATGGAATGCAAGAGCACAAGAGAGAAAATAGTAAAAATCACACAAGACACCCCCCCCCCAAATTCACTCAATCAAATTACCCCCCTCAAAAAAAGATGATTTTGGCACTTTATAATTTAGTGCGTGTACAATAGGCCACTTGCAACTTGGATAAGTGAACTTATGATTTCCAATTTACAACTTGCCAAAAATAGGCTAATAATAGAATAGAACAATGAAGCAAAGACCTAAATTCAGATCTATGCAATACACGTGCCAAATAGGCCAAAAAGGACCATATGCTGAAAGTAAAAAATCCACTCAAGATTGCTTCAAACATATTGTAGATTGAAGAATTAGATGAAAAATCATGCACTTTCAAAAAAAATGGCACTGAAAAGGAGTTCATATGTGCCTGAACGGAGCCCCAAATGTTGCAGAAATGAGGATTGGATAGGTATAGTGTTGAAAAAATGAAAATTATAAAAGTATGTACACCAAAATCAGAAACTGAGCACACGGCTGCAAAGCACACAAAAAATTAGCCCAAATAAAAAAAAAAAATTCTCAAGAAAAGGAGCTAAAATGAGCAAGATATGGGCATTTGAAGTCAGACTACAAAATTGAAAAGCTCATTGGAGAGGAGGGCAATTTTTTTTTTGAAAATGATGACATCACCACTAACTCAATGTTGAAATCATCAAAAATAGTGATTAAAATTGATGTTCATCCACCTGTCACCACGGAATATGCTCTTCCTGGCAAAATATTCTCTCTTTTTTTTTGGCTTAAGTTTGACAGTCTTGCCCGTCATGCAAATGCATCAACTTAAATTTGATGCCCAAAAGGATGTCACCAGAGCTGTCGGGTGACGTCAGAATATGTAGATGAAATATTCCTTTTATCGGCTGGAATCTTGCTATCGCCAGATTATTTATTCTTCTGCCAGTTGTATTTGAACTTTGCCAGTTTTTTTATTGAGGCCGCCGCCGGTAGGGGAGTGTGGGGGCCTGTAGTGGCCACGTGGAGCCACGATGTGGACCACATACCATGTTGGTATGTAGAGTACCTGCCTCTGTGCAGGTACTACAACTTGCAGTACCTACGTATGCAAATTAAAAAAAAAAATTGTTTTTTTTTTTAATTTTTTGATTTATAAAAAATCAAAACAATACTACAAAATATTTTTGATTTTTTGTTTCTTACAAAAAAAAAATTTGAGAAAATAAAATATGCATTTTAAAAAAAATTCAATAAGAATTCTACAATGAAATTATCATAAAATTGAAATTTTTTAAAAAAAAATTCAAAAATTTTAACTGATTCCTTTTTTTTAACCAAATTTTTGAAGAATTTTGTTTTTGCAGAACTATAGAAAAAATTTAGAAAATTGAAAAAAAACCTAAATAGGCAATTTTTTTCAATCTAGAGCTCCCAATGTCGGATTTTGATGAAACAAAAGGAAATCATAACTAGAAATGGCCTTCTTAATCCAAAATTGAGGTCAGATCTAGTGTAGGACACACCAAAATGTCGTTGCTCCTCAGATTTTCCTCTTGACCACCTTCACACGAACTAAGATCTCCCAACAATGACTATCCAAAGAACCTCCAACAGCTCTGATACCATGTAAGAACTTATGAAAAGCAACAATAGGATCAAGACACCAAAGATAGCACAAAAGAGAGAGAAGACGAGAGAATGTGATGATTGTATTCTCAATATGCATGAAGATGTTCAATTACAAGCATGTACAAGGCTTGCTTATAAAGGCAAGCTAGGACACAATGAAGGGCCATGAATTAGACAAGTGTCTCAATCATGTGCAGGGTAGGTAGAAAGAAATAATAGATAATTCCATGAAAGGTGGATCACCCACCTAAAGTGGAATTATCATGCCACGGAAAGTGGAGATGAAAAGGTGATAACTAGATCACACCACAAAGAGTGGGATTTATCCTACATACACTTCCCTAAGTTTCCTAATCACGTCTCTCAATATATGCACAAACCTAGATGCAAGATGTAAATAACTAGGTGTCACAAGTGCAAACTACAATGATATGCATTCCCTAAGTAAGCTTAAGTAAAGTGTAATAAGTGAAATACTTATTTACACCAACACATATATCTATCTCTTTTGGTGGTTTGTCTATCCTAACATCCTTAGGTGGTTTCCTATCTATTTCTACATCCTTATGTGACTGCTGGCACTCAAACTGGTTTTGATTTTGTTGTTCCTCTGTAACCTCTTTTGGAATAATCTTTCCTTTTATGTGATCTACTGTTGTTTGGCATAGGAAACATTCAAACTCAGAATGGGTTGTGTCATGTACTCTACACCAATTGGGTAGCAACCTGAATGTCAATGACCTACTGCACTTTGGGGTCCACTATAATCTACATGGGGATTTTGTTCAACTCCCCCACTATGCTCACCTCACTCTGTTGATGGTGTTTTCTGCACAACAACAACTCGAACAGAATATGGAAATCCTCTCTCTTGAAAGGTAAATCTCTATCAACAAGCCTCAAGAGATAACCCCAAGGTCTCTAATGTTAGGTCTTGACAATGCAAAAACAACTCAGTGATAAATGTGAAAATACTGCTAATCATAAGGGGACCTTACTACAAACAAGTATTGAATCTTAAGTTTATCAAATTTTGCAATTTGATGATACTTCAAATCCTAAAACGAAACCAATTGATAAAGAAATAGAAAAAGATAAGAGTTTCAGAGAGATTTCTAAAATTAACACTAATCCTAAGATTAACAATGCAAATGATAAAATACTTGAAATGGACCAATCCCTCATAAACTAATTCCTACTTCACCTAGATAAACCTGCAATCTTACAAATATAGTTCAATCTTCTAAGGAATCAAAGGTTTTCAGATCATGAACATTCATCCAAAACAACTCTATTGCAATTGAAATGAACAAACATTCACAATTGAACTAAGCACAATGATTATTAAGGTCCAGGCTAACTTTGGAAAGCAACTCACAATTAGCCAACTGCAAAAAGTATGGACTAGGGATTGCTACAAACACTTCAAGCATTAAACCATAAAAACCATTGAATCATCTAACCCTAGATCTAACATATATCAAATAACCTTAAGCAATTTTAAAAGATAGAATCATAGGAACCATACAAGATAAAATTAACACAAGAAGGACACCAAATCACAATGCCTTTACTTGCATTAGATTATCCAAAGTAGCAACAATTCCAGTCTTATGTTACAACACTTGCTTGAAAATAACCTAACTCCTAACTCCTTGCTCTAATGCTTAATTCGCTCCAACGAAAAACTATCTAGCCCTTACAAATGAGGCAACATGCCATATTTATAGAAATCCCCCAAGATATGTTGGCCTAATTAGGTTTACAATAGAAAATGGGCACAAACAAGTCGGCCCAAGAAGTTCTAGAACAAAATAAAATAGCATTAAATGCTTGGGACTCATCCAGGTCGGCCTGGGTTCTCCAATGTAGTTCGGTCCACTGCATGCAATGGATGAAAAGGAAATAATGGGGAAGCACAAATTTTGATGTGATATTGTATTAAATTCTCTCCCCCTTGTCCTTATCCTCTCCTATCTTATCTTTCACTATTGAAAATACTTTCTCCAAGTCAACCAAAGGTGGAATTACCAACACCTTAATTCCCCTCTCAATGGACTTAATACCATCCCTTAATTTCTTAATAACTTTATCCCAATCTGTCCTTAGGGCTTGATATTTATCCATAACTACAATGTAAGTGGCTGCATCATCTAGCTGGTGTTCGGTAACTCGGCCATCATTGACTGGAGAATATACATCATGCCACCATTTCTTGAGTTGCTCTAAATTCAAATTTTTTGGTGCAAAGCTTTTCCTTCATGTCATGATGTCAAAGAAAGAGATACATTTATTGTAAATATATGTCAAGTTTCCTTCTATTTTCTTTCCTTGTTTATGCACCTTCTTCCTGATTTGCAAGGCTTCATGCCATCCCCAGGGTTCAGTAACTTTTGAAGAAGGAAGGATTCCATCACTAGATAGCTTTTCTTCAGTGTACTCCATGATAGTCCTAGTTTTCTGTAGTAGGAGGTCCACATCTTCTTTATCTTGAGCTAGCACACTTTTCAACCACTCCATAGATCTAATGGCATCCCCACCAATTGAAAAAAATTCCTTTATTGCATCATCACCCTTGGTTCCTAGCTCTTGCAACCAATTCAATGTGGCATGAGTGGTAGTTTTCATATTTTCCAACTTAGTTATGGTTTCTTCTGACAAGAGATTTGTTTTAGATGATGAAGAACTAATCTGGCTGATAGATTGTAAGGGTTTCATCAAATCCTGTAGATACTTCTTCAATTTCTCATTCTCCTTCTTCAACTCTTGCGTGGTTTTCACTTCTTTCCTCAATCTACTCAAGATTGCAACACTAGAGACTCCATATTCTTTGATATCCTATTCCATGGAGGTAGGCCCTAAGTTGATAGTTTGCATACTGTAATCACTACTAGTCACATCATCCTTATGCTTATTAGGAGCAAGAGTAGCAATGTGGATCACTCTATTATTTGCTTCATCTCTCTCAATCTTTGAAATGACCCTAGCCTTCTTCTTTGTTTTACCTTTCCCAATTTTGGCCAACAAGTCATCCCAATTTGGGAGAGTGTCATCCACTACAATCTATTTACTCTTCAATTCCCTGTCCAACCAAGTAGGCACAATGAGTCCTGATTGCAAATTACCTTCCTCAACCTCATCCTGCTGAACCTTAGAGAAATCCTCATTCAGACTTTGCTTATCAGGAGTCTCTTCAATCTCATCTTCCCTAACACCCTCTAGATTCCTATCCCTTTCTTCATCGTGTTCTTTTTCTACATATTCTGGAAAAGGATTCTTGGTTGGCACTTCCTCTCTCTCTGGAGGTCTATCTTCCTCATAGTCAATGGGTGAGTCCTTATAAGTCACCAAAGGGGACTAAATTTCTTCTGTCTCTGCCTCTGCATAGTAGAGTTCACCTTCCTGAAATTCTTCCTCTCCCTAATCTTGGTGATCCTCTACATCTTTAGATTCACTTGGTGCATCATGAGATGCATGAGAAGGAGGGGCATCATCATGTCATTTTCTGGCAAGAGGGGCTAAGGGAACATCCTCCTTCGGCACACTATCCTTGGGAGAAGGAGTTCTTGATCTTCTTGCATATACCTACATTTTCTCTCCCGAACCCTCCACATTCACTACTGGTGGGCCAGTTTCATCCTTTGCTTGGAATATTCCTTCTTCTTTTGAGACAATCTCAATATTCTTCTTCTCTTAGGCATGGAAGCACTACCTTTGTCTCCCTCTTCCTCAGGTTCCTCCTCTGCAGATTTATTTTCCTTTGAAGTATGTTTCCTTTTCTTAGCAATAGTTCTCCTTTGCTTCTCTCCTTCCTTTGCTTGAGCATCCTTAATCTTTATCTGGAAAGGAGAGCTCACCTTAACCCTACCCTTAGGGTCCTACTCAACTAACTCTTCAAAGGTAGAATGAGACTCGAAGTCTCCCATTAGGTCATAGGTGCATTTCACACCTTCACTCTCCAGTTCCCAAATCTTGTGCTTAAGCCATAACTTTGTGTATTTAATCACTGGAGCCATGAATTGTTCCAGTTCTGTCTTTTCCTCCTATAGCTAGTCTATTTCACCAATTGATTTATCCTTCAAAGCTTCATAATCATGGCCTTGAATCACATCCCCATCATCATCTATCTAATCCGGGATGACTTTAACATTGTACAATCTAATCAAATTAACTGGTAGCCTAGAGAATTTCTTCTTTCTAATCTCAAACTCATCTTTGCAGTTGGCCCAGTAGTCTTCTATGTCATCCTTGTGGTTGTACTCCCTACTGGCTCTCTTTTGGGCTTCACCAGTTCTATCAAATCTGGACCTTCTAGAATGGAAAGATAGGCCCAGAGTGCTCATCTCCTCCTTAGAGAAATGTGATGTATTTATGGAGGGGCAAGCCTCATTATTACCTATCCTAAGGGGAAAGTCATTGCCAAACCCTATTTTGTGCTTCTCTTTCTTGACTACGACATCAAAGTCACATATCTGCCTTGTAACTTCTAGGAGTATGAGGTGGTCGGTAGGATACCTAGGAAGTCTGTAAGGGGCTCTTTGGAAACCATCTATCCTCATGTAAGAAAAAGTGGGGAACTATATAAACCAAACCCCATACTTCTTGATCAATTCCTTAGCCTTGTCAGATATTCTAACATGCTTTGCACCTTGAAGCAACTTAGTGATGTACATGGTGAATGCACCATTCACCCTCCTATAGATTGAGCTTCATAGGTGTAGCTATGGATAGACTTCATTTATTACATCCTGCCCAAAGGTGCCTTTTGTGCTCAGTCCCTTGTAAGGGTGGAACCTTGCAAGTGCATAAACTAGGTATGAAGTCATGGTGAAGCTCTTTGTTTGCAACACATTGCATAACTACTCATGTATCATTGCATTGATGGTGCCAACCCAATGATAATCAATATTCTACTCCATCCTCACTATAGCACATGACATCCAGTTTTCAAAAATCTCAGCACTCTTCAAACCCATTACCTTGTTGAGGAGTGTGATAGCATCATAGTACTCTGGTTTGAATTTTTCCATGAATAATTATTTTGGAAACTTTGAGATGTGGAGCTTAGGTTTCTCCAACCAAGAATTGACCACCTGTAGAGCCTTGTTTGAATCATCCTCAAATAGTTCTTGGCAATATTCAAGTCTAGAGCCACCACATGAGGTCTGCCAGGCATGTCAAAGGTCTATGCCACAGATATAGGAGAGAAGTTGGCCAACACCCTTCCTTGAGGGCCAATTACTCTTTGTGTATCCTTGTCATAATGTCTGGCACACTCAAGCACCAACTCATAACACTGGACTGTGGGAGGGAACCCAGCCACATGAGCCAATCCCAAATCCAATATCCTTCTATCCAATAGGGGAAGTTTTTGTGTTGCCATTCTTGCTTTGAATTCTTCATAATCCCATCTTCCTACATTGGTATCACCAACTTTAGACCAGATGGAGGAAAGCTTAGACTCAGGAACCTTACTCTTTATGTCCATCTTAATTCTCTCTTCTTCAGAGATGGAGGATCCTTCAACACTTAGATCTGTCTACTTTCCCATTGTCTTGTTAGCCACCACTCTACTTGATTCAGCCTACATCCAATAAGAAACCACAATAAATTCACCTTTATAATGCCCATATCAAGGTTAGCCACCCATAGACAATATAATTATAATCAATCAACCCAAAGCTATGATTAAAATCCCTTAAATTAACATAAGGTGCAATTACTATGAAATACGGGATTTTGAGCCATTTGGGGAAATCAAGCCAAGGAAGAAATCCGAGAAATTCCCAACTAAGCAGATTTTAACAATAAAACATGGCTATCCAAAAAATCAATCATCACAAGATGAAGAAAAAACATATAACATCTTTTAAATGATTCAAATCAAGCATGAGATGCTAAACCCATAACATTGCATTCATTATCTTTCAAATCCTCCATACTGTGAGACTATTTTGGGAAAATCTACTTGGGAGGGAAATCTATGAGGTATGTGAAATTTCGGGCTTTTGCATACATTCGGGAAAAAAAGGAGGCACAAGAGAAATTGGGAAATTCCAAGGGTGCGGGAATTCCGCGAAGGCCTCGAAATCCCAAAAATTACCACTTCTCACAATTTCACCCAAAATAATTAATCGATCATGAATTTAAGGTCTTTGGGTTCGAATATAATTTATTTTGAGTCTCCCATTGGTCACCCTTTAGTTCTCAACATTCCCATAGGAAAATTGGTGAAGATTGGTGACTCTCTAAATTTAACCAACGATTTCCTAAGCTTAAAACCCTAAAATTTGCCATTAATGCAAGGGAGTTAGCTTAGACTCACTCATAGCCAATAGTCAATCAAGCTAAAGCAATCATACACACCGGGTTGAGTTTGAAAATGCAATATGAGCATACCAGGGGCCATCATGCTCACCAACAAACGGGGACAAATATTGGTTGGGCTATCAACATTCATAAAAAATGACAGACCAAACTCTAATTTAAATGCTTGACGCAAAATATGCAAAATCCAGACTCTAAAGGCCCTCAAAGCACCAAAGCATCATTTACATTCAAGAATCAAAAGCAAGGCAAAAGCCACATACCATGGACGAAGTGAATTGAGCTGCAGCGATGGTTGATGACAAACTTCAATGCCCTAGCGAACAACTACAATGAAAATGCAAGAAATTTTTCAACAAATCCTTGAACCAATCACTCAAGTTGAAAATAACCTAAGCACGCAACATCAAGAATCCTTATGGAAAAACAGAGCAAATGACAACAAGTATTTCCCCAAAATACCAACTAAATACTGGCCACAAGAATCATACCATTGAGCATTAATGTGATCGACAAGACAGGTCATAACACAACCTGGGAATTCAACAAGGCAACATAATTTTAGGGAAATCCAGTCCATGCAGAATTCCATGAGGTCCCAAAATTTCCATAAAATAGTGTAAAACATCCACCACCGGGTTTTCAAAGTGTTTGGGGAATTCTGCCTAAGGAGAATTTTCCCGAAGACAGAAAAACCCGAAATGAGTCCAAAACATGAGATTTTCAAAGTACCCCTTAGGAGGGGGTATTTGCACAAATAGGATAATCATTCAAGCACGTTCCAAGGAAACCAAATCCTCAAATCTAAAGGGCCAAAATACAAAACAAAAGCGAAAGAGGGTCCCTGCTTTCAGCAGGGCGTGTGTGAGAAAACTGCACAACACAGTCTTATCAAGTTGGGTCACCTTTCATTTGGATGAGATTGGAGTTATTCCTAGTGCTTGGCACACTGTAAGTGGGATGTCATTAGTTGAGTCACTTGAATCTAGCAAGCAGTTGTACATATTTTTCTTGAATATATGGATTATTAACAAGAAGGGAGGAGTCTCCAATCTTCCTTGAAACAGTCCCATGGAGACATCAACCTGGGCTACTTGAGCCTTATCATTGTCATTGTTCTTGTCTCTTGTCTGTACTTGACTTTTCTCTTTGGTTGGTGTTACCTATTTTTACCTTCCAGGTTTAATTAGTTCATTAAATAGGTCAATTAGTCAAATATCTCAAGTTTTACAAAGTCTTCTTTCCAAAAGATTTATTAGAAAGAGAAAATGAAATATTAAGAGCCTTCCTTATTGCTAAGTTTGAAAGCATATTTTAAAGGAATCTTCTTTTAAATATTATCATAGTTCAAATTATAATATTTAATGTCAAGTCTTTAAAGTCAAAGAGGCTTTTATTTTGTATTCAAACATTAGAAAAGTGTGTTAATAGAATTCACGTGCAAATGGGAAAAAAAATTGTTTTATCTTTGTTTTTGAAGTTTGAAAGGGAAAGCAACGAGAGTTTCCATGTTTGGAAAAAGGTTTCCCTAATATTTGGACAAAAGAAAGGAAGAAGACTTGAGTTGTGAAGGAAAATAAAGACTTGCAAAGGGGAAGAGCTTGATTTTTAGGAAACATTCACTTGTGGACAAGTTTGCAAAATCTCATATTAAAATAGTCATATCTCAAAAACCATGAACTGGGTTTTCATGATTTCTAGAAAAAAATTAGAAAAAGAGTAAATGAAAAAACCCATTAAATTTTGTGAAAACCCAATTTTTCGTTTGAGAGAAATATTCACCAGTCTAAGGCCAAGTTCAGATGTAAAATGGAAACATTTCAATCACATCAACAACAAAGAGAGGTCCCAAATTGGAAATCCAGTTATTTCCTTCTATCTTGAAGTTGATTTCAAGGAGTTTGCAGTAGTTAAGGGTAGCAATTAGCTTCAATCAAGTTGATGTTTGTTTTCAATTCCAAATCAATTAGGAGTTATTTTAGAAGTTGAATTTCTTTAAAAGGTATCTTTAGGCCTTAGTTTTTCTCAGTTCTTGCGTCTTCCTCTCTTGAGTATTGCAGAGAGTTTGTAAGTTTTGTAACTCAGCTTTCATAATTTGGTACAAAAGCTCCTTTCAGATCAATAAAGATAGTAATCTTCTCCTTTTTCATTTTTTGTCTCATTTTTGCAGTTAATGATTTCATGTGAAATTTTGATTCAACTTTCAAATCTTTTTCTATGTCTCATTGTTGTAGATTTAAGTGTAGAAGTTTCATTTGATGCAAGTTGTGTGTTGTGTTTAATGTTGTTAGTGGATTGAAGTTGTGATAAAACTATTGTTTTTCCTTCATGCAAGCCTCTAGTTTTTGAACCTTCATACAAAATACTTATGTATTGCATTGTTTCATATGATTTTGTGAGAGTAAAATTATTTGTTAAATTGATTGTGAGTTGGATTAGTGAATAAATTTACAAGTTTTTAGTGCATCACCCTTTAAGTTTTAAGATTTCATTCCAAGTTATCTTTCTACCCTTTTCCTTAGAAAGTCATTAGTTTAGGTGATCTACCAAGGAAACCAACCCTTTCTAGAGATTCATTCTCATCATAAGCCACCCACAATTTGAGAATGTTTCCATGTTACACAAGATAGTTGAGTCTAACTCAAATAAGGTGCAATCATAATTGATAATAGTTGTTGTTTCTCTAATGGTTGGCTTTTATTGGGTTGCTAGTTGGGTGACTGGTTGGGTCTTTTTCCCACAATTTCCCTGATCACAGGCTCATTTTTCAAAGATGTCAAATTAGACTCTCTTTGATGCCACCTCTTGATCTGATCTTGATGGGGCAATTTCGTTCAATGGCTGAAAAAAGGCATTTCGGACAACAAGTATCCTTAGCAACTCAAATGATGATAAACTTATCTTTACTTTCTTAAATTCCTCATCCATGTATTCCCTCATTTTCTCAATTTCTGCTTTGGAAGAAGTGTCTTGGGCAATTTTATCCTATTGATCAAGAGTTGGGTTGGGCTATCTATTCCCATTGAAATACTGGGTTGACACTTTAGGGTAGGTGGGGTTGTTGCTAGCATTTGGATCAAGTGGGGTACTGAAATTATTGGGCAAGGTAGAGGTTGTGAAAGGACCACCAACTTTCCTATTTCTTAAGTTATACGGGGATGCTCTTTGGTGGAACCTATGAACCTCTTCTATTTGTTACCCTTCCTCATCCTTAGGACCATTATCTACTGAATCAAAGAGTAGAGATAGAGAGCTCTTGTTACTTACCTCCTTCTCTTCTTATTCCTTTGCTATGGCCTCCTTCTTAGGTGATTCACTATCATTTTGTGGGAAAGGAGCTTGGTTGACCACCAAAACTGAGGAATCATATAGCTTCAATGGAACAATGTCTTTGCAACTCGGACCATCAACAACATTTTGGACTTCCACTTGAAAGATCTTTGAAGTAGTTTGGAACTCTTAATAGTCTAGCTCGGAATTTCTATTGGTCTTATGAATTTGGCACCATCCAGATAAGGAAAATTCAGCCAAGTACACTCTAGTTGTCAATTTGTTTGTGCCACCCGATTGGTCAAGAGGTGTGGGAATGCCTCCATTGTTTGGCCTGGTATTCCACATTCTATTTTTCCTTTGAGACAAACTCCTTTCAACGTTCTACCCCAAGTTCTAACCTCGTTCATAATTTTTTCTCAAGGACATACCAGAGTCATGCTTATCTCGGTGGAGGTTAGATTGAATGCTCCTTTGCGAAGTATGTAGTTGGTTGTTTTGGTTTCTCAGATGAGTCATCTCAGTGGAAAGCTTCTTCACTAATTCAGTCAACTCATCAATTTGGTCCTTATCTGCATTATTCTACAGAGGCACTAAATTTTGAAGAAAAATAAGCTACCTCAAAGGTTGGTTTTATTGGGAAGCTAGGAATTCTAAATTTTGTAGGTATGAAGGCACTTGAGATAGTTGGACATAAGCTTGTTGTTGCAGATCTTGCATGTGGTTAGGTACTGATGGAGCTTGATTTAATGGTTGCCCTGGATGTTGCACTATTGGAAACTATGGAACTGGATTCATCAATGGAGTTTGGTACCTAGCCCTAATGAGGGAAATGGACCTACAATGTGTTGTCCCAATCAGTACTTACTTTCAATGCCTCTGCATATGCATCTACTAATCTTGCAAGTGGTTGATGCATCGTCTTGACTAAGGTGGATGGGAGATTATCCAAGGCAGCATAGTATACCAACCAAGTTGAAGCATCATCAACCACATAGGTAGGTTGCAACTTTATGTAAGCCCTATGAAATCTATCATTGAACAAGCTAATCGATTCATTGACCTCTCTCCTCATGGACATGAATTGTTGGTACAACTCTATGGGGCTAACAAGGACCTTAAATTTCTATAAGAAGGTATTCTTCATGAGGTCCCAAGAGGTAATAGATCCTGCAAGTAGGTGGGTGTACCAATAAAAAAGCTTCATCCCCTAGCGAGTAAGGGAAGAACCTACAAGCCACATCTTCATGTTCAATCTACATATTCTTCAATGTTGTTTGGAAGATCTTGATATGTTCTTCTGTTGTTCTCTGTCAACCACCTAGATGGAACTCAGTATAAAATCCTGCTAGATTTTTAGGCATGTCATGGTAATCATTACAGGATAGGGGCGATGGGTTATTTCCCAACCAATCCATTGGTGGAGGAGGGGGTGGTAATGGTTGTACTACAGTAACTTGGGGCTGAGGTGGGGCAACCGCTGGAACAATGCCTTGCGAATGAGGTGTAGGGGTGAGGACAACACCTTGGATGTGGGAAGTGAATTGGGAAAATGCTATTTGGAATGAAGGGGGAGATGGAGGTGGAAGGATGGAGGAAGATGGAGGGGATGGAGATCAAGTGGGTTTAGATGAAACTAATACTTCCCCTTTCTCAGCTGTCCTAGCCTTAGTAGGGGTCTTTAGCTCTTGGAATTCTCCCTTTTCTGGTGTGGACCTGAGTATTCTATGAAATCTTTCAGGGGAGAAGGACCCAATTCGATCCAGCTTAGCCTTCCCTTCCTTCTAGTGCCAGTTATGTTGATGTGTGTTTATGTACTTCTCAACACAGACAACACACAAGTATACTATCTCTCTTGAAAGGTAATTTTATGCAACAAAGTTTAGAAAATCACCCCAAGGTCTCTTGGGTGTCAAGTCATGACAATGCAAGAACAACTCAATTAGTTGATGTGATTTGATGGTAATCACAAGGGGCCTTTATGGTTCACAAAGCATGGAAGTTTTTGGGTCCACAGTGGATTTTTATAAATTCTGAAAATGATGAACAATTGTTGAAAGTTCAAGACAACAAACTCAAACTCCTTTTGTTCATCAAATTTAACTTTACAATGATGCTAGAACTTGTCTTCAACCTCAAATTACAAAGAAAGATAAAAAGGGAAAAAGGGGTAGAAGTTTCCTAAACTTGCAACTATGATGAACAATAACAATGGAGGATGCTACAACAGATAGACTCCATAAACTAAGCTTCACTTAACCAGGGACAACCCATAGTCTCATGAAACTAGTGCAATATTTAAGGGGTCTTTGCAGATTTTCAGATTGTACATTCACCCTTTTAAGCACGAACAACAATTGAACTTAAGTATAGCAAAATAAATAATGGTCAGACTAACTTTACACTGTAGTTTATCACCAATAAACAACCAAAAGTATGAGTTAGAAATGCATCAAACAAAATAGCATACATCCACCATTAAAGCACAACATAAACTACAAACTAGAAGGAACTCAAAATTGAAATGACAAAGCCAAAATTAACTACTTGGAGATAGTATCATGCACACATGGAGAAAAACACACAAGAAACCATTAACTCAATGCTTTTCTCATATATTTTTCAGCAACATGTCTTTACACAACAATTCATCTCTCTTTGAAAATGAGAGGATGCCCCTATTTATAGTTTTCAAAAAGTAGAATGAATGGACAAGATTCATTTACAATGAGTAGCCTAGATTCATTCTAACTTATGGTTTCACCTACCCCCCAATATATTACAATATAAAAATAGACTTTTGTCTTCTTCCCTATTTCATCTTATAGTCTATTTTGTCTTGTAGCTACTTCTAGTCTTTTAAGCTATTTTGTCAAATATTCATGAATATGCTATGATAGGCTTTCCAGCCTCTTTCTATGTTTTCACATATTTCACGAACTTGTCGATCATAGCTTCAGCTTCTTTTCTTTCGTGATGTCAAACTTGAAGATCTAAAAGGAAACCCTTTTGAATCCTTCCCTCATCTGATCTCAGTGCCCTATGCATTTTGGCTCAGCCTTGATCATTTGCTCAGACTCCATGAATGCTCTATAGTAAAATCCATGAAGTCTGGTGACAATTTGTCGCTAGTTCCCTGCTCCATTTTCTTATGAAATTCTTGCTTGATCTTTTCTGGATCTACTTCTAGGGAGGGAATTTTGTAATCTATCATCACTTTCAAGTAATCATCACACTCAACCCAATGAGCTATGATCCATTCATAATTTTCTTCCAACTCTCATATGGCCTTTTCCAAAATCTCTTTCCTATAGTCTAGATTTATTAGCCATGTCACAAGTAGGCAATGATCTTCCTTAAAGAGTTCCAATTCCTTTTCCCATATTTCTCGAAAGAGTTTGAGTATGCTCTCTAGTTTTAGATAGGTTATCTTGTGTAGCTCAGGGAACTCTTTTCAAGTATCCATTATATCTTTGACCTCCTTTTGTAGGGTTTAGATGTCATTTTTCATTCTAGCTACATGAGGGATGCCCATATCACCATTGTAGATTACCCTGTTGAACCAGTCTGAGGTAGACTTGGTCCAATTTTTCATTTTTTCCATTTTATTTATCTCTTCCTTGGATAGGAGAGCAGGTGCAGATGATTTTTTTGGGGTTTCTTTTGTTGAGGTCCACTATTGGATGTAAGCAATAAGTTCTACTACTTGTGCCTTCATCTCTTCTTTTGTGGACTGATCTTTGTTTAGTTACTGCAAAATGGACGAGACAAACCCTTAAAATTCATCAATCTTCTACTCACGAGTCATCAACCCAGATTAATGGTGGATATGTGGTATTCTTTCCCCTAGATAGTTCTGACATCTTTTTATGTAGCGGGTGTGGCCACTTGTAGTATTCTTGACCCTATAGCATCAGTGTTGATGTGAGACCCAATTTTGGGCTTCTTTTCCTTGCGGGTCCTTGCCCGTGCTCTAGCCAGGATGGCCTCTAGTTGATCCTTGGGGTCAGTGACTATTAGAGCCTTCTTCTTTAGCTACTGCTCCAACCACATGGGGACCTTTGTTTGTCATTTTGGAAATTCGTGATCACCTTCCTCTTCTTGTTACTTCTGAGGTTCATCCTCTTCATTGCTAGGAGCTTCTTCATCATTTCTTTCTCCTCCATCTATCCATTCTTCTTGTGTAATCCTCTCTTTCTTAGGCTCAGTGATTTCTACATCTTTCTAAGTTTTATCTTCTCTCAGTGTTGTCCCTTTATTTTTTCCTTTCTCAACCTCAATTTTTCTAGGTACTTGACACTTATCTCTTTTGCGAACTCTTCTTCTTCATTCTTTTCTTCCTCTCCTTCCCTTTCTAGGGGAATTTCTTCTTGTCTAACACCACCACAAGAGCATTCGGTGAGGCAGACGTGAGGTGGATAGAGATATCCACAGTTGACAAAGATGAGACGAGAAAATACTTAGAAGTGGAAGGTGGTGGAGTGGCGATGGTAGTAGTGGCAGCGGTTGATGGGAGAGCAATGGTGGTAGGTGATGGGAGTGAGGTTGCTCAGACTCTTCTTCTTTGTGTGGGTGATATTCCTCTTGGACCGTCGGCATTTCAAGAACAAAAGTTCCCATTCTTTTCACTTTCTTTGGCAATTACCCCTTTATTGATTTTTGGGTGTACACCTTTTACTTGGGCTCGCGCTCTAATACATATTTTCTCTTTTTGGATCTAGTGATAAGAAGGGACTTGGGAGCTTCATCTGATGAACCCGTAGTGGAACTGTTGCCTATTTAACTCTCAATATCATCCTCAATCTCCTTGTATGTGAGCTCTGTACCCTACTCTTGCAACTGAGCTATTTGTCCATCAACCCATTTTTTGGTCCTTTTTTCAATGGGGTCATCTTTTTTGGATCTAGTGTCTAGGTCGGTGACCTCTTGTTTAGCTCAATCAATTATTTGTAATGGAACATTAGGTAAGGAATTGTATCTTTCATCCACAATATTGTTATCCTTGGCAATCTAATCTGGCACAGGAAACAAATCAATGGACTTTACGAACTAGGCGGTCATCCTCATGTAATGCCACATCTAAACCTCCTTGTCATCATCACAGTTTTCCTAGAAGTCTTCAATGTGAGGTCAATGGGCATATTGTCTCCCAATGTGTTTCTTTTACTTTCCATGTGGAACCACGTTCCCCCTATCCATATGCAAGTCCAAGTTATACTCTGCCAATTCCTTCTTAGAGTGTTCAACACATTGGGCAGTAGGGAAAGCGTACATTCCATGTCTTAATGTAAGGGTGTATGGCACCCTAGCTCAGTGTTTGTTTCTCACTAGGGTGTGGGTAGTCTATAGCTACCAAGTAAGCTCTAACAAAATGATTATGTCATTTGGGTAGCACAATAGCCGGTAGGGTCTTCCCAAGAACCTCTCTACTCTTATGTATGTGAATTTTAGGAATTGGATGAACAAATATCCAAAACCCTTTACAAGTGCCTTTTTGTTGTGCGACACCCTTCTTTCATAGTCCCCCCTAGGGTTCTGATAATATGCCTAATGAAGGAATCATTCACTCTTATGTATTCCTTCTTGAAATTCTTGTATTGTAACTGGAGATAGCAATCATATACCTTTAGTTGTCCCTTCTTGGTTCCCAATGTTCTAGCACAAAATAACCCTTTGTATGGGAACTTGACTATAAGAAGGTAGACTAAATATGAGGTCATGTAGAACTGTGAGGTCTTCTTCACCACCATGAATTGGTCGTGCATGTTATTACTTATCATCTTTTCCTAGTGAAAGTTGGTGGTGCCTCAAAGGATCTCTTCCATGAAATAGATCATCCATTCTTCAAAGAAGGTGGTAGTAGGCAGGCCCATCACTCTGCTTAGAAGTGTGACCAAATCATAATATTCTTCCAAGAAGTCACTTCTATACAACTTTTGGGGCACCTTATTGGCACCATATCTCTTATCCTTTAGCCACGATTGATTTATCATTCTCTTGCACCCAAGAGGATCTTGTTGCCAAATTGTTAAGGAAAACCCCTTTTTTGTTTCCTTCATTTCATCAGAGGGATGCCAAATGTCCTACCAATAGATTTGGTAGATAATTCTACCAGTACCCTTCCATCTTTGACAACTAGTTTCTTGGTATTGGCATGGTAGCATTCTCAGTAGGCCATTACCAACTCTAGAGCAATGAGAGCAAGAGGAAAGCTAGTTTCCTTCACAAGGCCACTTTCTTTTATTCTTAGGGCCTCATCTATAATGGGATTGACCATTACTCTCTATTTGAATTCATATATATTTACATGCTTGAGGTCGGTGTCAGAGACTATGTCCCAATTGGACATGATCTTCGAAGTGCATTCTACTCTATGGAACTAGTACTTCATCTGTTCTTTCTCTTCTCCCCCTAGGAGTTTTGGTGGGTTTCTTCCCTTTGTCAAATTTTCCCGTTGGTTTCTCCAATGGCCCCTTAGCAAGTTCCATAAATCCTGAACACAAAAGGTGAAGTAAGTGCATTGACAAATCAAGGGGATAGATATTAGTTAAATCATGAAAATTCACTATTAGATCCATTTATATACCCTTGAAAGATCATAATATTCATCACATTTCACTATTTGAGGTTCATTTGGGTCTTTTATTAAAATGCGGGTCTAGGGGTGCGGAAGTCTACCCTACGAAAGCCGTGGGGTCAAATGTCGTTAGGGAATGGCATAGGAAAAGGATAAATCCATAGCAGCCACCCACATAGGAATTTCCTCATGGCTCAATTGTAGGGTAAATCTAAGTCAGATTTATTTGGCATGCATGGAATCTCAGATGGAAGCATCTTCAAATGTTTTCAATTATCAAATCGATCCCTTTTTATTTATAAAAGTGCAAGGACTGCGAGCGCCAAGGTGGGAAAGCCCCTAATTTTTTTCTATTAAAGAGTGGCTAAAGGTGAGTGACACTCTACATGTGAAGTTCTGCATGGTGGAATCTGCATGGTCCTTCTTTCTGACTAGGTTTGTTTAAGTCCTCCTAAGCTAGGGCCCATAGGCTATAGAGTTAGGAAAAGCAAGATTTGTACGTCGGGTTGGCGTTAGGTTTTCATTGCTAAGGAGTGGTTGTGTGAGGACAGAGTTCTGGCTACAATAACCTATATGACCGGACCCCCCGAGGATACCCACCTTGAAAACTCATCACTTGGGCATTTTAGTACTGACAACGTTGGTGTGTTTGGGGTCCACATGGCGAAAAGATGAGCTAGTTTTGCCATTAAAGGATGGTCTTGGAGTGGTGGACCTCCATGGGTGGAAATTCACATAGGTGGACCCACAAGGGTCACCCATCCTGAAGCTTTCACTGGTAAACGTAAGATTTTAACTTTGCAAAAATGTTGCCCATGAAACCAACAAGGCGGAGAGGTGCGGGTGCTTTGTCATTGGATAAGGTAACATGGGACAATTTTTTAGGGAAAATACCTGCTAGGGTAAACCCACATATCTACCCTGACTTAGAAACTTAACCATTTAATCTTCGATGCCAGATTCAACGGATGCACAGAATGAACCATAGGGGGGTGTATAGGTTTTACTGTTAAGAAGTGGCATTGGTGAGACATCTTTCTGTAGGGAGCGACCCACCTAGGGGGGCTTGCATTAGGTCAATGATCTACTTGATTTGGAATAATACTTAATTCAACATTCTTAAGGTGTTGGATGACACGTGGTCTGCAAGGCGGGTGGACTTGTTAAGTTAGCCGTTAGGAATTACTTTCATTGAGCAGGCTTCCCACAACAGAATCCCAAGGGGATGAACCCACAATACAATGAAGAGTTAATGAATTTTAAAAGGCAGCTCAAGCTTTGCATTTTAATATGAATGCAAGATTGGAATAGCGGGTGGCCACAGGGGTCATGTCATTGGTCATGACAATGGAAGGATGGAATCCCACATGAGAATACATGGGAACCTTAAGGGAAATCCTCCCTTTTAACTGGGTGATGAAAGCAGAACTGAGGCAGGCGGGGTCTTTGGCATTTGATTCAAAGATTACTTGGTGAACACTCTAAAATTGGGTTTAGCATCATATGACATTAGGGTTTGATGGATTCTGACTTTAAACATCTATTAAACCCTAGCTGCAAAACATCCTTAACAGTGTAAATGCTTGGAAAAAATAAAAAGGACGTGAATTTTTACCTCCAAACTATGCGAGAAACTAAAAAAAATTCATCTTGAATCCTCCAGGAAACTTTGCACTCGTGGGTGTATCCTTTTCTCTTTCTAAATTAAAAAATGTAGGGTGAAAATGATAACCAAGGTGATGTCTATTTATAGACAATTTCATCATTAATGTAGGTATGACCGATGATTGGGTAGGTGAGGTTGTGGGATCCCGCATCAACAAGGGCGTTCAGTAAAGGCTCAGGCAACAAAAGTGAGCACATGACCCACCATGTGGGCATACACTACGTAAAGGATGCAGGAAGCAGTGAAGCCTGGATGACGACCCACTAAGGGAGGTCCACAAATGTGGGTCTGTCAAGAGTGATGGACGTGATTTCAAAGGAGGAATGAAAGCTCGCAGTTCAAGTTTCGCAAAAGCTAAGAACTTAGTGAAATTTGGATAGGTGAATTTGGTCAAGGTAAGTTTAATGACCTTGAGGCATGTGACCAATTTAAGCTCAAAATAGGGGCATGCAAAATTAGGTGAAATCAATAATGACCCAGTGAAGGAACAATAATAAGAGGGGGTCCCTGGTCCAGATGGGGCATGTGTGCTATAGGCACAATACCATTGTCACACAAATTGTGGGTATTTTCTGGCCTTCATTCTTGAGGCTTATCTTAATTGTCTGTAAATTCCTCAAGCTCTTGGGTTTTGCTAAGTCTGTGATCATGAGCGGTGAAAGAAACAAGTCAGATCCTTTTTCTTGTCAGACCTTGAAAAATAAGACTAAAGTGTGGAAAATATTATAGATGGGTGGGCTCACACCATACTTGGAGTGGCTCCATGGGAATGGTCTATAGGCTACAACTTCATTTGTTAAGGGATGTAATAATAGGGTTCTAAAGTTGGGTGGTACTAAATTTGATATCGATGAGGATTTCATAGTGAACATTACTGGTCTTTCCACAGAGGGCAGAAAGGTGTATAGAGATAAGAAGGAATCTAATGTTGGATTACAAATTTTCTTTAAAGGGGATGAAGAACTGAAGCTCGAGCATGCTAAAAGTGGTGGTTACCAGTTCAGTTTAATCAAAGCTCTATGGATAGATGTTGTTGAAGACTTTATGAGGTATATAACCTTAGAAGGTTGGTTCTCTGCTATTAATGGTTATCACTTTGTTCTTTTGAATCACTTTCATCATAAGAATAAATTTTCCTTTCCTTTCTATCTTTTGGCTTCTTTAGACAATGGTCTTAAGGATCATAAAATAAATCCTAAGAATCATATGCTACATGTTGGTTTAATTCTTCTAATAATGGATTACGCTAAGGATTTTGTGGTTCCTAAGAAGCCTGAAAGGGCTCCTAAAGGTAAGCAAAAGAAACTAACATTGGAATATGAGACTGTGTCAGAGGAGGAACCGGTGAGTTTGAAAGGGAAAAAGAAGAAAGAGATTTTGGAGGAGTCTAAGTCAGAAGAGGATGTGGACAATGTTCCTAAATCTCAAGCCTCTATGGAAGTGTATTCGTAGCCCCATGCTCTGGGTAAGAGTGACAAAGGTAATTTTGTTCCTGACCCGATGGATTACGAGTCTTGCACTAAGGAAGGGGTTTGTGATAAACCTTGTAAAACTGGGTTTGTTGCTCCCTCTACCATTTTGAATGAAATGATTAATGTTGTGGAGGATTTGACTCATATTCCCCCTATTTTAGGGTCTAAAAGAAAGAAGGGTTTGCAGGAAGGTAACAGAAAGAAGATGGCTAAGAGGTCTAGTAGCCCTATCCAGGAGGAGCCTATTGTTTCTCCTCTGAAGATTGGTGGTGGGTAGGATGCTATGGAACCCCTAATGAGGGGATGGAAAAGAAGAATAGAAGGATGACGATGGTTGAGGATATTGTGAGCTCTCTTCATAAAATTCAGAAGTCGGTGGTTGGGGCTAAAGGTAAGGAGGTTTGTGAAAGCCAAGAAATGAATAGTATCCCTCAAGAGGGTGAAGCGAAGGCTGTGGATGTATTTAATATTAATTGGGAGGATCTACCTAATGTTTTGGGTCTAGATAAGGAGGGTACTATTTCCCTATTTAGATTGTTTAAATGGTTTTTTCATTAGCTTAATATGACTAATGTGAGGGTTTGGGGGGTTGTGAGCAAAGCTAGAGAATCTTCATAGTCTTCTATATAGACTCAAGTTGACCAGCTGCTCTAAAATGCTTGATAATATTCTTTTGAATTCTCTTGGAAACACTTGAATGCTCTTGTGAAATCAAATTTTCTATTAGGAATGGGGTGATCCCACAATACTGGTTTACAATTTTTGGCCAAACTGGACACTGAAATATTTTTTTCTAACTAAATCTTCACTTTCAAGCACTTATAGCAGCTAAACCGTGAGGAATTTGAAGATGATGCAAACTAGAGTTTTGTGACATTTTTTTTTGTAGATTCTAAATATATTTTTTCAAAATTTTTGGAATCAGATTGCACTTCTTTTTCCATCTCCCTCGAAAACTAGTTTTTTTCGCAAAACAACATTTTTAAAAAGTGATGCTCACCATATAGTGTATAACTTTTTTTCCATGAAGGATAAAATTCCAATGCTTTCAAATTTAGATTTGTAACTTCGATATCTAGTGCTTCCACTTGGTTAGATAGTGTTTTATTAAATATTTTTTCCTTAATCAAGTTTCGAAGTCAAACCAATTACAATTCAGACATAGGCGAACCGTATAATGCGTAACTTTTTTGTATGTATTGAAATTCAATTTTTTTTGGGGATCAAGGACTTCAATATCTAGTGCACTCATATTTTTTAAATTTATTTTTTGATAATCTTCTATTTTTCCACATGTGTAGAACAAAGAGCTTTATTTTCAATGAAAAACCTATGTTTAATAAAACTAAAAAAACAAATAGATAATAAAACCAAAACATATTAAAATTATATTCGTTGGATAGCTCATTCTGAGGACTACCATCATCCAGTTGGGTTCATAAAGTATCCTCCATTTTCATCCTCAACTCAAGCTTTGAAGTGCAAAATTTTGGAATTTTTTTGTGCCTAAGGGGGAGAAAGGGGGAAAAGGGTGGTTCGAGTGAACTAGTGTTCACATGAACCTCCAAAATATGTTTGATCGAACCCCAATTCAATGGAATATATGTTCAATCGAACCCTAGTTCAATAGAATATATGTTCAATCGAGCCCTAGTTCGATCGAATATATGTTTGATCAAACCCCAGTTCAATCGAACCACTTCAAAATAATATAAAAAATAGATTGGTGGGCTAGTTCGAGCAGACTCTTAACTGGCGTCCACTCGAACCCCCTGCCATGAATCCATTTATTTTAATTTTTTTTCCATTTTTCCAATAGTTTATTTTATAAATATAATATTAATTATATACTTTTTAATCTCTATAATATAAAATATATCTATCTAATAGTTATTAATAATATATAAATCATATATATTATTAATAATTATAAATAATATACTATATGCTTATATATTATAAATAATTACAATAAATATTATAATATCAATATACTTTTGAATTAAATACATTAAAAAATATATTGTGTAAATAAATATAAAATTATAAATAAAAAAAATTTAAAATAATAATAATAATATATTATAATTTATAAAAAGAAAATATTAAGTTTAAATATAAAATGCTTAGTTTAAACATAATATTTTTCAAATATTATTTTCCCTCATCAATAATGAGGTAGTGCTTGTTCATCACATAATTAAAATATGCAATTGATTGAGAAAGGTCATCAACAAACAAGACTTTGACATAGGAATCATAAATATCATTTTAGAGTTTTTTGATAACTAATTAATGAATGTCATGATGTGAACAATAGGGATGAGAAAAAACCAACAGGTAAAATATCAGGATATGGAGAGAGAGACAAAGAGATAGACAAACAAAGATAATTAGAGATAGGTAAATAGAGATGGTGAGAGGGAGAGAGAAATAGGGGAAGATAGAGAAAGAGAGAAAGTAGGGGTAGATAGAGATATGTGGGAAGAGAAAGAGAGA
>VDFB02379711.1:207904498-208130911 GCA_007258455.2 Sequoia sempervirens | reverse complement strand
GATAGGAGTGAGTGAGAGAGAGAGACTTGAGAGAGGGAGAGGGGGTAGGAGGGAGAGACTTGAGAGAGAAAGGGGGGAACTAGGAGAGAAATAGAGGATAGAGGGAACAAGGGTTTAGGGTTTAAGGGTTAAGGGTAGAGGGGAGAGAGGGTGTCATATATAAGTCATATAAATATAGATTTGGAAACTGGATGAGAACATTCTTTTTCCATTTTCTGTATTTTTTGTCAATTAAATTGATGAAAACTTTATTTTTTTATTTGCATTGATTTATGTTTTAAATCTGTGTGCAAAATTTTTATAATTAGATAATACTTAATTTCTTTAAAGAAAAAACCTAGATATGTCTAAATTTATTTCATTCCATCATTTAACACTTATTAATTGTTTAATTACACCACGTGCAACTAGAATATGCAACACATCCAAAACACATAATTACCCATGGGACAAATATAAGTTGTATATAATTGTAATTTAGGAAAAATGATTTTAAAAAACTTCACTAGGTTTCAAATAAGTATTGAAAGCTCATATATATGAATTTACATGCAAGCAAAAAAAAGTGAGAGATGATGCTATAAGTGTAACTTTGAACATTCAAATGAAATCAAAGATTCTTGAACTTAAGAATCCCATGGAACAAATATGTACATATAATTGGAATTTATGCAAAATGATTTACAATTATGTACAAGTTACTATAAGTTCTCACTTGAACATGTATAGGGTTACAAGTGAACTTGGAAACCATGGATATAATCTAACTCAAATATTCTAGTTCAACCCGCTCTTCAATAACATGTAAAAAAAATTTATGATCATCACTATCTAGTCTCCATTTTTTTTGACCACGTGCATGTGGAATTGCATGAAGATGTAGGGCAGTAGCTACTATTAAGTGACTATATTGATATACCTTGTTATCAAGTTGATAGTCAACAAAATGAATCCCATGTTGAATGACTTTGACTTGTTTTAGATATATCCCTTGCACTACAATAGAACCTACATGGTAATCATGAACTTTAGGTAAGACATGTGAATGTGTACAACATTTTCGTGCTCAAGGTTTGTACAATATATATTTAATGTTTATAATGTAATGTGCACATGTGAACACAATGTATATATAATTTTAAATTCAAACTCACCTGGGAAATAAAATTCCATCACTTGTTTCAGGTTGTGTTAGCGTATTCATCTCTTTTGTTCAATGCAATAAATAATAGTTAACACCTATGTTTCCAGGCTCTGCTATGACTACAAAAACATTTCCTGTACACCAAATTTACACAAAAAAAATTCTAAAAAAATAGAAATGTCTCTAGACTTTAAAGATCATTAACTATATATATAATATTTAAATTATTGAAAAATTACACATGTACCTTTTCAAACCAATCCTAAAATATGGTCATAATCAATTGAAATCAAAGGAATGTATCCAAATATTTCTTCCTCATTTTCATCATATGTTTTTGAAACAACTAGTGGCACTGTATCTCATTTACCAATATATCCAAGTTCTTGGTTGTTGCATGCATGATCATAGTTTCCTGTAATGCACTCAATGCAAAAACAAGAGTAATCCCTTGTGTATAATGTCCATCCATGGCGACTATCTGAAATCATAACACAATGCAAAGATCTTGTTTTGTCTACCCTCTTGCATCCATGCATTGATCTTCTATCCACACCTAGATACATGGACAACAACAAACTTATGTGAACAAACAAATGTATATATATATATATATATTAAATTTAAATAAATTCAAATTTTTGAAAATATAATTTATACATACCCAATATCTCCCAAAACACTCTATGTGGAATGTGTTGGTTTGTTCTTGAAGATGTGTTGACCACATTTGATGCAAAGTGTTTCTTACACCATTCAACAACATCATGTGCATTTTCTATACAATCTTTTGAATAACTCATTTGATGTTTTCTTAAAGCTTGTTTGATGCAAGCTCCTGCTCCATCATGCTCACCCTTTCCATGCCCACTCTAAAAAAAATTCCAAACATGTGGTATTTTGTAGATTTTATGATATCTAGAAAGTGCATAGAATAGTCATGAAGATTTGAATTGTGTCACACATCCATCTGACCATACAAAATTCTTTTCAAATTTTACACCCCTGCTTCTCAAATTCTCAAAAAAAATTGTAAAGAAATGTTGTACAAAAAGTGTGTCATGCTCTTTATCATCACTAATATAAAAGTGATATTCTTTCTTAATGGCTCATTGTTCATTTGTACTCTCAACAACATCCAATTCTGATTGTGCATGTCGATAACACACATGAATCATAATAGTGATCTACTTTGAAAAGTAATATTTTGATTGAATATCCTTTTGATGTACAAAAGAGTATTTTTTTGCAAATTCAACTACTGATAGAACTGTTCCAAGTGGGAAAGTATCTCTCAATGTTTGAAATTGTTGTGCTTGCCACTTAGCAAAAAAGAAATGTTGTATGTATGGTTGTATCAATTTTCAAAAATATTCCATAAATTTTAGAATAGGAATCTCCTCTTCTACATAGTTTAACCTTGTGGATTCTTTCCCAAAATTTGTTTGAAACTTTACATACTTGTACCTCTTGCAATTTACTATCTTTGTTAGGTCAATATCTTCATTTCTTGAAGGAAATTTAGCCAAATTTCCACATGTTTCATAAATTCCTTTTATGCAGTTTATTTGAGATCCATTTTCATGATCACATAACATAGCATTTATGAAAAAAATTACCTATTTAGGAGGTGCATTTTGAAAACCATAACTTTCTTCTCTCATATTTTGAAACACCTAATAGTAGAGATCAAATTCAATATGATAACGACAACAAAAAGTTTCAGAAAACTTGTTTATCTTCACATAATATGGATTTATCCTTTCAAACATTGTTTTCCCAATCTTTATATGAGGATATATATTACAAAAGTTCATATACATCTCAACTTGTGTTATGTCTAGCCAATGTTTAATATGATTTTCATAAATACCAAGCCTAAACTTGTGTCTCATAACATCTCTAGTATTTGATGATGGGCGAGTCTAATCATGCCAAAAACTTGAGATCAAGTTTCTAACAACATCTTCAATCTTGTTAGAATGGGGAGCTCTACACATAATTTCCCAATTGCCTTCTGAACTCTCATCCAAAATCTTTCTCTTTTTCTCATATTTTATTAGTGTGGTTCTACTATAACCAATTTTAGCCAAAAGTGCAGACATTTTTCTTTTTCTTGCCATATCTTGATTTATAATAGATATCAACATCACCCTTCTTGTAGTGGCCTTATCCACTGATCGAGATACTTTCCCAATGGAATCTAAACCCTTTTTAACATTTTGAACAATATCCTTTTGTAATTCCATGTGTTTCTTCTTATTTGATGTTGAATGTACACCCAACAATTGTAATGACTCTTTTAGCTCATTACGAAGAAGTAAATGTGATAACAATTGGGTTTTTTCAAGTGTTTCAAGATGATTGAAATGATCATTGATTATTCCATTTATAGATTTAGCCATTGACCTATTTCTCTTATTTGCAGGTTGGTCAACATAACATTTCAGTTTCTCCATATCCATTTCAAGTAAATGATCTAAATTTCTATAAGAAATTTGTTTCCTCACCTTTTCAGCTAGTTTTATATGCTCATCCATACTAGTAGAAGGAAGTGATCCTGACCCCTCTCTAACATACATTGTTTGAACTTGGGCCTCCTCCCTGTCTTTAAGGTCCATGTGTTCTTCAACCGATTCATTTGATCTAATATCTAGATTTGGCGAGACTTCAGCATGAGAACTTCTTACTTGTTGAGCCCTTTCTACATGTCACAAAATATTTTGCAAAGAAAGTGAGAGGATGTTATATAAGTGGATTTTATGTATGCAAGAAAACAAAGTGATAAGACATGATGCTATAAGTGAGAAGTTTTAGCTAGTTTTATATGCTCATCCATAACAATAGAAGGAGGTGATCCTGACCCTCTCCAACATGCATTATTTGAACTTGGGTCTCCTCCCTATCTTCAAGGTCCATGTGTTCTTCAGTGGATTCATTTGATCCAATATCTAGATTTGGCTCGACTTCAGCTTGAGAATTTCCTACTTTTTGTTTGAATTTACATGCAAAAAAAGAAAGTGAGATACTATGAGCTATTTAAGTGGAGTTGAAACAAATAAAATCAAAGATTCTTGAACTTAAGAATTCCATGGAACAAAAGCAATTGGAAATAGATGATAAGGAATTTAGGTAATGTCTATGCAAGATGACTATTTTTTAGTATTAAAGTTTCCAAATTAAATCTAACATGGTTTTCATAATTGGAAATAGATTTATAAGGAAAAAAAGGTTAGGTGTTAATAAAAGTCCTAAACACACACTTGAGAGAGAGAGAGAAGAAAGAAGCATGTACCCTGTTTCTTTCTATGATAGTTTTCCAAGTTTTGTTGATGCCTCTTTTGTTCTTCTTCTTTTGACAATTTTCATTGAGACATATTTTTTCTTTTTCTTTGTTGTCCCATTTTCTTCTTCAAGTTAGAGATGACTCAAAACAAATACTCTACCAACTTAGTTAAATTCTCCTCCAAAATTTTCCTTGATTGATAAAAATGAAAAGGTGTCTTGTCCAATATTTTCCTCCTTGATAAATATGCAAAAATCTCTTCTCCAAAATCTATGCTCCAAGTGATATAAATGTGAATTAATCTTGCAATTTGATATGGAATAATGAAAAATAAGCTTGTATTTATATGTATATGGGAGAAAAAATAAAATTAAAATGCATTCTAGTGTATGGAATAACTATCCTAGTTTAAATGAATCAAGTGGTAATCAAACAAGTTATTTCATTGTGGAGTTTGTTGTTATTTAATGTATAGGTATGCAACATAGAGTAATTTTAGAATTTTGTTCCTTGTCAAAAAGATAATATTCCTCAAGCTTGATACCAAAGGTACAAGATTATCTCAACTAATGAGATAACATAATGCTTAATAAAGTGTCTCTTAGATAAATTATGCTAATTGCAGAGTAAGGGAACAACCCAATATATATTAGAGGAAAATTCCCATGGTCATTCTAGTTAACCAAACACACCTTGATGGTTCTAAATTGATAGCTGAGATATTTTCATTTGTAGGAGATGTAGAGAGGGTAGAACAATGATTTAAGAACATAGAGGTATAATTTGAATTGAATTTTCTTAATGTTTCAGAGAATAAAATTTTCCTATCCTAAGTTGAAACTAGCAAATTATGCATTGCATTTCTTTAAAAATCTATAATTTTATATGGTTGTAGGAAAGCACGATCATGTTATATAATGGTGTACTTAAGATATTAGTTATGAAATAATTTAACATAAAATTTTATAACTTAGATGGAAAGTGTTTGAAGGATGATATAATTATAAGAGGAATGTTCCTACCTCTTCTTTATAATTATATTTTGTTCTCTACTCCTCAATGGTTCATGTTGCTTAAGTCATTTTTTAAAAATAGGAGTTTTGTGTACCACAAAGTGATGCACTTTATTTGTTCTTATTTTGTATCAAGATTTTAATTTCATCATTTTTATTAAATTTTAAAACTAGAAGAATGTGTGCATTAATAAATAGGCTTGTAAATACACTCATTTATAAAGTATCATTAGTTTACTTGCTTGGGAGTCATTTATTTTATAATTTTTTACTACTTACTATAAAATTCAAGGGGTGTGTGTGCAAAATATTTATTGTGATCAACACGAATGAACTTAATTATAAAGTGGCATTCATTTCCTTATCTTTGGGAATATATAGGATCAAATGGGATGTTGTGATCAAATGAACTAATGTATAAAGTTTCACAACTCTAGGGGATTCTATAATAACATTTGGGACCATTTTGATGGTATTTTTTTGTGGTTTCAATGTCAACAAAACTTATTTCAATGTGCATTATTGATTTTTGGCTAAAATGAAATAGTCTTCTCCTAAAATTCTACTATAGATCAAATGTATATCATATAAGAAAATTTAAGTTAGAGATCATCAAATAAGCAATTGTATGTATATTGAATATAAGAAAATGTATGTATATCATATAAACATTTAAACATAAGGAAACACATACATACATGTAAATAGATTCAATGTATAAACATAAACATGTTATAAGCAAAAAGGTCATCAAATAAGCAAATGCATGTTAGAGATCAAATGTATAACATATAAGAAAATGTAAGTTAGAGATCATCAAATAAGAAAATGTATGTATATTGAATATAAGCAAATGTATGTATGTCATATAAACATTTAAACATTAGCAAACACATACATACATGTAAATAGATTCAATGTATGAATATAAACATGTTATAAGTAAAGAGGTCATCAAATAAGAAAATGTATGTATATCATATAAGAAAACTTAAGTTAGAGATCATCAAATGCCGAATAATAGAGATCATCATATAAGAAAATACATGTAGTTAAGATCATAAATCCAGTGCAGGGCCTAATATGAATGTCGACTCCTAGTCGAACGACCATCTAAATGAGAACCCTGCTTTGATGCATGTGCCAAGCCCTACAAATAAAATTTTGTACATAATGTGTTAAATACATATAATATATTAAATAAATTTTATGAAAGTTATTTTTAAGAATGTACTTGTATTTTTAAATATCTATCTAGATCTATGCATACATATACATGTGTATATATAAAAATTTAAAACTCACATGTCCACTAGCAACAAAATCATTCATAGAGTCACATCGATGTACATAATCTGGACCAAGGCTAGAAGTAACATGAGGTATGTCCACCTACAATATATATACATATATATCAGTACATGAATATCTAGTTAAAACTAAAATTTAAAAATAATTAAAAAAAGAATTGAAACATGCACATGCACACATACATGCACATCATCTAATATCGGATGACCTAAGTCCTCTGCAATGGTTGTCTCCACCATATCAACCAAACGGTCAAGTGATGAGTCAACATATACATTCATCTAATATGTCCCATGTCATGCCATAAATGATAAGTGAAGAGGACTATGCAAGTGAGATGGCATCAGCGATGATGAACGGAGACCGATCAACATCTCAGTAAAACCCATAATTTGTGTAGCAATCAAATGATCTATAGGTGGATCCTGATGTGCACTAGTGCTGGGCTGCGAGTGATGGGATCCTAGATGTGAACGAACTCTATGTGCCAAACGATCTCTAACTTTCTCTATACTAATCCCATAGTCTGATGCGATGAAGGAATATGCCTGGAAGAGGTCCTCAACCAAATAATTCAGAGTCCTATGTGCCATATCTCCTGTAAGTCTTTCAAGTTGTGTGGGAGTAGGGATTTCCACCGCTGTAAAAGGATCCATGCTATTGTACTGTGTTGAAAATGGTGTGGATCATGAACATCTAGACATCAAATACTAACCTCATTGATCAATAGATATCCTATTGGTGGCAACTATAATGTCACCTACAGTGTCAATTGCTTCCTTTTGGGAAGCAATGAATCCATTGTTTGCTAAGGGGGCCAGAGCTAGGGTGAGAGCAAGATACCTCTCACCAACCAACACCCTAAACACTGGGGCTATTCTATCTGCTCAATGATAGGTGGGCCTATCGGCAATCCTGCCACGCCCCTGACCAGCATATGGTGGAATGTCCAGGTAGTTGACTTTGAGGCCCAAATGGACCTCAGCATACAACTACTGAACAAAATATAATGGAATCTGGTCAATGTTTGGATATTGACCATGTGCATGGGTAGATCAATGGGGCCATAGCACGATCCACACATTTGGTGACCTGATATCCCCTCACCTTACGTTGATATTGATAGAATGGAAAACAAGTGTTTTTTATCATTTCTTTGGTCACAGAATCATGTATTTGTTTAAAGGGAACCTCACCATGTACTTCTTTTTCCATGAGGGAAAGAATAGCAGCTACTCTATCAGGGGAATATGAACTAGTATGTCCAAGTTCATCTCTTAGTTTTTCTAGGCTTTGTAATATTGACATGCAAACTTCTAAATATATCATTGTGTTTGCACCATCTGCTAATGAGTCTCTCAATCTCTTAATCTCATTAGTAGTATTTGCAAACAAATTTTTTGGGGGTGGAACATCTACATTTTCCATGTTATTTATGTATGTACACCTAAAGGAGCAATGAGACCTTGGTAAATAATATATCTAGATCTAGGGAATAGAAATCTAAAATAGTTCTAAATAAATTTATAAGTGTGCACATGATATGTATATATATATATATATATATATATATATATATATATATATATATATATATATTGAACCTATAGGTTGCAAACATATAAAATATGAATCTTAAATTAGATTTGCATATATGAAAGATAATATCACTAGTAATTTGAATGCTACTTTGGATGACAAATAGAGCATTCACTGGTTCAAATAATTCATCTAATCATCAATAATATTTTCATACCATTAACAAAAAAACATTCAACATCTATCATAGTTTTTAATAATCAAAAAATTCAAATTACTAGATTGCACACAAAACATAATCTAAAATAGTTCTAAAATATAAATTTATAAGTGTGCACATGATACATATATATTGAACCCAAAGACCTTGCACACAAATAAAATATGCATCTTAGATTAGATTTGTATATGCAAGATAATATCACTAGTAATTTGAATGCTACTTGGGATGACAAATAGAGCATTCAATAGTTCAAATAATTCATCTAATCATCAATAATATTTTCATACCATTAACAAGAAAACATTCAACATCTATCATATTTTTTCATAATCAAAACATTTTCACTATTTTATTTAATTTTCTAAACATTTTACTTATTTAATTTAATATATTTATCAATTTATAATTCTTAGGTTCAAATATCACCCTTGTAGAGATCATATTAGATGGATTTCTCCATAAGAAACTAGGTGAAAGTTTTATTTTGATGGTTCTTTGAGGGGAAACCTAGGGAACTCTAGTACAAAATGTGCCATTAAAGACTTAAAAAATATTGATAAAGGTTGCATCTAACATTTATTTCCTAGAACTAGTAATAAAGGGAAAGCATCATTACTTAACATTGGTGGTCATGTAAAATCAATTTAGTCATTATTGAAGGATATTCAATGGAAACTATATTTAGCACCATGAAATGATAATTGATCAATTAGAAGAAAAACATCATATACTATATGAGGCATGGGAAATCCTTGATTCACCAAAATTATTCTCTATGTTGCTTCCATGAAGGAAACAAGACAACACGCTTGTTTTCAAATCAAGGGATTTATAGCATGACTGATTTAATAATTGGAAATGATATGTTAAATAATGGAGTAGATTAAGAAATTATTTATGAAATAATTTAAAACATAAAATTTTATAAAGAGGGAAAGTGTTTGAAGGATGATATAATTATAAAAGGAATGTCAATAGTGGATTGAAATAAATTCTCATCAAAATAAGGTGAAAGTGTATTAGTTATAGTTATATGAATGTAAGAATTTAATATCAAATGATTTTTAAGGAATAGGAAAAATTAGAAATTTAAGAAAACAATGAATAAAAAAGTAGCTATTTTACTAAGAATAGCTCATAACACCTCATAGCCACTACCAAAATGAAACAAACATAGGTAGGGGAAAAAAAACATGGAAAATAAAAGGGAAAGGAAAATTTGAGTATATTTCTTCAAGATGAAGCAAAGGTAAAGAAAAATGAAAAAAATCTCTCAGTCACCCTTTGAATCTAACAAGATAGTGAGAATGCATACAAGAATCTTGGATTGGCTTTGGAGGACCAAAATAATGAAAAATAATGATGGATGGTAAATAATATATCAATAATAATTAGGATGAAACATTCTAAGAAAACAAATGATAAAGTGAGGAAGAAATCCAAGAAAGCAAGAACTTTATAGCCCCATGTCATCACCACTATTTTGGCCACCAAGACTATGTATAAATGAGCTAATGCTTATAAAAAAGAGGCTTGAAGCTATAAAATCAAAGGGATAACATGAGGAATAAAAGATGAATGAAATTAAAAAATCCAACTAGAAACTATTAAGAGATTAAAATAATTAATGAGAAAGTAAATAACTTGCAAAATATTGTGGAAAATGGGCTCCATGAGTTGATCATGATAAAATAAGATCTTGACCACTTAAAATAGTAGAGGAAATTAAATTAAATATTCTAGAAGGAAGATATTCACTATAAATAAAAGAGATCTATCCTACAATCAAAACATAGAGGAAAAATAAAATTAGACAGAAGATCAAATTGACAAGCCAAGTCTTAGGCACAATAGTAAAAGAATTATCAAATAAACAAAGATAGATCATAGAGAATAAGTAAAGGTACAAATAAGAGAAGGAAATGAGAGAGATGATAAGCTTGTAAATATAATTTCTAAATTATTGAAGCAATATTTTGATAAGGAGGAAACCAAAAAAAATGAAATAAACTTCCGCATATCCATAAAGAAAATTTGATAGGAGGAAGGTAGATGCACATAATATTTATCATGAAAGTTACCATACAATGTACAAGAACATGATACTAAGGAATAAAGATTTCTTATAAGTACACAACAAACCTAGATGAAGATTTAACCCTAGTACAACAAGAAAGAAATAATGAAAGAATAGGAGAAAATGAAGATTTAATCTTTGTACATATTTTTTCTATTACCTCAAATCTTCCACCAATATAATTTTAATTAGTGATTAATCAAAATACTAAAGTTTTAAAAAATGAAAATTGAATAAACATTAATACCCTTCACTTTCACCTAATTGAATGCATAATTTAAGTTTTAGTGAATATAATGAGGTCACATCTCAAATCAACTATCAATTACCTAAATTATCAACTTTTTGAGAAATTTTGTGATTTTGTGAATTTGTGGCTTATGACAAGAATAAAGATGTCAAAAACTACTAAGGTGATATTCTTGTCACATTATATTGAAAACCCATATTTCACCCAATAAGATCATTTGTATGGAATACTAGGTATCGTAGATGAAGAAAATGTGATTTCTTTGTTTGGTCTCATCTACCATGGGTATCTTCAAATTTTTTTGATTGTTCCTCCTAACATTTTGTCTAATTTTTCTCAACTCTTGTTTTGACATTGAGGTTTTAAGTTAATATTTTATTTTACTTTATGGTTTGGATCCTTCTTTTAGTTCTTAATATTTATCTTTTTCCATTAATTTAACGCTTGAATTTAGTTACAAATGGTCTACATACCTATTCCAAATATTCCATTTCATGAATTTTATGGGTTTACCTTATCTTACATGCCAAAGTCACAATGTCCTCTTGATTAAATTCCTACAAGAAATTAAGGAACTTGGGATACCCACCTCCCAATGGTCTTGGAATGGATGCATTTAGATGGATATGGATTTTGTAAGACCTCACTTCACATGTGAATAATACAATCTTAATTTTGCTATATTCTCCTAAATAGGTGCTTAGATAAATTTCAGAAAAATGCATAGTGTGATTGTGTAACAATGTACTCGTATTTCATTTTGACATTTTTTATTATCATTGCCATGAAAGTATTAGGCACTTGTAAACTATGAATATAAATTGGAATTTTAATGAAATTGTTGTACAATTAAATCTTACTTCAGTTACCAAATTAATGTGAAATACAAATGTTGCTTATGATTTCATTGGTAATGTGCAGGAAAGAAAGAGTGCCAATGTGAGAAGGGAAAACCAGTGAGAAGAAAATCAAAAGACATCCTCTGGTGGTTATGTATTGGATTTACTTATTTTGGAGTTTAGGAAGAAATAAAATTATTATGCTTATTCTTCTGGGTTGAAAGGGTGTTAATTTTGTGTCATGAGAGATGTAAGTTGGGGCTAAGGTTTAGAAACCCTTTTATCCAAGTGTGAAACTCGGATGGAACCTTAAGTGGGTCTTTAAAGTGGATTTTTGGTCAATTTCTTGGGTTGGCATGCATAAATAAACCCCCTAGGGTCTAGACCCTAAAGGTAGGGGTCAAGTGGGCATGAAATAGGGCCCTAAGGACATGATTTGACTCCTAAAAAATCTTCATAATGAGGAGTGGCGAATTTTGAGAAAAAGATGGAGTGATAAGATTGAGGGGTTGTCCAAGTGCATGTACCCCTCTTAAAGAAGTAAAAGACCCTCATTGATGAAGGAGGTACATTCACACCTCCCCATCCAAGGGTTACAATGTGTGAGATTTCTATATATTGGGGGAGGAAGGAGGAGTGGGGTGTTACCCACTTCTCCTTTTGGGGAACTTGAGTGGAGAGGGTAAAAAGGAGGAGAAAAGGAGAGGAGATAGAGCTCAAGATGGCTAGATTGGAGTGGAAAGAAGGAAAAATAATTTCAGCCCTTTCCTAAAGAAAAAAAGAAAGATAAGTTCTACTTTCACCCTTCCTTGTTTCATTGTTGTAGGATGTGAGCATGTGAGCATGTTATATGAATCATTGTTGAATATGGTGAGTGGAGGGACATGGACATGCAATTTTGTTGTTATGGTATTTTATCCCTCTTTGTAAATTTGAGATGACTCCATTCATCACCTTGGAGTTATAAGATTCTTGCTCGGGGCTATGGCTAGAGCCCACGAGGCTCCATGATGCCATTACAGTAGGGTGGAGAGCAAGTCATTATTCAGTTGTGTGCTAAAAATTGTAGTCTTAAATATTCCCCCTTTTTGTAATAATTGGAAGCTTATATATATCACATTTGTATCATGTTGCAAAGAAAAGTGGAAGTATTCTATGGGATTGTATGAAAGACTGTGCTAAGCATATATAGTGATAATACTATGATTGTGTAGTAGTAAGAAAGATGGTTATTTTGTCATTTCAATACAGTAGTGATTATTTATGTTGTGTTAGAGTTTTTTTTTAAAAGAAAGAACAAAGTACTGGTATATATCTTACAACAGAAAGAGATTATGAATTCAAATATGAATTGTTAGAATGGAAAGAAAAGAGGGAACTTATTGAAATCATTACTTCAAATTAGTATAATTACAACAAAAAAATTCAGTATATATATATGGATTGTGGGTTCCATACATTAATTCGGCTCTGTATGGCTCATAGGTTCCTTCGATAGGTCACTGTCTGAAAATGTAACTCTTTCATTAGTGTTGCGTTGTCCCTTCTCTTTTTCTGTAAAATTGTACTATATGAAGTCTTCAGGGAAAATAATAATAATAATAATAAGGTAAGTATAACACTTGCAAACCAAAGTTTCAACACAGGTCATTGGGCTCAGCGTTTAGCTTGGCACCAACCCTCTGGCACTTCTGCCTCTCAAATCGAGTAGTAGTAATTTATCTCTTTGGCTGTGGGTTTTACTCCGTATATACACACTCCTACCAACTTTGTTTAGATTTCCATGTATGGTGTAGGCTTGACCTATGCATCAAATAAAGGAATGAAGTTGGATTAAACATAAACATTCAAAAAATTTAAGTTCTAGCAACGAGGACGGCAAGCTAGGCCAAGCCCAATTGCCAACAATCTCTTTTTGGAGGACTTGGCCATGCCCTTCCAAACAACAGTTTGCAATAGAGATGTTGGTTTTAATGGGGAGGTCATGGCTTCCACAATGAGAATTCAACCCATTCTCCTCAGCCTAATGCACCCTGCAAACAAACAAACAAAAAAAAATAGAGACGCCATCTAATCAGCTAATCAGCATTTAAACCAAAAATGAATTGAAAAAAAAAAAGAACACAAAAGAAAAACACTAAAACCGTGGTAGGTAACTTACCTTAGGAATTTGCAGTTGTGTCATGCTATTATCTATGCAGAAAATGAAGGAAAGGATATCATAAATATCACTTCCATATATTAGCCATGCTATCCAAAAGTAGATGTGAAGTTTATCCCGTATCTTTTTCCTTAGCTATTTGATTCTAAGCTCGAGGCAAGATAATTGGTTTAATTGTAAGATCAAGTTGTTGTCAGGTGTTTGATGGGAAAGCTTTTATGTGAGGCAAGTGCTATCATCAATGGTCATCCATTAGTCTGTTGGTTCATCTTGGGCATCAGGTATGATCTTGACATTTTTCTCTCAGGATAATGGCCCATACCATTTTAAATGCTAGTACGACTTAAGTCTGAAATCGACTCAGTAGCTGGTGGTTAGGTTCACATTTATTAGCAGTCTCATCTTTTAGTCAGCATGTTGGTAAATATACTTGTAGAATGTCAGTTTGGCTGGACATGACTTTAACATTTTCCTTCTGCCCAACTGTAGAAGTGCCTGTTGCACGAACCTCGATCTTAAACTTTGGCACGAGCATTGCAACAAGGCTTTGACCAGATTAGTAAATAATTGAGATTGGTGTAGCCTCTGTTAATGGTGTTGCTGTTGCTTATATAATAAAATGGTTAGTATTGAATAAGTAATAATTCCTTTGATCACACAGATTAAAAGCGGATAATAATTTTATTTTATTTTTACTAGAAAATGGTGATTAATTAGCATGTAAGTAGTAAAGGTTGCACTATTGAATTAATTGAATTAGTAACAAAATTCTGATCAATAATTGCAATGTTAATTATAACTGTTTTTGTTTGTCCATTTGTATGGAAAATTTCTAATTATGACTGCCAAATTGGTGCCAGTTAAATATATATGTATTCTTATAATGTTCATAAGATTCGGCATTTTAAATTTCTGAATGGTTGTCTATTATCGATAATCTTGGAATTCCAATATTTTAAAATGTTCATATTCAAAATCGTAGCAATATTATTATTAATGGTAATTTATGTGATAATGTTATTGATGTTGGAACTAAGTAGTTTTGTAATGTTATGGTTAATATGTCAGAGTGAATATAAGGGTGTGAATCTTAGAGTTGAAGTAGTTTAATAACACCAACAATTGATAGAATAATGTAATGCAAATTTAAATATTTACGGTAATATCAGTCCGTTATTTGTAATTGTAACCATATTATTATTATTCATGAGTGAGTTGAGGCTGCCGTTATTGCTGGCTTGCATAAATGTTTCACCCAATAGTAAAAATTAAATTAAATTAAATAAATAATAAATAATAAATAAGTAAATCACTACACACCCCCTTTATACTTTTTGACGCAAATAAAACCTTCGCAATTGAGGCTGCTATCATTGGTATTGCAATTAATGTAGTCATACTAATCTTTGCCAAATGTTACAGAAGTATGGGCAGCTATTTGCTCCAAAGCTAAATTTTTAAAAATAGTTCTTCCCCATATTCACTGTAGTAAATAGTAAATGCCTGATAAGATCTCACATAATTTATTATGGGAGGTTTCTTCTTATTACCTTTATTTAAATAAAAATAGAAGATTAAATTTGCAATTATTGAACTGTTTAAAATCAGTTGATTTGTGAACAGACAAAATTATGTTATTTTATTTTGCTGTGGAATGTGGAAAGCAGTTTGCATTGTCAAATAACATAATAATAATATCTACGATATTATAAATATTATTATTGGCAATTGAATATAAATAGTGTTATTCTTATTATAAAATAATAGAAACAACAGTATTGCGTAATGATAGGTGAATAATTGTTGTATTGGTTAAATGGTGATAAAAATTATAACTGTAACATTATTGATTAATCTTGTGTAATAACATTATTGTTAGGTTTAACCGTAACTCAAATAATAATAATAGTAATGCAATAAAGGAAAATAAGTAATATTTGTATTAAAGAGTTTTTATGCCAGTGGTATATTTATCACAATAACTAAATTATACCAAAAGAAATCCTAAATAATGTTATTATTGTGGTTGATTTTGTAGTAATAAAATTACTTTTGTAATAGGAGCGTAAATACTATTGTTATTATAGAAAGATTATTCTGAGAGTATATGTGAATATCATTATTCACGATTAGTTATTTATTTGATGTTATTATTTATATTTAGATGAAAATAATTTTAGTAAGGTAAATTGAGATTAAACAATTAAGAAAAAGGGGTAATTTGGGAGTAACTATTAATATAATTATCCACGGGTTAGTTATTTATATTATTCTTTTTTACTTAGATGGAAGTAATTTTAGTAAGGTAAATTGAGATTAAAAATAATAATAAATAAAATTGTTGTTAGAAGTGAATCTATTCCCTTGATACTGTTAATGATTAAATGGCTTAAATTGTTATTTAAGATTAAATGGTAATGATTAAATATTTTAAACTTAGGTTAATCATGATCATCATTATAAGCTTATTGAGTTAGTTATAATGTTTATATGAGATAATTAATAATATTACCAATGATCAAATTGTTGATTTAAAGGACAATATGGTTTTAAGAGTTATATGTTGGTTTTACTATAATAATAATATTGGTATGGAGAAATAAAAGGTGACACTAATATCTCTTGGTATTAAGGAATATTTGATTTTCGAGTAAACTAATAGTATTATTATAAAAAGAATTAATAATAATAGTAATGGTAAAATTGGTAAATTATAAATACTAAAAGGGTAGTATAGTATTGGGATATAATTAATGGTACACATTATTTCAATAATATTATTTTATAAATAAATAAAGTTATTGTTATTATCTTAGTTAACTAAAACAAAAAATGTATTAATGTTAAATTGAGATTTGAGAATAATTGTATTATGATAGCTAAATAGTAAGCCTACTATTGGCTTATATTTTTAATATTAAAAATAACATATGTAATGTATTTGATTAAATATCATTATTATCATTATTGAATTATTGTTAATGAATAATGCTATCACGATGTTGGAGAATGAATTAATGTATAAAGTTATATTGTCAACTTTAAAAAAAAAAAAAATGTTGCATTTTCTAGTGAAAATTTATAGGCATGACAGATTTCAAAAGATTCATGGTACTTGTGGACCCCTCAAAGGCATGATATATAACACATGAACTCTATTTATGAAATTTGGTCTTTAGTTGTTGGCTTCTAGTATGAATGTGATTTATAAGGTGGAATTCTTAGTTGAGACTCTCAATCTTCCATTGTTGGTTTCTAGTGTGATTATACAATATGAGCTAAGTATTAATCTAATGTTAATTCTTGAAAGAAGGTATATATTATTCTCATCTTAATTCTCACATAGAGTTGTCTTAGTCAATTTCTCATATGAGTTCCATATTTGTAAATTTTTCTTAATATAAAAACATATTTTATTTCATTAATTAACCTATCTATTATATGTTACAAAGGATGCTTTTATTTTAAATTATAAGTATATAATTCAAAATTAATTAGTAATTCAAGATAGATTACACACAATATTTAGTTAAAATAAAATAATATTCTCCATGAGAGTTATGTAGAATGGTAGCAATGTCTCAGAAATATTTCTTTGATGTACTAAATTTTTATCATTACATTATGAGTGAATCATCTCAATTATATAGCCAAGCACATCAAAAATTTATAGATTGGAAAGCAAAATAATCACACATTTATCATATTTTTATATGTATAAAGTTTCTACCATCAAACTATTTATACTTATAGATTGCATAAAACTATAAATTTAATCATTGTTCCTAATTTATTAAGAATCAATCTAATAACTTGACTTCATATTGTATACTTGTTATAAACATCTCACTAATCCAACCATACATTTTATATATGTTAAAAAATATATAATAACAAAATACAACTTCTAAATATGATAGTAAATCTAATTAATTTATTTATTTAAAACTAAGACTCCAAAACCAATAACCATTCAAAATCCTTAAACAATGATAGCATAACATTTTATAGGTTTTAAGTAAATCAAGAAAGAAATTTAATTATTAATATAAGAACAATTTAAGTAACCTAACTCTAAGACAAACACTACGATTTCACATTGGGACATAGGTATATGACCTTTTTAATATAAAAATAACCCTCACCAAAACATGCACGAAAATATATTAAAACTCTTCTCATTTTGTTTTTCTTGAAAGGAATCTAATGGGCGTAGGAAATTGCTTGGAAGTTGAAAAAGATGGAGAAGATTATATCAAATCCCAAGAGATAATAATTATCCTTGGTTGAAGCCTCAAATATTAGCTTTGTTTTTAAATTGAAAATGAAATCTTAGGACTAGACAATATCTCACTAGATCATAATATCACAACCCACATGGATGACCCTTAGCTATATGGCAACAATTCTAAAGGAGTCTTCTAATAAAATTAGTCTTTCAAAATTTAAATTAGATTTAAGTCAATTTCTTGTTTGTTAAATGTTATTTTATTGACTTGACTTTCAATTATGTTGATTATATATTTGAGTAATATATAAATGATAAATTTTATTGAACATTGTGATGATTAGAGTCTAAGATATAGTTTGAGAGTTCTTTTATACATTGTATAATCATATAAGTATCTCATCAACATGATCTTAACATCAGAGTTAATTATGCATATTATATGATTATTTGGTGTGCCTTCAATTATTATCTTAAAAATTTTGAATTGGAAGAGCAGTTTGATCAAAGGAGAATGATCTCACTTGGTAAATTTCTAAAAGATCATCCTTAAACATCTCTTATGTTTTAGATAGTACCAACTCTAAATGGTGAGGTGAATAGAATACAAACACAAAAATGTACACATATATACAGTTATACAATTCAGCTGGAAATCCTTTGGTCAAAATGTGGAGGCATAGAAGAACAATGCTGATAACTTTGTTTTGGTTTGGGTATTTTTATTTAGTGACTAGTTTATTATAGTATGTACTACATCACAGGAAAATCTACACCAGGTTTGAGTTCATTCAAGTTATTCAATCCCCTATTTCGTTGGCATGATAAAATTTTGTAACACATGTATTAATAAGACCAATAAATTCCAACTGATTAATGCATTATGGGAAATATCTGAATTTGTTCTTGAGAGGGCTATCCACTAAATTAATGATTATGGTCATAATAAATGGAGAAATGTTTGAGGGGCCATCAAGAAATGCATTCTCATGGAATGCCCAACTATAGGATATTCACAAAATGGGGTCTTATGGAATGCCATGATTCTAACAAATGTAACAAATGGGTTTGTTGAAAAGGCTTTAGAAACTTTTAAGAAAATGCAATTGGTAGCAGTAAAGCCAAATTCCACAACCTTCGCCCTGCCTACACCAAAATGGGAGCTTTGGTCTCATGGAATGCTATCATTAAAGGATACACACAAACAAAATTTGGTCTCTTGGAATGCTATGATTAAATGATACGCACAAAATGGATTTGTTTTATCATTTAGGATTTAGAAACTTTCAAAAAAATTCAATTCAATCAACAAATTACAGCCATGTATGATATGGGGAAGCAAAATTTACCAACCTGTGCACTGTGGAGGTCAAAGGTGGTGAGTTGAATCTCATTTTCCTAGGAGTTTGTCACTTCACATGGACAAAAATCACTGTCGATTCGATAGTGACTTTCTTTAAAAAGCCCTATTTTGAGGGGTTTGAGTGAACCACCATTTTCTCGAACCCATTTGTTTATTATTAAAATGTTGACCTTTCATTGCCGGTTCAAGTGAACTAGTAGTTTGCTCAAACCATATGGTTCGAGCGAAAGCTTTAAAGGGTTCGCTTGAACCTACAAGTTCAAGCAAACCCCCTAAATTAGTGCAACCACACAAAAATCAATTTTCCTTCCTCCATCAAATTGTAAACCACTTAATTGGCTTCACCCAATGCTCTCACAAAATTCTTAGGTGAAAATAAATGAAATAACCTTGTATTTATACTCAATTATGCAATAATTCTTGAGATTACAACACTACAAGTCGACATCAAATCTAGGAGGATAAAATCCCACCAAAAATTTGAATTAATTTTGATTTTGAACCACATAGGACTCATTCACCCAAGGTGACGAATGAGTCCCGCCAGGCCTAAATTTTGGCACCAATTTTAAAATTCTTAGAAATGTGTGAAACCAGGTTCGGGACCAAAAGATCTAGGTGGGACTCATTTGTCCAGGGTGGAAAATGAGTCTCATATCACTAAATCTGGGTCATTTAAGCTTGAAAACACCTGAATTATGATTGGGTAATGATTTTTGTTGGGATTATCCTCAAAAAGATGTAATAAATGAGGCTTGTGGATGCAAAATAGGTCCAATTAAAGCATAAGGAAGCCCAATTATTAATGAAAAGCCTAGAAAAGTGTTAAAGTATGTTACAACACTTTACAATACTCTAAATAAGGCATGATTAAGGTTAAAAAGAGGTTTATTAGGTTTAGTTATTTGACAAAACCTTAGAAAAGTGTGAAAGTGTATTACAACACTTCACAACACTTTAGCAAGGTATCATTTAAATTCATTAGTTCACAAGGGCCCATGACATAATGTGAAAGTGTAAAATAGATTGCAACACTTAAATCAAGGCACTATTAAGCTTAATTCACAAGGAGGGCCCAAACAAGGAAGGAAAAGTAGAAGGGATACTTTTTTTGTTGCCATATCTAGCCCCCACTTTAGTGAGAGGATGAAATTTCTTCAAAATCACACTGAAGTAGACAAACACACATCAAGAGGGGTCCAAGTGTACTAATGTCGGTAAGACAAGATGACAATGATCAAGAGGGGTGATCAAGCCCCCAGGATCAAGATCCCATGGCGAACCAACAAAGGCACAAAATAACACACATGAGAATGATATAAGAGAACCAACAAAGAACAAGCATACACTATCAAGGACAAAAGGAAAAGGTAAAAATTAAAAGAGTCATATCAAGCTTCAACAGTTTGTGCATTGTGATGTGGATTGGATCTAGGTTGTTTGTTTGAAAAATGCATACTCACTCTAAGGCAATGGAACTCTTGGTTGTCCTCTATGTGAGAAGTCCAAGAAGGTGAGAAACATACACCCATGGCTAGTATGCACTCACACACACATGAGTGGCTATGGGGAAATTCATGCCTTAGTCGGGCTTCTCACTCAAACTATACCAAAGTTATACCTCTTGATAACTTTGATAAGGCACCACACAAAAAAGATTTTCGAGCTTCATGAGACAAGAAAATAATTGTATGCTTGGAGCTCATGAACAAACAAGATGGATCCATAGGAATGCAAGTTGTGTTATGCAAGGTGGCCATATAACTGAAAAATGCAAAAATGTAAAAGAAAGTTCAAAGGAATCTTGCTTAGTCCATGTGAGGTCTTTAACTTAGTGAACATTGTGCCCAATGTCTCCAAGAGAGGACCGATCAAAGAATAAAATATTCACAACTTAGGGGATGCAGTGTGTCACATCAAGCCACTAAGAGGAATGTAATATGCTAAGAGAGATCACACTCTTGAAGGACATCAAACCCAATGTCATCCATAAAGCGAAAGATGCATCGCATAAAGTAAAAAGGTTGCACCATGAACCATGAAAAAGGAAAATGTGAAAGAATAATGCCAATGTATGCCCCCACTTTAAAGAAATTTCTAAACACCATGTTGTGAGGAATTACTTTAAAGTAGAAAATGATAAATGCAAACAATAAACAATACATGAGAATTTATTTGAAAATCCCTATGCCAAGTCATATGTTTCCAAGTAAAGCTCTGTCATGCAAAAGAAAAGGAAAAGAGAGGGGTTGCCACCAAAATGAAAAATCCAAACACATAAGGGATCTATGGATTTGGGGTTAGTATGTTCTTGCTACAATATTTTTAGAGAGTTTGGAACTATCATCATTCCCCAAATACACATAGAACTAGAAGAATGACACAAAGAGAGTGAAAAACAAAGAAAAAAAATTGGGTCAACATGGAAGAAACATGAATTCCTTGACACCTTGCGTCATCCCCAAAAGGAAAACATAAGACAACAAAAAGATAAAGGAACTAAAAATATTTTGGGTCAACATGGAAGAGACATGAATGTCTTGACGCCTTGCATGATCCCAAAAAGGAAGAAAAAAGACAAATAAAAATATATAAAATGAAAAAGTAAAAGATTGATGGCATAGAGAAGAATGAAGGTACAAATAGAGGAATGTCACAAAGAGAGAGAGAACATCAAATAGAATGCCACAGGGGATCACATCACACACATGCAATCACACAAAATAAAAAGAAAAGAAAAGGAAAAGACTAGTAAGGCATATGAAAATCAACCTAAAGCAATTCGTTTGCATCCCAATCATGCTCATTGTATACCGAAGGCAGGAAACTAGCCAAAGGGACAATAGCAAGTGTCGAACTAGGGGAAGCACTAGGTTCAACACTCTTTTTAGGTCTATTATCGTTTAAGCTCATGGAAGAGGAAAACAATGTATTCAATTCATTATGCACCTCTTTGTCAATTTTAGCAACCTTATCATCATCATCCAAGGTAATCACAATAGGAGGTCAAATGATAATGTCCATGGAAGAGTTCAACTATTGTTGTGGTTGTTGTATTGGATTGTCTTATTTCTGGGTAGGGGTAGAGTCATCATGCATTGCTTCAGTCAAGTTTGGATTTTGATTTTTTTTTTAATTTCTTCATGAAACTTGCGAGCAAGGGCACAACGTCTATGCCTATGCTCTCTAGCACCTTTGTTTCTTTTATTTCTATTTTCAAGTTATGTTTGTGTAGGAGTGGGTTGGTCAACTATACGTTTCTTTTCTTCCCTAAGGGGAGGAACAAAAGGAACCACGAGGGTTGTTTGACCACTTTCTCTTTGACTTTGTATACTTTTTTTATTCTAGGAGGTGTGACAAGGTTGTTTTCATTGTCTCTTGGTCATTTGTAGGAGGTAGGTGAGGTTTCTGGCTTAGGTTGGTCAAATTCATTGTTTGGACTTTCTTTAGGCTCAATCATGGTTTCATCTAGGATGGTAGGCTCAGTGGTGGGTGGATTCATGTTTCAGAGGGATAATTCTACTATTTTCTTTGCCTTGAACTTTTGATAGGATAGGAAAAAGAAGTCTTGTCATGGTTTCTATAGGCTCGGGCCAAAAGAAATCTAAGGAAAAGCTACCCTTAGAGGATAGTAGGTTAAAGCCACTATGATGGATGGTGAAAACTTCATTGTCAAAGGGAAACTTTAAGCATTTATGCACAATTGAAGGGAAAAAATTCATGGAGTGAAGCCGTGGATAGCCTAGCTTCACACGAAATTGTTCTGACTGTGGGATGATGGAGAATGAAGCATCTAATGTTTTTGGTCATATTTGTAAAGGAAGAGTGATTGATCCCATTGTAAGGCAAGCAAAACCATTGTATGTCTTGATCCATTCTTTTGGTTTATTGTATATATCTTGATAGAGCTCATGCAAAAGTAAGAATTCCTTGGTGATCACATTCTCTCCACAGGCATGATCTATTAGTATCCCATTAGTGGGCTTGTTATAGATACAACCGACTATGTAAAGAGGACCATCGGGCATGTGTTTAAGTATATCCTTGGAGGAGAAAGCAATGTCAAGAGGATTCTTAGTTCTACCCTTACAAGTAATGACATCTATCACTCCTACCATGTCATCCATAGGATCCTTTTCTATAGAATCATGTTGAATAGAATCATTGTTATCATTATCTATATCAACATTCATCACATCATTCTTTGTAGTATCGTTGGCTTTGAAAAATGAAATACTATATTTTGGCATGGGGTTGGTAAATATTTGTAAGTTTTGGTTAGGAGGAGCAATTTACTTATTTCCTTGATCACTAACACCTCCAACGGAAAGATGACCGGAATCAATGAGGTCTTGCACAAGATGTTTAAGATGCTTGCAATGTTCTGTGTCATGTCCATTTTTTCAGTGATAATGGCAATAAGCATTTGATCTAAATCCAGGGGGTAAAGGCTTATTAGGATTGGGTGTTTTTATGGGAGGTAAGGTAATCATTTGTTGTTCTAAAAGTTGGGACATTGTGTTATAAAGGGTATCAAGTAAGGGAGTGAATTGTCTTTTCAGGTCCCCATAGCTAAAGGGTATCATGGCTTTACTAGTAGCTACTTGGTTATTGAAATTTTGGGTTGTTGGTTGAGGGGGATTGAATTGAGGGAATCCTTTATTATGTTTCTTAAAAGGTTTGGAATTGTTTTGGTTTACAGTCTCATATTTCTAACTTCGGCTAGAAATGGACTTTGTATCTCAACTATTAATCGAATTTTGATAATCACGAAGGGCAGTACACAAGTGCATAAAGGAGGGGAAATTAATCATGGTAAACTTATCTTGTATCTTACTTTGAAAAATTTCTATGAACATCTTTTGAAGATGAGGATCGGGAACCTTGACACTGATTTGGGAATAAAGCGATTGGTAGTGTGAGATAAAGTCAGTTATCTTTTCTTCTTTTTTCTTGCATCTCATCAAGTTGGCTATTAGGAATGCTCTCTAAAATGGTTGTTAATCTAATCTTGAATGCTCTTGGAAACACTTGAATTCTCTTGTGAACAAAAATTTTCTATTAGGAATGCTCTCACAAAAGTCTTAGGTGAAAATGAATGAAAGAACCTTGTATTTATACTCAATTATGCACTAATTCCCAAAATTACAACACTACAAGATGACATCAGATCTAGGAGGATAAAATCTCACCAAAATTTTGAATTAATGTTTATTTGAGCCACACAGGACTCATTCATCCAAGGTCGTGAATGAGTCCCACCAGGCCTAAATTTAGGGACCAGTTTTAAAAATGCTTAGAAATGTGTGAAACCAAGTTCAGGACCAAAAGATCTAGGTCGAACTCATTCACCCAAGGTGGTGAATGAGTCCCAAATCACTAAATCTGGGCCATTCAAGCCTAAATCACCTAAATTATGATTGGGTAATGATTTTTGTTAGAATTATCCTCAAAAAGATGCAATAAATGAGGCTTGTGGGTGCAAAATAGGGCCAATTAAAGCATAAGGAAGCCCAATTATTAATGAAAAGCCTAGAAAAGTGTTAAAGTATGTTACAACACTTTACAATACTCTAAATAAGGAACGATTAAGGTTAAAAAGAGGTTTATTAGGTTTAGTTATTTGATAAAACCTTAGAAAAGTGTGAAAGTGTGTTACAACACTTCACAACACTTTAGCAAGGTAACATTTAAATTCATTAGTTCACAAGGGCCCAAGACTTAATATGAATGTGTAAAACACATTGCAACACTAAATCAAGGCACTATTAATCTTAATTCACAAGGAGATCCCAAACAAGCAAGGAAAAGTAGAAGGGATACTTTTTATGTTGCCACAGGAACCAGTTCTCAAGTCTAATTCTTCTCAATCTGATTCAATTCTTCTTTCATTTCTTTTATCCATCCTACATCCTTTCTAGCATTAGAAAATTTTTTTGGTTCTATCTTTAATAACAAACAAAATTTTACTTGTTCATTTTCCTTTTCAAGCCTTCTCTTGGTTAGCACTCCATTTTTATCTCCAATAATTTGATCCTCTAAATGATTCCTTTGAACATACTTGGCAGGAGTCTTATTTTTTTTCCATTATTTCTTCTTTTTATTCAACCTCTTCTTCTTATTGTTATTATGGGTAGGAAGGTGCATTACATACATAGTCCTCAATTTCATACAAATTTTGATGTAAATCTTCATCAACCTTAATATTTGTGCTTTCAACTATCCTTCCTAATCTTTTGTTTTAGCACCTATATGCTTTACTTTGAGATGAATATCCTAGAAATATACCTTCATCAGCCCTTGAATCAAAATTCCCCAAAACATCTTCATCTCTTCTAATATAGCATTTTCTTCTAAAGACTCTTAACTACCAAACAGTTGCAAGTCTTCCATACCATAACTCATAAGGAGTCTTAGTGATGTTAAGCCTTAATAAACCTCTATTGAGAATATAGACTACAATGTGAATTGATTCTCTCCAATAAACATCAGGCATATTTTATTCCAACAACATAGTCCTTGTCATCTCTTGAATTGTCCTATTCTTTATTTCCACTACCCCATTATGTTGAGGAGTTCTATCAGCAAATAGATGCATCCTTATTCTATTTTCATCACAAAAATCATTAACCTCATTTGATGTGAACTAACCTCCTCTACAAGACATCAAACATTTTATTTTAGCATTCATTTCCTTCTCAACTATTGATTTGAAAATTTTGAATCTACTGAAGGCATCAGATTTATCTTTCAAGAATGTAACCCATGTCATCATATAGAAATAATAAATAAACAACATGAAATACCTTTCTCGCTTCAATCTTTTTTTTGGTAGGTCTACAAAAATCAATATGAATCAGCTCCAATGGTCTAGAAGAAGAATACTCTTTGGACTTGAAACTTATCCTTGCCGATTTTCCAAACTAACATTCCTTCCATAAAGTACTTGCTATATTAATTATCTTAGGAATATCTCTTACCACATGTAATGAGTTGATCTCCACAAGATTATCAACTTTGATGTGTCTAATTCTCCTATTCCAAAGCCAACATTCACTTTCTTTTCCTAGAAGTTAATTCCTCCATTGACATCCCTTAGAATGTATATGTCACCAATAGTCCTAGATCCTTCAGCCACCAATTTTCTAGACTTTCCTTTTCCTAATTTCACATCCTCTTTCATTGAATATCAGATTGTATCAATTTATGCACATCTAACTCACACTAATAAGATTAGACATGATACCTTTAACATAAAGAACATATTTTTTCATGTGTTTTCCATCAATACTTATTGTACCTTTTCCATAGATTTGTATTGAAGTATCATCTCCAAGCTTAACTATGCCTCTATTCCACTTCAAAAGCTTGGTAAACTTACTCCTATCCCTTATCATGTGGTTGGAACAACCACTATCAATCACCAAATATTTTTCCTCATCTTTTGTATGAAAATAAATACATACAACACTTGAATCTTTAGTTTTATCTTCAATCTTCTTAGCAACCAAGAATAGGATTTCATCGCCATCATCTAGACCACTAGATTCATCATCCTTTGAAGAGAAAGAATCTTCCTTGGAGTAGACTCTTTTTGAACTTATTTCTCCTTGAATATTTGTTTCTCTTTTAAAAATATTTTAAGGGAAATTTAGGGAAAAATTACCAACCTCTCGACACTTAAAACATTTGAAAGGTAGCTTACCTTTTTACTTCTCAGTACCCCTCTTCAAATTCCTTACAAATTTTGCTTCTTCTTCATTAGTGTCACTACTCTGATCAATTGCTTCATACATCTCCTTCTTACTATCTTTTAAATTTTCTTCCTTCATTGGATCTTCTTTGTGAAACTCTCTCATTTCATAGGCCACGATATTACCATATAATTGATCCATTGAAAAAGTATCTAAATCTCTATCTTCATTAATAGAAGATACTTTAGGACTATAAGGTTTAAGAATAGATATATGTACCTTATCAACAACCTTCAGTTCTTCTATATATTCACCAAGTCCTTTGATTACATTGACTATTTCATCTACCTAGATAAAATATTCTACAATATCTTCATCCTCTGACATTTTTTAGGTTCTCAAACTTTCCTTTGTAGATCTACAACTTGGCTTGTTTCTCTTTGATGTATCCTTCAAATATACCATTGAGCTTATCCTAGACCTCCTTTGTTGTCTTGTAGTGCATTAATTTTACAAGATCAAAATTTTCTAACCCACTCAAGATAGCATTCATAGCCTTTTTGTTATTCTCATAGGCCCTAATATTTGTTGGATCAGTTGGAGGAGGAGTGGGAATAGTATAACCATCCTGAAGTGATTTCCAAACACCAAACTATAAAGAGTTTACATAGGTTTCCATCCTAAACCACCAGAAAGTGAATTTGTTCCATCAAACCTAGTCACCTTGTGAGACTCTTCTTGTGCCATCTCAGATCTCCATCAATTTTTTAGACTTCTTCTAAGGAACTAGGATCTGATACCAATTATTGAGCACACCAAAATACTGAGAGGGGGATGAATCAATATTCTACAAATTTTAAACCCTCTAAAACAAAATAAACTTTAAAATCTATTGTATAAGTAAGAACATGAAAGATGAATACAATGCATAACACAATGCAACATTAGATATACATGGAAAACCCCACAGGAGAAAACCATAGTGAGGAAATCTATTAGGAGCTAATGTCCTAATCTAGCCTCACAATATGAATAATATTTACAACTTTATTTTAGGGCTACAACCCAAGGAAGCTAAAACTCCCTAATTATAGGTTTTAGGTTCACTCCAAACGAAACTACAACTCCCTAATAAATTTTTTTTAGGGCTACAAACCTAGGAAGCAATAACTCTATGATCTTAGCACACAATCAAGAATGATTACAGAATGACGGTCCTTCCACTATCTAAAACTGATAATTAAGCTCAATCCTTTTGATGATTGTAATTCTACTTTGCCACTTCTCTTTCAATGATTACAATTATTCTTTGTCACTTCTTCAAATGTATTCTCAACTACTTACTAGCTCACTTATTTTAGCAATCAAGTTTTTCTTTTGGCTCATTTCCTCCAACAAACAATTAAGCACTCTTCTTCACTTCCCTTATGTCACAAAGATATGATCAAATTGAAACCAAATAGGATCTACCACAACTATTCTTTCTTTTTTAGTCACTTATGTAAATATCATCATGTCATAACCATACCACCACATCGACCTAGATCAACTAAATTTACAATTTATACATGATATTACATTGATTACATTCACATTTCAGCTTACAACAATAAAAACATTACATTTTCAAGTCATCCAAAGATAAAACAATCAACATGAAATGTGTAGAGGGAAAAACCCAAGAGACTACACACAACACTAGGAAGAGGAACATGCCTTGTGGATTCCAAAACACACTTAACTTGGTTCCAAATAGTCTTCAAAACCTTGATCTTCTATGAACAACATCCACACACTTCACAAATTCAAATTAGGTCAGCCATAAGAAATAAAACATGAAAATTGTAGCATGTCATCCTTCACATCCTTGGCGATACATGAGAAAGATAAAACATTATTTACATTACTCCTAGATGATTTAGCATAACCCATAAAACACCCTCAAACACTCCATAATCTTTTCACGCACTTGAACTTGTGGTGCACACCCTCAACATATCCTAGTTGACCACAACAAAAGCATAACCAACAAGACATTCAATCCAAATCACAACATGTACTAGAGAATCCAAAAAACACTCTACAGAGAAAAAATAGGAATCACATGATATTCAAGAATATTCTCATTCATCCATTTCACGTCTTCATGCAGAAACAAGATTATGCAAGCCAAAAGACATGAAACTAGACACCAGAAAATACAGTCAAACTCTATCACTTCAAACTTTCTCGACAAAAGGATTATTGACATGAAACTTTGGATATAACACCTTCACATCTCTATGAACTTAACTTCTTGGGGTATGTGCAGGATCATGATGGGCCAAAAAGTGGCAATATGATGGGTATGTGGCTGACGACTATTTTTTTACCCAAATTTGATGAAACGAAAAGGGTTTTTAAAGGAGTTTCTCAGCTTTCCACCAATATAAATTTTGCTTTACTTTGAATTTAATAAGTAATTATTATTCATTTTCTATTCAAACTTGATTGATAGACTGATTGAAAAACATCTATAGATTTCAAACAGTATCATACTTTTTGAATCCAAAACATGTGTCACATTCTATACTTCACATACTATAGGATTAAAAAAGAAAAATTGAATTTCATGAAGTTTTGACCAAGTTAAGGTGGTCAGACATACGAGTATTGTATATTTTTTAAAAGTTGTAATGAAAAATTCATAATTAATTATTTACTTGGAAAAAAATTACAAAAAAATATGCATCACATCGGGACATGAGTCCTCTACTTATATCTAAAATATTATAAAAAAATATTATCATTTTATTGTGGTTAGGGTGGTCGTATTACACCTACTTATTTTTTCCCCGAATTTAAGTACTACTACATTGAAATTTCAAATTTTCACCAAATATATTTCTTCTTTTAAATAAACATAGTAGTTTAGAAACTACATTCAATTTTATACAAATTCTATTCTTACATATTTTTGAAATAATATAGATAACTTATTCAATTTTTTACGTTAAGTTGTCTAACTCTGATTTTTTTGAATTTTTTTGCCACTTAAGGGCCTATTTTTTCCATGATGATCCTGCACATACCCTTTGATCATACAACCATATACACAAATGTGGAGATATGCAAATCCAAAATTTACACCTTTGAGAATACCAATACTGAAAAAATAATGACATCAATCTATCACATTCAAGAACACCTTCCTGATAACCCAAAAGACTTCAAACTTGTATCACACATGCCTTGACACAATATGAAGCTATCTTCCAAACCATAGGAGAAAATAACCATCACCAAAGAAATGTGGAGTATTTCTCAGAGACTCTAGCAACCAAACAACCAAATTGCAAAACACTTTTGACATCAATGACAACGAACTGTAACAATTTGGCCATATTATAGGTAGGAAAAATGTTCTTTAGGGGATTAGGTGCATGTGTTGATCCCTTATACATTCCTTGCAATTCATTTATCTTAGGGATCCACTTACTCATCATTTCCATAGTTTTATCCTTATCCCCTGCCACCATATTTATTGCATTCACCAATTAAGAATAATTTCTATGTATATTCTCTACCCTCTTCAAAATTTTGGACATCAAAAGTCCTAAAATTCCTGACACAACATGAGACATGCTTTCATGTTGTCCTTCTTGCATACCCTTCAACTTCTCCTCCAACATCCTAATCTTTTCTCTAAGCTCTTGATTTTCTCTAATCAAATTTGTTGTTGGTGGTGTTGAAGAGGAGCTAGTTACTTGAGCATCTGATGTGTTGGAACTGTAAAAATCTGATGATTTTACATATTTTTCATCCCCCTGAGTTTCCATATGAGTCCTCATCATAAGCACAAGGGCCTTCCATCGTGACATTTTGTTTGCATTTTGCCTATATTTATCCCAAAATCCATTGGGTCATGCATTTTCCATGTTGCAATTCCTATCGGCATAGGCTCATAACTGTCTCCCCGACCCACAATGCATTTTTGCTAACATATGTTTACTGCAGGCATATCGGCATGAGTTCTTAATTGTCATAGCGATCAACATTCACCTATGGGTATATCGGCGTGACATTCGTGTGGTTTTGGCAATAGAGGAATGGTCTATCGAAAGGAATATATTTCACCAGGGTGAGGTCTCCTTGAATGGGTTGAGTCTCACCAACTAATACATGTGGAGATTCATCGGGAAGAGTTGTTGCATTTGATATAAAGTCATAGTGAACCCTTTTGGTCTCATCGAACAGCATATGAGGGTTCACTTCGGCTAGACTAAAGGATATCGGTATGTGGTATCAACGAGTTACCTTCAGTCTCACCAACATTTCATTGGTGGTTTTCGGTGTGAGAACTAATATGTCTCGGCGATGCATGATGGATGGTGCTCCTCGGTGAGACTAGTGTGACTTCGGAGTATGGTCTTGGCGAGTATGGTGGGTCTCATCGATAGAACAAAAGGTTTCCATCGGTATGAGAATTGAATTGTCTCAGCGACACATGATGAAAGGATAGCTTTCGGTAGGACTAATGGGCATCAATGTAACATCTTGGCGAATGGCTCCAGTCTTACCGATAATGCGAATGAGTCATATCGATGGTCATCGAAGTAGGGTCTTGCAACCTGGCTGATATGTTTTCTCACGCCGAGATGCAGTTGCATCGGCGTGAGAAATTTTTTATCTTGGCGTTCTAAAGTGTGCTCAGGGTGTTTCGATAAGACAAAGATATAACCGATAAGAGGTCTCCCCGATGTCAGTATGTTATAGCGACTCATATAAGATAGAAGGATACATCAGCGAGAGAACCATTATGTTATAGCGACATACAAGGGGTAAAGGGAGACTTTCGCTGAAACACAATGTGATCTGCATAAGGTCTTTCTGATATCAAAAGGTTACAGCAACAGTGAATGAAATGAAAAGGGCATCTCGGTGAGAAAATTGCTTGTGTCTCAGCGAATGAATAATACACTAAGAGAGGCACATTGATGAAACATAATGTAATATATACGACATATCCCCGACTCAGATATGTCATGGCGAAAGCGAACCACGGGACGATTGACGATTTAATTGCCTTCGACATAACTACACGGTATGTCTCGACGACTGTTTCAGTGAGATTAACAGAAATTCAAATACTATGGCTGACATGTGGATGTTCTAATACCGTTACAGGCCAACATGAAATGAGCCCGAATTAAGCGGTTGGCCGACATTGGATCTCAATATGATATATTTTTCTGATGCTGGTGTATAAATAGGCATTTTTTGTAATTGTAAAAGGATCATCAGTTAGTTAGATATTCGATACACAGCAAGTAGATACAGTAGAATAAACTTCTCAGATCAAAGACTTTGATGCATTTTTTCAAAATGGAGGTATTTATGAAAATCAGTTGATGTTGCTGCATTTTTTTGGTGTCAATTGTTTGTTGAATTCAATGAAAATACTGCTAAGTTGTCTCCAAGATTGATGCTTTCTGGTTGTTTAAATTGACACAACAAGCTTATGTTCAGTTTATCAATGCACATTTGTTGTATTTGTGTGATTAATCAATTGGTTCTTTCAAGCAAAGATTAAATCCTTTTAATTGATCACAGTAATCAGAGAGATTCATCTGGATTATTAGAGCAGAGCTTAGTAGTTACAGTATTGCATGTTTACACAAGTTGTAAACATAATGTATGTCAGATAATTTGAGTTTTCTCCAGAGAGTGTTGCTCATCTTGATTTCATTTGACTCTGCATACCCAATAAGGCACTGGTCTCTGCAGTTTCATCATTAAGATTCATTTATTCTCTTTATATCTGTTAATTGAGCATTTTAGGATATAAATTAAGAAGATTGCTATTGCGTTTGAATTCAGTTGTTCACTTGCATCTTCCATTATGGAAAAATCATTGCAAGGAGGATAACCATAAGTCAAGTCTACTTCATTCAAAAAGGTACACCCACCTAGGTTTAGCAGCACCTGAAGAGTAGAAGGTTGAGTTCTCTTGACCTTGTTTGTTACCCTAAAGCATACCAAGAGATTGGCAGCCTCTTGAGGCATTCCGCCTGCGTTTTTGAGAGCTAACAAATTGGCGACTCTACTGGGGATACATTCAGAATCAAGGCCTTAATCATAGAGTCAATAACTTTATACAGACTCTGCTGGGAATAAGAAACATCAAGTTTTTTCTCATTTTTGAAAAAGTGAGTGGCGACTCTGACAGAAATTTTGCAGCTGTTCAAACATGAATGGAAGAAGATCTCAATATAGGGGAGGTCATACTGGAGCTCATGTTGGCAGTAGTAAGTGGACACATAAAGATGACAAGGTTGATAAGGGAAAAGAGATAAGTGAGGATATGTGCCTAACAGATAAAGACAAAATATCAAGAGCACATTGTGAAACATATGATCGCTATGATACATGGAGAAACAATTTGAGTGCAGAGCCTTGTACTCCAGAAGATCAAATAAATCCTTTCTCTTTTCTCGATCCTCAGAAACAGGCTAAGTTTAGAGTTGAATTGGAGGCTGAACAAATCAGAATTCAGCATGAATATGATCAGAAGATGGAGGGTAACCAAAATGACTTTATTGATCATGTGCTTCCTGAGGAAGTAAAAGCACAGTTTGAATCACAGAGGAAGGAGATAGAGGAACTAAGGGCTACATTGCTGAAAGCCCAAATTACTTCTCAGAGAGCTGATTGCCCCCCAAAGTATGTACCACCTCATAAGCAGGGTAATCATAGTGCAGGGCCTTTTGATCCACTTGTGTATCCTCACCATCAGATAGGAAATCACTATAATTAGCCAAATCATCCACCTCATATTCCCACACAGCATACAAATATGCAGCCACCTCATGGTCAGCCTTATGTCCCACAACATAGTGCACAATATAACAATCCTATGAACCAATATCAGTACCTGCCTTTTCCTCCCCCTCACCAGTATACAGCAATGATCAGATAGTTTGATTTGACAGGGTTTCATCTATACCCTTACCCTATGGATGGCAGCTGGAGAGGTCTGATACCTAAGTTTACAAGGAGTAATGCAATTATTGCTGAAGAACATTTAAGGAATTTCAATGTGTTCATCCAAGACATAGGTGTTCCATATGAAGATTTACATATGAGGCTATTTATGATGTCACTTCTTGAAGATGCTTGGGATTGGTTCAACAGCTTGCCAGCACTCTCAATTAATTCTCTCCAAATATTCCAGGATAGATTCCTAGAGCAATATGGGAATCTAAATGCACTAGATGCAGCTCTTCATGAATTGATGTGAATTCAAAAAAATCAGAATGATTCAATTTATGATTTCAACCGAAGATTCAACAAGTTGCAGACTAAAGTACCTCCTGGATCAAGGTTGTCAGATTCTGTAGCATTGAGTGTTTATTTAAATGCATTTGATCCTAAAATAGGGTATGAACTAAGAAATAGGGTCCCAAGAGATCTGGCTAAAGCTCAGAAGATAGCACTGACAATTGAAAACAACAGGAAGGCTGCAGGTATAATCAATAAAAGAGATAACCCTAGGGCTCCTCAACAAAGCAATAATTATCAGTATAGAAAGGAAAGCACATACAGAAATGAAAGGCCGAGGTTGCATGGCATGCCATATAATACAGACTGGAAGGATGAAAAACCTATAACAGCTAGGCCAAGAAACAAAGAGACTCCTGATCCATTGAGCAAGAAGGGAACCTATATGGTAAGTAACAATTACTTTTGTGAAGCTTGTGATAAGCCACATTCCCCAGACTATTGTGTTGTAGCTCAAAGGATGCAAGAGGAGGGAATGTTGATGGAAAATAATGGAGAAGATCACACAGTGTATTTGACCTCAAATACCTTTCATCATGTTCAGGAGAGGTACTCATCTTCAAAAGATGAAGGTTATGAGTATGACATTTCAAATCAAAAATACAATGTCCATATGGCTGAACAACAGGTTCTTTATGATTCTAAAGAAGATTATATAGAGCCACATTCGGTTGAGGTGCCTGCTCAATGCAGTATGAGGAGACTCACCAAAGATGAAATAGAGAGACTAACTGTTGTTGTAGTTGAGGAAGCAAGGAGTAAATATTGGTTGAGAAACAAAATAGTAAATGAGAAGGAAGGCGTTCCTGGGGTAATCTTTATGAGGGATCAAAAGGAAACACAAGGAACTGTGAAGAAGTCAGAAAATAAACAGCATGATAAAAGTGAACAGAAGCCTGTCCAAAAAGAGGAAGCGAAGGAATTACACAAAGAGATACAAAAGCCTGATCAGCCTAGTAAAAGAGAGAAGGAAGAAAACAAAGGAGAAACATTGGAGCAGAAGAAGATTGTTAAGGTGGAGGGCTCTTCTTTTGACTTCACCCAGGCGTTATCTCAGGTAAAAATGTATGTTCCACTGCTTGAAATGATGAAAATTAAGGAGTACAGAGATAGTGTTGTTTAATTGATAACGAATGGAAATGAAAAACATGTGAATTCTGAAAATAGAGTAGCTATTAAAGTAGTTAATAGGCAAGAGAAAGTAAATATCCCAGAGGTCTGCTTGAGTGATGTGTTAGCAACTCCCCCACAAGTTGATCCTTTTTTCACTACATTACTCATAAATAACAAACTGCTGAGGAATTGCATGATAGACTTTGGTGTTGCTATAAATATCATGCCAGTAGGAGTTATGAAGCAGCTTGGCATGTGGGTTGATACATGTAAAGGGAAGTGCTATGCAATAGATAACAGACCTGTACCTATGGTAGGCATTATGAGAGGTGTTGAAGTCAAACTGGCTACTTATCCACAGGTGGCATATAATATAGATATCACAGTGATTGATACTCCTCCTCAGTTTGGGATGCTTCTATCAAGACAGTGGATAGCAGCAGTTGGGGGAAACGTCCAGTTTGATCTATCTTATGCAACTATTCCAGTGAATGGTCAAGAAGTCAAATTGTATAGAGAGCCAAGAATGAACCAGCTTGTTGACTGTGTACCACAAGATCAGATCAATTATTTTTGTGATGTTGATCTTGGAAGTTTTAAGATTGAATCAACCCAGCCAGAATTAACCAATAGTGATCCAATTGAAAAGCATGTGGCACAAAGTTGCAATGAAGTGTGGAAGATGTATTTTGATGGAGCATGCATCCAAGAAGGTAATGGAGTTGGAATTGTATTTGTTTCACTTGAAGGTATTACATTTAAATATTCTTTCCTGTTGACATTTGAGTGTACAAACAATGTGGCGGAATATGAAGCTTTATTGATAGGTTTGAACATAGCTGTGAAACATAAGATTAAGTTGTTGGCTATTTCACAAATCAAGTCAAAATATGCAGCAAAACACAAAAGACTGAAACAGTATAGGAATGTTATATGGGACACAATTGAATTATTTAATGCCTTCTCAATTGAGTGGATTGATAGATCAAAGAACATAATGGCTGATTTTTTAGCAAATGTGGCGCTGAAAAGAGATGATATCACATTGACTAGGGTATCACATATTGAGTTCAAGGCAAGGCCTGCTGTGCCTGATAACATTTACAGTTGGCAGGTCTTCAATTATGATACTGACCTTTTGAAATTCCTCAATTGTATAGATCAATATGAAGCCCAGGAAATTGACTTCAATGCTTTTGTTGAGGAAGTGGATGGGAAGCAAACAGTGTTTGGCAAGGAGATCTTACAGCTCAAAACAAATAAGCTTCCTAAGGGCTTGGTGGCATTGGAGAGGCTTTATGATGGGAATGATCGGTCCCTCATGAAGCAAACACCAGTCAGAGGAGAATATATTGAAGAAGTTAACTTGGGGACTAAGATAGCACCAAGAAAGGTGTACATAGGAAAGAAGATAAGCCCTACAATTAGAAGAATGTTGATAGAGTTGTTGAGGAAATATAAACACGTGTTTGCTTGGTCTTATGAAGATCTGAAAGCATACATGGAAGATTTGTTTCAGCATGAAATACCTTTGAAGCTAGATGCTAAGCCATTCAGACAAAAGCAAAGACCCATAAATCCAACACTGGAGCCTAAAATGCAAGAAGAATTGACAAAGCTCGGAGATGGGTGAATCTCAAACCAATCAGGCACTCAACGTGGGTCTCAAATTTGGTCCCAGTGAGGAAGAAAAATGGAGACATCTGACTATGCGTGGACTTCAGGAATTTGAATATGGCATCTCTCAAGGACAATTATCCTCTACCCAATATGGAGGTTATATTGCATAAGTTAACAAGGTGTGAACTGCTGTCCATGATGGATGGGTTTTTAGGATTCAACCAGGTCAAGGTCAAAGAATCTGAGCAATATAAGACATCATTCACAACTCCTTGGGGAACGTATGTATAAATAAGAATGCCATTTGGTCTCACTAATGTGAGAGCGACCTTCCAAAGAGCTATGGACGTGGAATTTGCAGATTTGATCAATACTATCATGGTGGTGTACCAGGATGACCTGATTGCTTATTCAAAGAAGGTTGAAGATCATGTACAACATCTGGAGAAGGTATTTATTAAAGCCCTAGAGTACGGTATTAGCTTAAATCCTAAGAAGTGTCATTTTACAGTCACAGAAGGTAAGCTCTTAGGACATATTGTTTCAAAAGAAGGGATTAGGATAGATCCCGAGAGGGTTGAAGCTATTGACAAAATTCTTGTTCCCAAAACTGTTAAGGCTATACAATCATTCTTTGGACAGATTAATTTTGTTAGGAGATTTGTTTCTAACTTTGCTGAGATCATTAAGCCCATATCAAAAATGTTGAGGAAAGGACAGAAAATGGAATGGACTGCAGAAGCCTTGGAAGCTTTCATATCTATCAAAAGGGCCATCAAGGAGGCTCCTATTCTCAAATCTCCAGATTTTGCAAAGCCTTTTCAGATATTTTCATTTGCTTCAATGCACACAATTGTTGTTGTTATGTTACAAAATAATGAGGATGGTCATGAACATCCTATGTCTTTCTCCAGTAATTCATTACAAGGGTCTGAATTGAAATATGGCATAATGGAAAAACAGGTGTTTGCCTTAGTAAAGGTTACAAAAGCTTTCAGGCCATATCTTGTTGGAGCAAAGGTGATTGCTTATATCCCTCATGCTGTTGTCAAAGATATTTTGACACAGTCTGAAGTAACAGGAAAAAGATGCAAATGGATTAACAAGATCCAAGAATTTGACATGGAGATACAAATTACCAAATTAGTAAGAGGTCAAGGCTTGGCTAGGTTGATGGCAGAATCAAATATTGAAGCAAATCAGGTATGTAATGTAGGTGAAGGGACTGCAGTTGCAAGCATTGAGCACACTCCTTGGTATACTGATATCATGCATTACCTTAAGTACATGAAGTGTCCAAAAGGATTGAGTGACAGCCAGAAAAGAACTTTGAAGTTGCAGGCATCTAAATATGTTTTCATGGATGGAGATCTATTTTGGAAGAATAGGGATGGTGTATTGTTATTGTTTTTGGACGAGTCTCAGGCCAAGCATGTTCTAAGTGAAATGCATGAAGGAGTTTGTGGAGGACATTATTCAGCAAAAAAAACTACACACAAAATTCTCAGGGCATGTTACTACTGGCCTAAGGTTTTTAATGATTCTTTCACACATGTAAGAAAATGTGAAACCTGCCAGAAGTTCTCTGGAAAGCTGAAATATCAAGGAGCCTTGCCACTTCGACCCTTGCAGGCCGATTCCCCTTTTCATCAATGGGGAATTGATTTCATTGGAGAGATACAGGAAAAATCAAGTGGAGGACACAAGTGGATACTGGTTGCCACCGATTATTTTACTAAATGGGTAGAAGCAATCCCATCTAAACAAGCTACAAGTAAAGTGGTGAAAAATTTCTTTCAATGGACAACATTATCACCAGATTTGGTACACCACTAAGATTAATCACAGACAATGGGATGTGTTTCAATTCATAGGAATTCAAAAGCTTTTGTGACACATATGGCATTACCATTTCTTATGCAGCTCCTTACCATCCACAAGCTAATGGTCAAGCAGAGTCTAGCAATAAGAGTCTTTTGAAGATTATAAGGAGGATGTTGAGTCAGAACAAGAAAGCTTGGGATTCAACATTAAAACTGGATGTGTGGGCTGATAGGATTACTGTTAAGAAGGCAATTGGAAAATCCCCATTTGAATTGGTGTATGGAATACAAGCCAAGATGCCTTTGCAGAATTTATTACCAGTCTACAAGTTTGTCCTTCAGGAAGATTTGGATATTCTAGAACCTATGCAAGAAAGAATGGAGCAACTAGCTGAACTTGATGAAATAACGAGAGTTGCCCAAAACCAAAACATGAAGTTACAGACACAGATGAAGTATTTGTTTGACAAGAAGGAAAAGGATAGAAAATTTGAAGAGAATGACTTGGTGTTGATGTGGAACGCAAGGTTTCAGGAGAAGGGTAAGCATGGTAAATTTGAAGCTTTGTGGCTGGGACCTTTTGTTATTATTGGGAAGAGAGGTGAAGATTCATATTATCTACATAATATGGCTGGCAAAGATCAGGAGTTTCCTATTCATAGGCAATTCCTGAAGCATTTTTTCTCTTCAGCAACATAGAGGATTAAGGGTTGCCAGTGCATGGACAACTCTTGCTTATTCTCTTTAAAATTCTTTTCCATGCACAATAGTTTAGGGTTTTGGTTCACTTCCATTTTGCATTCACTTTCCATTCATTTCCATTTCCATTTTGCTCACTGCTCATCATTTTGTGTCTGGTCTGCTCACCCAAAGATCTGGATCCTTGCAATGATCTTACTAACATTCATCCCCAGACAGAGCCACTGTTGGAACTGTAAAAATCTGATGATTTTACATATTTTTCATACCCATGAGTTTCCATATGAGTCCTCATCATAAGCATAGGGGCCTTCCATCGTGACATTTTGTTTGCATTTTTCCTATATTTATCCCAAAATCCATCAGGTCATGCATTTTCCATGTTGCAATTCCTATCAGCATAGGCTCATAACTGTCTCCCTGACCCACTATGCATTTTTGCTAACATATGTTTGCAGCAGGTGTATCGGCATGAGTTCTTAATTGTCACAGCGATTGGCATTCACCTATGGGTATATCGGCATGACATTCGTGTGGTTTTTGCGACAGAGGAATGGTCTATCGGAAGGAGTATATTTCACCGGGGTGAGGTCTCCCCGAATGGGTCGAGTCTCACCGACTAATACATGTGGAGATTCATCAGCAAGAGTTGTTTCATTCGATATAAAGTCATAGCGAACCCTTTTTGTCTCATCGAACAGCGTATGAGGGTTCACTTCGGCCGAACTAAGCGATATCAGTATGTGGTCTCAGTGAGTGACCTTCGGTCTCGTCGAAATTTCATTGGTGGTTTTCGGTGTGAGAACTAATATGTCTCGGCGATGCATGATGGATGGTGCTCCTCGGTGAAACTAGTGTGACTTCGGAGTATGGTCTTGGTGAGTACAGTGGGTCTCGCCGATAGAACAAAAGGTTTACATCGGTATGAGAATTGAATTGTCTCAGCGACACATGATGAAAGGATAGATTTCGGTAGGAATAATAGGCATCAATGTAACATCTTGGCGAACAGCTCCGGTCTTACCAATAATGTGAATGAGTCATATCGATGGTCATCGGAGTAGGGTCTTGCAACCTGGCCTATATGTTTTCTCACGCCGAGATGCAGTTGCATCGGCGTGAGAAAGTTTTTATCTTGGCATTCTAAAGTGTGCTCGGGGTGTTTTGGTAAGACAAAGATATAACCGATAAGAGGTCTCCCCGATGTCAGTATGTTATAGCGACTCACATAAGATAGAAGGATACATCGGCTAGAGAACCATTATGGTACAGCGACATACAAGGGGTAAAGGGAGACTTTCGCTGAAACACAATGTGATCTGCATAAGGTCTTTCTGATATCAAAAGGTTACAGCGACAGTGAATGAAACGAAAAGGGCATCTCGGTGAGAAACTTGCTTGTGTCTTAGCAAATGAATGATACACAAAGAGAGGCACATCAATGAAACATAATGTAATCTATACGACATCTCCCCGACTAAGATATGTCATGGCGAAAGCGAACCATGGGACGATTGATGATTTAATTGCCTTCGGCATAACTACACGGTATGTCTCAACGACTTTTTCAGTGAGATTAATAGAAATTCAAATACTGTGGCCGACATGTGGATGTTCTAATACTGTTGTAGGCCGACATGAAATGAGCCCGAATTAAGCAGTTGGCTAACATTGGATCTCAATATGATATATTTTTCTAATGTTGGTGTATAAATAGGCATTTTTTGTAATTGTAAAAGGATCATCAGTTAGTTAGATATTCAATACACATCAAGTAGATACAGTAGAATAAACTTCTCAGATCAAAGACTATGATGCATGTTTTCAAAATGGAGGTATGTATGAAAATCAGTTGATGTTGCTGCATTTTTCTGGTGTAAATTGTCTGTTGAATTCAATGAAAATACTGCTAAGTTATCTCCAAGATTCATGCTTTCTGGTTGTTTAAATTGACATAACAAGCTTATGTTCAGTTTATCAATGCACATTTGTTGTATTTGTGTGATTAATCAATTGGTTCTTTCAAGCAAATATTAAATCCTTTTAATTGATCACAGTAATCAGAGAGATTCATCTAGATTATTAAAGTAGAGCTTAGTAGTTACAGTATTGCATGTTTACACAAGTTGTAAACAAAATGTATGCCAGATAATTTGAGTTTTCTCCAGAGAGTGTTGCTCATCTTGATTTCATTTGACTCCACATACCTAATAAGGCACTGGTCTCTATAGTTTCATCATTAAGATTCATTTATTCTCTTTATATCTGTTAATTGAGCATTTTAGGATTTAAATTAAGAAGATTTCTATTGCGCTTGAATTCATTTTTCACTTGCATCTTCCATTGTGGACAAATCATTGCAAGGAGGATAACCATAATTCAAGACTGCTTCATTCAGAAAGGTACACCCGCCTAGGTTTAGTAGCACCTGAAGAGTAGAAGGTTGAGTTCTCTTGACCTTGTATGTTACCCTAAAGTGTACCAAGAGATTGGCAGCCTCTTGAGGCATTCCGCCTGCATTTTTGAGAGCTAACATGATGGAGGTGGTGCTTCTTAGAATTATTTTATTTTCAATTTTTGACTCTTCTATAAGTGCAATATGATCTTGCAACAACTTATCATATTTATTATATAGATGTTCAGTAGTCGCCTCACTAAATCTAGTTGTATTAGCTGCTAATAAAATAGCTTCAACATTTGAGGTGTCAGATACACTCTTTATTACAAGGCCTCCCTTGGCATCTTGGGATGCTTCTACAACCTGAGGCTTATCAGTTCTTGGAGTAAGGGCTGAAATTACAAGGGTTTACCATTTAGTATTGAATACTAACCACGATAGTTCTAAGTGTGCTTGCTCCTCTAAGGTAAATACTTCATCCTACCTCCTTATTGTGCCAAAAGATATGGTAAAGGTAATATCCCATTCAAGGAGTATTATTAGCCACTATCATTCATTATTTTCCTCCCCTCTTCTAGGGTAATGTTCCTAGCATTAAAATTCATCTCTACTACTATTTTCTTTGTCACCTCTTCATATTATTCTTTGGAAACTCTTTCCTTTGCTTTCTCATGAATTTTAATGCATTATTCTCTTTTTTTTCTTACCTCAATACAAAATCCTTAAACTCTTGGGTCTTCACAAATTCATTGTCTTCAATGAATTGTTGGAAAGCTAGATCTCTAATGTCATTTTAATTATCTCTTCCACTTGTGAAATAAGTGTATAGCCTACTCTAAGGAAATTTGACTTTAGGTTCTCTTTGAGAAGATGGCATATCTTTATTTAATTCATTGCTTGTTATCTCAATTGCATCATCCTTATTAGACCCAATAGGATAATCAACCAATGGTGTTTGACCAATGTTTCTTTTTTTGGTTTCTCCTATGGATGGGATTCCATAATAATCACATTTGGAGGGGATGGAGGTGCTTGTGGGAGAGATGGTGATTATTATGCATGAGGGTGAGGGGGATAAGTAGGCTCTCTTATTACATTCCCCTTTGGCCTTCTTTTGAAAGAATAAACAGATGGTTTAATAGGGGGCTAATAAGTGGGCCTCTTTTCAAGAGTTGGGGCATTTCTAATTATTTTATCAATGTTTTGCAAGATCATTTTGATTCTTACAATTGGATCCTCTATTTTTGCAAATGCACCCTGATGATTAGAATCTTTTTTTATCTTAGCCTCTTCAATATTTCTAAGTGTTTTTCCACTTTATTTTTATGACATTTACTTCTTTGTCATCTTTGCAATTCTTAGTGACATCTTCACTTAAGTCTACCTTATTCAGATATGTTGGTCTTCTTATGTTAACCCTGACTTGATTTATGAATCCTTATGGATCAAAGGCTCTTGAAATTTCCTAATTCATTTTATATTTCTTCATTGTAGGGTACAATTGATCCATTCATTCTCTGTTGATAGAAAAGTTAGAAAAAACTATGGAATAAGGGAAGAAAGAACCCTTTGTTTTCCCTCTAAGGTGAAACTTTTCTGTCTCACTTAGTTTCCACATAATTTCTAGAAATACTATCTTTAAGGGAACATATTTGAGCAGAATATGTGGTCCAATAGGGCACCCATATACTCTCAACACTATAGAGTTTACATGGAGATAATAGTCTCCCCAATTGTATTGCACGCTCAACTCTTGCCTTTATAAAAGGAAATTCACTAAAGACCCAGTAGAAATCCATATTTTCCACCATTAATCTTAACTCATTCAATTTGTACAAAGTCATATGTTTTTTAGTTTGAATGTAGGTCATTGATCTTCAAATAGAAGGACAAGATATGACACTCATCAACAACTTTATCGATTTGAAAATATTTAACATGAGTTGACAAGATCTTTGACTAATAGGATTGATCCATGCAAGACCACCTTTACACATCATCATGAGACATGCAGCCAAAGAAACGACAAAAGAAATTGATGTTATCATTGGCCATGTGGCAAATTTCTATAATTCCACAACATAAAAATCAAACTGCTACAAAGAGCTTGTGGAATCATAGAATTTCACTGAGCTTGTGCCACATGTCACTCAATATGCACCTCATAAATCTCAAAAATTGTCATAAACAATGAGATTTAGGCACATGTCCATATTGATAGCTATAAAACATGACATGTCCTCTTTCCAAAATTTTGTGGACTTCATTTAGGCACGATTTGACACATCCCATGGACTTGTAGAATGCCTATAAAGTCATGATACATGACCACCTCCCATTACATTTGAAAGAACCTTTTGATAAAACCCTTCAAGAACATGCCACATGTCCTCCTACAGCATTTGATAGCTCAAGAATGTGACACATATCCCCATTCTAAAGTTTCATGAAGTTCTTTGGGGTCCTCAAAATACCCCATGGACTCGTAGAATGCCCTAAAAATGTGTCACATGGCACTCATATGGTCTCCAAAAAAAGACATATAGCAATGAACAATTCTCAACATGCTATCTGTCGATCATTTCATAGTTCTAAAAACCATTTTTTCCTTTAGTAATAGACATCCCATGGAATTGTGAAATCCTCTAAAAAGCTTACACCTATCAATATTTCATCAATATTTTTGAGCTTTATTTTTATAATAAAATATTCTTGCGGAATGGAATAATGAGCTCCATATGTTGGGCACATGTAACTTAAGGGACTAAAAGGTGCATGCTTTCAAAACAACTTATGTCCACTTGGGAATGAAGGGGCCAATGGGTCAAATAAAATCTGGGGACAAAGACATAAGACTTTAGGAATTTTATAAATCATTTTAGATCATGGCTCTAGTCGATAACTTAGGTAGGATGAATTAGTAAATATATGAAGACACAACCCAAAAGTCATAACTTAAAGGTCAAGTAACCATATATCAATGGTCAATGTAAAGCTATAGCAAAAGTAGTTGCAGTGTAGCTTTGACCTAGGTTTTTCAAGTTTTTAGACCTAAAAAAAGCCTTTAATAGTATTTATAGAAAAATATAGCAAGGATAGACTTATTCTAAGACATTGGAAATGGGAAAAAAGTTAGGAACCATGACATTTTTCAAAAATTACTATTAGTGGCTCTTGTTGGGGATGCTTACTTTGTATAATTAAGGTGGGAGACTAGGATCTCTAGAGAAGCAGACCCAAAATAAAAACCAAGAAAAAACCAAAGCAAAGCAAGAAAAAAAAAAAGAAATATTGCACAATATGGAGATATGATACATTGTGCATGGATTTAACCTACTTAGGAGAATTAGGGTTTGAGGAATTGCCCATGCACAGACAATTCCAAAACTTCATCATTTATGTTCTACAAGAAATATGATTTTTCTCCATGACTAATTAGTATGATGTAGGGACCTGGCTAGATGGTATCAAACTTACCATATTTTCCTTTATCCTGAACTCTAGCATTCCATATTAGGACCATATCTCCTATTAGGAATTTTCTATATGTTGCTTTCTTATCAAACAAATACTTGACCCACAACTATTTCTTGGTATTTGTATCTTGTTCTCTTAGTCTAGACTCATCCAACTCGATGAGTTGATTTATCCTAACCATAGTGGCATAATTTATATCTTCACCATACTCGTAAATAAACTTATAAACTAGTAACAAGTTATTAATAAGTAACCTTGCATTCAACCCATATACTAACTCATAAGGAAATTTCTTTGTGTATTTCCTTACTATTTTCTATCATCCCATAATTCCAATCTTAGCTTTGAATACCATGACTTTTATTTATTTTTCTAATCAACCTCTTCATAATTTTTATCAAACTTTTATTGGTATACTCAGCTTGCCCATTTCCCTATGGGTGATAAGGAGAAGAGTATGATATAGTAATCCCATATTTATGTAAAGGAGGGGATTCACTACTCTCAAGACTCATGAAAAGGAGAGTCTTCAAGGAGAAAATATCCCTCGATTACCTAAAGGAATAAAGCTTAGGTGACAAGGTGAAGAATAAAGAATATTTAGACATCTTAATTAAATGAAATCTAAAGTTTTAAAGACAAGAATGATAATATTGCTTAATAATAGAAAATGAAAATAGGATTACAACCTATAGTTTATAAAAATAGAAACTTCAAAACTCATAGATTCTGCTCCCATGAGGATTCAACCTCAGCCATAGATGATAATTCACCATGGGAATGTTTACACCCCACACTGTCATCCCTGTCAAAATAGAGATTAAAACCCTTAAATTTGCAATGTTCATCCCTTTAATTTCATACATCTGCACACAAAACAAAGAAGGAAAAATTTTGGGGGTTGTTTCGGGGATTGCCTCAAACCCCTAATTTGGTATTTCCACCTCTATAGGCAATGAGATAGATAGAGATAGGGGAAAATATGTGAAATGTAAAGAGGTGTGATAGAAAAAACCCTATTGTGGAGGAGAGCCCATATCACAAATGTAGTAGACAAGACATATAGGCAATAGTAAATAGACAAGATAAATAGATAAGAGAGTGTTACCAACATCCCATGGCTCCCTTCTTAGCCTGATAGATGTCATAAAATATTTTCTACGAAGAGCAAGAGATAATGATAAAAGATGTAGAAGAGATATTTGAGTATTTGAGAGAGTGATAATGAATGAGAGAGAGCAAAAATGAGTGTGAGATGGAGTTAAAATAGTTTTGTGAGGTTGCATGGGTGGTAATAATTGTTACATTCATGTTTTTTCCACAATGGCATGTGTCATAGGCAAGGGATGTGGAGTATCCTAATTTGAATCTTCAAAATTTTGGGCATGCTAATGCATTGCATGGATGTTTGCATGTCAAAAAAATGTCCTACTCAAAATTTCACAAGAATGAGGTATCTAGGTTGCTAATGCTTCATCATTGTCCCCTATGAAGTTGGAATCATGAAATTTTGACTCATAGGTTTTTTTCATCAATACAGTAAGTTTCCATAAATACAACAAGATAGATATGTAAGTGTGAAATTTCCATGAGATACAATTTTACGACACTACATTTTTGCCCCACTTTAGTGAGCTAAAATTTCAAAGAAAAATCAGCTACACTAAAGTAGTTAAGAAGACATAAATTTTACAATTAAAATTTTAAAATTTTATAGATTTTTCCAAAAGAATAGTATAGAGGCCATAGAGATTAAGAAAGAAGATACTAAATATGCCCCCAGTGTTTGAGCTCAGTGAGAAACTACAATTCTTGATGTGAATTTTTGTTTTATAAAACTCAAAATTGGGTCAGTTTCAAAATTGGAAGAAGCTACCATGGGGAGAAGAATGCTTAAGAAAAATCCAATGGATTGAAAGAAAAATATGATGAAGAAGTGAGTATATTCCCCCTCCTATTTTTCCCACAACTAGGTGGGGTGAAAACGAGAAGGATGGAAGGAAAATTTTCACCATAAAAGTGACCAAAAATGAACCTACATATATTTAGATGGGCCTGTGGAAGGGTAATTTTCACTATTCACAACAAGGAATATGTTGACTTTTTGAGAGAGTAATGATATTTTATACCTCCAAAAATTGGCTAGCTATGCACCACTATGGCAAGGGGTGATGCACTTGATGAGGTATGCAAAAAATTTCCACCCAACTTGTCAATTTAGTGGATTATTTTAGCTTTTAGTTTTTTGTAAGAAACACAGGTATCCATTTGGCGTGAAGGTTTCCAAATGATGCACTAGCATCATGCTAACATGGGATCATCCTTCCATCATGCTAGAATCCACCAAAATTGTTGTTATCAAAATTCTTGTCAGCCTCAGATGCCAAAATTTTGTGTAGATGTATGTGTGGCGTGCTATGGTCCCAGAGGTAAACATAGGGAATTTTGAGAAATTTTGATGTAGAGTTAGAATATTTTTGGTGATATATATTTTATGACTCAAGAATTTATGTTTTGGAAGATGATCACCTAGAAATCTAATAGGAGGCAGTTGTAGAGGATGTAGCATAATCGACTCTTGGTCGGATGGTCAAATCACATTATAGTCTCGTACTACTAGCACCAGGTCACCTGTCAATTCAAGCAGGTGCAGGAAATCCCCCCAGTGGCTCCCATGTATATAAGTTCTCATATGAGTGTGGAAAAAGTGGGAAATGACCCCATCTAGCATCATGGATGTCATACTCAATGATGATGATGGTTCAAATGACAAGGACCAGCCTAAGGCCCCTATTACTAATGATGTTTAAATTGCAGATGGCTTTTTCGACTAGTGGCTAGTAGTATGTTCTACCTATATTTTCCCATCAGGCACCCTCATGGCTAATGGTGGTGCTCAAGGGTCAAGATGTGAGGGTATTAGGAGTGGTGGAAAGGGTGATGAGGCTATGGAAGGTAGAGCATAGTAGAGACTAAGGTGGTAGTGATGGTTGGAATCACTAGTGCATGTTGCACCTATCTCATCAACGCCACTTATTGCTCATATGGTTGTACCTCCGTCAGTAGTAGCATAGGGCTGAGCATCACATCTAGTAGAAGTACTCCACCCCCAGACCCACATTGGAAGATTGGGGAACCAAGTATGATTATGGTGCATATTATTTCACTTCAATTACTTTCATTTTAATTTATTTTCATATATAAATGTATTATATGGTACTAACATCGTCCACTTTTTTTGTGGTTTCAGTGTTCACATATGAATGGCTCGATTTCTTTGGGTAGTGTATATCAAAGGTGATCCCAATCATATAGCTCTAGGGATTGGACCTGGATGCTTACAAGTTGCATGCATTAGGGTTTCATGCCTAATTATTTGAGTCTATGGTGCACCTTAAGACGACCCGTGAGGATTCATAGGTGGAGGTGGTCTAGCAAGCCATAGAGTTGACTATGATGATAGGGTAGAGGAATCAACGAGTGACAAAAAATCCTTATTGCACTATCTAAGTGAGATCGGGCTATGATGTAGGTTGAGAATGCTAAGGTGACACATGATGCCCTATAGATCTAGGTCAATGATCTCAATAGATAGGTAGAGGCAACAAAGATGGCACCCATTGATCCACAAGTTTAGCAGCTCAAAGAGGATCTAGGAAGGCCCGAGAGTGGGAGGCTTCACCTCAGGAGCATGTCATGTAGCTATGAGAGGATGCAACCAAGATTTTGGGAGATATCAAAGGACTATAATCATGAAGCATTTCCATGTCACATTCACACCAGTTACACTTATATGCATCGATCCAACATCCTCCTCCATGACTACCAACACCAGAGGGATTGGGGACCCATGCACCTAGGGGCTAAGAGCCAATTTTTTATGTACCATATCATTTTTTATGTATAGAATTTTTTATGCATAGATTCATATTCAGATATATAGGCACCACATTTTTTCATAGTGGTTTGATACATGTACATGACATTTTATATATATATATATCACATTTTTGACTGACATCATGGTCTCTTTATGTGTACTTATTTTTCATGTATGATTATGTGATGGGTATATGTTTATGGATGTATGTTTAGATTACATTCTATCATTATTTAATAAATACACATTGGATGTATGTATAGTTAAATAAAATGATGATCTAATTCCTTACCAAAAAATTTAATCAAATACAATGCACAGATACATAACATAATAATAAAACACATGTATATATAATTTCTAATTAAATAAATTGACTACATACACATGTTTACATCATAACACAATTTAAAAAGATAATGTGTTAATGAGGTAATTTCATAGCACAATGAACTATTTTCCTTGAGAAGGGATGAGTACCATGCACATGCCACATAGACTTTATGCATAGTATCGACAAAGATGCATTGCATTGACGAGTTCATTTATAGGCATATCATCCATAGATAATAGTTTGTATGCACCAGAACCATACATGGAGATGATTATGTAAGAACCTAACCAATTAGGGATAAATTCCCCTTTTGATCAGGTGGCATATTTACATTTATTTTGTTGTCATAGAGAACAAGATCACCTACCCCTTTTGATTAGGTGGCGTATTTACATTTCTTTTATTCTCATAAAGAATGAGATCACATAGCTTGAAAGTACAAAAAAGAACGCCTTGATTTAAATGTTTGGAAATGGACCTTTGATAATCTTGGAAATTTTCAAGGGCCTATAATTAGTGGTCATCGAGCAACTCAAGCTAGTTTAGACGTTCAACATGATTTTCATCATCAATTAACCCTTTAAGGGAAAATCATAGGGATAGAATTTCCAGCTCCAAAGGCATGCTAGCCTCAACAACATACATGAGGTTGTATGAGGTTGTACTAGTATCTATATGAATGCTTGTGTGATAGGCCCACAAGGCATAAGTTAATTGAGTATGCCAATCTTTATCATGTTTGTTTACTATTTTTTAAAGGATCGACTCAAGAGTTTTATTAGATGCTTTAGCTTGGCCATTAGATAGAGGATAATAAGGTGTAGAAAAATGATGTTGAATATGAAATTTCTCTAAGAATTGCTTCACCTCTTTATTCTTAAATAAATTACCATTGATAAACAAGGGTAGAAGGAAATCCAAAGTGAGCAATGATATTTTTTAGAAGAGGGCTAAAAATAAATTTAGTATTAGTGGATTATAGTGGAATAACTTTGACCCACTGCGTAAATTAAACAATAGCCATGATGATGAAGGTATGTCCCTTAGAAGAAGGAGGTGATATTTTTCCAATAATATCCCACCCCTCTTTTGCAAATGTCCAAAGAGTTCTAATTTTTGATCTCATGTGCAAGATATCAAATGAGATTAATATGTTGTTGACATTGAGGACACTTCTTGAAAAAGTCAAAGGATTCTTGCTCCATCATTTTCCAATAGTATCCCATATGAATTAATTTATGCACTAAGTATTTACCACTGAAATGTCCACACCTAGAGCCTAAATGAGCTTCTGTAAGGGCAAGGGGTATTGTTGACATATTTTATGTCACCCTTGGATGCACATCATTTATATCCAACCAGAGCGATCCTATGTGTGCATCCTATTGAAATCCATGGTTATTTTTTATGAATTTTATCCTTGAGGGTTTTGAGTTCCTCAATTGTACCCAATTTAGGGTTTTGAATCTACAAGTTAGGGATTCCAAAATGCTCATATGCTTAAACCCTAAACCCCTTGGTCTTGGCAAACACTTTTGTTATATTCCTTTGTTGACTCTCTATAGCTGGTTCTCAGTCATTTATTTATAACTCATGTCTTTCAAAGTCATGATCTGACCGACCTCTTCATTCTTGTCTTATCGGTCGCCTCCCATTCAAATATTTTTCCTAAATCTTATGTCTACGAATTGAGAAATATTTTTTTCCCAAGTCCTGTTTACCTAGGCGTAGCCCCCATTTTAAAACTAATTTGATCATGTGTGCAAAAGGCATCACTTAAGTGATTTCCCATCACTATCCTCAAGTGCATCTTGGATTGACTTTCCCTCATCGGCTTTGTTTTTGAGATGAGTGATGCACTAGTGTTTCCTTCATATCGTTATCCTCCTTCACATCATGTTTTTGTTTTTGAGCAGGGAGGTCCTTTACACAATGAGTGATGATTAAGTGACTAAGGGCACAGACTTAAATATGGTGATCATATAGTCATCACGGGTGTCCTATGCATCACAATAATGATCTAAAGTAATAAAATAATTTCCGTGATGAGTGATGAAGGTAGGATCTCTTCATTTAGGCAACATGTGTCTTAGTGGTCCCAAGGTTTTTTTTTGCTTCATATGGTTTCAATGGCTTGGATTCAATGAAGAATATCTAATGGTAATTGTATGCATCATTCACATCATTGTTGTAAATAATGTTTCTCAAGTTCTTTTCGTGATGGTCTTGTTTGCCACGATGAGGGCGTCAATAGTTTAGATTTGAAGTCAAGCATCTAATAGTCATCACGAAGGTTCTTGACATCACAGTTTGGAAACATGAAGCATAATTCCTTTGCACAAAGTCTGATGATGATGATATGGTGTTTCTAGGTTCAAATGCGCAATGGAGTGATCATGTGACATGTGTCCTAGGAAATAGGTGGCAGATTTTCATTGCATCACATGCATCCTATGCATCATGAATTGTTTCCTTATACTCTTGAGGAGATTAGCAATTTTTTAAGGCTACATGATAGTCCTTGATCTTGATTCTCCTACGATCAATAGCTACATTTTAAATTTCATTGAGGATTTGGTCTCAGCCCTTCATCTCCAATCCAATGGCCAACATTAAAAATTCAATTGTCATTTACTCTTGTTAGTGGTAGATTTGCAAAAGTAATGTCTCAATGACATTTTCAACTACCAGATCAAATCTTATCAACTTGGATCGATTTTTCTTTCCTTTTCAACACTAATTTTTATTTCTAGGCTATGCCATTACTCCTTGACATGTTGCATATGCCATATTATTCTATCAGGGTATGTTGGCATGGATTTTGTTGCAAAATTCATGGGTTCCCATCCCTACAATCATGACAGTCATCATTTTGGGGCTTGTTCAAGTTGTTAGAGCCTTTATGGTTAGTTATCTTGCAATTCAGATCTTTTCCAGACCTAATCGGATTTTATCTTCTATAACCCTAGTTATTTTAGGGTTAGGGTTTTTATTTCAAATCTTGGTTATGTTTGAATCATAAAGGAAAATATTGTATCATTATTATGGGTTATTCTTCCTCCAACCTCTCTAGGATTTTTCTTTTGCAGACCTACAACTCTTGCATTCTATCATTGTAAAGGTTACTTCAAGCTTTATGTCAACAAAATTCAACTATTATCACCATTACCTCTTGCATGTTTGAGTAAAATTCATTTAACTTCATTTCCGAGTAGGTTTTTTAATTGTTTCTTTGACATAGTATGCTATTCTAAAGTAGGAAGGAACAAAATCTAAATTCAATGCATCACCTTCTTTCACATTTCATGCCTCTTTCTACCCTTTTCCCTTGTGATCCATTAGAGTAGGTTAGCATTAGTACTTTCATTTGTTGGGTTAGGCCAACACATCTAAACTTAGTTTAGAAGAGGAAGCCAGCCTTCTCTAGATACTTGACCTCATCTTGCAAGGTCCCACACCTTGAGTTCATTTCCATTGTGTCATTAGAACACTGAACTCTTGTTTAGTAGGGTGAAATTTTATGTGACAACAGGTATTTCAGTCTTAGTGAGACACTGAAGAAGAAGACCATTATAATATTTTTAATAAAGAACATTACACAAAATAATATATTGATTTGAAAGTGTAGACACTTAAATAATCCTGATTGATATTATGCATCTTATTATGATTAATTAACTTCACTTCTGCACTAACCAATTAATTAAAGATTTAACTTCATTTTTGAGTTGGTGTTTTAGTTGTTTCTTTGACATAGTATGTTATTCTAAAGTAGGAAGGAACAAACTCTAAATTCAATGCATCACCTTCTTTCACATTTCATGTCTCTTTCTACCCTTTTCCCTTGTGATCTATTAGAGTAGGTTAGCATTAGGACTTTCATGTGTTGGGTTAGGCCATCACATCTACACTTAGTTTAGAAGAGGAAGCTATCCTTCTCCAGAGACTTCACCTCATCTTGCAAGGTCCCACACCTTGAGTTCATTTCAATTGTCATTAGAACATTGAACTCTTGTTTAGTAGGGTGTAGTTTTATGTGACAATAGGTATTTCAGTCTTAGTGAGACACCGAAGAAGAAGACCATTATAATATTGTTAATAAAGAACATTACACAAAATAATATATTGATTTGAAAGTGTAGACACTTAAATAGTCTCGAATGATAGTATGCATCTCATTCTAATTAATTAACTTCACTTCCTCCTAAATCACTTTTGCACTAAACAATTAATTAAATAATCTTTATTATTTAGTTAAATTCATCAATTTCTACTATTAATCAAATAATTAATTTTATCAAATTAATTCACCCTCTCCTAACTAATGTTCATCACATTTAATTAAATAAATCAAACTATTTAATTAAATCCCCCAAAGTCCTCTCATTTTATTAAATAAATCAAATTATTTAAACAAATGTCATAAATCCCCTAATCCACTCAAGTTGATTAATTCTGAATTAATTAACTCCTAATCCTCATTACTCATTTCTCTAGCTTTTGACTCTACCTTGGTTGAGTAAACTCATGGGACCAACTAACCAAGTTGCACATGAAAATAATTTCTTCTAATTAACTAATTATCCTATTTTCCTCTCAAAAGGAATATTCTTTGGAATATCCCCTCAACTTGAATTTCCCTCCAAAAGCTTTAAATAGCCTCTTACAAAGGTATTTAATGCTCTTACAAGAGCCACCTTTTCTTTAAATGGCCTCTTACATGCCATCTTATCCCTCTTACATCTCAACCATTTTCATTCAATTCTCTTACATTCTCTTACAAATCCATCTACCCGCATTAACTCTTCACATTCTTCAAAATGTGCTCCACACATATCCCCATGGAATTCATTATCCTTGTGACAAGTGTCACTATGCTATTGGCCTCCATTTTAGTCCCACATCCTCTAATTTCACTCATTTTTTCAACCCTTGAGTCCTATAAATAGAGGCATTCTTCATTGAATACGGATCTACAATCTCATGCAATCTTACTAAAGGCATATTCACTCATAGAAATCACTCATTTTCATAATCTTAGTTAGATTATCAACACATTTGCATCACAATCACATACTCTTGGAATCATTTACATCTTGGATTTTATCAAAGGGATTGGGAAATGGTCACTTTCCACATCAAAGTCACACCAATCCCTCTATGGGATGGAGGTTTGGTCTAGTTAGATAGGTTTGCATGCTTTCATTTTGTGTTATTCATGTTTTTCTCATGTTTTCTTATCTTTGTTTGATCAATAATTTCATAGGAAATGGTTTTTTGTGCTTTCTAACATTACTAATAGCTAATTGAATTTGTCTTTAATTTTATTATTCATAATGTCTCATTTTAATTTTTTTGTGTTATTCATGTATGGCATGTTACAGTTTACCTAATAAGTATGATTGCATTTATGGCAGAAAGTTAAGGAAAATGAAAGGCTTTTTATGTTTCATTTGAACATTTTGATCTCATTTGCAGTCAAAGGCATTTAGGTTTGGAGCAGAGAAGTGTGATTGGGTTTTTGAGCTATCTGTGCGAAACCTTAGTGATGGCGTTTGAAGTTTTAGAAAGAATATTAATGGTGACCCCACAAGAAATTGATATTATGGAAAAACCCAAGCCAAATACAATAAGTTTCCATTTAAGGTGATGGAAGTTGACAAAGATGGTGCATTTTCAAGAATTCTTGTGGATGTTGTGTACTGTGAAGATGTAATAATCTACATCTATTCCCCGCTAAATTAAATTGATCATACTTCATCCTTTTAAGTGGTCTTACATGAGCTTCTGAATGAAAATGGTGTGTATAAGCTAGAATATGTAAATGTGGTTGCAAAAGTGTTAGATATCTGGAAAGATTTTCCAAACTTTTGCAATAGAAAAGAATGGGTAAGAATTATCTTGAGATGCATTCATGAAGAATTATTTTGGTTAGATAATCCCTACATTATTATAAAAGAATAAATTAGGATAGTTACTAGTCTTTGTGCCATTAGACCAATCCCAATGTTGAGATCTATAAAGAAAGAAAGGGTTATGGACCTTATCGAGAAAAAATTTGATAAGAGAACCCTAATATTGAAGGATATCACTAACCCAAAGTTTAATATGCCTCTATGGGGATTTAATACAAGATTTAATTCACAAAGAGAGAAGGGTCTGCCATTGCCACTGCAATTCATACTACATATTAAATGGTGAAAGGACTAGTTTCAATCTTTATGAATTATTGAGAGAACAGTTGATGGAGAATCTAAAGTGTACAAAGGAAATTGGTTATAACTTCAAGCTTGGATCTTTGATCATTTTCCTTACTTTATATTTATTGAATAAGTTACTTGGTTTCAAAGGAAAGATATGGGATAAGTTTACTCTGGTAGCTACACAAATCAAAAATCATATGAGTGATTTCCAAAATAAGAAATCATACACTACCTTCTATTGGGGATTATTTAAGAATATGTAAGATTAGATGTAGAGTAGACAAAGGATACCATCTAGTTTAGTCCAAAAATATGAGAATGAGGTGACATTCATGGTGGATAAGGATCATTTCTATATGGAAGTTGTAGAGCCCCAGACCTCATGGATTCCCAAGTTGCCCTATGAGGTTTCTAATGAATTTGTACAAGGTTATGTGATTATTTTGATGTGCACCACAATTTCATGTTTGAACGGTGTTGAAGAAGTTTTTTGAGATGTTGTATGAGTCATGTTGACTCATCTAGAAGAATTTTCAATAATATCTTATCATTTTTATAGACTGTCAATGAAGATGTAAGCTGACATGTTACAAGTTTTATACTTTCTTATTTATGGCCAATTGAATTTGTAATTGCAAATTATGTGTATGATATATATAGAAGATAAAATATCTAAAGAGTATGATGGAAGTGTGTGAAGATGAATGAGTGCATGAGTGAACGTGACAAGATTCACTACAGACCTAATATTCAGAATTGATGACTACCAAAGGTTGGAGCCATAAATCAGTCATATTTCAGTTATTCCTTTTTCAATTAGGGAGTAGTAGCTTCATTGAGTTTTAGCCCCTAAAATAAAGTCAAGGAGTAGTTGTTTCCTTGGGTTGTATCCCAGAATCAAATTATAAATTTTTATTTACTCGTGAGGTTGGATTAGGACAGTAGCTCCTATCAGCATTTCTCACCATGGTTTTTCCTCTATGGGGTTTTCCACATAAATTTGGTGTCATATTTGTTCTTGTGTGCTTTATTTTCTTCTCTCTTGTTTTTATTAAGTGGATGAATACCTAATTGGTATAACTTAACTTTAGCATGGGATTAAATTTTAAAGCATATTGATTCACCCCCTCTCAATATTTCAGTGTGTTCAACACATGTCATGTGAATTTTTGCATGTTTGCAAGTTTCCTACTCAAAATTTTATAATAATGAGTTATCCAAGTTGCTAATTCTTCATCTTTGTCCCCTATGAAGTTGGAATCATGAAATTCCAACTTGGATTTTTTTCATTAATACAACGGGTTGCCATAAATGTTGTGAGATAGATATGCAAGTGTGAAATTACCATAGGTGCAGTTTTACGACATTAAAATTTGTAGTAGAATGTTGTGAACTTGTATGACCTAAAAATTGGTGAAAGGGGGTGCCCAAGGTAGGAAAGATATAGCTTTAATACCCAGAACCAATAAAAATTCACACAAAGAGTTGTGAATGAAAATTATAGCCATACAAAGACCAACAACCTAAAAATCAGATTATACAATAGCAATCTGAATTCAAAAATCAAAATAACTCAATCTGCACTCCTAGATGAAGCACAGTCTTCATAATCCAGCTAGGTACTAATTTTGCACAACTAATTTTGTAGGATTCCCAAACCTAATGATGACATTCTCCATGACAAAATCGATGAAAAATTTATTGGTTGCCTTCCTGGTTGGACTAGCTTCCACTCACTTAGTGAAATAATTTGTAGCCACCAAAATCCATATATGACCACCACTAGATCTTTCACTAAACTCACTAATAAAATATATACCCCACAATTGAAAATGGGTCTCAACATTTAATATCCTCAAATATAAGGCACCAAAGAATTTTAACTTTCCTGAAAACATTTGGCAAGCATCACATTTTCTTGTCATCTTGTGTGTATCATGAAATAAAGAAGACCACCAATATCTAGACCTCAAAATCTTATGAGTAGTATTCTTGGCCATATAGTGTCCACATTCTCCTTTACGTATTTCTTAAAGAATTTTTTGTGCTTTTTCTTCATCCATACATCTGAGAAGAACACCAACCCTATCCATCCAATACAAATGACCTTGAATCGTGATGTACTTTATGTCATGTAGCTTCAAATTCCTCTTCTTATTATTAATCATGTAATCTATACATGACATATTTTGTAGATAGAATATAACATCTTTATACCATGGAGAATATTTCATGTCACACTATGGGGATACTACACTTTTCTCAACATTGTTTATTCAATTAGCTTCAAGATTTGACTCAACCATGAGCTTAGCTAATCCTTGTCCTCTAAATAATTTAGTGATCTAGATATCAATATTAAACTCTTGGATTGTATTATTCCATCTAAATCTCCTTCTAATCACTTCTTGTTGTGTAAATATATCCTTGACTACAGCATTTGGAACATATACAATAATTTATGCTCCCACTAAATTAGATCTGAATTTTTTGACTGCTTTAACCAGTACATATGCTTGTTTCTCCACCATTTCATACTTGAGTTTTATAGCCAACAATGATTTACTAAAGAATGAGATAGGTTGATCAAACCCTTCATTATTCTTTTGCAACAAAATTGTAGCAAGGTATGGAATGAAGCAAAGGAGAATAGCTTAAAACTCTTTGAAAAGTCAAGAGAATTTAACACAGGAACCTTCTTTATTGCTTCCTTTATGCTTTAAAATTCTTTACATGGTTCTTTATTCCATGTCACAGATTCCCCTTTCTTTAACATCTTTGAAATAGACCTTGTGATTTCTATAAATTTTTGTCACAAACCTTCTCATAAAGTTCTCTTGCCCAAAAAATGATTGAATGTCTTTGGTTGTTTTAGGTAGTGGAATATTCTCTATAGCTTCAACCCTTTTTGGATTAATTTTGATCCCATAGAGACAATAAGACCTAAAAAAAATTCCTTTTGTCACTCCAAACACATATTTTTTAAGATTTAGAGAAATACCATACTCCAAAGCCTTAGAAAAAAAATCAAGGTGCATGCAATGATCTTCTTCCTTTTTGGAATATGTAGTTAGGTCATCTTGATATGCCACCATGAAAATTTCTATGAAATTTAAAAAATGCAACATCCATTGCTCACTAAAATGTTTCTCCTACATTGGTTAGTAAAACTGGCATTCTGACATAGAAATGTGTGGCCCATGGTGTGGTGAGGGTAGTTATATTTCTTTGATTCCTTCAATTCACCTATTTGTACCTTGAGAATCCATCCATCATTGATAGAAACTCACAACCATATATTTTATGAAGTATTGTCTCCATGTTTGGTAATGGATAATTATCCTTTAATAAAAATATGCTTAAATATCTAAAATCCACACACAATCTTACATCCCCATTCTTCTTCCTTAATGGTACCAAGTTTGAAACCCATGTGGAATTCCTAATTAGCCTGATAATTCCACCATCCCTAAGTTTCATCAACTCTTTCTACATTTTAGGTGCAAATGTTATATTAATAGGTCTTCACTTTTTCCTAAAAGGTTTGGCATATAAAATGAGAGGAATTTCATGTTGAAACAATAGTCTTTAAGGTCATCATATGACCAAACAATGACATGTTTCTACTTTCTAAGAAAAATAATAATAATAATTAGTTTGATTTTTGGGGTTAATTTTCTCCCAATATACACCTTCTTAGGTGCATTTTATGTTCCCAAGTTTAGTTCTTCTAAATCTTGCTCATGTGAATGGATTGGTTTAGCACTACTTTTGTCAAAGTTATCAAAAACTCTCTCTAGGGCCACTAAACCTTTGGGAATATTATTTATCTTTAGTTGGATCACATCATTCCCAAAAATAGTTCCTTTCCCATCCACAACTTCAAAAACAACTTTGGAAATCAATTTCTTGGCTATGGTATTCATCAACACATGCATAAACTTCAATAAATCTAAGACATCACTAAATACCTACCAATTTTGAATGTTATCTAGGATAGAAGGTATTTTTGTACCTCAACTTTTGAAATACTAGAAAATGTTATATCATCTTTCCTTAAAGCAATGTTTACAAGTAGATCATCCATTTCATTTTTTTCCCTTTCCACCCAATCAATAAAAATACATCAAACATTTTTATGGTATCCCATACAACAAATTTATATTTCTTTAATCTCTTATGTTTAGATACATACTTAGCTCTAATGTGAGATACAACTAACTCAGAGTCTCCAAAGGCTCTAAGTTTCTTGATTTTGTGTTTGAAAACCATATTAAGTCCTAACAATAAATCTTCATACTCTACAACATTATTTTTGCATTGAAACTCCAGTGAGAATGAATACTTGTAAGACTTACCTTGTGGTGATATGAGAATCACCACTATACCTCACTCTTCCTTTGAGTATGCTCCCTCAAAGTACATGGTCCAAAGATCATCTTCCTGAGATTGCTCTTTTTTTTCCTCAATCATAGGTGTAGTATCATCTTCTATTTGTTGTGACTCAACAACTCTAAAATTTTTTGAACAAAGGTTGTTATTGATGTCAAAGGGGTTCACTATTGTCAAAGGAATATTTTCAAGAGATCAATGAGAATTAAATGTAACTATAATTTCATATCATTTTGAGTTGATGTGGAAGTGTATATTGATAAAATAAGTTGACGACTATATATAGTATCATACTACATCTATTCATGTTGACAAAAGAGATCTGGAAGTTTATTTTGGAATGTGTCAATTATATTTCTTAAGGTAGAGATATTTCTTTAGAAATGAAATTATGTTCATAATTCCTTCCTGAAGGTGATTTTGGCTCTGTGATTTGAATGGAGAGTATTCCCGCACATGTTATATCATATTCCATAGTTTTCAAAATATATTTTCAACATGCAAGAAGTTTGAAGTGATAGAAGGCTCTCTATGTTTTTTTGTCAATCAGTTGGTGTTTAAGAACTATGTGGTAATAGCTTGTAGCATGCAATAGTTAGCATGTGGTGTTAATATAGGACCTGGTTAAGGTTCCTATGAAAGTGCATGGCATCATGTTATTTTGGAGGAAATAAATTTGATTTAGGACTGACCTGTTACACATTTCATGTAAATTGCATTTAGGTCCACCTTATATTGTTCTAGTTAATTACAAACCTCTAGCCAACATGGAGTAATGTTAATGTAACGTCTTTTATATAATCATACATTTTTTTACATGCATAGTGTGAAGTATAATTGAAGAAGAAGGTGGTGAGTGAATATACAAAGTGATTATTGTGTGAGCATGTATTATTCAATGTGATGTTGGAAGTTGGAAGTTTGTCATTGATGATGCAATTTGGAAACATGAGCATGAAGTGTATATATATTACTTGATCCAATGTTGTCATTGATTTCAACATTGTTATGCTCATCCAAGCATAGTGTGGAAGTATTTTTGGTGACATATGTACAGTGCAAGTTGGTCTAAAAAGTATGGCTTATTAAGAAATTGGCTAAGTATTTCCTTTGACAGTTTTGTGGTTTAGTGCGTTAGTTTTTGATTTTGCACTTCACTGCAAGTTGGCACAGCCTTCTACGATTTTAACTATAGTTTTAAGTTCATCAAATGCAGCTATATTCAAGATTTTATGACATTCTATGAATTTTCATAAAAGATGCGAATGACAGTGCTCAGTCTCGTATATCACAGTTACTTTTTGTATAGTGCATCAGTATGGGAGATTTTACATTTATTCACAGATAATTATTTTGTTTTGTGATGAAAAATATAAGTTGATAAATGTTGGTTGAATGGGAATTCAAAGAAAGATCGAGCTTTGAGGTCACACGTTTGGAAAATTTCATGTACACTTGAAGATTTTGTGTTTAGGTCTACTTTTGGGCCAACCTAACACGTTTGATGTTTTGTGGAAGATAAGCAAGTAATTCTATCTTATGTGGGATTTATATTAGGTCCATGTTCACCTATCTTGATGTAAATTGAATTTTGAATTTAGGTGCTAAGTGTGGATAAAATTCTTTAAGGACAACATGCTTAATCTTATGTGTTACTTCTAATTAGGCCAGCCTAATTGAGGTTACATCTGATGTGGATATATATAGGAGACTAACATAAAAAAATTTAGAAAGGAGTGAATGTGGTGTATGAGGTGGAGATAGCAAAGCATATTATATGCGAATGCTGAAGAGATATACATGTATGGTGGTTCACCTACATGTGTGTGATGCAGTATTGAGCAGATTGTGAACAAGAGTAGAGTATTGATTCAGACTATTGTGGAGATCATTTTTTACTTCATTGGAACTATAATATAGCATATTATTGATGCTTGTTGTGTAAGGAAAGCAACGGTGCGGAAGCAACTTTCCTAACGTCAAATCCACAGGGAAGTAAGCAGACAGTACTTTTAATTTTTCTAATTACAATCCAATTAAGACACACATGAAAGATTTACAGAAACAGAGAAGATACTCAAAGACAATGAACAACAGATTTACGTGGGAAACCCTTTCGGGAAAAAACCCACCACACCAAGCTGAATCTCTTTGTATTACAGTAACAAAAATTACATACAATCAGAGATACAACTCTCTGGTATTAGTTCTCAGTAGTTTCATTCATTGTTCATCCAGTTACAGAAAAGCTCTCAACAATTCAATTTTACGCTTCTCCTTCAAATCAGAATCGATCCTTTAAAACTTATCACATTCTAATCTTTTCCTTCTGTTCATCCTTATTCGCCATTGCCCCATCATAGAAAGATTTCTCTTGAGCAATTGATTTTTCCCTGCATGTTGTTCAGCTCCAGCGTCGCAACAGTTGCAAAAATCTAACTACCACCCATTTGAAATCGCTTCCTCTGATTGGTCCATGAGGCTCCACATAGGATGGTCAAACTGGTCAAGGGCGTTCAACTTTGTTGGCATATCGGTGAGACACTAACAATGTCTCCCCGATGCCACAAAGTCTTCATATCGATATCGGCATAGGTTCACAGTCTGCAAGATGATATACCGAACACCATGAGACATACTGAATCCATCGACATCCAAAGCATCCCTATTAGCAAGAGATTTCTCATTGGCTAGACTCATACCGCTGCTCACAAGTCACAGCGACTTTCACTTTTCTATCGGCAAGACTTTCCATTCGCCAAGATGTTTCGCCAGGTCTCCGCAAGTTTCACCGAAGCACTTGACAATCAGCAAGACATTTGTCTTTCGCCGAGACTTTACACCGAGTTCATCCAAGTCTTACCAAGTTGGCAAGACTTAAGTCTTTCGCTAAGACCTTACACTGGCTGAACATGTCACACCAAAGCATCAAAGAGTCGGTGAGACTTATCGTCTTCGCCAAGACCTTATACCAAGGTCTTAAGTCACCCCGAGCGTTGCATTCTCCAGTCAGAAAGACTTATGTCTTTCACCAAGACCACATACTGAGCGCCCATGTCTTGCCAAGTCGGCAAGAAATTTGACTTCGCCAAGATGTTTCACCAGGCGCCAAGAGTTACACCGATGAAATCAGTTGCATCCCCATCGGCGAGACCAAGCACCCTTCGCCAAGACTTCATACCGAAGTCTTTTGTCAACGCGAAGACACCAAGTGAAAACTCCCTTCGGTGTGACCTTTCATTGTCGCTGAGAGATCTTCCCAATGCCCTTGAGTTACCCCGATAGCCATATGCTATCGGTGAGACATTCTCCAATCAACAAAAGATCAAAGTGAATGCTCTATGTTACAGCGATGGACTTCATTCGGCAAGACATCACCTCTATCTTGGCGACATGGACATTTCAACAAGATTTAGAACAGTTAGTCAGCCAGACATGAATAATGTCACAGCGACTTTGCCCTGCAGGAGTTACATGTCAGTAAGAATTGAGGCACATATTCCAACAAGCTCCCACTTCACGAAGATCTTACTACCACCTCCAGAGCATAAAAAAAATACTGAAAAACATGGGCCAAGAGGCCCATCGAACTGGCACACCACCTGTATTTGTCTGTGCTCACAGGCTTCGTCAATGCATTTGCAACATTCTCCAGAGTATCCACTTTCTCCAAAGAGACCTTCCCATCCTCCACCATATCTCATACAAAGTGATACTGTACATCTATATGTTTCATCCTGGCATGGAAAGTAGGATTCTTTGCCAAACATATAGCACTTTGGCTGTCACAGTAAATAGTAATTTTTCCTGCATCAAAACTAATGTTAGAACACAAACATTTTAACCAGATTGCCTCTTTACAGGCATGTGTAGCTGCCATGTATTCTACCTCTGTAGTGGGCAAAGTGACTACAGCCTGCCGCTTGCTCATCCAACTCATTGCACCACCATTCATCATGAAAACATATCCACTAGTGGATTTTCTGTTGTCAATGTCCCCTACCCAATCAGAGTCCACATAACCTCGAATACTGAGAGTCCTCTGTGATTCAACCAAGTTCCCATGGTAACACAGAGCATAGTCTGAAGTACCCTTCAGATATCTAAAAACTCTCTTCACAGCATCCCAATGTGTCCTTCCAGGATTAGCCATAAAACGACTAAGAACTCCCACTGCTTGGGCAATGTTTGGCCTTGTACAGACCATTGCATACATAAGGATGCCAAATGCACTAGCATAAGGTACACTGGTCATGTCCTCTATCTTAGTAGGAGATTTTGGACAGTCCTCAACAAATAGGTTCGTTCCCTATGTAACTAGAACAACTAGCTGCTTGCACTCAGTCATACAAAATATCTCTAGAACAGTCATGATATACTTACTCTGACTAAGCCAAAGTTGTCTATTTTTCCTATCCCTAGTTATTTCCATTCCTAGAATGTATCTTGCTGCACCAAGATATTTCATTTAAAACTTTGCAAACAACTGAGACTTAAGATCAAAAATCATTAGCTTACTATTTCCTATGAATAGCATATCATCAACATAGAGAGCAATAATAAGGACTTGATCACTTTCAGCTTTGTAATATACACAATGATCACATTTTTATCTTACAAATCCCAATGACAAAACAAAAGTGTCAAATTTCTGGTACCACATTCTAGGAGACTGTTTTAACCCATACAGAGATTTCTTTAACTTACAAACCATTCTTTCCTTACCTTTTTCCACAAAGTGCTCCGATTGGGACATATAAATTTCTTCTTAAAGATCACCATGAAGAAACGTTGCCTTCACATCCATCTGTTCAATTTCTAAGTCATACGCTACTGCAAGTGACAAAAGAAATCTAATAGATGTCAGCTTGGCTACAGGAGAAAAAATTTCTCCATAATCAATTCCCTCTACCTGGGAATAACCTTTTGCAACCAGCCTCGCTTTATATTTTTCTACACTGCCATCCAGACCAATTTTCCTTTTGAATACCCATTTACAGCCCATAGCTTTTCTGCCTTTAGGTAATGGCACCAAACTCCAGGTATCATTCTTTTCTAATGATGCCATCTCTTCATTCATGGCTTCAACCAAGAGTTTGAATCAGACATTTTAAATGCCTCTTTCACAGTCCTAGGTTCATCAGTGCTAGAAATTAAAGCATAGGCACAAGTAGACTCAATCAAAGAAAACCCATACCTATCAGGTTGCTTTCTTTCACTAGTTGACCTTCTCATAGGCTAAGGCTGAGGTGGTTCTTCATCTTCTTCAGAACTTTCAGAACTGCTTGAGCTCTCCTCAGTATTAGGTACATTTTGATTTTTCAATTTCTCTTTATCTGGTGTCGGAGGAATTCCTGCTACAACCTTTTCATTTTCTGATTTCTTCTCTGACTGCAGATCCAATGTAGAAGTTTTCAGCTCATGAAAGATAACGCTTATGTTGTACAAAACCTTCTCAGTCTCAGGGTTCCAAAGCTTGTATCCTTTTATGCCAGCACTATAGCCAATAAAAATACACTTTACAGCTTTGTTTTCCAACTTGGATCTTTTTTCAAATGGCACATATGCATATGCCTCACAGCCAAAGACACGAATATGTCTCAAAGAGGGCTTCTTTCCAGACCATGCTTCCAAAGGTGTCTTCTCAACAAGAGCAGAGTTAGGAGAATGATTTACCAAGTAACATGTTGTAGAGACTGCTTCAGCCCAAAACTTCTCCTCCAAGCCAACACGCCAGCATACTTCGTGCTCTTTCCATTACTATCCTGTTGAACCTTTCCAACTCCATTTTGCTGTGGAGAATAAGATGTAGTCTTATGTCTTTTAATCCCATGATCTTTACAGTACCTTTCGAATTCATCTGAACAAAAATCACCGCCATTGTCAATCCTTAAACATTTTATTTTCTACCAGTCTGATTTTCTACAAGGTTTTTAAATTCCTTAAAAGACTAAACACTTCTAATTTACTTTTCAGAAAATATACAAATGTTCTTCTTGAATAATCATCAATAAATGACACATAGTATCTTGATTTAGACAGAGAAGGAACATTCATCGACCAAAACATCGAATGAATATAATCAAGCAAACCAGAAGATTTGTGAGGATTTGGAATAAAATGAAACATGGTGTTGTTTACCATATATGCAATGTTCACAAAATTTGAACTCAAGGTTACAATCTTCAAGCCCTTCTACCAGGTTTTATTTTTCAATGTTTTAAACCTTTCTCACCAATGTGGCCTAGCCTATGATGCTAGAGCATAGTCTTCTCTGCTAGAAGTTTAACCTCCATGGATTTTACACCATCAGGAACATATTCCTTCTTTTCTCCATGAGTAGCTTTTATTGACTTCGCAGAGACACTATTGCATTGAATAGCTTGTGCATCCAGCTTGTACAAGGTACCAATTCGAGCACCTCTAGCCAGACCATAGAGCTCTAGTCATCTTGCAGCCATTTCTAGAGAATGTTACATGCACTCTGATATCATTCAAACACTTACGAAAGTAAATTACAAGCCAAACCGGTATATGCATCACATCATTGATTCCCTTCACTCTTCCATGGGAATTGAATTATGACTCTTCCGATAAAAATTTCCAAAATGAATCACTTGCCAAGTACACCTTTCCACCATTGTATTCTTCATACTTTGTGAACCAATCTCTATGAGATGTCATATGGAAAGATGCTCCAGAATCAATCAGCTAGACATCATCTGATGCCCGTGTAGCCAAAGCTGCAATGAAGGCGTTTGCATCACTCTAAGAAGAATCATTGCTAGAAGAGTTCTTCTTCTTTTTTCTCCTCCTTGCAATCCTTTTGGACATGACCAGGTTGCCCACAATTCCAGCACTTCACTTTAGACTTCTTGCTAGGAGACTTTGATCTCCCTTTTGATTTTGATCTGGATTTCTTGTCCTTCTTCTTGCCTTTCTCCTTCGATCTACCTCTGACAGCCAGAGCCTCCTTTGCCATCTTAGAAGATTTTCTTCTCATCTTTTCTGATAACAAAGAAGCAACAACATCTTCCATCTTGAAAGTGGATGTCGTACTCCCAATAGCCATCACTAGATGATCCCAAGAATCTGGCAAAGAACATAACAACAACATGCAGCGATCTTCATCTTCAATCTTCACACCAACAGATGTTAACTGAGCAATCAGCATGTTGAAAGCATTTAAGTGATCAAAAATAGATCCTCCCTCCTGCATTCTCAAAGAGTGCAGCTTCTTCCTCAAGAACAATTTGTTCACCAAGGGCTTGCCTTGATAAATTGATGCCAGTCTTTTCCATAAGGAAGAGGTAGTCTTTTCTTCATGAACATTTAGAAGAACAGAGTCTGCCAAATAGAGCCTTATCAGCCCCTTAGACTTTCTATCTGCAAGGTCCCAATCGTCTTGCTTCATGCCTTGAGGCATTTTTCCAAACACAGCAGTCCAAAGATCTCGGTCTACTAACAGATCTTCCATTTTGAGTTTCCACAGCTCAAAATTGCTACCATTGAATTTCTATATTTCCATCTTCCCAGATGTGCTATCCATCTTAATTTGTAATTAAACTATCAGACCTCTACCAAACTCCCACTGGAAAAGGATTGACACAAAAAACCCAACCCACTCACAAGGATAACACAACTAGCCAGGCTCCGATACCACTTGTAAGGAAAGAAACTATGCGGAAGCAACTTTCCTAACATCAAATCCATAGGGAAGTAAGCAGACAGTACTTTTAATTTTTCTAATTACAATCCAATTAAGACACACATGAAAGATTTACGGAAACAGAGAAGATACTCAAAGACAATGAACAACAGATTTATGTGGGAAACCCTTTCGGGAAAAAACCCACCACACCAAGCTGAATCTCTTTGTATTACAGTAACAACAATTACATACAATCAGAGATACAACTCTCTAGTATTAGTTCTCAGTAGTTTCATTCACTGTTCATCCAGTTACAGAAAAGCTCTCAACAATTCAATTTTACACTTCTCTTTCAAATCAGAATTGATCCTTTAAAACTTATCACATTCTAATCTTTTCCTTCTGTTCATCCTTATCCACCATTGCCCCATCATAGAAATTTTCCTCTCGAGCAATTGATTTTTCCCTACATGTTGTTCAGCTCCAGCGTCGCAACAGTTGCAAAAATCTAACTGCCACCCATTTGAAATCGCTTCCTCTGATTGGTCCATGAGGCTCCACATAGGATGGTCAAACTAGTCAAGGGCATTCAACTTTGTTGGCATATCGATGAGACACTAACAGTGTCTCCCCGATGCCACAAAGTCTTCATATTGATATCGGCATAGGTTCACAGTCTGCAAGATGATATACCGAACGCCATGAGACATACCGAATCCATCGACATCCAAACCATCCCTATCGGCAAGAGATTTCTCATTGGCTAGACTCATACTGCTGCTCACAAGTCACAGCGACTTTCACTTTGCTATCGGCAAGACTTTCCATTCGCCAAGATGTTTCACCGGGTCTCGGAAAGTTTCACCGAAGCACCTGACAGTCAACAAGACATTCGTCTTTCGTCGAGACTTTACACCGAGTTCATCCAAGTCTTACTGAGTCGGCAAGACTTAAGTCTTTTGCTAAGACCTTACACCGGTCGAACATATCACACTGAAGCATCGAAGAGTCGGCGAGACTTATCATCTTAAGTCACCCCAAGCTCTACATTCTCCAGTCGGCAAGACTTATGTCTTTCACCGAGACCACATACCAAGTGCCCATGTCTTTCCGAGTCAGCAAGACATTTGACTTCGCCAAGACATTTCACCGGGCATCGAGAGTTACACCGATGACATCAGTTGCATCCCCATTGGTGAGACCAGGCACCCTTCGCCAAGACTTCATACCGAAGTCTTTTGTCACTGTGAAGGCACCAAGTGAAAACTCCCATCGGCATGACCTTTCATTGTCGCTGAGAGATCTTCCTGATGCCCTTGAGTTACCCCGATAGCCATATGCTATCGGTGAGACATTCTCCAATCGACAAAATATTACAGTGAATGCTCTATGTTACAGCGATGGACTTCATTCGGCAAGACATCACCTCTGTCTTGGCGACATGGACATTTCAACAAGATTCAAAACAGTTAGTCGGCCAGACATGAATAATGTCACAGCGACTTTTCCCTACAGGAGTTACATGTCAGTAAGAATTGAGGCACATATTCCAACATGTTGTGCAGTTTTTGCACACACGCCCCACTGAAAGCAAGGACCCTCTTTTGCTTTAGCTCTTGTTGTTTTGGCCCTTTGATTTTGAGGATTTACATTGCCTTGGCATGAGCTTAAAGTGTTCATCTTGCTTTCCTAAGTGACCCCCCCCTAAGTCGCATATTGAAAATCTTAAGTTTTGGGCCAAGTTCGGGTTTTTGCACTATTTCGGGATTTTCTGCCTCGTCCGGATTTTCCTGGATTTCATTCAGATTCTGGCTAGACGTGATGGTTCAGGAGTTTCTGGTCTTCACGGAATTCCACATGGGCCGGATTTTTCTAGAAGTTTGTTGTCTCGTCAGGTTTCTGAACTTCTCCAGCTTGTTTTGTTGGCTTCATTATTACACCTTGGTTCGATCTCTGTGGCGAGTGTGGTTAAGTTTAAGCAAATTTTGCACCATTTGCTCCCATATTTCATTGTGTATTGCTTTTGCATTTTGGATTTGGTGATTTGGGTGTTTGGATTCATTTATTTTCTTGCTCGGGTGTTCGGATTGTTGTCTGTTGTTGCCATGAACAATTCCCACTTCATCAAATGGTATGTACATGTTGCCTTGCTTGGAGTTTGAATTCATGTGTGTTTGGGTGTTTCATGGCTTGCTCTATGTGTTCATGGTTAAAATTTAGGGTTTTATGCTTAGGGTGTCCCCATTGCATATTAATTTTCTTTCGAATGAACCTAGGATTCAAAGAACATCTGTGGGAGGTTCAGGTTAAGTTGGTTTTGTGCCCAGGGTCCTCAAATTTATGATCTTCGATCAATTTGAGTGAGATCGTGTTAGATTTCCGATATTCGGGTTCTCCTTCAACTTCGGGATTTTCCTACGCTAGTGGATTTCTCTGAGTTTCCTTTCCCCCTTCATTTTCCCGAAATACATTGAAAATTCGGAATCCTTCCTTCTTCGCAGATTTCCATTGATCCCGGATTTTCCCAATTTCTCCTTCTTCCCCTTGTTTTCCCGAAGTTCATGTGGTATCGTTATTTTTGTAGAAATCCAGTCTGGCCGATTTTTCTGGATTTTCTGGGAAGCGCTGTGGAACTTCGAAATTGGGTGAATTGGATGAGTTTAATGTTAAATACTTGTCATTCCATGATTTTAATTGATAAATTACACAAGGTTATCTGCATCTTTTCTGCATTTTAATTATCCATTGTTGATTTTGTGCTTATTTCGCCAGAATCTGCTTGGCCTGGATTTCCCCGAAATTCCTTTCTGGCTTGGATTTCCCCAAAATCCCTTTCTGGCCTGGATTTTGCGGTTGGCTTGAAATCCCAAACTATGTAGAAGGCGATTTAACGATGTTTCTGGGTTGATTTTTATCTTTGCTCGGATTTTTTTGAATGATGAATATGTTATTTGTGATGGGGTAATTCTGACCTTCATGTTATAATGGATATTATTGATGTTGGTTTTTGTTGAGTGCAGGTTGAATTTAACTGGGTCGTCAAGGAATTTTTGGAGATGAAATTAATTCGATTAAAGGAGAAATTCAAGTACTGGTTACTCCACCCCTTGGTTGACTTGGAGGGAATTCTTGATAGTATAAGATAAGGAGGTGCGCTCAGGATAAGGCGAGAGGAATTTAATGCAAGGTTACATCAAATTTTGTGCTTCCCTATTATTTTCCATGCATTGGTTTGAATTACATTGAAGATCCCAAGCCGACCTAGATTGAATTCAAGCATTTAATGCTAATTTGTTCTATTTTGAATTCTCCTTGGGCCGACTTGTTTGTGGCTATTTTATGATTGTAAACCCTTGTTAGGCCGACATGCTTTGGGGTTCCTATAAATTTGGCATTTTGCCTCATTTATAAGGGATAGAATAGAGAACATAGAATAGAAAGACAGATAGTTCTTAGAGAGAATTAAGCAGTAGAGCAGAGATAGAAGTTAGTCAATTTCTGAGCAAATGTTGTAACAGAACATTGGAATTGTTGTTGTAATTCGGTGATTCAATACAATTGAAGACATTGTGATTTTTTGGTGATCTCTTTTGTGTTGACTTATCTTGCATGGTTCTTATGATTCTATCTTTAAAATTGCTCAAGATTATTAGATGTATGTTAGATATGATTCAATGGTGTTCATGATTTGATGCTTGAAGTGTTTGCAGCAAGTTGATTGTTAGTTGCTTTGCAAAGTGAGCCTAGACTTTTATATTCATTGTGCTTAGTTCAATTGTGGAGATTTATTCATTTCAATTGCAATTGGGTTGTCTTGGATGAATGTTCATAATCTGAAAATATTAATACCTTAGAAGATTGCACTGTTTATGTAAGATTGTAGGTTTATCTAGGTTAAGCAGGAATTATTTTATGATGGATTGGTCCATTTCAAGTATTTCATCATTTGCATTGTTAATCTTAGGAGTAGTTAAATTTGGGAATCTCTCTGAAACCCTAACCTTTTGTTATTTCTTTATTATCTGGGTTAGATTTAGGATTGAAGTATCGTCATATTGCCAAATTTGATAAGTTAAAGATTCAGTATTTGCTTGTAGTAAGGTCCCTTTGTGATTACCAGCATTTTCACATTTATCACTGAGTTGTTTATGCATTGTCAAGACCTGACATTAGAGACCTTGGGGTTATCTCTTGAGGCTTGCTTCTAGATATTTACCTTTCAAGAGAGATAGGATATTATATTTTTTCTGAGTTCTTGTTGTGCAGAAAACATCATCAACAATGCTATTATATAATTTCAAATAGGCAGTGTTTCCAACCCTTCTTTTTTCTTTCTATGTGGGTTGTGATCCTTTTTCTGGACAGTGTGTCATAACTTAGTAGTGAGCCTTTCTATAATATCTTATATCTAGATATAGTATATTGTGAGCTAACCCTCACCATGGTTTTTCCCTTTTTGGGTTTTTCATGTAAAAATACTAGTGTTCATGTGTCATATTATTTTGTGGTTGTATTCATGCTTTCTTTCATCATTGCAGTTATTTCTATTCTGATAATTGGATGGCTTATGTTTAATTGGTTTAAAGGAATATTGATTCACCCCCCTCTTAGTATTTTGGGTGTTCAACATGTGAATCATCTTGATTATTGTGCATGATTATCAGAAGATCTTAAGGAGAGTAGTAGAGTATCTAAATCAAGTTTAGACATTTTGTAAGCTATGTAATTGGCATTGAATGTTTGCAAGATGTATTAGTCTATTTCTATGGGATTGGTATTCTACTCATAGAACTAGTGCTTGGAGCATTGTACTAGAGACTGGTGTCTCCAATAGGTTGGTGCCTAAAAATACATTTTGGGATTGGTGTCTCTAGTAGGTTGGTGCCTACTTCATACTATAAATTCCCTTATTATATTCCTTCTTTGTGAGGCTAGATTTGGACAGTAGATCCAAGCAGCTATTCTAACCATGGTTTTCTCATCTTGGGTTTCCACATATATCTAGTGTTCTCATGTGTGTGTGCTCATTTGATTGATTAATAGTAGTGAAGATTCAAGTTTCATGTTTAGATATATGTGTTGAATTTTATAATTTAAATAGATTTGATCTATTGATTCACCTCCCTTCTCAATAGATTGTGTGCCCTTCATTAGTATCATATTCAATTTCCTTTGAAGAAGCTTAATTAGTTTAAGGTATATTAGAGATGGCACACTCTATGACACAAGAAGGATTTCCTAAGAATAAGGAACCACTCTTTGATTGATCGAATTATGCATTCTAGAAAGTGAGGATGGAGGCATACTTGATGGCCCTAGGTCTTGACATTTAGAAATTAGTTGCAAATGGATATGATATTCTTGAAAACCCTCTAAGGGATCTAGCCAAAAAGAAGGATTGTGAAAATAATTCCAAGGCTAGGAATGCTATTTTGTGTGGTTTTTCTAACTCTAAATTTTTGAAGGTCATGCAGTGCAAAACAACAAAGAAAGTATGGGGTAAATTGCACACCATTTGTGAAGGAGATGACAAGGTGAAAGAAGAAAACCTTCAAACTCATAGAGCTCAGTTTGAAAGTCTAAAATTGAAGGAGGGAGAAAGCATTGCCACATTTCTGCTCCAAGTTGATGAAGTTTTTAACTCTGTCAGAGGTCTTGATGAGGAATTGAAAGAAAGCATGGTTATGAAAAAGGTACTCAGATCTCTTCCTAGAAGGATTGATTCTAAAGTTTTTGATGTTCAAGAAGCTAAAGATTTGAATTCCTTAAAATGATTGAATTGCATAAAATCTTCAATACATATGAAATGAGGTTTGATAGGGAAAACTCAATAAGGAAAGACGTTGCATTTAGAGAATCCAAGAAGAAAGTTGATCTAGATTCTAATGTTGGATCAGATTTGGAGGAAGCAAACTTTGTTAGAAAGTTACATATAAGTTCCAAAAAGTAAAAAGGTGAGTTACCTTTCAAATGTTTTAACTATGGTGAAGTATGGAATTTTATGGCTAAGTTTCCTTATAAGGACTCTAACAATGTTGAGAAAAAATATGGAAAGAAACCATTTTAAAAAGGGAATAAAGGTTAAAGAAATAAAATAGTTTCTTCATGAATGAGGATGGATACTATAATTATGAAGAAGATAAATATTTCTCCAGAGAAAGACTAAAAGATCAAATGAATAGGTATATTTTGCATTACTATCACATATTGAACCAAGGTCCTATACTAAAGAAAGAAAAGAGAAAGGATGGGTAGAAGCTATGGAGGAAAAACTGACTCAAATAAAGAAAAAGTAAAGTTAGGAACTAGTTCCAAGACCTAAAGGCAAGAATGTTATTATTACTAAGTGGGTCTTCAAAAATAAGTTGAACGATTATGGAGAAGTGATCTAGAATGAATCTAGACTTGTGTGTAAAGGATATGCTCAGGTTGAATGAATTGAATTTGAAGAGACATTTGCTCTGAAAGCAAGACTAGAGGCAATTAGAATATTTTTGGCTCTTTTAGCATTCAAGAATTTTAAAGTGTATTATATGAATGTGAAGTATGCATTCCTGAATGGATAGTTAGAAGAGGAAGTTTGCATTGAGCAACCAGAAGGATTTCAATACCCAAATAATCTGAATTTTGTGTGAAAATTGAAGAAGGCTCTTTATGGACTCAAACAAGCTCCTAGAGAATGGTATTCTAGGTTAGACAAGTATCTTCTATAGCAATGGTTTTGAAGAGGTAGTGCGGGTAGCAATTTGTATATAAAAATAGGAGGCAAGTTGTTAATTATTTTTTTCTATGTTGATGACATTATCTTTAGAGGAAATAATGATGATATGTGCAAGGAGTTCTGGAATGCAATGAAAAGTGAGTTTGAAATGTCAACACTTGGTGAATTGTCTTTCTTCCTTGGTTTACAAGTTTCTTAGTCAAACAAAGGGATATTCATTTCTCAAAACAAGTATATAAAGGAAATATTAAATAATTTTTAGATGGAAGAATGCAAAACAGTAGGTACACCTATGGTAACCGAATGTAAGTCGAGTAAGGATGATGAATCTTCTCAAGTAGACCAGACCTTGTATAGGTCCATGATTGGTAGTTTATTGTATGTGACTACATCTAGACTATATATAATGCAAGCAGTTGAAATGGGGGCTAGATTTCAACAAGCACCTAAGGAAACTCATGTCAAATCTATGAAAAGTGTATTTAGGTATCTGAAGGCTACAATAGATTTTGGTTTGCAATATCTTAAGAGTGAAAACTTCACTTTAACTAAATACACAAATGCATATTGGGCAGGAAGCATAGATGATCAGAAGAGCACAAGTGGTGGGGATTTCTTTCTTGGTGACAATCTTGTATCATGGTTGAGCAAGAAATAAGATTGGGTTTCTTATCTACAATAGAAGTAGAATGCATTGTGGCAACTTCATGTTGCACTCAGGTGTTATGGATGAAACAGAACTTGAAGGAGATGAATATTGAGGTTGATGAACCTATTTCCATTCTTCATGATAATAACAATGCTATAAACATATCAAATCATCTGGTAATGCATTCAAGGAAAATTTGTATTGCAATCAAGTATCTTTTTTGAGGGAGAAATTTGCATAAAAGGAGTTGAAGTTAGAGTATGTTGAAAACAAGGAGCAAGTAGCAGATATTTTCACAAAATGACTTCCTAAGGATACTTTTGAGTTTATCCATAAGAAATTGGGATTTTTTCTCCCTCCTCTTAAATAAAGAGGAAGTACATGTTGAGGTGTGATCTTGGTCTCCCTATGACAAGAAATCTTGGTGTTCTTGAAAAATATTCTCAAAAGCAATGCAATATGGACTCAAGGGGATTATATCTGGGAAACAAGTTTCTAGATTGAGCAGAGTATCGAAAATGCAAAGGGGGAGTGTTGACCTTTGCCATTTATTTCAAAGGGGGGGAAGTGGAACTCAAAATACTATATTTCTCAATATCATATATGTCTTCATGTGTGTCCATCATTTTTTTTCCATCAATGACAAAGGGGAATATTATTTGAAAAAGGTTGTCATTGATGTCAAAGGAGTTTAGTATTGTCAAACGAATCTTTTCAAGAGATCAATGAGAACTAAGTGTAACTATAATGCCATATCATTTTGAGTTGATGTGAAAGTATATATTGAAATTTATATTGATAAAAATAAGTTGAATGTTATCATTAGTATCATACTACATCTATTCATATTGATAGAAGGATCTAGAAGTCTATTGTGGAATGTTTCAGTTCAGTTTCTTAGGGCAACGATATTTCTTTAGCAATACAATTATGTTCAGAATTTCTTCTTGAAGGAAAGTTTGGCTCTATGGTTTGAATGGAGAGTATGTCCACACATGTTCTATCATATTCCATAGCTTTCGGAAGTGAACCGCAAAGTTTTCTAGGAGGTTGCTCTCTTACACTTCTAGGGTTTTTCACCTAAAAGGAGAAAGGTATCCCACAAAAACTTGGAGGTTCACTAGAATAATGCTAGTATGATTGAAATATGACTAAATGAAATGTCCTAAATGCAAAGAACTGATAAAAGGAATGATTTATTAATGCAAAACTTAAGAAATGCAACTTTTTTGAAAACCCATTATGATATGCAAAAACACCTAAGAATGCAAGTAAACAATAACAAAATTAAACAAGATTGGAGAGGTGCACCTAGAAATAGAAATGTGATGTGGAAAGGCTCTAGAATCCTACATATTTGAGTGGAAAAGCTGATTGGGACACTTATGCCAAGTTGGGCGGCTTAGTCTTGTTTCGGGGAGATTCTGTCGGAATAGATTTCTACCAAATGGGTACTCAGAAATGTAAAAATCACTTTTTAGGCCTGGTAGTGGGACTAATTCACCATAGATGGTGACTTAGTCCACCTAGGAATCTCTAGAAATTTAGGACAAGAATCTGTAGCTTTTGGTTTGCACTTCCCTTCTTGACAAGTGTCTGGTTAAAATTCTGTAGAAAACGGGCTGAAAAAGGTCTCCAAGCTTCAATTAGGGATTTGTTGACTTTGATGACTTTGATGAGTTATTGAAAAAAATATTTGAAAAATTTGCATACAAGACCTACAAACACACATGCAAAGAGGGGGAAAAGGGTTAAGGGTTAGAGTATAGGGGTTTTCCTTGGTCAAACCCCAATTTGGTAATCAAAACCTAGATAATGAAATGAAATAAAGAGAGAATGATGAATGATTAACATGCAATTTCACAAACTCACCGAACCCTTGATGTAGAAATCTAAAGATATGCAACAAGATGCTCCAATGGATGCTTGAAAGTGCTTAGAATGCTTGAGAATGATTAAGTAAATGAATGAATTGCTTGAATAATGAATGGGGAATTTAGGAGATGCAAAATGAGGGGAAAACCTTTTATTTATACTTGATTTTCCAATATTTCTTAAAACTAACACATCACAGGCTGACCTTAAGGTTAAGAGAATAAAATCCTACCAGGAATTTTGAAATTGTTTTGATTTTTGTGCCCAGTGGGACTAAGTCGCCCTAGGTGGCGACTTAGTCCCACCAGGGGAATTTTATTGGGTGTCAAGAATTAAAGTGCATTTAATAATGTTTAATGGGAATATTCTCAAAAATACACTTAAGTAGGGCCAAAAGGTGCATTAAGGGGTCATTTAAACATAAGAAAGGGTTGAATTAGTGATGACAAGCCTAGAAAAGCATGAGAGTTTGTTACACATTTTTACAACACTTTGAAATAAGACTTGGTAAGTGGTAAAAAGAAGTTATTTAAGTAAATTATAACGAAAGGGTCCTAGAAAAGTGTGAAAGTGGGTTACAACACTTCTCAACACTTTTACAAGACATCCTAGAATTCTTAATGATTCTCAAGGGTCCAAGACCTAATGTGAATGTGTTGACCACATTACAACATTAAATCTAGGAAAAATCAATCCAAATTCCAGGAGAGAGACTCAAAGTGAGTGTAAAAATTTCCAAATATACATTTTTTGGTGACACATTAAGCCCCCACTTTAGTGAGAGGATGAACTTGCTTCAAACTCACACTAAAGTAGCCCAATATGCATATCGAGAGGGATCCAAATGCACCAATTCTTGGTGAGATGAGATGACAACAATAAAAAGGGATGATCAAGCCCCAAGATCAAGATCCCATGGAAAATCAAACATAAGTACAAAGGAACACACATGAGAATGATGAAAAATATTGAAAGAGAGAAGTTGAAAGAAAATAAAGAAAGTTGGATCAAGCGTTGACCGTTTGTCCATCTCATTGTGGATCAAATCTAGGTTGTTTGTCTAGAAAAAGAAATGTATAATCACTCTGACATGATGAAACCCATGGTTGTCTGTCGAGTGAGAAGGCTTAAAAGGTGAGAAACATACACTCATGGTTGGTATGCACTCACACACATGCAGGTGGCTATGGGGAAAATTCATGCCTTGAAATGGGCTTCCCCCTCAACCATACCAAATTTATACCTCTTGATAACTTTAATAAGGTGCCAAAAAATAAAATGACATTTTGAGCTTCACGAGAGAAGCAAAACTTTGTATGCTTGGATATCATGAACAAATGTGATGGCGCTATAGGCATGCAAGTTGTGTTATGCAAGGTGGCTATCTAACAAATGCAAAATGCAACATGCAAAAGATGTTCAAAGGAGTCTTGCTTATTTCATGCAAGGTTTTTGACTTAGGGAACATTGTGTCTAATGTCTCCAAGAGAGGACTGATCAAAGAATAGAAAATTTTCAACTAAGGGGATTCAGTATGTTGCATCAAGCCACTAATAGGAATGTAATATGCTAAGATAGATCATGCTCATGAAGGAAACTACACCCAATTTCATCCACAAAGCGACAAAATGCATCGTATGAAGTAAGAAGGCTACACTAAGAACCAAGAAAAAAAAAATGCAAAATGATAATTCCAATGTATACCCCCACTTTAAAGGAATTGCTACACATTGTACTGTGAACAATTTCTTTAAAGTAGCAAATGAAAAATGCAAAAAGAAAGAAGACATGAGAGCCAACTTGGAAAGCCCTTATGCCAAGTCATATGTTTCCGAGTAAGGCTATGTCATGTGAAGGAAAGGAAGAAAAAGGAAAGGGGTTGCTCCCAAAATGAAAACACCAAACACATAAGGGATCTATGGATTTGGGGTCAGTATGTTCTTTGCTGCAATGTTTTGTTTAGAGATCTCAAAACTATCATCATTCCTCGAATACATAGAACTGGAAGAATGACACAAAGAGAGAGAAAAAAAAGAAAAAAAAAGTTCCTATTTGGGTCAACATGGAAGAGACATAGGGTGTCTCAACAATTTGCATCATCCCCAAAAGGAAAACACAAGAAAAAGAAAAGGAAAAGCATCCTTTTGGGTCAACATGAAAGAGACATTTCAACTCAATACCTTGCATCATCCCCAAAAGGAAAACACAAGAAAAAAAAATAAAAAGGAAAAAGCAATGTATGACATATAGAAGAACGAAGGTAAAAATAGAAGAATTTTACAAAGAGAGAACATCAAACGTCACATTACGAGGGAACACGATACGCACAGGCACACACACAAAAGAAAAAGAAAATGCAAAATACTAGTAAGGCAGATGCAAGTCAACCCTCAAGCAAGTCATCTACCTCCCAGTCATGTTCATGATGTACTGAGGGTGGGAAACTAGCCAAAGGGACAAGTGCAAGCATTGAACTAGGGGAAGTACCAAGTTCTACACTTGTAGAAGATTTTTCATTTAAACTAATGGAAGAGGAAAATAATGTATTCATATTATTATGCATCTCTTTGTCTATTTTAGTGATCTCATCATCATCATCCAAATTAATCACAACAGGAGGACGGATAATAATTTCCAATGAAAGGTGTACCATAGGTTGTGGTTGTTGTATTGGATCATTTTGTTGTGATTGGGGAGGATGATTGGCATCCATTTCTTCTATCAAGTGCAGATTTTTATTTTATGTATTTTCAACATTTTGTAACTTGAAAGCAAGGGCACGATGTCTACTCCCTAGCTCCCTAGATCCTATGTTTCTTTTGATTTTATTGTCAAGTTGCACTTGTGAAGGAGTGGGTTGATCAACCAATGGTTGTTTTTCGTTCCCGAGGGAAGGAACAAAAGAAACCATGGAAGGTTGTTCATCCACTTTCTCCTTTTCTTTATTAACTTGTTTTATATGAGGAGGTAAGATGGGGTTGTTATCATTATTGTGTGGTTGTTTAGATGATTTGGGGGAAGTTTTGGGTGTTGGTTGAAGTTGAGGGGTTGGTTCTTATTCAGGTTGAAGCATTGCGGGGACATGTTGCGGAGAGATAATTCGGAAATTTTCTTTGCTTTAAATTTTTGGTAAGCAATAAAAAATAAGTCTTTGCGAGGTGTGATAGATTCCATAGGCTTTGTAAAAAAGTATTTTAAGGAGAATTTTCCGTTAGAAGACAAAGGGTTAAAGCCACTATGGTGAATAGTTAATATTTCATTGTCTAACAAAAACTTTAAACATTTGTGTATGACCGAAGGGACAACTCTCATTGAGTAAAGTCATGGATGGCCTAGCCGCAAACAAAAGTGGTTTGACTGTAGAATGATGGAGAATGTAACATCCACTATTTTAGGTCCTATCTATAATGGAAGGATGAATTGATCCTATCGTAGGGAAAGCAAAACCATTGTGTGTTTTGATCCATGCTCTCGATTTTTCATAATCATGTCTTGATAAAGATCATGTAATACCAAAAATTCCTCAGTGGCCACATTCTCTCCACAAGTGGGATCTATGAGTATCCCATTAGTGAGTTTATCATAAATACGGTCGACTATGTAAAGAGGACCATTAGAAAGATTTGGAAAGATGTCCTTAGAAGAGAAAGTAATATCAAGAGATTTCTTAGGTTGTCCCTTACGAGGGATAACATCTATCACACCTATCATTTCATTCATAGGATTAGTAGTAGTGGTATGTAGAATAGGATCAGGATGTTCAATAGCTATATGAACATTCATCACATCATTTTTTTGAGTTTCACTAGCTTTGAAAAATGACACATTATGTTTGGGCATTGGATCGGTGAAAATTGGAAAATTTTGATTGGGTGGGGCAATAGACTTATTGCTTTGAACATTAAGATTTGAAATGGATAGACGGCCAGAATCAATGAGGTCTTGCACAAGGTGTTTAAGATGCTTACAATTTTTTGTTTCATGTCCATTTTGTCTATGATAATGGTAATAAGCATTGGATTTAAAGGTTGGAGGTAAATTCTTAGTAGGATCCAGTGGTTTAACAAAGGGTAAAGTAATCATTTGTTTCTGCAAAAGTTGTGACATTGTGTTATGAAGAGTGTTTGGTAAAGGTGTAAACTATCATTTTGGATCTCCATAACTATAAGGTATCACGGCTTTAACAACTAATACTTGGTTTTTGATGGGTTGAGTTGGTTGTTGAGGAGGATTGAACTGTAAAAATCCTTTGTTTTGTTTTCTAAAGGGTTGTGAATTTTTTGAAGTGCCATGTTCAGATTTTTTGGCTTGGTTAGAAGTGGACTTTGCATCATGACAACTAACTGAATTGTGATAGTCACAAAAGGTGGTACACAAGTACATAAAGGAGGGAAATTTCGTCATTGTGAGTTTATCCTGAAGTTGAGTTTGCAAGTTTTCAATAAACATCTTTTCAAGATGTGGATCGAGAATCTTGACATCGATTTGAGATTAAAGTGATTGATATCGTGAGATAAAATCAGTTATTTTTTCTTCTTCATGTTGTTTGCATCTCATCAAATTGGCCAAGGTCTTCTTTGGAGTTACATGCACTTGAAAATGATTTATAAATGCATCAACTAGTTCATTGAATGAATGAGTTAAATTTTCTGGTGAGGATGAAAACCACTCTAAGGCAGTGCCTTTTAAAGTCCTAGGAAACAGTTTGGCTAATAGTTTATTGTCAAGGAAAAATTCACTACATAGGGTTGTGTAAGAATTAACATGATAGGATCTCTTTTCCCACCATATTTTTCAAATCTCAGCATCTCTATTCCTTGTGGCATCAGTGTTCGCAGTATTTCTAGAGATAGTGGGTTGCTATGAACACAATAGATGGGTATTCCATTCTGGTTTTGGTTTATGGTGGATATTTTTTTTTGCATGGAGGAGATGGTTTGAAAAAGTTGTGTTATGAGAGGGTCAGTGTAAGTGGTATGAGGTGGAAGGGAAAGTGGTGATGGAGTGTATGTAGTGGTAGGGAAAGTGAATGTAATTGGTGCAGGAGCACCCAAGGCCTTCAAGGAGCTCTTCAAAGGTCAAAAGTGTGCAGGGGTCAGGAGGACCTTTCCATCAAATCAAAACATCAATTATGGTATCTTGGAACCTATAATGGCATTTGGGATGAATAGATGTAATGGGAATATCAAAAGTCCTAAGGGTCCTGAAAGGACCATAGGACCAAAAAACCTTGTAAGTGGACCAATAGTGTCCCAGGGGGTCTAGATAGGTTTATAAAGTTTAATCATGTCAATAAGGTTGAATAATAATTATTTAATATTTTGTAATGGTTTCTAGTTAATAGGAATTAATAGAATAAGAGTTTGGAAATTCAAATTTTCAAAAGTCCACTTTAGGCGGGAAAAGGAGTTTTAGGTGTTTTAGAGGTAATTATGCAACTTAATAAATCCCAAACGGTTGGGTCAGTTGGGGAATGGTTCTATAACCCAAAAATTATCATTTGTATGGAGGTTGGGTGTTTGGAGCAAGTACTGTACGGACTGTTTTCTGGAAATAGTGAAAAACATAGTTTTTTGGCACTTTTATGGTGTTCTTTTGTTAAATACTTGATCTCTATTGAATCTATGTCCAGTAGGATGCTTTAGGAGTTTGTGTTTACATATTTTAACACCATTGAATGCTCTGAAAGCAGTGATAATTAATTTCTTTGCATTTTATATTGACTGTCCTAAAAAAGAACACAGAATTTACACTAGTTTGAGGGTTTTTCATGGATAAATGATCCATTTCATGGGATTTTATGACTGTATCTTGTGAAATGGATCATATTTAACATGTACCATACTGGACTAACAACATAATGTGCAGGAGAGATGAATACTATGGTGTACACCAAGATTTGACTGTGCAAAGTGCTTGAAGTTGGAGGCTAGGGTATAGCAGCAGAAGATCTGCCTTAATGAGTGGCATTTTTTTGAGTTGGGATAGACTAAATATGTTTTCCTAATGGTGTAGAGTCAATGAGAAAGTTCTGGAAGTGATTGGAAGGTTAGTTTTCAAGAGGCCCTAGTTTTTGAGGCAAGTTAAGGAGGGGTTTGTGTTTGAGCATGTTAGATGTGTCATAGAGGTCTAAAAACTTGGATTCCTTGGTTTTGAGTCATTTTAAGGGACTTTTGAAATTTTCATGGTCAGGGGTTGAGTTTAAAGAGGGGTTGCTTTGAAAAAGAGGGCTAATTAGGCCTAAATTGGAGGAAACAACAGATTTTTGATTGGTGTGCTCCAAAACAAGTGCCATCAAGAATCTAGTATGTTATGTATCATCACAAACCACATCTATTTCAATCATTATTTTGGAGGTTCCTTTGGAAAGTTTGAGAGAAAAGTAAAAAAAAATCCTTTGTTAGAGGCCTAGTTGGGGTAGAAGGCCTAGTTAGGGTGGAAAAGTGGATTTTGTTCAAAACAGAGGTTTGGGGCTTTGATTTCATTTAAGACAAGTGTAATTGTGTCTATTAAGAGCATTCTTAGGGTTTGGGTCCATAGGGAAATCAAATAAGTCATTTGGTGCATTATTGAGGCCTTATCTCCATACTGGTGCCTAGTTGGAAGGTTGAGAATGAATCATTTTAGCCTTAAAACTTTGTGTTTCTTTCAAAGTCCCAGACCCTCTGCATCAGGAATGCTTATAGATGGTATGGTGGAAGAGGAGAGAACATGCAATGCCACATAAGAATTAGGAATGCTAGCAAGAATAGTCGAGGAAGGTATCACATTGCTAACCTATTGCATTGTCGTTGTGACTTGAGGAGTGGTATAGGTAGGTATGGATGCTACTGTTGAAGGAGGGGGAGTGGTAGGTCCTCCTTGACTAACCATAGTGTTTGCTGGTTGGGATGTACTATAAGGAAAGCAGAGGTGCGGAAACACTTTCCTAATGCCAAATCCATAGGGAAGAATGTAATGCATGGCTTTTAATTTTATTTTATTTTCAAATTACAATCTAATTAAGACACACATGAAAGATATACAGAAATAGAGAAAATACACAAAGACAGTGAACAAAAGATTTACTTGGGAAACCCTTATGGGAAAAAACCCACCACACCAAACTGAATCTCTTTGTATTACAGTAACAACAATTACATACAATCAAAATACAACTCTCTGATGTTTCACAGTAGCTGCAACATTCACAGTTCAAAATCTCTTAGAAAAGCTCTCTCTCTGTTCGATAAACTCATCGCATCTCTTTAAAATAGAATCGATATGCTTTAAATCTTATTCACTTCATATTTTGTCTTCTGTGCATCCTTATCTTCCATTTCCAATCATAGACAATTTCCATTCGAGCCTTGATTTTTCCCTGCATGTTGTTTTTCCAGCGTTGCAACTGATGCATAAAATCAACCGTCATCTTGCTTGAAAACTGCTTCCTATGATTGGTCCACGAAGCTCCACATAGGATGGTCAGGTTGGTCAAGAGCGTTCAACTTTGTTGGCATATCAGTGAGACACTCATAGTGTCTCTCCGATGTGACAAAGTTTCTCTATCGGTATCACTATGGCTTCCACGAGTCGACAAGAAGCTATAATGACTGTTACATGTCGTAACGAAACCATCGATGTCCAATTTGATTCTATCGGAAAAGGTTTCCCTTATCGGCGAGACTCATATCGAATGGAACAAGTCATATCGAATTTAGAGAAACCATCAGTAAGACATACCGATGTCGCCAAGACTTTATGTCAAAATCTTCAAGTCATGCCGGCGTGAGCCACTCGGCATGACTATCGCTCTTCAGCGAGACTCATATCGAAGTAGAACTTCCACCAAAAGTCACCCTATCTCCAAGACTCATGTCTATCGCCATGACCTTTCTCCGAGCTCCCTAGGTCTTACCGAAGACTTACTATCGGCAAGACTCAAGACTTTCGCCATGATGTTTCATCAAGCTCCATCGTGTCTTACTGAGTCGGAAAGACTCAAGCCCTTCGTCAAGACATTTCTCTGAGCACCCAAAGATAACCCGAAGACATTCTGTCGGCGTGACTTATAAATTTTGCTAGGACTTCTCAGCAAAATCTTTTTGTCACTGCAAAGACCTCCGACAATCCTCCTATCAGCGAGACATACATCGATCGCCAAGACGTCATGCCGAAGTCTTTAAGTCACCGCGAGTGAACCAAGAGAAAACCCTCATCGACGAGACTTACCTTCTCACTGAGAGATCTCCCTGAGATCCTTGTGTTAGCCTGATAGCAGTCTACTATCGGTGAGACACTCACCATTCGCTGGGACCTCTCTCTGACACCCGTGAGAAAGCCCGATAGGATCAACTGTCACCCAGAGTTCTTCCAATCGCCAAAAGGTCATGCCAAACTCAGAGAGTCACAACGATAGACTTCATTCGGCAAGACATCAACTCTGTCACAGTGATAGGATCATTTCAAGAGCTTCAGAACTGTTAGTCGCCCAAACATGAACACTGTCATAGTGACTTTGCCCTTCAGGAGTTTCATGTCAGTAAGGATTGAGGCACATATTCCAACAAGCTTGTGCATCCAGCTTGTACAAGGTACCAATGAATTGCACTCTGATATCATTCAGCTTACTTACAGAAAGTAGATTTCAAGCCAGACCTGGTATGTGCATCACATCATTGATTCCCTTCACTCTTCCATCAGGGAATTGAATTCTGACTCTTCCATGACCAACAATTTCCAAAGATGAATCACTTTCCAAATACACCTTTCCACCATTGTATTCTTCATACTTTGTGAACCATTCTCTATGAGATGTCATGTGGAAAGATGCTCCAAAATCAATCAACCAGACATCATCTGATGCCCGTGTAGCCAAAGCTGCAATGAAGGCATCTGCATCACTATGAGAAGAATCATTGCCAGAAGAATTCTTCTTCTTCTTTTTCTTCTCCTTGCAATCCTTTCTGACATGACCAGGTTGCCCACAATTCCAGCACTTCACTTTGGACTTCTTACCAGGAGACTTTGATCTCCCTTCTTATTTCGATTTGGACTTCTTGTCCTTCTTCTTGTCTTTCTACTTGGGTCTACCTCTGACAGCCAGAGCCTCCTTTGCCATCTCAGAAGATTTTCTCATTTCTTTTGATAACAGAGAAGCAACATCTTCCATTTTGAATGTGGATGTTGTACTCCCTATAGCCATCACCAAATGATCCCAAGAATCAGGCAGAGAACATAGCAATAGCATGCACCGATCTTCATCTTCAATCTTTACACCAATAGATGTCAACTGAGCAATTAGCATGTTGAAAGCATTTAAGTTATCAGCAACAGACCCTCCTTCCTGCATCCTCAAAGAGTACAACTTCTTCCTCAAGAACAGCTTGTTCACCAAGGACTTGCCCTGATAAATGGATGCCAGTATTTTCCACAAGGAAGAGGTGGTCTTTTCTTCATGCATGTTCAGAAGAACAGAGTCTGCCAAACAGAGTCTTATCAGCCCCTTAGACTTTCTATCTGCCAGGTCCCAATCCTCTTGCTTTATGCCTTGAGGCATTGTTCCAGACACAGCAGTCCAAAGATCTCGATCAACTAACATATCTTCCATTTTTAGTTTCCACAACTCAAAATTTCTTCCATTGAATTTATCTATTTCCATCCTACTAGATGTGCTTTCCATCTTAATCTATAATTAAATTAAAATAACTCTACAAAACTCCCACTGAAAAGGATTTAACATAAAAAAACCCAACCCACTCACAAGGACAACACAACTAGCCAGGCTCTGATACCACTTGTAAGGAAAGCAGAGGTGCGGAAACACTTTCCTAATGCCAAATCCACAGGGAAGAATGCAATGCATGGCTTTTAATTTATTTTTTTTTCAAATTACAATCTAATTAAGACACACATGAAAGATATACAGAAATAGAGCAAATACACAATGACAGTGAACAACAGATTTACGTGGGAAACCCTTACGAGAAAAAACCCACCACACCAAACTAAATCTCTTTGTATTACAGTAACAACAATTACATACAATCAGAAATACAACTCTCTGATGTTTCACAGTAGCTGCAACATTCACAGTTCAAAATCTCTCAGAAAAGCTCTATCTTTGTTCGATAAACTCATCGCATCTCTTTAAAACAGAATCGATCTACTTTAAATCTTATTCACTTCAGATTTTGTCTTATGTGCATCCTTATCCGCCATTTACAATCATAGACAGTTTCCATTTGAGCCTTGATTTTTCCCTGCATGTTGTTTTTCCAGCGTTGCAACTGATGCATAAAATCAACAATCATCTTGCTTGAAAACGGCTTCCTGTGATTGGTCCACGAAGCTCCACATAGGATGGTCAGGTTGGTCAAGAGCATTCAACTTTGTTGGAATATCAGTGAGACACTCACAGTGTCTCCCTGATGCCACAAAGTTTCTCTATCGGTATCGCTATAGCTTCCACGAGTCAGCAAGAAGCTATAACGACTGTTACATGTCGTAACGAAACCATCGATGTCCAATTCGATTCTATCGGAAAAGGTTTCCCTTATCGGCGAGACTCATCTCGAATGGAACAAGTCATATCAAATTTAGAGAAACCATCGGCAAGACATATTGATGTCACCAAGACCTTATGTCGAAATCTTCAAGTCATGTCGGAGTGAGCCACTCGGCATGACTATCGCTCTTCGGCGAGACTCATATCGAAGTAGAACTTCCACCGAAAGTCACCCTGTCACCAAGACTCATGTCTATCGCCGTGACCTTTCTCTGAGCTCCCTAGGTCTTACCGAAGACTTACTATTGGAAAGACTCAAGACTTTCACCGTGATGTTTCATCAAGCTCCATCGTGTCTTACGAGTCGGCAAGACTCAAGCCCTTCACCAAGACATTTCTTCAAGCGCCCAAAGATAACCCGAAGACATTCTATCAGCGTGACTTATAACTTTCGCTAGGACTTCTTAGCGAAATATTTTTTCCACTGCGAAGACTTCCGAGAATCCTCCTGTCGGCGAGACATACATCGGTCGCCAAGACTTCATGCCGAAGTCTTTAAGTCACCGCGAGCAAACCAAGAGAAAACCCTCATTGGCAAGACTTACCTTTTCACTAAGAGATCTCCCCGAGATCCTTGTGTTAGCCCGATAGCAGTCTGCTATCGATGAGACACTCACCATTCGCTGGGACCTCTCTCTGACACCCGTGAGAAAGCCTGATAGGATCAACTTTCGCCCAGAGTTCTTCCAATCACCAAAAGGTCAATGCCAAACTCAGAGAATCACAGCGATAGACTTCATTCGGAAAGACATCAACTCTGTCACAGTGATAGGATCATTTCAAGAGCTTCAGAACTGTTAGTCGCCCAGACATGAACACTGTCACAGCGACTTTTCCCTTCAGGAGTTCCATGTCAGTAAGGATTGAGGCACATATTCCAACATGTACTAGAGGTGTAAAGAGCATGTTTTTGGTATATCTCATAAATTTGTTTCATAACATTTAGGCCTTCATCACTTTCAATCAAGCAATGGATGTTTTCTATAACAGGAATCACAATGGTTGAAATGTTTTCAAGACATAAGTTATGTTGAAGATGTGTTAATTTTTCATGAATGTTAATGACTTTGTCTTGCAGAATGTGATCATTTTGTGTTTCAACTTGTATGTTATTGGAAGGCAAAGCATTGTTAAAGGTAGGGTCCATGCCTAGTGTACTAGTTGCAATACTAGGAGTGGAAGCGTTAGACAATCCAAGATCCACAACAAGTGTATTATCATGGGATAACATGAGTCTTGAGCTTCTTCTCACTAAGGTATTAGCAATAGGACAACAAACACTCATGCAAAGGTTTCTAAATGCTTGTGAATTGAAATACAATAAAACTAAGAGCAATAAAATGCTAATAACTACAATTTTGGAAACTATAACAGCAATTGAATAACAAAAAATAGAAATGCAGAAAATGCTCAAAAAATGCCAAAAAGTATAGTGCAAAATGTGCAGAAGGACTAAGTCACCCAGTGTGGCGAATTAGTCCCAGTGATGATTTTTTTGAGTTTTTCTTATAATTTTTAAATAAAATTTGATGTTTCTTAGATTTTTAGATGCATCTATAGTATGAAAATGTAGAATTTTGTTGTTTTCTAATGAAATAAAATGCAAAAATGCAAGCTATATGAGTTTTTCACTAATGAAATTTTTAAAACCCTAGGATGTGAATTAAACAATGCAACACCTAATGCAATGTTGATGCAAGTTAAACCTAGGATGCAAATGAACTTGAAATCAAAAAGAAAGTGTTCAAAAGTTGGGTTCACCAAAATGAACTACAAATTTTTGTAGGAGGTTGCTCTCTTACACTTCTAGGGTTTTTCACCTAAAAGGAGAAAGGTATCCCACAAAAAACTTGGAGGTTCACTAAATACTAATGCTAGTATGATTGAAATATGAATAAATTAAATGTCCTAAATGAAAATAACTGATAAAAGGAATGATTTATTAATGAAAAACTTAAGAAATGCAACTTGTTTGAAAACACATTGTGATATGCAAAAACACCTAAGAATGCAAGTAAACAATAACAGAATTAAACAAGACTAGAGAGGTGCACCTGGAAACAAAAATTTTGTGGAGAGGCTCTATAATCATATAGATTTGATTGGAAAAGCTAACTGGGACACTTACGCCAAGATGGGCGACTTAGTCCTGTTTCGAGGAGATTCTATCAGAATAGATTTTTGCCAAATGGGTACTCAAAAATGTAAAAATAACTTTTCATGCCTAGTAGTGGGACTAATTTTCCACAGATGGTGACTTAGTCCACCTAGGAATCTCAAGAAATTTAGGACAGGAATCTGTAGCTTTTGGTCTGCACTTCCCTTCCTGACAGGTGTTTGGTTCAGATTCTGTAGAAAACGGGCTGAAAAAGGTCTCCAAGCTTCAATTAGGGCTTTGTTGACTTTGATGACTTTGATTATTTGTTGACCAAACTCTTTGACAAATATTCATGCAATCCCTGCAAACACACATGCAAAGAGGGGAAAAAGGGTTAAGGGTTAGAGTATAGGGATTTTCCTTGGTCAAACCTCAATTTGGTAATCAAACCCTAGATAATGAAATGAAATAAAGAGATAATGATGAATGAATAACATGCAATGTCACAAACTCGCCAAACCTTTGATGTAGAAATCTGATGATATGCAACAAGATGCTCCAATGGATGTTTGAAAGTGCTTAGAATGCTTGAGAATGATTAAGTAAATGAATGAATTGCTTGAATAATGAATGGGGAATTTGGGAGATGTAAAATGAGTGGAAAACCCTTTATTTATACTTGATTTTCCAATATTTCCCAAAAATAACACATCACAGGCCGACCTTAAGGTTAAGAGAATAAAATCCTGCCAAAATTTTGAAATTATTTTTATTTTTGTGCCTAGTGGGACTAAGTCGCCCCAAGTGGAAACTTAGTCCCACCAGGGAAATTTTAATGGGTGTCAGGAATTAAAGTGAATTTAATAATTTTTAACGGGAATATTCTCAAAAATACACTTAATTAGGGTCAGAAATTGCATTAAGGGGTCATTTAAACATAAGAAAGGGTTGAATTAGTGATGAAAAAAAGACTAGAAAAGTGTGAGATTTTGTTACAACTCTTTACAACACTTTGAAATAAGACTTGGTAAGTGGTAAAAAGAAGTTATTTAAGTAAATTATATTGAAAGGGTCCTATAAAAGTGTGACAATGGGTTACAACACTTCTCAACACTTTTATAAGACATCCTAGAATCCTTAATGATTCTCAAGGGTCCAAGACCTAATGTGAATGTGTTGACCACATTACAACATTATATCTAGGGAAAATCAAGCCAAATTCCATGAGAGAGACTCAAGTGAGCGTAAAAAAATTTCCAACTATACATTTTTTTGCAACACAGGAAGATATGCTTAGCATGAAAGAATTGTGAAGTGAAAAAAGGCTATATGTGTTTTTCTATCAATCAGTTGGTGTTCAAGAACTATGTTGTAATGGCTAGTAATGTGTGGCATTCAAAGTTAGCATGTGGTTTTAATATAGGACCTAGTTAAGGTTCCTATGGAAGTGCACAACATTGTGTTCTTTTGGTTGCAAAAAAATTGATTTAGGGCTGACGTTTCATGTAAATCACATTTAGGTCCACCTTATTTCATCTTGGTTGATTATGGACCCCTAGCCGACATGGAGTAATGTTAATGTAATGTATTGTATATAATCATACATTTGTGTAGATGCATAGTGTGAAATTAATTGAAGAAGGTGGTGAATGGATATACAAGGTGATGATTGTGCAAACATGTGTTATTCAATGTGAATCATCTCAATTACTGTGTCATTATTAGAAGATCTTAGCGAGTGTAGTGGAGTGTTTGAATCAAGTTCAGAGAGTTTTTAAGTTGTTTAATCATCACTGAAGGTCCGCAAGCTTTATCATTGTATTTTTGTAGGACTATTATTCTACTCATAGATCTGGTGCTTAGATCATTATATTGGGGATTGGTGTCTCCAGTAGGTTTTTTCCTACAAATACATTTTTGGATTGGTGTCTCCAGTAGGTTGGTGCCTACTTCATATTGTAAATTCCCTAATTATATTCCTACTTTATGAGGCTAGATTTGGACAGTAGATCCAAGAAACTATTCTCATCGTGGTTTTATCCATCTTGGTTTTCCACATATATTTGGTGTTCTCAAGTGTGTGTGCTCATTTTCTTGGTTAGTAGTAGTGAAAATTCAAGTTTCATGTTTAGATATATGTGTTGAAGTTAAGAATTTTAAATATATTTTATCTATTGATTCACCCCTCCTCTTAGTAGATTGTGTGCCCTTCAAAATTATCCATGTCCACATCAAAAAAAATATACATGCTTTGTTGGTTGCAAATCCTCAATAAGGAAAGAAGATATTTTTCTCTATCTAACTTTACATCCCCGCCATTTATAGGGATTAAGGCATATGAGAATTCTATTTGCATACTTCCTCTAATTAGTGTTGACTACTTTATTCATAGAAGCATTCCATATTGGGGTGGAATGTCAACAATAATTACATTCATTGTATAGTCCCTCTCAAGAAATGCAGCAAGATTGAAGTGTGCATCCTTTATTATGCCCATGACAGGAACTTCTCTTGAGTCCATAGCAAAGCATTTTCCAAATTCTCTATTCACTTGTAACCCTAATTCTTGCATAATAATTAAGGAAATGACATTTTTGGAAGCTCCTAAATCAATCATACAATTTTTGATCAATTTGTTGTTCATTTGAGGAGTCACATAAAATAGATCAACTTGGTTTGGACATTCATTTAAAGTAGTACCCAAAATGACTTATGATACTTCATTACTTGTTTTATCATGACCCATTCCTATTGATTTTTCTTTACCCTTTTCAAGTGGGTTAATCGCCTTAATTTCATTAGAGGTTGTAGTTGCTTCATTGGTGAGGGAAACTACCTTCTCTTTATGTTCCTCAATCCTTGTCATCTCTACTAGAGGAACAGATACTTTTGACTTGTGATAATATCTAAATCATGTCAACTGTATTGTACTTTGGGATGTCACAAATTGTTATAATTTCTCCATTGGTCTTCTTTTCTCTAACACTTGACTTGATCTCCTGAGCACATTCAACATCCTTATTCTCTTTTGATTTGTAGGCTTTTCTAAGATTTTCCCTCTACAAGGTGCATCGTTTCCTTTAATTTTAAGTTCATCTTTATTCTTATAGGGATTTTGATATTTTTTATCATTATTATGTTCTTTAATAAAGATACTACCAGCCTTTCCTTGATCATTATTGACTATTCTACTCCTAAAATTGTAATTGCTCTTAACCTGAGCAATTACAATGGTTGATAGATATTTAATCTCTTCTTCCGAAGGTCTTCTAAGTTTAACATAAAAGTTTGATGTTTCAACATTGTGACATTCATACCTTCCTCTTCTTCATCCTCGGAGAATACATGTTGGTTTTATACCCTTGACTTACATATTTTATCATCAACATCAATCTTTGTACTTCATCAGAATAATATTCATCAAAAGTGAAAGATATCTTATGAGACATCATATTCACATCCTCATCTTTAATATGTGAATAATCACAATCATCACATGGTTCTTTTTGTTCTTCCATAGATTTTTCTACCATGCACTGTTGAGGAGAATGAGGAAACTAACAAATCATACACCAAGGACTATCCTTGATAAATTTTTCATTATTCTTTCTTAGAGGATCAGATGTTTCTTTATTAGGAATTATCCTTTGGTTATTTTGTATTGGTTTTTCATTTTGAAAGTTTGTGTTATATAGTTGATCTAACAACTTAGGAATTTGATCTTTCCTTTGATAATTAGGCTTATCTTGAGACAACCCCTTTTCATTCTTTTCTACCTTGTAACTCAAATCCCTCAATACAATCATGACTTTTTCAAGTTTTTCCTTAGAAGGTGCAACCTTAGATGAATGTCCTTTAGGATTTTGTAGGATTTTCACATCATCCCTCTTACTAGCTTTCCCATAAGCTTTTCTATTGTTTCAAATTTGTAGTGAAATTTTGAAAGCATCCCTCAAGGATTGAGGATCTTTATCCCTCAACTGATAACCCATCTTGGGATCATAAGAATTACAATATAATACTAAACACATATGTTCACTAGGTCTCAAATGTTGTGGATTTTTATTCATTAATTTCATGAACCTAGTGTTAAAGTCTTAAACTAATTCATTGTGTCCTTTTGTAATTCTAGTGAATTCATTAATGATAAACCTTGGATCAGTTTTTTCACCATATTGTTCTCTAAACACCCTCTTAAACTCTTCCCAAGACCCAATACTAGCCTGAGGTAGAATTTTGTACCAATCACTAGCATCATCTATCAGAGATTGCATGAATAGCTTCATAACAACATCCTCATATTTAATTCAAAATCATCAACCAAATTCAGAAAATATCTCATGTGATCTTCACCTGAAATTGCATTATTTCCTGAGAATCTAAATAATACATTTCTTATGTCATTTGGTATGGGGTTAGGGTATCCAAGGATACCAATGAAGTTCAATTACCTATACCTTTCAAATTGGAAAGGCCTTCTTGCAGGAAAATTTCATATAGTTGGATTCACTTGAGGGTTTCCTTGAGCATTTTGATGTTGGTTGACAATATTTTTTCCTCCTTGTGGGTTTGCATTTTTCCCACCTAATTGAGCACATTGGGATTATATTGCTAAAAATTTCCATACTACCCATAACCTCCCAATTTTTGTTATGGAATGCTCACTTGAGGTTGTGTATTGGGTTGAGGTATTCCTTGACCTATTTGAGTTGAGGTTGTGAATTCAACTGTTGGGATATTTTGGACAGAAGTGGTAGGTGGATTTTGAGAGTTGAGACTAGAGGAAAAAGGATTTATAAATCCATAAGATGCTTTGAGAAATTATATCCTCTTTTTCATAACATCCTTAATTCTTATGTTTTTCATTCTTTCTATCTCTGCTCTAAGATACTCAACATCCTTCTATAATTCCAATTCCTTTTGGTCTGGAAATTTAGATGTAGAAGGTTTCTAAGACAACAAATTCATGTTCAATGCATAGAGTTTACATTTGATGAGACTTTTCTTGCATTCAAACCTTGTGACTAGGTGTTTGAATGTGAAGCTATTGGAAATGTACTAGCTACTATAGGATCACTCCAAGTACTTGTTGTAACTAAGGGTTAAATTTAGGTTAGATTAGATGTTAGCAAATCAACAAAGACTAAGAAACCCAAAGAACTATGAAGTACAAAGGAAATTAAATAAAAGAACGATTATACCTGTTCCTCGAATCTTCCATGATTACCTCCATAGCACCTCCTAGCTTGCTGCAAATGTTGCCCTCAAATCAAATGTACGAGCAATTCTTTGATTATGCCTATGTCCTACGCAAGTTTTGAAGGATTTAAAATAAATGTCTATGCCTATGCCTATGACAAAATAATTCTCAAATACTAAATAACTCTAATATGAATGTGCCAGAATAATAAAATCTAAGTGTGTCTAATCTTTTTTTTTTTTAGACTGCAGGAATCGGGTAGCACGACCCCATATAAACTGCAGTGCGCCTGGTAAACTTTTTAACGTGACCGGCGGCGCTGGTGCGACACGCCCTCCGATACCACAGGGGTGGGGGAGACTAGACCTCGTGACCAACCTCCTGCAATAGGAAAGATTTAGCCAACCGAGCTAGGGCCCCAACCCCCTAAGTGTCTCTAATCTAAAAATGTGAGAAAAATAGCATTTTATAGAAAATACGATTTTGATTGGACGGACGAGATCGACTTTTGATAAAAGCCTAAAATCAGAGGATGAGATTAAATCTGATAATCCCTAATCAGGGTTAGGGAAAAATCCTTAAACGGGTGGTCAAGATGTCATCTAAGAAGATCGAATCGGCGGTGGAGAATAAATGAGATAATTAATTAGAAAATAAATATTTTCAAAAATCAAGAAGATAAAGACTGCCTAATTTGTGAAATTCGAAAAATCAATAAGATAAGGGTTGAACTGAAGATCAGATTTGGAAAATCAAGAATCTGCCCGATTACTTGATTTTTTGGAGGAATATTACCATTTTGAATTAAATTAATTCAAAATATGGATTTTGTGAAATAATAAATATTCAATTTTCAAATTATTTACTAAAATGAACTGATAGTTAAGAAAGTGATATCATTTTAAATAATTTCATTTATTAAAAATGAGGGAAATGTTAATTTTGACAATTAAATAATTAAAGATAATTATTTAATTTAGCATATATGTTTAATAATTAAATAAATTAATCAATTCATTTAATTACATATGACAATTAGTGACATATTACACAAATAAATGAAATTCATTTATTTAATAATCAGGAAGAATAAATGAATAATAAATTAAGAAATTTATTTAATTAGGGGAAGACTTAGAAAATTAATGACGTATTTAATAAATAAATAAAATTTATTTATTTAATAATCATGAAGAATAAAATGGCATGAATTAATTAAATAATTATGAATTATTTAATCAATAGTCGAATGTGGACCAAGGACATAATTAAATGTCATAATTATGCTAGGACGAAAGTGGTAAAAATAGAGCTTGCAGGCCTAGGTCATTTTTAAGTGTCTACATTTTGCCCCTCTTTGTCAGAATGTAGCATGTCACATTGTGACAAAGAAAATAAGTCAAAAATATGCCCCAATGCAAAATAGGATGAGAGAGAATGATGAAGGAGGTAGCGGTATGCCCCCTCGAGAGGACAGACGGGTTCTAAGAACACGGGTGTGCTCTTGAAATTGATGAGAAGACTAGAATATGAAGAGACAAAGAAATGTTAGTGCAAAAGATATGGATGATGATATGGATGCAATGCCTATATGAGATGGGTGATAGAAGATGACAAGACTAAAGAAGATGCATGTTAGTTCCTAGACCAAATCTAGTAACTGAAATTGAAAACAAAGATTGAGCTTAGAAGTGCTTAGGTATCCTTTTCTCAAATTGCATTCTAAGTTTAGACATTACATATTTTATTCCCAAAAATCCAAAAATATTATTCATTCTAGTCGTCATTTTGAACTTAGACCTTGCATAGTGTCATCCTTGCATTTAGTTGACATCTTCATTTTGAGCAATCTCATTTTATGGTGGAAACTCGACTCCAAAAATAGAAATGACAAATGGAAAACTTTCGACAAGACCCCACTTCCACTGTCAAAAATCCCACGTATGACCCAAATTGGACTTTTGACGATCCATTTTCCAACACAAATAATCAACCTCTCATGACAATACCATCATCATCAAACAGTCCCTTTGAACCATTCTTACGTAAGGATGAATACAGACAAATACTTGAGGAAAACCTAGAGGTAGCGGCACAAGATCCAGAGGCCTCCCAACTCGTGGAACAAATGGTCCTATATGACATGGACAAATATTTGGCCATACTCTTAAGTCAAGTAGCCAAGTTACCCCATGGTTTTGACATTAACATGTTAAGATCAGCATCTCCTGACCCTAATGTCAACAACGCGCATAACATGACAAATAGTGGTCAACCTCCAAACCCTATGAGCAATACTTTCTTTGACGCCACAACGACCATGCATGCTACCTCCAACATACCAAACACCTCCAATACAATAAACGCTACATCCATTGGAGGAACATAATCCGCCACATTGCCCACAATATCCACAACACTATCACAATCAGTTGGAACCTCCTTTGGCTCCTTGACATTGTGGGCAAGTTACTCAAATCCTCTCTTTACCACTACGGTAAATGCCATGGGGGCATCATCAAGTCATACCAATCCTCCCTTGATAGCTACATCTAGTACCATGAGCACACCTTCAACATATCCTCTTATCGGTATCTCACAAAATCCTTTGGGTGGAGGTACATGACGGATCTTTATTCAAGGACAACAACAAAATGTTAACACGTCAACACACTCAAATTCCATCACCTCCCAAGGTCAAAATACGAACATTCCCCTTGTACAAAACCAACAATTTGGACAAGGTAGTCAAAAAACACAGCACATGGCATCATTAGCACATCACAATGTTCATGGTCACCATATTCCCTAAATATCGACACAAATGGATAGGGGACACATCCCAACATACTCATCCCATATTCATACTCACCAACATACCCCAAATTCAAACTTTCAATTCCAACAACACAAAAATCTGAACACATCATACATGCCACAACAATCCATCCCTCCACAATACACCAATATCCATGCACAAAAAATAGGGACCTATGGCATACCAATCAATCCAATGTATGGGACCACAAACGACCCTGTAATAGATGCCTTACAAGCAAAACTGATGGGTCTAGAGAAAACTATCCAAAACATACAAATATCAGGCAAGAAATCAGAAATGTCATATGATCTAAATGTATACCCATTCAACATGAGTTTATACATGCCACCATTTCCTCTGGGATATGTGTCACCCAATTTTACAAAATTCAAAGGCAAGACAAACCCCATCGAACATGTCTACGAATTTGCAACCAATTGTATGGGCGTCACCTATGAACAAACATACTTGATGAGACTTTTTTCTAAAAGTCTTGCGGGTCCTACCCTTGAATGGTTTTCCACTCTAAAGGATATCCAAACATGGGATGAGCTTAAACAAAAATTCATAAAGAATTATGCATACAACATTGGCATGGACACTTCTATTACTAGCTTGTGCAATCTCACGCAAGAGGATGTCGATGAGACATTCATCCCATTCTTTTGAACAAAAATGGAGAAGTCTAGCTAGTCGATGTCACATTGACATACCCGAAAGGGAAAAGGTGGACATGTTTGTTCAAACACTTTTGGGTCCCCTAAAATATGCATTGCAAGTGCATTATTGCACAACCTTCACGGACCTAGTCGAAAAAGGGGTCCAAATTGAGAAAGCCCTTATCGCAAAGGGAGAAATAAGATACGGTCCTAAAAACACAAATGCCAATCCTCCCACCAACAAAAATAAATACTGGGTCAAAAATAAACATGTTACAAATGACGATGTTCTTGACGCCAAGGTTGCCAGCACTATGGGTCATGTATTGGCTCTAAAAGGGGTTCAATTGCAAAAAAAACCAACAATGATATCAACACCCCCTACTAATGTCCCTTCAAACAACCAAAGTAGCCAAAACAATCAAGGACAATACCGTCAGATGAGACAATTCCCTAGGGGTCGTACATACACTCCTTTGGGTGAACCCATTGAGGAAGTCCTCAAGAAATGTCTTTAGAATGGTGTCATCACACTTCAAGAACCAAAACCATATGACCCAGGACAATTCAAACCAGCATGGTGGGATGACAACACATTTTGTGATTATCATCGGGCAAAAGGACATAAAACTTCTACCTATCGACAACTGAAAAACCTAGTGAAAGACCTTATCAAGAGTCGTATCATTGAGATAGGTGGATCACAATTTTCCTCTAATTCGGATCATACCATCCATAAGAACCCACTGCAAGACCATGGTTCTAATAATGCCTCCACGTCAGGTCCAAAGATAAACAATAATCAAGCTAACTTTTCCCGCGCCAAGTATGACTATTCAAGTGGACCCATTATAAATAATGTCCAAACTGACGACGAATACATCAATACCATTATAGTCAAGAGAGCACCCCAATGCAATGCTACTACCCGAAGTGGCAAGGTCACCATAGCTAGTCTGCCCCCTACTAGGCAACCCAAAATCACCATACCTGGCCCATCTCCTAAACAGTCAAAACCCGTCTCAACCACAAAACAATGGCGAACAAAGAGTCAGTTCAACCTTATTGACCAGCTTGTAAAAACTGTCGTACAAATTTCTATACTCGAGTTGCTTCGCATATCTCCCATGCGTAAGGCTATACTGGATAAAACCTTGCAAGAGTCGTCAGTCCCTAAGGATATTGATGTCAACCAATTTGAGACCATGGTGGGATACCTCACTACACCTCACCATGTCACCTTTTCGGATCAAGACTACTTGTCACCTAAGACAAACCACAACGATGCATTTCACATCAAAACTTCTGTCCATAAGCACAAGGTTAGAAGAGTTTTAGTAGATGTCGGAGTAGGATTGAACATATGCTCCCTGAAATTGGTTAAGGCTCTAGGATTTTTTGATGCATGCGTCAACCCTACAAAGAGCATAGTGATAAAAGCGTATGATGATGAAGAATGCTCTTCATGAGGTGTTATTTCTCTTCCTATCAGAATGGGACCAGTCATTGTGGATATAACCTACCAGGTCCTGGATCTGGAATTACCATACAACATCTTGCTCGGGTGCCCATGGATTCATGCCTTAAAATTCGTCCCATTCACATATCACCAATGCTTAAAATTCCCATTTGACGGCACATAAATCACTATATATGGAGACCCCGACCCTTTTCAATATTGTACCAACCTAAGGGGTATTTCTGCAAACCGAGTGCCTATTAACTGAGAAGCACCTGGCTCCTCTTCTTCTAAATACATTGACCCATCCACACTCGCATCATCTTCCACGTCCACTCCATCCACATCTTCCGCCACACCACCATCGTCTGCAAACCCTAAGGCTGAAACCACTGTCAAGATCCAGGACCTCAGTTGTGGAGAATTTAAACTACATACAGCATATAGCATAACAACAATACCCAAGTCTCCGAAGGTCTATGGTTGGCCATGTTTTAGAATGGAACCCAAAGAAATTTTCAAAGTTCCACCAAAAATAGTTTTCATCAAATGGGGAGACATGAGTAACGAGGACCTTGCTGACATTACAGGATGGCTCTATAAAGATATGACCGAACTACCCCCATTACCAGTTAAGAAATATGGCAAAGGATATGACATAATGAAGGCTAAGGGCTACGACGGCACTAGTGGCCTAGGCAAAAATAAAACTGGACGAAGAGAGCCCATAGAACCTTTCAAAATACCAAAGTATCTTGGATTAGGGTTTGGATCACCTGACAATGACAATCAACGTACCCTTAGACTTTCGAGTGAGCGAGTGCATGCTTCGGAAAGTGTCGAGACCGCTAAGGAAACCTTCATCGAAATTGACTCCCAAGAGTGGGAATTTGGCTCAGAATGATCCTTAAGTGACTGTTGCCTCGATGATTTGTTTGTCGAAACAAGGGAACTGACCTCTGAACAAAGATTTTGGAAAACATTTAAAATTGATCAGGCACCAAATATTTAAAGTCCCATTACCACTCCCCATGACATAAAATACCTTCCACCTGAATCTTATCAATCCAACCCATCTGAGTTACCAGACGCCACTGACAATCATGACTCTAAGTCCTTCACCCCATATTTTGACAATGAATATGAGACTAGTGAAGGGGAATATTGGATAGAGTCTGATGTGGAGTTGGATGATGATAATCTCATATACAATATCATTGAATCCGTTTGTATGCTTTACGTATCCTTCCCTCAATTCACCAATACTGACAATGGCATTTCCCTAGTTTATCCTCAACTAGTCAATTGGGACCAACAAGGCCCGCCAGTCCTGAACACCTTTTAGAATGATGAGGAAATTGTAGAGTTTATGGGATTACATGATGGCATACCTAGTGGTGATTACAAGGCAGGATTCACCATTGATCTGGATTGTACAGCCTAATTCGGCGAGACTACTCTGTCCTCCAGTCGCAAAATTAAAAATAAAAATAAACTAAAAAATGAAACTTCTTTAGGTGAAAACCGAAAGGAACCTTCTGACGAAAAAAAAGTAAAAACAAAGGACATATCTATAGGTGAAAACCTCTCTAAGGCGCCCAAAGATGGAGGACTGGACTTTCTTCCTATACAACAAGAGAAATCAGCTATGCTTATAGAAGACACCATAGAAGACAACATATCAACAGTTGAAGATCCCAAAATGGTCCTCTTTGTTGCATCCCTGACTGAGGAAGAGAGACCATAATTTCATTAATTCTTTGCAGAACGTAAAGTCAACTTCGCATGGTCCTATGCTGACATGCCAGGATTAGACCCAAAACTAGTTCTACACCATCTGCCACTATTTCCTAATGCCAAACCAATTAAACAGAAGTTACGCAAAATGCATCCTCAGGTCGCTCTATTGGTCAAGGCTGAGTTGAAGAAACTTCTAGACATTGGATTCATACGGTCTATTGATTATGCTAAATGGATATCTAACCTGGTGCCAGTAACAAAGCCAAATGGGATGATCTGCATTTGTACAGATTTTAGGGACCTAAATAAGGCATGCCCAAAAGATGACTTTCCTTTACCAAATATTGATATCATAGTTGACCTCACAGCAGGATATGAGATGATGTCCCTCATGGATGGTTTCTCTAGTTATAATCAGATCCGCATTGCCCCAGAAGACCAGCACAAAATGGCATTTACCTGCCCTTGGGGTACATACTATTGGAATGTCATGCCATTCGGTCTCAAAAATGCAAGCGCCACATATCAGAGGGCTATGACCACAATCTTTCATGACGTGATGCATTAAATAATGGAAGATTATGTAGATGACCTATTGGCTAAATCAGTAATAAGAAAGGATCATCTGAAGGTGTTAGACACAATTTTCAAGAGATTGGAAGAATACAAAGTCCAGCTAAATCCTAATAAATTTGTCTTCGGTGTAACATCAGGTAAACTCTTAGGATACATAGTTTCTCGAAGAGGCATTGAGGTCGATCCAGCAAAGGTAAAATCCATCATAGACATGCCTCCACCCAGAGGAATCAGTGAACTCAGAACTCTACAAGGCAGGGTATAATCTATTCGGCACTTCATAGCCCAATTGGCTGGCAAGTGTCACCGATTCCAATATTTGTTATGCAAAGGTATCCCCTTTGTGTGGATAGATAAATTCCAAGAATCCTTTCAACAAATAAAAGAGTACCTATTGTCGCCGCCAGTCCTCATGCCTCCAATTCATGGAAAACCATTGATCCTATACATCTCTGCCACTAATTTAGCACTGGGGGAATTACTAGCGCAAAATGACCAAGAAGAAAAAGAAAGAGCTATATATTACATCAGTCAGACATTGGTCGGGTATGAACTGAACTACACATCAATTGAATAGGCTTGTCTAGTCATAGTCTTTGCAGCACATAAGCTAATACATTATATGTTAAGCCATCAGGCACAACTAATAGCAAAGATTGACCCCCTCAAATATTTGTTAAGTCGGGCAGCATTAACAGGACGTTTGGAAAAATGGGTCATGATTATGAGTGAATATGACATTCAATATGTAGAAAGAAAGGCAATAAAAAGACAAGTCATAGCAGACTAGCTAGCAGATGCACCTTTACAAAGTGATCACCCGTTAGTGGAAGATTTTCCAAATGAGTCGATATTCCATATGGAACCTAAGTCACCTTGGAGACTCTACTTTGATGGATCCCACACAAATCATGGCTCAGCGGCAGGAATCCTGTTCATCACCCCTCAAGGAGCCTCCATTCCTAAGTCTTTCCGCATAGCTTTTCCATGCACAAACAACGTGTTGGAATATGAGGCACTGGTTACAGGACTTAGAATGGCAATAAAATGGAAAATCAGAGCATTACACATCTATGGAGATTCTTAGTTAGTCATCAATCAAGTTAATGATGACTACGACACAAAATATGAGAAGTCGATGCCCTACAAATGAATGGTTGACAGTTTTCAAATGTACTTTCATATGGTGACTTTTGAACAAGTTCTGAGAGCATAGAACAAAGCGGCAGATGCAATGGCTACAATAGGCTCTCTCCTCGATATACCAAGCAACATGCCTCAGCTGGAATTCCTAATAGAACAATTGTTGGTCCCCACCTATGACATTCCGGAATTAGAAATGGTTTGTGAACTTGTTGGTCCCGACTCTCCCTGGTACCAAGATATTTATGACTACCTTAAGTCTCAAACCATTTCACCTAACTTGTCCAATAACTAGAGGAAGTCCTTTATCCAAAAAGTCGTAAGATATTCCATCGTCAGTGACACCCTTTACCGCCGTAGCTTTGACGACACCCTCCTTAGATGTCTCGACACTAATGAAGCATGTACAACCTTACGCAAAGTACATGAGGGTATATGCGGGTCTCATTCGAGTGGTCCTACTCTAGCCAAGAAGATAACGAGACTTGGGTACTACTGGACAACCATTGAAAAAGATGCACTAGAATATGTCAGGACTTGTCGCAACTTCTAGATTCACAGTGATTTGATCCACGCTCCAGTGCAAGAACTTCGGCCGATCACTTCTCCTTGGCCCTTCGCTCAATGGGGACTCAACCTTGTGGGAAAGATTCATCCTACCTCGTCCAATAGCCATAAATTCATTATCACTGCCATTGAGTATTTTACGAAGTGGATTGAAGCCATCCCACTGACATACATAACCGGAAAACAAATATCCAAGTTCATTCTTAACTACATCATTTGTCGGTATGGCCTTCCGCAATCCATCATCACTGACAACGGACGTCCATTTAAAAACCAAGACGTTTGTGAGTTATGTGAGTGATTTCACATCCAACACCATTTTTCATCTCTGTATTACCCACAAGGAAACAGTCAAGCTAAGGCATTAAATAAAAGCATTGTTAAAATCCTCAAAAATACTTTCAATGACGTTGGTCGTGACTGGCATATACAACTCAACCTTGCTTTGTGGGCTTACCGCACTAGCATTTGTATGCCTATAGGATCCACTCCTTTTTCCCTAGTCTTTGGCATTGAGGCCATCTTGCCCATCGAGGTTGAAATTACTTCCCTATGAGTCTCCCTGAAGGGTTTAACTGATGAGGAGGAATATAGAAAGTCACACCTACATGAGCTGGAGATGTTAGAGGAAAGAAGGAAAAAATCCCTAAATCATCTACAAGCATATCAGAACTGTCTCTTTCGTAGTTACAACAAGAAGGTTATGGTCAGGAAATTTGACATTGGCGACTTAGTCCTCATGCAGAACCCTAAGAACCAGGCTGACAGAGAAAAGCCAAGAAATTTTGAACCAAACTGGTTGGATCCTTACGTCATCGTATCTTCTTTTGGTTCTGGAGCCTATCAACTGGCGACTCTAGATGGAGAACAACTAATAGAGCCTATCAATAGTTTACATCTCTGAAAGTTCTACACATAGCATCAGGAGATCAAGCTAAAAACCATCAAATACAAAAAAAATTGAAAAATCGTTGCCTTGATGAAAACTTGGAAAACAGGCATCTTGTTGACACCAAAAAAAAAAATCAAAGTCCATGAAAATAGTAAAGAGAAATCCATTCGTCCAATGGTGAAAACCTAGAAAACAGGCGCCCTAGATAAGTACCATGATCAAAACCTAGCAAACAAGTGTCATGTGTAGGTTGATCTTCTATGTCACTTACACTTGGGGGCACAATGTCTTATCTATCCAACCTATCATGTTCATGTCATATCATTTCCATCCTACCTACTATCTTAGTCCATTCATGCATACCTATCATATTGAGTCCATTCATCCACCCTTCTTCTTTTGATCTTGGTGACGATATAGGGGCAAAGGTTGAAACATGTTTGGGTATCTCTTGACATACATCATCTTATCTAAACCAATCATGTCATTATCCTATTTTCATACATTTTATCCAAAAAATCCTAAGTCTTGTACCTAGAATGGGGCATGTTATTCCTATGCGACATAGTCTTTGGAGATCACATCCTTGCTCTCTTATGATGTATACATCCATACCATCCATTTATCTATCATGAGCCTTTCATCCCTTATCCCATCACCCACCCTTGCACCTAGACTTGGTTTTCCCCTTGTCATTGGTATCTAGCACAAAGGCTACTCAAATTTTCATCTTTTGACACCTCAAAACATTTCAAAAGTCATAAAAAATCAAAACATTTCAAAAGTCCAAAAAAATCAAAACATTTCAAAAAAGTCCAACAAATCAAAACATTTCAAAAAAGTCCAACAAATCAAAACATTTCAAAAGTCCAAAAAATCAAAACATTTCAAAAAGCCAAAAAACTCATAAAATGTCAAAAATCCAAAAAAATCAAATAGCCAACAAAAATCCAAGCAATAATCCAAATGCAAGTCAGTCCTTAATCCATACCAATCAAGTCGATCAATCTTGTCAAATTATCCAATCACATCCTTTGGTCTTAATCCTAATCTTGTTGTAAACCCAATCAATCAAAGTCAATCAATCAATTATCAGTCATCCTTGTGTTGATCTAGGGATATGTCATTCCCCACAATGACAACACTATCATCATCAATCAAAATCAATCAATCAATCAATTACTCATCGGTTTACAACTTGACAGGGGAAATACCTTGTTTGTTTTTGTATCATTTGTGCATGCTTGCTTGATTGCTTGTGTGTGTTATCATTTTTTTCTTGCATTTGCGTCAAGTCCGAATTACTCCCAGCTAGTATTCATATCTTGTATTTAGACAAGGTTGTATTACGCTGGGGCACATGACACATCATCACCTTGGTCCGTATACCTTGGTGTATAATTTCTAGTGCTAAATCAAACATCATGGTTGCTCACTTTCATTACAGCATAATGCATCCTTCACTTCATATATCCATTCCTTCATCTTTAGTTCTTGACCCATTCCTTTCATTTCGAGAGCCTACTCGTGTTTTTCCAACCCGCCTATCCTCTCGAGGGGGTATCATCATTCCATCATCATATCTTTCTATCATTATCCATTTTCCTCCATCCATACCTTAGTTTCTTTGAAATGATGTTACTTGACACAAATCTCATCATCTCGAACATCATCTCAAAGAGGGGCAAAATGTAGACACCCAAAAATGTCCTCTTACAACACCTGTCCCGACATTACATCATTTAGGCATCTTGTAACATATTTTGCCCTAGGTACCCATGTCATCATCTAATTAGTTAAATAAATATTATTTATTTGACTAATTTCATTTATTCCCTTCCTATGCATAATCCATCCATTCCTCTAATGTTAATTAAATAATTTATATTATTTAATTAATTAAATCCTTTCTATTCATTCTTCTATTGTTCATGAAATAATTTATATTATTTAATTAATGAAATCATAAATCCAATATTAATTAAATAAATCAAATATTTATTTAATTAATAAAATCCTAAAAAGATATTCTCGCTTTCTTTCCAAAATTGAAACTCATGTGTATCTAATTAATTTATTTAATTAGATAATTCATCAATTATCCTTCTCGTCTTTTTCAAGATTTATTTCCTTTAAAACAGGAAATGAAATCTTTCTATCTTTTTGACATCTTATCTCATCTCATTGTATTTCCTCTTTTGTCAAAAATAAAATCCTTATTGAATCTTGTCAAATCTTATCTTCGTTAAAATCACGGCTTTATAAATACGACCTCTCACAATACATTTTGGAGGTTGATTCGTCTAGCATTTAAACTCTGTCAAAATAAATCTTCCATCTCTATCTATCATTCTCTTCATTTGTCATTTTCATTGTCAAGTCGTTATGCTGTAGGAATGAGCATCCAACATTCCTCCATTGTCAACCCTTCAAAATCTTGCATTCTCATGCAGATGGAGAAGAGCAATGGAGATAAATCGAGTTAGCGGGGAGATCAGTTTGCATTTGTGCTTCTTATTGTGATTTTCGTGTTGTTTCGTACTCTATTGTGCTTGATAGGATTTAATTATTTTATTGTTTTCAACTCTAAATCTGATTGATTTTCCCTATCTACACTTGTATCAGGATTAACAAGAGGAAAATTCAAGGTTTTTCTAATTGTAGTAGGATTTGATAGCACTGAAGTAGAAGCATTATTAGAGTGGTAAGAAATTCCCATGCTATAAATCCTCTTCTTCATTTCATCTCTTACATTGATAGCTTCCCTAATCTTCAGTTCTTCAAGTCTATTCAATACATCTTTTAGATCATTTACTTCTTTCAATAATTCATCTTCAATCTCAAGCATACTTCTAGATCTTGAAATTTGTGGGATAATTTGGGAAGTATTTGTGACAACATTTGGAAAGGCGTGATTTCTATAAGAAAAATGAGTTTTATCTTGGACAAGAGGGCTTGAAATTTGATTTTTTTCTTGGGAAACTAACTTAGACACTTTGGGGTCATCAGCTTGACTATAGATACCTTGTTTGATATCAAATTCTCTTTGATGTTGTTCAATTTCTCTCTCGGTCTTTTCTAAGAAAGCCTTTTGTGCTTTTAAATCCATCCAGAGTTACTTATTCCTTATATTGGTTTCACTTAGCTCAGCGATTCTAGGTTCCACAAATTTAACAATTGAATTTGCTAAATTATTCACATCATCTTTATAAGTATTACGAATAGCATGAGGAGGAGTTGACTTACTTGTATCTTTGATTTTCCATGTTTGTCTTGTAGTAGGCAGTTTTGATTCCAATTTCTTTCCAAGATTTTCTCTAAACAAAGATCTTTCATTCATGACTTCTTGATCCCCTCTCTTTTATACTTGTACTAGAAAGGATACTTTAGAGTCACCACCCACTTGGGGAATTAATATTTACAAATATTTTTAGAGGAAATTGTAAGAACAAAAAAAGAAACCAAGATTTGAAAATAACAGAAAGGAACTTCAAACAAATATACTTATGATAACTAGAGATTCTAGAGATTCTTGAAATTGCAATTCATCCCCAGTAGATTCATCATTCTATTGGTTCATTTTTATGCTATAAGCTCCAACTAAATCCTAGAAGACCTAAATGAATAACCAATTCTTATACTCAATTATTTTAGGGGTTGGCCAACAAATAGGAGAAGGATTTCAACAATTTTTTCCTTTGCACTTGAAGCTCTATAGAACCGAGGAGGGTGGTCCTATGCAATATTGACTAAGATTTCGCACAAATTGATACCATATATTACTTCAAAATAGATATACTCTCTTCTTTATGACCAATATTTTTAGATACACAACATAAGGGGTTAAATTCTTGTATTTTAATATAATATAACTATGTGTCTAAGAGTATGTAAATAACATAATAATAAATATTAATTGAAATGTAAATTTGGTTTTTAAAATTGGTGATCATGAAGAACATAACCAAAAAAATTTCTCATACTAGTGCCTTAGACGTAGGCCATAGAGTCAAGGGAAATACAATTGAGAAATTGCATAGCAATATTCATTCTAACTCTAAAGCTTAGTGATAATGCCTTACACTATCTCCCCTTCAAAACTCTACAATCAATTCTAATTATCAATCCTTGCATGCACCTAAAACATTCAACATCTCTCATAAAGCAAATTAATTTCCTCCTTGAGTAATAGCCATGAAATAAATATTCATTCATGGGAAAAATTACAAATATGAATAGAAAAGATCCGTGATCATTTTTTATTCATAAATGTTAAATATAGATACATTTAGGAGACAATTTCTTGTAAAATTTACATATGTATTTGATACTATGAGCTATAACTATCATAAAAAAATTGTAGTTACATTGACATCCTTTTCTATTATAACCTAGATCAGACATATACAGAATTAAAATACAAAAGTGCTCTACTTACATAATTTCAAGATCCTTCTCAAAATGGTGTTGAATTCCCATTTATAAAAACAAGGGAGCAAACAAGCTTCAAGCCATGGACAAATGTCACATTTTCATTTTACAGTATTGTCCCAAAATAAATAAAAGACAAACAACCCTTTTAAAGAAGACAAGAAGAACATTCTACTAGAAGATAAAAGGTTGTTTGAATTGATGAAGAATATACCCGCTAATGTTGCAATGATGAATATGTGAAGGATTATTCGTTAAGGCTTCAATTCTCAAGCTGAAAACCTATTCCCTTTTGAAGTTTGTTAGAGCTTATGTTGAGTAGACCACACAAGAAAAAAGAATGAAAGAATTACCGAATATCATTTTATTCAAACAATTAGAAATCCCTCCTTAATTTGGCATTTGTATAATGAACGCTCATAATCCTAGCAACTGATTATTTTTATAGCAAGCCTAATATTATTGGATCATGTTTTTCATTGCACCAAAAGATCAACCTGCTAATACCCAATACAAATTCCATAGATAAGCAGATCCATGGGAAGTGGTTAGTCCATGTCTTGAATCTGAAGGGAGACACTAGAAATTAGTTTGAAAATCCCCCCTCAGCGTCACTCGAGGGGATTCGAACCCGTGACCCAGCTCTAATACTATTTTTTGGAACATATTTATCATTGTGCCAAAAGATGGAGTTGTTGACATCCAATACAAATGCCAAAGATAAGTAGATCCAAAAAAGGAAATTAGTCCATGTCTCAAATCCAAAGGGAGACATTGGTGATTATTCCAATAGATATATCCTCTCTGATGGACATTTGTATGCAACAATCAAATCAATGTTATATATACTGAGTATACCCAGCCAAAATTAAATAAGTCTCTTTCTCAAAATCCTCTAAAATTTTATTAGTATCAATTAATTTATCCATACAAGTCCTAAAGAGTTCAATATCATTTTTTTGTCATCACAAATGAGGAATGAGAGAGTGGTGGTTAATGCTCTAAACTGGTATTTCCATTCAAGGAATTCCTTGATCTCCCTGTTCTCATTTTTTATGTAAGGAATTATCCTAATCTCTACATTTTTAAAATGTTTCAAATTTTTCTTAGCCTTATCTGTTAGTTGATCCATATTATCCCTACATTTATCTTGCTAATTTGGCTATATTTTAGGTAGGAAAAATTTCCTCTGGGGGTTTATGCTCATGGGTTGATCTCTTCTACATTCCTTGCAATGCATTTATCTTAGGGATCCACTTATTCATAATTTCCCTAGCTTTCTCCTTATCCCCTACCACCCTATTTATTGCATTCGCCAATTGAGAATAATCTTTATGTATATTCTCTACCCTCTTAAAAAATTTGGACATCAAATCTCCCAAAATTCCTAACACTCCATGGACACCCTTCAACTTCTCCTCTAGCATCTTAATATTTTCTTTGAGCTCTTGGTTTTCTCTATTCAAATATGTTGTTGGTGGTGTCAAAAAGGAGCTAGCTACTTGAGCATCTAATGGAGGGGGTGTTTTTTGGGATTATTTTATTTTTAGTTTTTTATACTAATTTGTAAGTGCAAGATGATCTTGTAATCACTTATCATATTTATTCTATAGAGCTTTAGTAGTGGCCTCAATAAATATAGTAGTATCAGCTACTAATATAGCAGCTTCAACAATTGAGGTCTTAGACACCCCCTTTATTACAAGTCCTCCAATAATATCTTGGGTTGCTTTTGTAACCTAAGGCTTATTGGCGTTTGGAGAAAGGACACAAATTACAAGGGTTTATCATTTAGGGTTGAACCCTGACCTTGATAGTGCTAATTGTGCTTCCTCCTCTAAGGAAAATACTTCATCTTTCCTCCTTATTGTGGAAAAAGCTATGACAGGGGAAATATCCCATTCAAGGAGTAGTAGTATCACACTAGCCCTCACTATTTTCCTCCCCTCTTCTAGAGTAATGTTCATAGCATTAAAATTCATCTCTGCTAGTACTTTCTTTGTCACCTCTTCAAATTGTTTCATGGGAACTCTTGCATTTTCTTGCTCAATACTTTTAATGTATTCTTCTCTTTTTGACCTCAAGACAAAATCCTTAAACTCTTGGGTCTTCAAAAATTCATTATCTTCAATGAATTATTGGCAAGCCAGCTCTCTAATGTCATTTGCATTGTCTCTTCCACCTGTGACATCAATTCCTAACCTGCTCTGAGGCAATATGACTTCAAGTTCTCTTTGAGGAGATGGAATCTCTTTATTTACTTCCTCCCTTGTTATCTCAATTTTATCATCCTCATCAGTCCAAATAGGATAATCAACTGATGGTGGTGTACCAATCCTCATTTTTTATGGTTGCTCATGTGGAAGGGATTTCATAATTATCACATCTATAGGTGATGGAGGTGCTTGTGGGGGATATGGTGGTGGTTGTGCATGATGGGGAGAGGGTTGAGTAGGATCTCTTATTACATACCCCTTTGGCCTTTATTTAAAAGAATAAACAGATAGTTTAACAGGAGGCTGATAAGTGGGCCTCTCTTCAAGAGTTGGGGCCTTTCCAATTATTTTATCAATGTTTTGCAAGATCATTTTGATTCTTATAGTTGGATCCTTTATTTCTAAAAATGCACCTTGATAATTAAAATATTTTTAGCTCTTAGCCTCTTCAAACTTTATAAATATAGTCCACTTTATTTTTATGCCATGTACTTCTTTGTCATCTTTACAACTCCTAATGAGATCTTCACTGAAGTAAACCTTATGCAAATAGGTTGATCTTATTATGTTAACCCTAACTTAATTGATGAAGCCTTCTAGATCAAAGGATCTTGAAATTTCTTGATTCATCTTATATTTCTTCAATGTAAGGTACAATTGATCCAATCCTTCTCTATTGAAAGCAAAGTTAGCAAAAATTATGGAATAAGGGAAGAAAGAACCCTTCTTCTACCCTCCAAGGTGAAACTTGTTTGTCTCACTTAGCTGCCACATAATTTCTAGAAATTTTATCCTAAAGGACACATTTTGGGTAGAATATATGGTCCAACAGGGCACCCATATACTCTCAAAAATGTAGAGCCTGCATGGATATAATAGTCTCACCAATTGTGTTGCACCCCCAACTCTGGCCTCTTACACTCACACCTTAATGAATCAAGATTTACTTTTACAGTCTGATCTCACCAACCCCCAAATGTGTGAGCACTTTTCTCGCAAATTAATTTTCAAAGACAACAAAATTTACCTTTTCACAGTGCCTATCCTAAATATGCCTTCAGCATTGGATAGGGATGGGATTGCCTTTTCCATCACCTGAATGTATTTGCAAGGAACTATCCCACTTGCCACTTCCTGCATATAAGAACATGTCACATAACAAGGAGTACCACCTGAAGTTGATCATTTTGTTGCTCTTTTTTACCTCCACTAATTGTTTGTGGATGGATTTTTCAATAAAAGTTGCAAAATCAAATTCAATATTGACGAGGGGGTTTTGAATGTCCACTACCATGTACATAAGGTGATTGGAATATTTGCTTGTGAATATCCTACCAAGACTTAGCATAAAGCATAGTATGTTTTGATGAAGTAATCTCCAAAGGACCCCAAGCTTCATTTGGGGGTATTTTAATAGATTTCCTATCAAAACCCTTCACTTTGTGTCTAGGAAGCCAATGATCACTAAAGCTACTCCTATCTTGTTGGTACTTTTATTTGAATGACTCAAAATTAATGGACTTATTTGCAATGAGATTCAACTTGAACACCTCTGAGATGAAGGCTTTTTCAATTCTAATTAATTCACCACCATTAGAAACTCTAATCATTCTTATATTTTCATCATAACTAGTTGCAATGACTTTGAGGAAATCCACATCTACAAACACATACAGTACTACCAGTTTCCCTAAATCATAGGTCCATACATTTGAAATGGGTACCTTTGAATTTCTCTTCACATACCAGTGAACAAAGAATTGTCATCCTAACAAGGGTAACTTTGTATCTCTACATTCACTGGCATTTTCCACCATCCTAGACACTGCACTCAAACCATGAACCTTAATTGGCCTTTTTTCAAACTAGTAAGTTGGGAAATTAGGTCCTCATATAATATTCCCTTTGAAGAAAAAGGTTGGTCTTTTGGAGGGCTCATGATGACAATTTGATATTAAAAGTAGGGTTTTGTAACATGCCCATTGTTCTATTTAAAAATTTCCCTATGTTTTTAACCACAAGTGAATTAACCATGATGCCCTCACATAGCATTTAAAATTTTTATTTTCTAAAACAAAGATAACATGCACATTTGAAATAAACATTATTTCAAACTTACATTGTATTATATTGTAATATCACAATCTTTCCAAAGTACTTATTTCATATTGAATAATCTCAAGTTTGTCTTTCATGTTTACAATCTTCCATATAAATGGATACAAGAATACATGCATAGTGCTTCTAAGATTCTGGTAGTAGAAATACATATGGCCTAGGTAATCCCCCTTCCAAATCTTAGCCACCAACTAATGAGGAGAAGCATCACTCAAGCACTTTTCTGCCAACCTCGAACTTATTGCGATTCCCCACACATCTACCTAATGGTAAGATGGCCCTACCCTTTGACAAAGAGATTGGTTTGGTAACCTCATGATTTCCTTGGCCTTTCTTGAGCATTGTGAAGTTTCCTACATAAATAGAACTTTCCCATACAATGGCTACAACCTACGTGTATGAAAATATAGGAATATTATGCATAACTAGATCATTGTGAACTAACCATGTAGATAGTGGCAACCTACACTAGTTTGGCCAAAGATTCATCACCCAGTTATTTTGAGTGAGATTAATCCCATTCACCACAATAAGTGCTCATTTTTTATTGAACACACATATTCTATGCATAGGCTATCCCCTTCACTATATTATCCTAACCTTAGGAATAACCTATATTCATTTCTATTTTACTAAGACATTTCAACTAAATTAATTCATATGCATAAGCTATCCCCTCCATTGGATTATCCTAAACCCAGAAATAACCTATGGTCATTTCATGATTCAAAAATCACATACAACTTCATATTCTAAACTTCATAAACAACTTAACAATAAACGACCTCATCTTAAAGGCATGATCTCAACAATAAATGGCCTCAAACAAAAAGGATATTCCTATAAATAAAGGACTCCATAAAAATTATAAACTCAAAATTAATTTGACTCCATTTGAAAGCATAATCAACAATAAAATGATTAATTAGATTATATAGGTTATTCTCCACCTATTTGTTTCAATCAATAATCAAATAACAACCCTACCAAATAGATTATTTCCAGCCTAGGGTTTCCATCAAAAGTAATGTAATGATCAAGTGATCACAAACAAATCATAAAACTTCTACATTCAATATAACTTAGATAATCACATGTTCACAATATTCACAATATTTGTATATTTATCTTAAGGACATTATCATCTTGCAAGGGGTTGGTGCTTCTGCACCCATAATCCTCTTCACAATACAATTCACATATAAATTATCAATAAGGTTCACAATCTAACAATGATGATATGACTATTATGCCTTATTAACGTGGTGTTACTATCCACATTAACCATAAGGATTTACCTATCTTCATAAGCTATCAATTCAATATATCACCTCGATGTAATATTAATCTAGTCTACTTGACTAAGTATAATTCCTAATAACCACTCAAATTCCAATATATAGAACATATGCATATACATATAAGTATAAATGCAACCCAACCAAAAAGGTTTCATGAAGACAAGAATCCATAAAGAAACAAACAAGCTAAACCAAGAATCACTATGTACATTCAAAAACATTCCTTTCACAATCGAAATAATCACAAACAAAACAATCCTTCCAGAATAAAAAGCAAAGGAATAGAAATTAGCATGCATGTATAAATGCTCCCACTAATAATTCCTTCTTCCTAGCTCGACTCCCCAAACCTACTTGATAAATTCCTCTAAGATAAATCAATCTCTCACTCCTATCCTCTTACCAATCTTCTCAAGAATTACAAATTCAAGTAACAATGCAACTCACTACTCTCAATCTTACTAATTCACTTTCACACAAAATTTTGCAGAATAACAGAGTAATCAAAATAAGAAAAGTAAAAAGTGTTCATGAGATGAAGAATTCTCTCCTATTTATACAAAAACCTAAACACTCCAAGGCTACAAACAAGCTCTCATTCGTGTCACTTCTCTCACTCAAAGTTTCAACTCAACTATTAAGATTCAAGGTAGCAGATTTAATATGATGAATAATTGCATATGCTCAACTAGTCATTGTATTCTCATGACAGTAAAATGATTAACTCAAAAATGCAAGGATAATGTTTCTACAGGTTGACCTTTCCCAACCAGCTTCATACTTGACTATTTCTCTTATTCCACTTGCCTCATACGCAAGAAATGAAATGTAAAATAGACTTCTAAAAGATGAGAACAATTCATACTTTGGCACCACATATTTCATCATGTGCCCTATTATTTTGGTTGATGTTTGGAAAGACCAGGTCAAATCTCTTTATATGTTGTTATTCACTCTTCCTTCACATTACTTGAATAAATCTTCCATGTAATATTCATACTATGGTTTTTTTTATTCCCACACTCCATACCATGGTTTACAGTACTCAACTTTTAAATACTTCATGCAACTTTATTTGTTTATGTGCTATCCATTATAGCCTATGTGTTGGCTTTTTAAACCCATTTCTATGCACTATATCATAGTGCTATCCTTTAGCATAACATTTGCAGCGCTTTAAATCTTTGACACTCTTATTCTGTGTTATATTAAATACAATGTGCTTTGCAAGCATATCATGCATTATACATAATGTTTCCTTCATAGATGTATATACAATGCTTTATGTTTTATATGTTTAGTTAAAAACAATGTACCATAATGTAAACAATGCACTAAGAAGGCTTATTACACGCTATGAAGTATATTATATTTAATATATATACATATAACACAACATATATATGTGTATATATATACCTCAACTATGTGATAATAAAATGCATTATTCACTATTCGAATAAATATATATGGGTAAAAGCACAAACCTGTGTCACACTTTATAAAGGAATAGGCCAACAACAACAAAAAAAATCTGAACTTTGACCACATAAAAGTGGTCTTTATGTTTTAAATTTCAAAATGGTGTAAACTAATGAAATGTAGAAATTTTAATGTAGTTTGTTCCTGTAATTTTTGAAATTTTAAAAAAAAAATCATTATGTTTTTATCAATTTAATGACAAATTTTGGAATGCTAAAAATTTCAGAAAAGAGTGACTCCACGGATTGTCAAGAAACAAATTGAAAAAAACTTCATTTCTCCCTTTTTTTTTCTCCAAATAGGTAACTTCAACATCTTGTGCATGGAAAAAACAAAATCACATTTTGATGTATATTTTTCTTTTAAAGTCAGACATGTCAGAATTTGACAGTTTTCATGGGCCGTCAACTATTTTCAATTTTTTTAATCATTTTCAAAAAATAAAATATACCCTTTTGAAGAAGACTCTCTCCTCTTGTACCCCATTTAAGATTTAAAAAATTTTAATAAGTTTTACTATCTTTTTTTTAATTTCTAATCAGCCTCTTTTTTTATTTTTAAAACCTACTTGCATTATTTTAAAAATAAAATATATTAAAACTAATCAAAATATTATAAAAAATATATATTTGGATTCTCCACTCCGAGCTCTACAAAAGGGTATTTTTATTTTTTTTCAGAAAAATCATTTTGACTAGAGAAATATTCTACCAAAGTTGAATGTTTCAGAAAATTCTGAAAAATGATGAGTTGGCTGCCATGTAGGATGCCAACTAGACATTCTCGTCCGAAAATGGCTTGAAATTTTCAAGCCATAAATACCAGATACGCTCACTTTTTCCATGTGTTTTTCTAGCCGTATTCGGCCGAAAGTGACTCGGCCTAAAATTTTCCAGCCAAAAATAGTTCCCTCGGAACCATTTATTTGTCCAAAAATGTGACACACTATTGTTCTTTTACCCATATATATAATATATAAATATGCATTTATACATATGTAACATTCTCGATACATATATAGATACATATATTTATATATCTATATATATATATGCATAGACATTCCATATTTATTATTTCTTATCAACATAAATACATTCATATCTTCATCGATAGGCATATATTGTAAGTGTATACACACACACACACACACACACACACACACATATATATATATATATAATTGATTCCCTGTGTATGTATGCTCATAAGTATTTCTACTCATATATACACATACATGCTTATGCTTTATGCACGAGTCATAATATATATACATTTAATGTACATACAAATCAATGTAAGGATAACTATGTGGAAAAGGACTATACTCAAGATTCAACCATGATAACTCAAAGACCAAAACCAAAACCATAATCAATCAAAGATGACCAAAAAATCTTCCAAATCTATCCAAAACTTCAACCAGGGTTTACTTACCAAATCTTAATCTAACTCTACTTGACTCTACTTGACCAAACTAGAAGTGAGTGTGTGAAAGCTTAGTTAGGCTCATTTATGGGTTACGAGACCAAGCTCCTCTCTTGAGTGATGCTCCCCCTTGCATACTTGAGGCTTGATTCCTTCTTGCATCCAACTTAGTACATTTCCATAGTAGTTAGCCATTCTCATATAATTTATTTGCATCATAAAATATTTGCATTGACAAAGCATTAAAATATTCACAATGCAATACATATTCTTTCATCACATTTCATCAATATAAGCATAATCATTCCTTTACAATCAATAACACCTTAATGAAAATTTACATATTTCATTCATCTGTTGAATATATTAAAGCCATAATTTACATTTATTAACATTTTCACCCATGAAGGTAAACATAACTCAATAACCAAGAGATAGGGTGTAATAGGTTTTCTAAGAATGTTTTTAAAACTTCTTGACACCTTCAGACACTAGCTTATGGAAATTTGGAACAATTCAGGATACTTGAATGCATGCCTTAACTTGATTGCAACCTTAGAACAGCAACTAGGGTAAAATTTCTAGATACAAATGTACTTGTTCTTTCACTTCTGGAAATCCTAATTGTTGTGAAATTCTCTAGAGCTCTACAAATTCTCTCGTCAAATGCTTCGAATGTCAAGTGAATCATTTTACTGATTGGATTGTAGAATTTATAGAAGGAAACTCACTAAAGACCCAACAGAAAACCATCTTTTCTATCATTACTCTCAACTCACGCAAGCTAAAGCATGAAGCCATCTATTTTCTAAGTTTAAATGTAGATCGTTTATCTTTAAACAAAAGGACAAGATCTGGCAGTCATCATCAACTTAACTGCTTTGAAAATATTTGACGTGAGTTAACAAGATCTTTGACCAATAGGATTGATCCATGCAAGACCACCTTTACACATCATCATGAGGCACATCGCCAGAGAAATGACCAAAGCAACTAACATCATCATTGGCCACGTGGAAAACTTTCATAATTCTGCTGCATAAAAATTGAACCACTACAAAGAGCTTGCAGAATCACAAAATGTCGCTAATATTGCACCACATGTCACTCAATACGCACCTCATAAATCTCAAAACTTGATAGAAACAATAAGATTTAGGTACGTGTCCACATTGATAGCTTTAAAACATGACATACGTCCTCTTTCCACAATTTTGTGGACTTCATTTAGGACCCCTTTTACACATCTCGTGGACTCATGGAATGCCTATAAAATCATGACATATGTCCACCTCCCATTTTGTTTGAAAAATCCTTTTGATAAACCCTTTAGGATCATACCACATTTCCTCTCGTGGCATTTGATAGCTCCAGAATGTGGCACATGTCCCTTTTCTATGATTTTGCGAAGTGCTTTGGGCCCTTCTCAAGATACCCTGTGGACTCGTGGAATGCTCTGAAAACATGACAAGTGGCACTCATATGGTCTCTGGAGAAGACATATGGCTATTGAACACCCAGAATATTGAGAGGGGAGGTAAATCAATATTCTATTAAAAAATTCAGCTATAAACCACCCGAACATTAAAGCACATCTAACTACAATTGTAAGTAAATACATGAAAGAGATTATAACACCACATAACACATAAACACTAGGATTTTTACATGGAAAACCAAAAATTGGAAAAACTAGGGTGAGGATTAGCTCACAATATATTATAATCGGTCATAAGATATTACAGTGGCTTACAGCTAGGACTCACTGTCCTTGAAAGGCTCACTATCTCAAATGATTACAAAATAGAGTGTGGCTCACTGCCAAGAGGTGAATTTATGGAATACACCTTTCATGTGTTAACTTCAGTTCCAATTAAGCTCTGAAATGCAAAATCATGCATTGATTTGTAGTTTCACAACATCCACTTCCTTGATGCAGAACTTATTCAAGCCCACATCATACTGTCACATATCTCCTCTTATCACATCTCACATTTTGCACATATATCACACCTTCAATACAAAAGTGTTTCACATATATATTTATGGAACCCCTTAGAAAAAAAATTTGGTTCCATGTTTACACTTGCAATACTCAGCTTTGACCCTTGTTTTAGGCTTAGGGTTATGGTCCTTATCATTATTTTAGGGTTTGTGTTGCAACAACCCTTCAAAATTGACCTACAATTCTAAACACCCTTGGGCATTCTATTTTTGCATTGACTTGTTACTCTCGGTCTCTAGTTTTCGAAGTCACCACTTATGCCATTAGAATCATTATTTTCACTAGCCCCCTAGATTTAGGTTTGTCGGTCACCAAATGCCCTTTTATGCGCTTAATTTTCCTATGGTTAGGCTTGAAATTTCATATTTAACGCCTTAAGTCTTAAGTTTTATTGCCTAAGGGTTAAGTTGTCATCGACCTAGTAGTGGCCACCTTTTAAAAGATAACATTTGTGGCATGTGCAGATTTTAGTTTTAAGATGACCGTTCGATCATCATAGGTGAATCTCGACCTTTCCCCATGCACACGTTTAGTTTTATTGTTCATTAAAATATTTGAACGGGCTGGCAGGCAGTTTCCATGTGTCATGTTAGGTGGTGGTACCAATGCTTCCAAAAGGTCGGCAGGCGAAGCTTGGAGAAAAATTAACGACTGGCACCATAACACATGTTTTCATCTGGATCGTTCCTCGTGCACCCATCTATTTTTTGCATTAAGGATGATTAGTCACACAAGCTGGATAGCACTAGACACGTTTTGCCTTTAGGTAGTGGTCCAAATATCTTCTTATGATCGGCGAATGGTTTTAAAAGAAAATCTATGGTGGTATTTAGGTGACGTGGTCAAATCTCCACTGCTCCCCACCACCCCGCCAAGATTTATTTAATACTTACAAAATATCATAGGCTAGCAAGAATGATGACACTTGTTGTTTCATGAAGGGACCTGCCAGGTTGTGGAGGCAGTGAATATTTTATAAGGATAGAGATTGATGGTTGATGACAAGTGATGTGGGTCAATCCTAACCGCTCCCCACCATCACGTGAGGGGCCCACTTGTATCTCTTGTTTCTCAGTGGGCAAGCGGGTGACTACCACGTGGAACATTTCAAAGGCTCTCCTGGATTTTAGTGGAGATGGAATGTTGCTAAATTTGGTCGAGATGGCACTATGATGAAAACAACACCATATTAGGATTTATTCTTTTGCCACTTGTTTGGTATTTTGGCCATCAATTCTGTCGGATACTAGTATATGTGGGAAGGTGAAAATAAAGAAAGGTAGGGTATGGGCCAATATTCTAAGATTGAATCAAGATCGCTCCTCATTGTCCTGTTGTGATGAAGTGCAAGTGTATTAATTCCCATGGGTGAGTGGGTAAATATGGCATGATAGCCTTTATTTAATACTAAGTATGTGATTAATTGTGTTGACAAAGTGGGTGTCTATCCACTTGGGTTTTTTTATTAGGAAAAGGCATTAACCACATACTTTTTAAGCTTTATCATAATTAGTTTTTTTTATTGTAACTAACTGGGGAACGTCTCAAAATCTGGTGCAAATGATCTTCAAATGAAATTAAATATAACTATAATTGAGCCTGATGCTTGTTGCTCCCTTGTTCTATAAAAGGGATTTCAGGGCTCCTTACAGAGAGTTCAATTTTTTGGAGTCTGGTGATGGTCTAGGTAGAATCTAGGTTCAAGAAGGAGCATATTGTAGAAAGTATCAATGAATAGAACAGTAAATTGCCTTAGTTATGGGTCATGTAGGTAAGAATCTTAAATTAGTTTTATAGAAGCCACAAATATAAAAGAAAATTTTAGTTCTCAAGCATGTACTCTCCTATGCAATTTTCTTGCAGATTATAAATGAAAATGATCAATAATCTTTTTGTTCATCTCCAATTGTTTTAACTAGATGTGTGGTTTTGTTTTGGATTCAATTCAAATAATCGGTTAAATGCTTAAATACAATCACAGGTATGTGAGTGAAGAGTATAGGATTTGGTAAGAAGTGATGTTCTAGATACAGTAAGTTGAATACTACAAAGTAGTATAGCAATAGCCCATCAATGTCTAAATTAAATGGTTGATATATTACTAGTTGTTGTATATCTGACTTTGTTATCCCAATTAATGAAGCACTGGTCTATCTATTAGGAAATCTTCCAAGTAAGTGAACTAGTGATATGCCTAGCTATGCATTTAAAATTTTAACTAAATTCATTTAAAATCTTAAAATCATGAAGTACGAGTTTTCACGTATTCCTTGACTCCTAGAAAATAGTTAATAATTTACTCAATGGTCTGTCAAATCTTTAGTGAATTATGTTTATTTGCAATAAATGGGAATCGATCTGTGTATAAATATGTTCTTAATTAGACAAACATCACTTGAACACAATAAGGAACAACCTCCTAGGTCTCACAGAGCCTAAAGAGGAGTGAAGGTCTCTGAATCCTTTACTCATTTATTGGCCACTCGTTTTGAAGATTCTTGAGCATAAGGGTTGGCTACCCTTTAGAGAACTTCAAGGCTTTGCTGGAAAAAGCACCAATAGATTGACAACTCTACTGGGGAAGAATTTGAGAAAATTTGATAGATCATTTAGCCTTAAGAGTCAGTAAAGTTTCAAAACCACTGAGTCAATTTTTAAGTGAATCTGAATGTCTTGCTTAGATATTGAAAGTTCTTGGACCTGGAAGTGGTTTTTTTGTAGCAATTTCAAAAAAAAAATGTGTGACTCTACTATTGGAGAAGACCCAAAATGAAATTCATCTTTGAAGGAGCTTCATACTACTTGAAGTTCAATCCTCTGTGTAGAGAGGTGGTGACTCTATCTCAAGAACCTGGTGAATATTTGAAGAAAATATCAAATCTACAAATATTTCCACTTAGGAAGAAAAATCTATAGCAGCTGCAACATATCTAGGTATTTTTCATTTTGGTCCTCAAGAAGGATGCATCTGTATATGAAAACCATATTTGAAAGTCATGAAAAAAAATTGTTTCCCTATTGAGTGAAACTAAGCACTAAGAAAGGGAATAGTAGTGATTGTTCTACATACTTCTGCATTGCTAGGTTGCAATATCTATTATGAAGTGAAGTATGAAATATTTTTGAAAGAAACTCATTTAGACAGTCTTAAGCAAGTTGAGATAGAAATCTGCATTGTAAAAGCTTAAGCTTATGTTGTAAAAGAAGTTTGAAGTACCCTATGCAACTGCAAAGTTGATATGAAAAGGCTTGTAGAGGTATAAGAAAATGTATCATCAACCTATGCATCCCTGTGTCAACCCAAATGTAACAATGCATAGTGTGTGGCCCCTATCATGTACTAAAAGAAGTTTCAGCATTGAAAGTTACATGGCCATAAATTTTGATGGCATTTGTGGTTTCCCAAATGTCATACCATCTAAAATCAAGGAACACTTACCAAAGTTCAATGGTGAGAAGTTTGAATCAGCAAGTAAGCATCTGCACAAATTCAATAATCTAATGGATTATTATGAAGTTGACCATGAGGATGTCATCATGAGGCTATTTTTTCAATCTTTGAAAGGAGATTCAAGAGATTGGTTCTTTGATTTACCCACATACTCTATATATTCTTGGAGTGAGTTTAAAGTAGTGTTCATGGAGCTATTTGGTGAAAGAATCAATACTAGTTTTTTGCTTAATAAATTTATGAGCATTGGAAAAGAGGAGGATGAGTTGGTTCCATCATTTAATCAAATATTTGCTAAAACATTGAGGGATATTCTTGAGATTTTGAGATTAAGTGATGCAGTGTGTTTGGTTGTTTATTTGGGATCTTTTGATAATGAGATGATCTATCTGCTAAGAGATAAGGATCCTTAAACCTTTCATTAGGCTTATTGGATAGCCATGAACATTGAAAACAACTAGAAATATGGAATGCAAAGGATTTATTTTTCTACAACTGTTTGCTGCCACAAGACACCAAATGTTGATAAAAGGTGTAAGTCGTAAATTGAAAATAAATGTAATAACACTTACACCCCTAATGTCCCAGTTTACACATCATTCCATAATGATGATCATATAGAGTCCCAAACAAATTGTCAAGAAGCTTCATGCATTTGTGATCCTATGGTCTCTGTTCAAGCCCTCTCTTGCATAAGGAAACATGAAGGAGAATCATCACATGATCTCTATGCAAGATTTATAGATACTCTGTCTGCAATTCTTGAATGTCAAAAACCTAAAAATTTAGTATGCATTGATTTATTTTATGAATCTTATGAACTAGGTTTGAGTTCTCTACCAAAGGAGTCACTAGTAGAATTTGGCAAATAAATGACTAGGTGACTAAAACTTTTAGTCACAATAACTAAAAATGACTAAATTCTACTAATTTTTTGCAACTCAGCTATAAATGAGTAAATAAATGACTAATTTGTTCGTTGACTAGAAATTATTTAGTCGCACAAATAAAAAATGACTAAATAGTTAGTTATTTATTTAGTCACAATCCATTTGAATAAATCATTTAAGGAATCAAGAATATAGCCCACCAAAATAGGTACTCTAAAACTTTAATAAACATACCCTAAAACTTTCATGGAAATATTATTTTTAGGCATAGCCTGCTAGAATGGAGTTTTCATTTTAATAAACATACTCTAAAACCTTCGTCGAAACATTATTTTCAGGCATAGCCCGCCAAAATGGAGAAGTGCTTCAGTAAAGAATGACAGAGAACGGTAAGGAGATGTGTGTGACAGGAGGCATAGGATTCATTGCTTCTTATCTCATTCCTACTCTACTCAACAAGGGTTGCATTGTTCACACTACTGTTTATAATCCAGGTATTTAATTGAAATATATTTGCATAATCTCAAATTCCTTCAAATGCTTTTGAAGTATCAATGTATCCTATATAGGGTGTAGAATGATTTCTTTTAATTTAAAAAAATAAATCAGATGCTTTTGAAGTATCAATGTATCCTATATAGGGTTTCTAGAATGATTTCTTTTAATGTAAATAAATAAATAAATGATGTATTTCATGTGATTAGATAATGTGGAGATATCTTCCCCAGCACATTGTCCTCTTTGGAACTGTATTCATTACTCTAGCTGCTAGGTTTTTGCATGTGACATCTTCAATATCTCCATGACAATGGCTTTTAAATAGATCTTTTTTTTTGCTTTAATCCTTTTTATGGTAACCCTTGAGTTCCATAATCCACCTTCAATCTCTTCTAAGAACGTTTTCTTAAGCTAGACTGCATAGTATGCATATAAAGCAATTCCATACTTGCCATTGTTCCAAACCACCACTCACTGCCTTGCTTAAAATGTTGCCTCCATAAGCACAATAGCATGTTTTAAAATCATGGTTGTCAGTGATTCACCATTAAGGTCACTACTTTCATCAAGATACGATGATATTTTTGTCTTCAAACTCAAGGAATTATGCAAGATAACATTGTGAATTTTTTGTTGTGTACGATTTGATTTTCTTGAACATTTACTATTTTGCTAACTATCTTTAAGATTGGATATTGCACCCTTAGCTGCAATCTCAAACAGCTCACTCACTGTCACTTGAAGATTCCTTTCATGAGCATCTTTCTATAGAATCAAAATATTTCCTATAGAATACCTACTTACTACAAGGGACTCATTGTTTCATGGTATTGTGGGTCTTAAGATCCTTCAACCTTATTATCACTACTTCATTGTCCACAAGGTATTCACTATTCTCCCATCTTTGATCAGTCCCAAAGCACTTCTCAAACATGCAATCCACTACCTCCATTATACAATGGCTAAGAAGAAACATTGAATCTGTGATTACCATTGTTACTTCATTTGGGCAGTCATTCCCTGATTGTATTTTCCTTGTCTAACACTACTAAAAGCATTTGAAAAACCCTTAAGGTCAGTAAGGGGGTAAGGAAACTCACTATTAAAATCTCCACTTTACTATGCAAGGTTTGATCTTTATTATCTCGTCACTACTCGGCCTCTTTTTTACTGTCACACCTCAAGTGACTGTCATTCTTCTTACCATAGATTGCATTTACAAATGTCACTGAGCTACATAGTGTGCTTGTTATTGGCTATAATCTTTAGATTGCAAGATTTTGTTATTGACTACAATGTCTCAATTTTTATGGTATTGCAACCTCACTAATCCACTAGAGTTATGGTTATATTTCTACGGAGGCCTAGGGTTTGTACCCTAGTCATGCTCTTACCAATGCTTTTGTTGGTATTAAAAAGAACCTTAAATCTTGGGTCAAGAAAGTAGTTGTCATGACAGGGTTGTGGTATGATCTTGGATTGTATTCTAGAGTGTGTAGGAAGCTTGTGTTTGATCATTAAGGTATGTAAACCTGATCAAGGAAATGTATCCTATATAGCATGGGTCTTGCTTTAATACTTTCCATAATGGTTATTAGCAAATCACATTATTATAGTTTGTGGTAACCCAAGATTGCATTCAAGTATGTAACAAACTTGGTTTGTAGTTTAAGTTGTACACTTTTAAGTAACATTCATAAGGTTTAGAAAATCCTGATCACTCTCTATAATAGCCCATTAAACATGGGTTGTGCTTGAATGCACTACATAATTGATATAACACAACCACTTTGCATATCAACTAGAGTTATAGGCTCTTTATTGCAACAAGAGGTAATCGCTCTTGGATCATGCTCTCATTACATCGTAACCTGTTAAACTTGAGTCAACCTAAATGCACCCAATGATGATTGACACCTAATTGTGATGACAGTGATTTGTACATGAATTGTGCTCATATGAGTGCCTCCATTTCTGTCACAACATAGCCACATTAAAATTGGGTCACACATGAATGCATCCTATATTTGTTATAGCACAATTGTGCCATATGACCAATAGAGTTATGGATCACATAATTACAATCACAAGAATTTTTTCCTTGGTTGTGCTCTTACGATGATTCCATTACTATTACAGCATAACCCTTTGGACTTATATTGTGCAAATCCTTTCATTGCTTATTTTCTCTTTCGATGGATGGTTTCATGGATTTTTTGTGATTTGTACAGCTTTTTTTATAGTAAATGGCATTGAATTCTTTATGAAGGTGAAATGATTTATTAATTATGGTTTTATGATGATTTTTAGTTTTATTTAGAATGGGTAAATATGTGGAATTTTATGTGCAGGAAGAATAGATTGTGATGGAACATTCGGATATGGGTGGTTCATGGAAAATTGGATTGCTATCGGTGTCATAACCAGGTTGGAGAGTACTTTCAACCGATCTGAAACACTTCTGGGTGTTTTTGCTCGGAAGCAGAACCTGAGTGTAGGAATTTTTGAATATTTCAAAAAGGAAGTTCCTTTATTCTAAAGATAATCTCATAAATATATTGGTCCAATTTCGCTTCCAACCAGAGATCTTTAATATCCAATAGAGAAATTTTGTACATTCTAAAGATAAAATCATAAATTTGTTGGACCAATTTCAGATCCGATTTGATGTAGTGAAGCTCCGACATAGGAATTTCCTACATTTTAAAGACAAAATCATAAATTTTATTGATCCAATTTGAGGTAGTGAAGCTCCGACAGAGAAAGTTCCTACATTCTAAAGATAAAATCATAAATCTACTTGGTCCAATTTGAGGCCCAATTGTAAGGATTTTTCTTTTTAATTATACTTTATAAATTTGGCTTGATACAAATTGTTACTTTAGAATTATGGTATTGCTTTTCTTCTAATGTTTTTAACCTGCATTTTAGGGAAGAGCTCCGAAGATGGTTCCTTCATATGGAGACTACACTTTTTTGCTATAGGTTCTATCTAGAAACACTAGAAGCTCAAGTACTATCATACTCAGGTACAACAGAGTTTGAGATGAATTGCACTTAGTATTTTATGCTAATATGGATATGTTCTAGCCTATAGTTAATTGTTGTAGCATAACAAATGGGCTAAATAGTTGTTCATAACCATTGTTTCAAATTCTAAATTTCTATACCTTATTCTAGGAGAAAATCATAGGGAGAGGGAACTCTTTCACAATTGTTTGCTTTATTTGATCTAAGACCCTGTTGTATAGAAGATGTTCACAATAAAATCCTTTATTCCAGGATGAGTTTAGAATCTTTCATCATAATAATGAACAAAATCATCAGTCATTAACCTAAACTTTTCAAGTTTCATCAAACTCTTTTCACTTTTCATTCTGAATTTTATTACCAATTTCATCCATGAAGAATCCTTAGCCTTAGATATTGTTGTTAATATAACTTTACCGTGTCAAGGATTGGTTTTTTTCAATTGTTGCTGGGTAAAACTCAAGCTATCCTCAACACCTGGTAAAGTAATGGCTAACAACAGGATCTATAGGCTGAGGAAGTTCTTCATGGATGAAATTGGGAATAAAATTCAGAATGGAAAAGAGAGTGGAAAATTAGAATTTGATGAAACTCTTGCAAAGTTCAGGTTAATGATTGATGCTTTTGTTCATTGTTATGATGGGAAAGATTCTAAACAGTCATCCCAGAATAAAGGATTTTACTATGATTTTGAGAGCATCTTCTATATAGTAGGTTGTCTTAGATCAAATAAATGAAGCAAACAATTGTGAAAGAGCTAGCAATTTTGAATTTGAAACAGTGGTGCCTTTGTATAGAATCCCCCTATGATTTTCTCCTAGAATAAGGTATAGAAATTTTGAATTTGAAACAATGGTATATGAACAACTATTTATCCTATCTGTTATGCTACAACAATTAACTATAGGCTAGAACATATCCATATCAGCATAAAATAGCTGGTGCAATTCACTTCAAACTTTACTATGGTAATTTATTTTTAATGAAGTTTGCACTCCATGAACATTCTCTGTGCACATCAGTACGTTGGTTATTATCTCAATCTCTTTTTTGATCAAAAGAACAGTGAAGTTCATTTCATAACTCATGACCATTTTGCAGTGTTATGATCCAATGCTCTTTTACTTCTTACTCATTGTGTTCTCAATCACCATGTGCAAATGACTTAGAGGATTGTGTTGGATTCTATGGAAACAGCAAAGGCAGTTCCACATCCAGGTCTAAATGAGGTGATGACCCATCCTTATATGATGAAGTTTGCAGGATACACCCAAGAATAGATCTAAAAATAACAGATTTTTAAACCTTCAGATCTTTGAGATCGTTGCAGATTTGATTTTATTTTTGTACAACTAGACGGATCTAAAAAATTGTTGCTTGAAAATGATGTAAATTAAAATGTTATTTCTTCAGAATAATCTAAGGGTGTTATTTTTCTCTTGCTCAAAATTTTTTTGTCTACCTTAAGATAACTGTTAAAATTATCATTTTTTTAATCATAATATTTCATTGTATATTTGTATTTTGTTAGATTGTATTGGATAGCTAATGGTTAAGTTTAAAATAAAATAAAAAATAGCATAATATACTTTCCGTGTACTTCTTTTTTTCACTTGTAAATCTAAATTTTTGTTACTTTTTCTTACTTTTTGTGATCAAAAATAGAGATTATTTTAGTCTCTATGAAATATTTTCATGCATGTTTGAGATCTCTACAAGGTGATGAAAAATGCCCTAGGTTTTGGTAGGGTTTTGAGTATCCTTACTGTTTTGATGGTAATGTTGTCAGTAAGCTCTCTCCTTTCCCAAATATAGTCACCTGAGAAACTGCCATGATGCTCTTGACTGTAAATTACTTTGTTCTCCCTACCTTCTCACTACAAGTTTGATTCTTCAATTCTACCAACTTCCCTTCCATCTTAGTGTCTTTTCATGCTCTTGCATATATTCTCTTATGAATTTATTCTTATGACTCTAAAAGCTATCACTAGGTCTATTATGACTGTTAGGTCTTTGAGGATATATTATTTTTTACTATGAACCCTTAGATTGTCATACTTTTGATGAAAATTCTCCAAGGATGTTTGCTCACTGACTTAACTCTCTATATATTCTCCATTATGCATTGAAAATTCATGGTTTCTAGTTAACTATTTATTGGTGGAACCATTGCCATGTTTCTTGGGATTGTCATCCCTATAGGATAGTTTCTTTATAGATCTGAATGTAATTTAAAAGGTTCCCATAAATATTGACAAGTTTCATAAGACTGTTGTGTCAAGGTAGTAGATGGTCATGACAAGTTTCATAAGACTATTGTGACAAGTTTCATAATACCACCATACTGCAAGAGCCAAGAAGGCATGGTGCAGTATAGCGATAACATCTCGCATTACCCCGAAGGCTGATCAATAAATGTGGAGTATCGCGGTAACTCAAAATACTTATCCTGCATCCCCGCAAGAGCCAAGAAGGCACGGTGTGGTGTAGCGATAAGATCCTGCATTACGGCGAAGGCCGAGCAATAATAGTACGATGTAGTGGTAACATCCCACATTACCACGAAGTTTGAGCAATAACGGTGTGATGTAGTGGTAACATCCCGCATCATCGCAAGGATCATGTCAAAACGGTTTGGTATCACGGTTAAACTATAAAAAGAAATAGCACATTTCTTTGAGGCATTTTTTTGAAACAGTTTGCTTTCCTTGTGTACATTACTTCCACATTTTCATGTATGTCTAGCAAGGGACTTGTAACTACAACATATGACCAAAAAAATCCTTTTTGTTATGCTTTGATGGATGTCCCTTCGCTATTATTGGATATTTGATGTAGTGCACATTATTATAGTGTAAGCCTATTTTTCATATTGTTTCATTTCCCATCACCAATATTCTCCACAAGAACATTGTCCCTGTTTAAAATGATGGAAATGGTTTACATCTATTAGAACAATTTCTCTTGCAACAATCTTGGGGATGAATTTAGATGCAATGTGAAAATCAGAACATACTCGAAGGTTCTTAACAACTCTAATAATTGTACTAAGGGCCATGTTTAACAAACCAAATGCAATTGCTAACTTTTCACTATGGTGTTAGAAAAATGATTCTTTTTTCTTCTATTCCACAGCATTGAGTAAAAGTCTTGAATCTGGAAATACCTTGTTTCCTTCATTTTCCAAGCCAATTTCTCCAATTTTGCATAGATCTCCCATGTTTGTGGATGTGATCTGTCTCCTACACAAAAATCATGTACCCATTTATGCCCTTCAATCCAACTACATGCAGGTATCTTTTTAATTTCTCTATCTTTCATCAATCTACTTACTATTTGAACCTCACCACACCTAACTACTTCTGCACAGATGTTTTAGAGAACATAAGTTGCAGCATTTTTAGGATCCAACTAAAAAAGCAGTGTTGCTGGAATACTCAGCCTATATTCATATATGATCCATAGGAACCAAAGGTTTAACTGGCATCTCAGTAATAATGTTTAGGGTGTCCTCAAGATAGCCAGCACAGGCACAAAGTTCAACCATGCACACCTAATGATCAACTATATATGTAATGCAATAAGGGTTACTGACGTGTGAAGTATGTGCAGCCCTCATCCACTAAACTTGCATGACTGCATGCATCTAGAACACAAGAAAATCTTACAATGTCAGTGTTCTAGAGTGCTTCATTAATTCAAAGATTTTGAGAGCTTCCTTGCAAAATCCATTTTGTGCACATTCTGCAATCATATCATTTCATTCCATGAGATGACATCTCTTTGAGGAGTTTTGTCAAAAAAATCATTTTTTACTACATTTTGGTGTCAAATCTTTGGTAATTATGGTTAGTTTCATTGCATTCATATTCTGAATTTTGGGAAATTATATATAGTAAATAGATTGATGGTTGTTTGGATAGTGAAATTGGCTCTCTTAGAAATTAACTGAAATATCTAGAAGGATTATTTTAATTAAAGAGGATTTTGTGGTTATTTTTGTAACAATGATTTTACAGTGCAACTACCTCGTTATTTTCATTCAAGATACAAGTCATCAAATTCAATCGCATACCAAGAAGATGGTACTCTTCTTCAAACCCTCAACCTCACTTAGTTTAATCTACTTACATGGGGATATTAAGGAATTTGGTAAAAAAATTAATATATATCATTTTTTGTTTGTGAAGGAGAATCTTGTGAGATTCAATATGGCAGCAGATCAATATTTGGTTTCTTAAGTAAAGATGATATCACAATTGGGAAACTTGTTGTGAAACATTAGGTTAGTAATTTTTGGATGTTAAGGCTTCCCAGTTGGATATCAAAGATCTTTTCTCATCAAATTAATTTGGAATTTATGTATAAATGAATTCTTCCATGGTGTAGGTCTTTACTCGGACAACACATGAACCAAGGTTGACATTTTTGTTGTCTAATTAAGTTTGATGGCATTCTTGGGCTTGATTTCCAAGAAATTTCTATTGATAATTTTGTTCTAGTCTAGTTAGTGTTGATAGCCTTCATTCTATAATGTCAACTTCATTCTATAATCTGAGCATATCACCTTTTCCTAAACTTTGAACAACGTTCTGAAATCAAGGGCTCAATATGCATATTTCAAGCCTATGTTGAACACTCTATTTAAGACATTTGTTCACAAGGCTACAATTTTTTAATTGATTTATCTTTCTGCTATGTTTGGACTTTCTTTTGTAAACTTGTGATATACAATGCACTTTTATTCTTTCTAAATTGAGACTAATATTAATTTTTTTGGTTGTATTGAGGCATAGCTTCATCCACGGTGGAAAAGGCAGCCCCATGTTGCTCATATCAGATGGCACGTTGCATATAAAGGAGGAAATATTCTAGTTGGGTTATTGTTGACTACATTGAAGGAGATAGCTTCATATATGGGACACGATCAACACTCTCCTTGGATTCTACACGTTACAGCTTGCTCTAGGAATATTTCCCACATTGTAGAAGTTTTAAGAGATGAAAGGGGCATGTGCTCACATTGAAGGGCTCCAAGCATGCATTTCCATCATTGCAGAAGTCTTTTGGAGAAGTTTCTTTCTTGCAGTCATTTCTCTATAATATTGTAACTCAAATTTTCAGTCTTGTGAATGAAAATAACGATTGTAATACTCTATTTTTAAGTTGTAACTAGAATGCCTTTCTTTTATTAATAAATTTCACCCATTTTTCCTTCTCAATGGTTGTCTTATTATGTGCAATTGATGATTGATGTGTATTTTTGTGTTTTATGCTTAAATCCTCAAACATCAATTAATTAAAATGACTAAATATACTACTAATTGACATCAATTAATAATTAAATTGACTAAATATACTACCAATTGACATAAATCAGTGAAAGTGAATAAATATGACTAGATATATGACCAGTAAAATCAGTGAATAAAAATGACTAAATATACTACCAAATTACAACAATCAATGACTAAATCAACAACTAAATAAGTGACCAGTTAAATATATCAGTGAATAAAAAATGACTAAATAAATTACCAAATTACAGTAATCAATGACTAAATATATCAGTGGAAAAAAGTGACTAAATAAGTGACTAGATCACAGCAATGAATCACTAAATTGACGACTAAATATACTACCAAATCGATCAATTAAAACAACCAATAAATGACTAAAAATGGTTTAGTTATCAATCTAGTCATGTTACATATGACTGGAAATAAACTACTAGTGGTCACATGCCCACTGTAATCATTTATAAGCAATTTTTAGTAGTTTATTATTGTTTTTGTACTAGTGAGTTGAAGCCAATTAGGCTTGACCAAGTGTGTGAATGCATTTCTTGTTTTGAAAAGATTAGAGATGATCACCAAAAGGCTATTATATTTTCAATCTGCAATGATAATAATAATGTTGCTGCCCCATATGAGTCAAGCAGTGAGGTATCATTTGAGGAAGAAGGGAGTAAAGCAAAGGTTGAAAATGCATACCTCAGTGAAGCAATGAAATGTGTGGTTTCAATTCTTTTGAAGATCATGGTACCTATGCTCCTATGGAAGACATAAGACTAAGCATTCAGTCTGAAAATTTTGAACATAGTTTAAGTATTGATGAGTCCTCTTGCTGTAATAACTATGATGTCATTAAGTATGATCATTTCTCTGTTGCTCATGATTATTCTCATAAAGAAGAGATCGAATCCTTTGTTGCAAATAAGAAATATGTTGATAATGATGGAAAAAAATGTTTGCTTGAGGAGGAACAACTTTCTTCCTGTGAAGAGTTTTCAGAATGTGAGTCAAAGATGTTAACTATAGAGGAAGTGAATGAAGTTGAAAATATATTTGTATGCTCTTCTAGTGATTGCAATGATTTTGAATACATTGATGATATCAAATATTTATATTTTCATGTTAAGGAGGCTAAGGCTTTTATGACAGCAATGAATATAATGGTAAACCCCTTATTTGTTGAGCCTCCATCTTCACTAGAAATGAGAAATGGTGATCCTTATTGGTGCAGAGATAATCCACTCTTTGTTGAGAACTCTAATAATGCATCTGATACAGGGTTAGAATGTGGCCTTAAGCAAACAGAGCAACACATTGATGAGCTCCTTGAGGGAATTGCTTATGAATGATTTACGTTTGATACAGCTGTTATAGACAAGGTTGAGTGTCATGGTGCTAGCTATTTTGAGTATGAATACTTTTAGTTTCCAGTACAGTTGGAAGGTATTTTGGTGGAGCATGACAATAAGATGAAAAGCGTGGAATGTTATTTTCAATGTGAATATGTTTCATGTGATGAATGTAACACTTATGTGTCATGTGATGATGAGAATTTTTAGTTTATGCCTGATTATACAATACAGAATGACAAATATTACATTGGAAATGGTATATTCAGAAAAGTTGTGAGAGATGTTAGTGGTAGTGTTTGTAGTTAGGCAGATTGCAGTGGTAATCCCATTTTTCTGCTTGTACGAAAAATTCTATACTTATTGTAGTCGTATGGCAGAGGTAAATGTGGATTGAGGGAAATCAGTTCCTTCAGCAGATTATTTTTTGACAAGGGTAAGTATTAGTCCTAAGTTTAGTGGCTTGGGGCCACCAAGTAAATTTGAAGTCAAGAAAATCTGTAGAGTGCATATTGAAAACTTGCACCCCAAATTAAGGCTTCAGACAAGATGGAGATTGAATCTCTCATTTTAAGGTTTTGTAATTTATGTAAAAATGTACATATGTTGGTCCTAGTTTTGTTTCCTATGCCCAGTCTTCTTCACCTAAGATTCTTGGATCTTACCATGCCTACGAGAGGAATGTATCCCCAATAGGAGCCACTAATGGAACCCCTCTCAGAATTTTCTTTGGTTCCATGTTTACACTTGCAATACTCAGCTTTGACCCTCATTTTAGGCTTAAGGTTATGGTCCTCATTATTTTTTTAGGGTTTGTGTTGCCAAAACCCTTCAAATTGACCTACAATTCTAAACACCCTTGGGCATTCTATTCCTACATTGACTTGTTGATCCTGGTCTTCGGTTGTCTAAGTCACCACTTATGCCATTAGAATCATTATTTTCACCAACCCCCTGGGTTTAGGTGTATCGATCACTAAATTCCCTTTTCTACACTTAATTTTCCTATGGTTGGGCTTGAAATTTCATATTTAACACCTTAATTCTTAAGTTTTCTTGCCCAAGGGTTAAGTTTTCATCGACCTAGTAGTGGCCCCCTTTTAAAAGATAACATTTGCGACATGTGTAGATTTTAGTTTTAAGATGACCGTTTGATCATTAGGGGCGAATCTCAACTATTCCTCATGTTCTCATTTGGTTGTATTCATTAAAATATTTGAACAAGATGGCAAGTGGGACTAGTGCTTCCACAAGATCGGTAAGCGAAGCTTGGAGAAAAATAAACGAATGGCATCGTAATACGTGTTTTCATTTGGACCGTTCCCACACACCTGTCCATTCTATGCATTAAGGATGATTAGTCACACTAGATGGTGAGCACTGGACACGTGTTGCCTTTATGTGGTGGCCTTGATATCTTCTTATGATTGATGAATGGTTTTAAAAGGAAATCTATGGTGGTTATTAGGTGATGTGGTCAAATCTCCACCACTCCTTCCCACCCCATCGGGATTTATTTAATACTTACAAAATATCACAAGCTAGCGGGCATGATGACACCTATTGCTTCATGAAGAGATCCGCCAGGCTATGGAGGCAGCGAATCTTTTATAAGGATAGAGATTGATAGTTGATGATTGGTGGCGTGGGTGAATCTTGACCGCTCCCTACCATCCCATGAGGGGCCCACTTGTATCTCCTATTTCTCAGTGGGCAAGCGGGTGACTGCCACATGGAACATTTCAAAGGCTCTGATGGATTTTAGTGGAGATCGAATGCTGCTAAATTTGGCCGAGATGGTACTATGATCTAAAAATGGCTCTATATTAGAATTTATTCTTTTGGCATGTGTTTGGGATTTTGACCATCAATTCTATCATATATTGGTATACGTGGGATGGTGAAAATAAAGCAAGGTAGGGTATGGGCCGATATTCTAAGATTGAATCAAGATCGCTCCCCACTGTCCTGCTATAATGAAGTGCAAGTGTATTAAATCCCATGGGCAAGCAAGTAAATATGACACAAGATTTATTTAATACTAATTATGTGATTAAATGTGTTGATAGAGTGGGTTTCTATCCACTTGGGTTTTTTTTATTAGGAAAAGTCATTAATCACAAACGTTTTAAGCTTTGTCATAATTAGTTTTTCTTATTGTAACTAATTGGGGAATGTCTCTTGAAGTCTAGTACAAATGATCTTCAAATGAAATGAAATGAAATTGTAATTGAGTTTGATGCTTGTTGCTCCCTTGTTCTATAAAAGGGATTTCAGGGCTCACTACAGAGAGTTCAATTTTTTGGAGTCCGATGATGGTATAGGTAGAAGCTAGGTTCAAGAAGGAGCATACTATAGAAAGTATCAATGAATAGAACAGTGAATTTCCTTAGTTATGGGTCATGTAGGTAAGAATCTTAAAATATTTTTTATAGAAGCCATAGATATAAAAGAAAATTTTAGTTCTCGAGCATGTACTCTCCTATGCAATTCTCTTGCAGATTATAAATGAAAATGATCAATGATTTTTTTGTTTGTCTCCAATTGTTTTAATTGGATGTGTGGTTTTTTTTTGCTTCAATTCAAAGAATCGATTAAATGCTTAAATACAGTCACAAGTCTATGAGTGAAGTGTATAGGATTTGGTAAGAAGTGATGTTCTAGATACAATAATTTGAATACTACAAAGTATTATAGCAATAGCTCATCAATGTTTGAATTAAATGGTTGATATATTACTGGTTGTTGCATATCTGACTCTGTTATCCCAATTAATGAAGCACTGGTCTATCTATTAGGAAATCTTGCAAATAAATGAACTAGTGATACACCTAGCTATGGATTTAAAATTAGAAAAAAAATCATTAAAAATCTTTAAATCATGAAGTATGATTTTTGAAGTATTCCCTAATTCCTAGCAAATAGTTGATAATTTACTCAATGGTCTACCAAATCTTCAGTGAATTGTGTTTATTTGCAATAAATGGGAATCGATCTATGTATAAATATGTTCTCAGTTAGACAAACATTACTTGAGCACAATAAGGAACACCCTCCTAGGTCTCATAGAGCCTAAAGAGTAGGACTGAAGGTATTTGAATCCTTTACTAATTTTTTGGCCACTAGCTTTGAAGATTCTTGAGCATAAGGGTCGGTTACCCTTTAGAGAACTTCAAGGCTCTTATGGAAAAAGCACCACCATATATATATATGCTATTACATCCACACACATCAATTAGGTCGACCTAATTAGATGTACATATACTTAATTCAAAAATACCTTGTCCGCTTCACCAAAAAAAATGTGCAAGGCATGATTTAGGTTGGCAAAGACCTAAAAAGGATCTCTTTGACATTCGCACAACCATATTAATCTTCATACCACTTATTCATGTCGGCTAGAGGAAGACTTAATCACAAAAATAAACCAAATTGATTATCATCAATTAACCATATGATTTTATGAGTGTGTTCCCTATGGAATACATGTATATTTGACACATGTAAAACATCTCCCAAATTCGTAATGACTAGATCAAAGTACAAGAGGAATCTGGACCAAGTAACTCATACCACTATGCACAACTCTGAGCATAAAATAGCATGTCAATCTTCTGTCATTTATATCTTTCATCCCATTCAACCAAAATCACTAAAAAATTGTTCATAGATGCATGTAATAGTCTTGAATAACATATTAAAACTACATAGATCGATCTTTCAATATGAGCAATTTTGGATCAAATTACCGAATCAGGGTAACACTAACACTATTTACCAGATAGACAAAAAAATTGTCACCAAACAATGTTGGCATCAATGACAACACACTAGAGGGTTTTCTTCTTCATTCTTCCAACAATCTCCCCCTTTTTCATTGATGGAAACATGTGCCAAAAATGGATCTCCAAAATTATCTTCATTCAAACTATGTGAACTCCCCCTTCCAAATATGCATCAAAGTCTCTTTACAACTTCTTCAAAACTTAAAAACTCTCCCCCTCAAAATTCCATAACTTCAAAAAGAACTTCTCCAACACTTTAACTTCTCCCCCTTTGGCATCAAGGACAAAGGGTGTTCCAATGATAAACTTGCAAAAAGAAATTGAAATAACATAAAAGAAAAAAAAGTGTAAGGAACACTTAACCAAAACTAGGGACACCAACTAATTCCTTGAGAATGGCTTCCCAAGTAGGTTTTCCATCATCCCAGATCCCCTTCTCTCTGACAAGTGCTTTGTGCAATGATTCTAGCTCTACTAAGAACTCTTCTTCTTCCAAAGTGGATGGATTAAGATTTATCTTTTCAGGTTTCTCTGCATCTACCAAGGCACTTGATACTGGAATGTGTTTGGACTTCACCAGATCTCCAAATTGTCCAAAACACCTTATTGCATCCTCTTTTTTCCTTTTAAGTGTAAAAAAATTTCTCTATAGGTCTGAAATGGAAGACCGTGAAGCATAATCTTTGTCATTTGCAATGTCGTAAGCTCTGGAGGCATTGGAAAGTTGTGACTCTATTGATTCCATTAAGTCTTTAATGCCTCAAGTGGCATCTGGCCACTGCATGCAATACACAAATAGTATTTGAGCTTCCTCTTCACATTCCTTTACTTCTTTCAAACATTGCAACACCTTGTTGTGTGTGTTTGCACATTTGTCTTGCAATATCAGTAACCTTTTCTCCAAAAGTCTTGACTCTACCTCTTTTTCAGTCTGCTCCTTTAGGCTAGAGGTGTATTCTTTGAGTGAATCAACTAAGAACTTTAAATTATCAATGGGAGCTAAGGAGTCATCAATTGTGGCACTAGAAATTTTTATCCTGCAAAGCCTTGATGGCATCATTTATCAATTCAGTCCCTTTCTAATGGGTTTCAATAATTTCCTTTTTACCAGAGTCAAGAAAGGTACCACTAATCTATATTCTTTAAACCGGTGAGATATTACTCAGATCCACATAGCCTGGATGCGATGGAAGCTTAATCAACTGAGGTGGAATCATAGGTTGAATCCTTGTTTTCCTTGACAAAAGACCCTTAAGAGTATTTCCAAATGATTCTTCGGATGGCTTTGATAGCTCAATGGTTTTTAAAGATTCTTCTTCACTTCTTCTAACCTCTTTTTCTTCCTTATTTTCTTATTTATTTTCCTCTTCTTCCTCTTCGGATGGATTTTCTGATGGTTTTCCTTTATTTTCTTCCTTCTTCTTGTCCTCGTCATCTTTTTCTTCTTCTTCTTCATTCTTATCTTATTCACCACCATTTCCAATATTCTCATGGTGTTTTTCTTGATTTTTACCAGTATCATTTTTATGTTGATCTTCAGTATGTTCTCTAGTTGTATCCTTTGTATCTTCCAGAGGAGTAGATGTCTCTAGAGAAGCATGTATGTCATCAACCTTATCCAAATGTGATATCTCTTCAATAGAATGATCCTTTACTTCTTTGAAAATGGGTAAGTTGGCAGTGGAAGGAATCATTTATTTTGTGTCAACACCCTTGTTTTTAGGAGGCTCCTTTACTTGAGTTGTATGAGATGAAGAAACATCTTTCATCCCAATTTTCTTTGTCATTTACCTTGTTGTATCAAGAGTCTCTTGTATCAACTTTTTTGTATTGTCTTTTTGTTTTTCCATTAGAATGGTGACTCTTTTTTTGACCCTGAACCTCTTAGAATATTCTTTTGACAAGGTAGTAGCATCATCCTAATATAAGGAGGATCCATATGTGTTCAATTCATTAGATTTGATCTTGTCATCAATAGTTACAGCTTCATGCCTTCTCTGTACTAGAGCTTCCCATACATTGTCAATCACCTTCTTTCTTATACCTTCCATACTCTTATCAAAAATAATCATATATTGAATAAAAGAATTTACAATTGTTTCCTTATCCTCTTCATTAGCTTCATCAAATAATTTAGCAGTAGCTAGAAAATCATCATATTCTATCAAATTATTCACTAGGGGCTCCAACTTCAAGGGTGAGTGGTCTCTTACCAAAGGAGAGTTGGTCATTTCATCTACAGGCTTAGATGATCCTTCATCCTCCTTCTCATTCACATGAATTGTGAAAGAATTATTTTCTTCCTATGTCTCCTCTTCATCAGATGAGACTACAACATTGTCTTTGGCCACCTTGATTTTTGTTTCAACTTCTTGTGAAGTACCTTCATTGCTGGTGGAAGCATTGCTTCTCCTATTCCTTTTCAGTTGAACTTCTTCTTGCAAGCCAAGGTCAATCTCATCTTGTACCGCATCACTCATGTTTCAATTTCTACTTTTCTTTTGCTTTATTCTTCTTCTATAGGTGGCAGAGGGTGTAGCAAGGGGTACATTTTTCCTCTTAGAAGCTTTGGTGTTGGGTCTAGATGAAGCAGTTACATTAACTATTGCAAGATTAATGTGTTCTACCTTCTTTTCTTTCATTGCTACAGTTGCACCAGGTGTTGTTGGAAATGCAGAGGTAGTGGTGGAAGGTGCTCTTCCAGATCTTCTACGTCTAGAGGGAACTAACTATTTTTGCCCTCTTCTCTACTACAACTTCCCTTAACCTATCAACATCATCCTTTGAAAGTGAATGCATTGCAAAATATTCCTCAACATTTTTATTAACCCTTTTTTTCTCTTTGAGGTGGTAAAGTTTCCAAATACACTTCAATTGACTTCTCTTCATATGTACCATTCTGAGGCTAAGAGGGTTCCTTGGGTATTTTCAGCAATATTTCAATGAGACCCTCAACCATTTGCTCATCAATCTCATATCCTAGAGGCTCTTTCCATAGAGTTCTAGGTTCTACTACCTCTATAATGCAGTCATCGGTGGATACCAGGAAAGTTGTGTCATGTGCATATTTTCTTACTAAACTTTTTGGACTTCTTTCTCTCATGCATGTTATTCTGAAAAACTACAAAAAATGCAGTTAGAGCAGCACCTTGAGCCTTGAAGTCTCCAATTTTATGCAAATAATCAAATATTTTATGTGAAACCAGTCTGCTAGTATCCCATATAATGTTTTTCCTTCTAGGTAGCTCTCTCAAAAAGTTAAGTAGCAAACAGACTACCAATGTTCCAAACTTGAATGGATATTTCTTTGACTTGTTCTGGCTCGAGTTGTCTATAAGTTGCTAGTGGATAAACTCACATAAATCATAGTCTCTTCCATTTACCACCATGTCATGTGCAACATAAATTGCAGTTGTAGACATGAAATTTCCTCTATTAGTGAAGTAGATATTCTGACCTATCATGATTGCCACATACCTCTCAGCAGGGTTGGTAATAGGTTTGCTTTTCAATGCTCTCCCATCATATGTGGCACCAATTAATTTCATAACCACATCATTTTTCACAACCTTTATCACTGATACAGGTCTGGTATTGTATACACCTAAAAATGGTTTGGAGAATCTAATTAATTAAATATGATTTATTTGATTAATTAATCCTAAATTCATCTACTTAGTAAATAAATAGAAATATTTATTTATATTAAGTTCACTTTTAATTCTTCTATTTTATCACATTATTTCCTCTTAATTAAATAAACAAAATTAAATACTTTGTTTTTTTTAATTATTATCATTATTATACTTTATCCATTAAATTCTATCTTAAATTAAATATGCAACTTCAATAGTTGGCATTATTTAATTATCACATCATACTTCTCTTCTTCTATTTAATTTAATAAACAAACTTTTATAGTTTGTTTTATTAAATTATTTCTCTCTTTTTGCTAATTTAAATAAACCAAAAATATTTAAATAAATGCATAAATCAAATCCCTCTATTCACTCACCAATAAAATTAGATTTTTCAAAATCTAATTAATTTAACTAGCATTCAAGGGAAAATCCTTGGGGACAAACCTGCAGGCAATCCTCTCAATCTTCTTCCTCTGATCTTTCCTATCATCTTGCCTAGTGTTTTCATGGGGAGGAACAATCTTCCATGATCAGCTCCACCTTCTCATCTCTTACCATTCAAATCTCCAGATTTAATCTCAACCTCTGTTGTGTTACCCCTGTACAAAACTATTGTTGGAAATCTATATATACAGCCTTCTGAAGCATGAAAATCCTAGTTTTATGCAAACTTACTCTGCAAGAATTAGTACTCAAGCAACCAAGAAATCATAAGCATTAGCATTAGCATTAGAAATAGCATCATAGCATCATGGCATCAGTAGATTTCATATCATAATAGCATCATTAGTTTTTATTGTAGCTTTCTTTTATCATTTTTCATTAGAATAGTTTACAATAGCTTCATATCACTTAGAAATCATTCTTAATCATCACATCACAGCATTTAGCATCCATTCCATTCTCTAGATAGGCATTTTAAACAGTTACGGTGCTTACAAATTTGAGAGCTTTTGTAACTTTATAAATCTTTGGAGATAGGAGACAATGAGACGTCTTCAAGATTTTCAGTGTTTTAAATTAGTTTAATTCATGTTAATCTTGATCTAATCTCTTATTAAGAAGTTTTTTAGTTTTTCTTTTACTTTTTACTTATTCACACTTACATTCTGGCGCCCACCGTGGGGTCGTACCCCATGTTTTTAACAAGTTTTTCTAGAAAAAATTTCGTACAAAAATCTGGCGTAATCTGTTTTAGTGCGATTGGAAGATTCTATAGCACTTCTAAGACAAACTATAGTGCATTAGAATTATATTCTAGCGCTTATGAGGAAAAGTATAGCACTTTGAAGGACTGTTTTACTGCTTTGATCCTACAATCCAACACAGGCCAATAGTAACATCCAGCATTTGTTTTAGCACGTTTCTAAAATCCTATGGCGCTTCAGGCTATTTCTATAGCACTTAGAGCTATTTCTATAGCGCTTCTAGATATTTCTATAGTGCTTTTGAGCACTGTCATAGCGCTTCTGTGTAATTCATTTTCTGGATCTGATGCATTCGCGGCTAGTAAATTTCATTTCTTCAGTTGGATTAAAAAGAATCAATCTAGGATAGACACTTCTCCAGTTGGTTTAAAAATGAATCAATCTAGGATAGTCACATTTTCATTTGGATTAAAAATTTATCAATCTAGGGTAGTCACCGGACTTTTCAATTTGGGATTTAAAAATGAACACCATGTCTTTTTGTGAAGCAACATCTTCACATAGATTAGAAATTTTTTGTTTGGGCTCTAAATTGAACAAGTGATTTTTGTGTTTGTATGGTTGATAGGCATATTCTCTCCCCTTAACTGGGTGATCCAAAAAGCCAGACTCATCATTTTTATGCATTCTTCAAGTTTTATTACATCCTTTAGAAGGCATGTCGTAGTGGGAAAAAATACTCACCCTATGGGAACGACCTAAGTGGGTTCAAACCAAAGCCAGGTTTTTCCACCCCACTATAAAATTTAAAGCAAATCTGGGGAAACCCACTTTTGTCGGAAGTGTGCAAGATAACCATCCCTAACAACCTTTGTTCTAAAGGTTGGGAGGTCTCCTGAGGGAGTTTATTACTGTCGCTCTAAACAGAAACCCTTTCTAAGAACCTAGTGTAGTATCCAGCTGAGTCAGTAACCAGACATTGTAATACTCGCAGTGCAAGGGGAGGGAAGAATCTTCCCCCAAGACACTCACCATATAATTATCGAGGACCATTTTCTCAGGGGATCAAGAAATCTAACCTTGAGTACACGCCTGGAAAAGACAAAAACAGGGGCGCCCTCTAGGGGGTGACACGGTTGTGTGAGTCGGTGCAATTTTAAGATGTGGGCTATTGAGTATAACGATGACCTTTTGACTATTAAGAGTGAGTCTGTCTGAAGTACTTTATTGTTATCAAACCAGTGAAAATAGGACCATGCATGGTTCTTTTGAACATACACTATCTGTTTAGATTACAAACTCTTAAAAACAATTGTCTTCATTTGAGTGTTGTGTATTCCAAAATTATTAAAATTCAGATAAAAGATCATCCTGAAAAATACAAACAAGTCAAACAAAATCAAAACTGAGAACATATGATTAGAGATTGGAAAAACACTATTTTTTTCAGAAAATCTCTTTCCAAGAGAATTAAAAAACCCAAGACACCACTTAGTTACAGACATCTTTTGTAAAGACGATATTTCTTGTATCAGAATAGGAAGACTTTTCTTCATCATGGAACTTTCCTCCATAGGTTTCATGATTCTGATAGGGGTTACACTGATGACTATGTTGTAGAACCTTTGAATTCACAAGCCTATATTCAGAGAAGCGCTCTTTCACAAGAATCTAACCATAGTCAATGTATTTGTTAATCCTCCATTCCACAACCCGCCATAGAATACTCCGCCAGACCTGATCAATTTTTATGATAGATAAATCTTTGGAAACCTTAGGTTGACATCCAAAATCAAGGAGTTACCACCTTATGACCATTCGGTGGCCTACAGTTCCCATTCAACAACCAAGCCTTATACCACCTATCATACAACCTAGCCTTATACATCTTGAAAATGGCCAAACCGACATTATCAGTAGCTTGAGGGCATTTATTTTTGAGGAAAACTAAACACCCCATTAGTTTCTTATAGCATCCATCGTTCTAAACGAAGAAGAAGAAAAGACAAACATAGCAGTAGGAAGATCCATGTTACTACCTCCTGCCTGGGAATAGGTAATGAATAACATTACAGTAAGGTATTGAAACCATCATACATCATACCTTATGACCATTTGGTGACCTAAAGCTCCCGTTCAACAACCAAGGCTAACCACACCAATATTTCAGCCTGGTAACGTGCACATTGAAGGCACTCAAATGAACATTATCAGTAGCTTGAGAAAATTTATTTTTGAAAAGAACGAAACACCCCATCAATTCCTTACAACTTCCATAGTCTTGGATGAAGAAGAAGAGAAAGCAGACATAGCAGCTAAGAAACCCATATTTCCACCCCCTGCTTGGCATTAAACAGAAACTATAGCACTTCTAATACAAACTATAGCGCATCTAAACTCTGCTTTAGCGCTTCAGAAGAAAAGTATAGAACTTCAACCCTCTATTTTAACACTTCTACACAATCTTACAGTGCTTCTACCATAGCAAACCAAACTGTCAAAATTCCAATCACACCATTCTAGCGCTTTTGAGCTAAATTTTAGCACTTACAAGGTGAAACATAGCACTTCTCATGTCTATTTCAGCACTTTTGATTAATGTTATAGCGCTTTGTCATTATTAAACATACAAGTTTCAATTATTAGTCGATCTTTTAGAAATTTTGCACTCTGTCTTAGCGCTTCTGCACTACTTTACAGCGCTTTTATCAGAAATTCTAGTGCTTCTACATTATGTTATAGCGCCTTTTCCCTTTGTACTAGCACTTCCACAAAAAAAGAAAAACAGAGTCTTCTGAAACAACTATCAGACATTTGGACATCAGAAACATAGGATTTTTACCAGTCAAAAAGATTTTACAAATCAGACAGTGTCCTAAAAACCTGAAACAAAGTAGGTTCTTACAAGTTAAAATTGTTTCAAACGAAACACTAGATCAGGAAAAATACAAAGTGTCCAATTATCAAAACAAAACCTAGATTATTAAGCCAAGTTTCCTCATCAGGATTTTCACATCCTACCATCACGAAACAAAACTCAGTAATCAATAATTTTAACTTAGCCTTGTCAATAGAATACATCATTCTATTGGGCTTCTTTAAAAATCAAATTGACACTAACACCACATAGAAGATCTAAGTTTAGTGGAAAGAAACAAAACTTGTATGCCAATCTTAACAAGTTTGCAAAGACAAAAACTCAGAGAGAAAGAAACTGAAAATCTAAACATGACTAAAGAAAACTCTTTTTTCCAATACCAACAAAACGAGAACAATGAACTAACACAAGAAGATATACAACATGCCCAACAAGACCCAAATTTTCATAAATTTATGGAAAAGGTCTTAGAACAAGACATGGAGAAATACCTCTTGATGTTAGCAGAATTAGGTGCCAAACTTATGAAATATTTTGACATCAATCAGTTGAAGGAAACACCTAGAACTAATGAGACAGAACCAAACCACACCCAGGATATGGATCAAGTGGTTGCTTTGACAATTCAAATGCAAACCCTACAGCAACAGATTCAAAACATGCAAACATGAACCACAAAAACATATTTATTAAAGGACATTTGTCCTTACCCTTTTCATCCATGTGTGGATATGATACCCTTTCCAAGGCATTGTGAGTTTCCTAAATACGACAAATACAATGGAAAATCAAACCCGATTGACCATGTATGGGAATTTAGAACAATAAGCCTTGAATTTGCATAGGAGGATACATATCTCATGAGATTATTTCCTAGGATTTTGGGGGCCCATTGTATGGAATGGTTCTCAAAATTACAACCAGGGATTAGATCCTTTGAAGAATTGGTCAACAAATTCATTTCTCAATTCTCCTTCAACATAACACATGACGTAACCATAAAGGATCTATATAATCTGAAACAAAAAAATGGTGAGACATTCTTATCATTCTTACAATGATGGAGAAATTTGTTCTCTAGATATCCTCGATCTATACCTGAAGAGGAGAAGATTGAATTATTTATCTAGACAACTTAAATGATCAGATGAGTTATAGACTTGAATTGCAATGTCCCCCAACATTCGAAAAAGTAATTGAGAATGGGCTCAAAATCGAAGAAGCCCTAGTCAAATGAGGAGCGATTAAGCACTATAGTGAAACATCCAACAACACAAATCACTATGGAAACAATGACAAGCCAAATTTTTGGCAGAAAAATAGAAATACTGGAAGCAATGAACCTACAACTAACAATATAAAACTAGTATTCAATTTGACAGCATCAATTGCCAAAGCAAATCAAAATGAAAACCAAACAGTCAGGGCACTATTCAAAACAATAACACCAACAATAGAGAATCACGACCGTCATACCAAAGACAATCCAATCGATGAAAATTCACCCCATTAGGACAAACATTGGAATCAGCAATGAGAGAACTCATTGCAAATAGACTTATTACTTTACCAGAAGCTCGAAATTGGGAGCCAAAGGTAAAACCATCATGGTGGAATGATGCAGATTATTGTAATTTCCATAAGAATAAAGGACATAAAACAAACTACTGTATGCAACTAAAACACCTAATACAAGACTTGATCGAAGCCAAGAAGGTGTTTTTTGAAAGGCATCAGACAAACAATGATCACACTGCATTTACCAATCCATTAACCAACTATGAAAAAGGAGAGTCTTCTTCTAGTGGTAAGGGAAAAAGTATAAACTATGTCTATGACACCACCATTCTTTGCCTTTCTGAGGTAGAGAAAAATGACATTGATGCTCAAAAATATGACACAAACATCAATGACATTGAATCCCTAAACATAATGCCAAGCACAAACACATTTGATAATCAAATCAATGTTCTAAAGATCAGGGAAACACAAGACCATCCACAAGTCAATATAATGACAAGGGGGCAGTCCAGAGTAATACTGAAAGGAATTTCCTCCAAAAACAATGCTCCCCCATCACATCTTGATACAATATCATAGACTAATTACAAAATATACCTATGCAAATATCCATTCTAGAACTTCTCAAAATTTCACCATCACACAAAGAATTTTTAGAACAGGCTCTAGTAGCTACAACGGTCCCTAATAATTTGGATGTTTGTCAATTCCAATCCATGGTGGGACATCTCACCACACCTCATTATCTATCATTCTCTGAACAAGATGATGTATCTTTAAATCACCTCCATAATGCAGCCTTGCATATAGAAGTTCTAATCCATAAACATCGTGTTAAACATGTTCTAATAGATGGAGGAGTTGGTTTAAATATTTGTACCTTAAAACCAATTCATGCACTAGGCTATTCTGACAATGCCATTGATGCCAGAAGAAAAAATAAAGGCATATGATGAAGAGGAAAATTCTTCTAAAGGGCTTATCATACTTCCAATTCAGGTAGGTTCGATTGTCAAAAACATTGTTTTTCAAGTGTTAGACAAAGATATAACATACAACATACTATTGGGTCATCCATGGATCCATGACATGCAAGTGGTACCTTCAACATACCATCAATGTCTGAAATTTCTAGTAAACGGACAGGAGGTCACCATATCAGCTGACAACAACAATCCACGGACTTGCAACATGTTAAAAGCAACTCAAGCCACTCTGGTACCTCATAACAGAGAAGTAAATACTTCTACTTCATCCACGGTCGACAGCCAACCCAATTTCATATCTAAATGGGTTGAGAAGAAGAATCTAGAGAAAGAAACAACTGTCACAGACACATCAAACACCGAAGGTCCTATAAACGAATTATCACAACAAATTTCAGAAAAGGTTCAAATAAAGGAAAAGGGTTTAGGAGAATATTCTCTTGAGCAATCTTTGTGCCTATCATAGTTGCTACCATAACCAAAAACATATGGACAGCCCATATTAAAAACTCCAAGTTCATCGCAACCCATCACAGCTCTAAATGAAAGGTTTATAAAAGTAGGTACACTCGAAGATGAGTCAGAAGACAAAGCCATTCTCAGTTGGCTATACAAAGACGAGGAAGCGTCAACATCAGTGAATGTCGGCATCAAAACAGATCAGTATGGAAAAGGGAAGGCCATTTTAGAGAAAATGGGTTACAAAGGTCAAGGACCAATTGGAAAGAGAAAGGTATTATTGAACCCATTCAACCTCTAACATTACAGCCTAAAGATAAAACAGGATTAGGCTACATAACTGAACAAAAAGAGGAAAAAATCCAAAAAGTAGTGGAAAGGATACTACAAATGAGAGATGGATCTGACACAGACTCCAATGAATATGAATGGGATCATCTATCTGGTACATCTTATACTGGAAAAGAGGTTGATGTTATCCAAGTATATACACCCTTACGAGAGGAGGGACAAGGTTCAGGAAATAGAACATTTGTTATGGGATCAACAAATATTGATGACTCAAGCGAGGATGATCAGACATTGAGTGAGTCAAAAAACTTGGAGGTGAGTACTGTCATAGACCTCGAACTTCCTACCAATAACTTTGACCACCTAGCTATCATGAAACTTACAACAGTGGGACTTATTCAAACTGATGACTTGTTACCTTTAATATACCCCGAACTTATTGACTAGGAACCCACCGAACCTATTCTCATACCAGTCTTTTCAAATGATGATGCCATCATAAATTATCTTTGTAGTGATGAAATTGATACGAGTACTATCCATAACACTCGTATCAATGATTTACAACAGGAGGATGTCAAATCTTTCAGTTGTAAAAATAATAATAGGAAAAATAAATCTAATGTTTGAAACCTCTGAGGCAGCATTAGACTTTGAAAAGAGAAAAATAAAGAATGTATCCAACAGTGAAAACCTTTTTGAGGCGTTGAAGGATGGAATATTTGAAACTCTCCGAGAGCATTACTATGACAGATCATCAGTACTATTAGAGCCGACATAGTGTATAAATCTGGGAACAACTGAACAGGCAAAGATCTTACATCTAGCAGCATCCATGACAGAACAGGAGAAGCCAGCATTCACTAGATTCTTTGAGCAGCGACACATAATTTTTGCATGGTCTTATTCTGACATGCCAAGATTGGATCCACAACTCCTAATGCATCATCTATCACTACCAAAGGGAATCAAACCGGTCAAACAAAAATTGAGAAAGATGCATCCCCACATCACCCTTATGGTTAAAGTTGAACTAAAGAAATTATTGGATGCAGGTTTTATCAATTTTATAGATTATGCATAATGGATCTCAAACATTGTGCCAGTATCCAAACCTAATAATAGCATCAGAATATGCACATATTTGAGGGATTTAAATAAGGAATTCCCAAAGGATGATTTTCATTTTCCCAGCATTGACATAATTGTTGATCTAACAGCAGGACATGCCATATTATCTATAATGGATGGCTTCTCAGGATATAATCAAATAAAAATAGCACCTGAAGATCAAGAAAAGACAGCATTCACTTTCCCTTGGGGAACATTCTGCTGGAATGTCATGCCTTTCAGATTGAAAAATGCAAGTGCGACATATCAGCAGGCAATGACCACAATTTTCCACGACATGATGCATACTTTCATGGAATATTATGTGGATGACATCTTAGCAAAATCACACACCAGGGAAGGACATCTAGAAATACTTGATAAAATCTTCACTAGACTAGAAAAATTTAATGTAAGGTTGAACCCGAAGAAATGTGTCTTTGGGGTGACATCAACAAAACTTCTTGGTTACATAGTGTCAGAAAAATGTATTGAAGTGGATCCAGCTAAGGTTATAGCAATAATGGAGATGTTGCTGCCTAAAAATATCAGTCAATTATGATCCCTACAAGGAAAGTTACAATCCAACAGGAGATTTATCTCCTAGCTAGCAGATAAGAGTCACCCATTTAATCATCTACTTCATAAAAATGTTTCATTCAAATGGGATCATAACTGTGAAACAACTTTTAGTCAGATAAAGCAGTATTTGGTGTCACCTCCAATATTTATGCCACCCATAGCAGAAAGACCACTATTACTGTATATTGCAACAACTGACATATCTTTAGGAGCTCTATTAGCACAGGAGGATTTTGAAGGAAAAGAACAAGCAGTTTACTACATCAGCAGGACTCTCAATGGATATGAAATAAACTATACATTCATAGAAAAGGCTTGTTTGGTAGTAGTATTTGCAACCCAGCAGTTGCGACACTACATGTTGACTCATACAGTCAGGATCGTAGCAAAAATAGACCCATTGAAATACCTACTCGGTAAAGCTACTCTAACAAGAATACTTGCAAAATGGATCATGATCTTAAGCGAGTTTGACATCCAATATGTCAACAGGAGAGCCATCAAAGGATAGGTAATAGCAGATCAACTAGTTGAAGCTCCATTACAAGATCATCATCCAATGAACATTGAATTTCCAAATGTTGACATCATGAATGTTACAACACAACAATGGAGGCTTTATTTTGATGGATCATATACACAAAGAGGAGATGGTGCAAGAATTATATTTGTCACACCTCAAGGACATGCCATTCCAAGATCCTATAGGTTAATGTTTCCATGTACAAACAATATAGTTGAGTACAAAGCATTGATTATTGGCATCAAAATAGCTATTGAATGGAAAATCATAGAAACTCAAGTGTATGGGGACTCACAGCTTGTCATTTATCAAGTAAATGACGAGTATCAAACAAAGGATGAGAAGCTCATGCCTTATAAGCAAATGATAGATGATATAAAAAATTACTTCATGGATATCAAGTTCTATCAAATACCAAGGGTAGAAAACAAAGTTGTAGATGTCATGGCAACAATTGCCTCCCTTTTGCAATTATCAAAAAAGAAAGGTCGATATGAGTTTATGGTTGAACAAGTATCTAATCCTGCATATGATAATCCTGATTCACAGACCATATGCCACATAACCAACACTCAACCCTCACAATATGGAGATATCTATACTTACCTCAAAGATAACATGCTTCCTCTTGATCTCTCTAGAAACCAAAAGTGTAACTTTATTTGTCAATCTGTGCAACATACATTAATCGCTGACATCCTTTACCATCAAGGTCTAGATGGTACTCTTCTTCGGTGTCTAGAGCATCACGAATCTGAAACATCCTTATGAGAGGTCCATGAAGGTATTTGTGGGAATCATTCAAGTGGGCTAACCCTAGCTAAGAAACTCCTTCGTTTAGGGTATTATTGGTTGAACATGGAGAGGGAGGCATATCAATATGTTAAAAAGTGTCAGAAATGTCAGATTTATGGTAATCTAATTCATGCGTCGACGCAAGAATTATAACCTTTCACATCCACATGGCCCTTTTGTCAATGGGGACTAGACCTAGTAGGGAAAATAAATCCTTCTTCATCTAATGGGCACAAGTTCATCATCACAGCAACAAAGTATTTCACAAAATGGATAGAAGCAGTTCCTTTAACAACTGTCACTGGAAAACAAATTTCATCTTTCATAGTTAACTACCTCATCTGTCAGTATGGGGTGCCTCAATCCATTATCACAAACAATGGTAGGCCTTTTAAAAATTAGGACGTTAGGAATTATGTGAACAATTCCATATTCAACATCGTTTTTCAACACCGTACTATCCACAGGGAAATGGCCAAGCAAAAGCCTCAAATAAAACAATCCTAAAAATACTGAAGAAGACGATAAATGATGTTGGACATGACTGGCATGTTCAGTTAAATCCTACACTATGGGCCTATAGAACCAGCATCAAAACACCAACAAGAGCTACACCATACGCCTTGGTGTATGGATCAGACGCCATTCTACCAATTGAGGTTGAAATACCATCACTTTGTGTATCACTAAAGGGTATCGTAGAAGATGAGGATTACGAAGTTTTAAGGCTACAGGAACTGGAATTACTAGATGAATTCTGTTAGCAAGCAATCAATCATTTGAAGGCCTACCAACAAAGAATGTCAAGGAGTTACAATCATAGGGTAAAACCTAGAGTCTTTCAAATTGGAGACTTCATCCTAAAGGAAAACCCTAGGAATCAGCAGTATAGAGAAAAGAAAGGTAAGTTTGAGCTTAATCGGTTAGGTCCCTTTGTAATCATATCAATGTATGAATCAGGAGCATATCAATTGTCTACACCAAAAGGGGATATGTTTGATGAACCTATCAACAGTATCCATCTCAGAAAGTTTTATACCTAAATCACTTAATGCATGAATTAGTTTCTAAAAATGGTTACCTAGATGAAAACCTGCAAAACAGGCATCCTAGTGATAGAAAAATACAAAAAAAATAAAAAGACAAAAACAAAAATCAGAAAAACAGAAAAATACCAAAAAAATCAAAAAGAATGAAAAGCTGCAATAAAAACATATAGTGAAAACCTGGAAACAGGCACTATTTGTGATTCGAAATAGCTCTCCCATCTATTTGGACACATTTCATGGTTGTTACTTCCACCATCATTTTACATCTATTATCATATCATATCACATGGTCATGTCTCACCCTAGCTTGGGGGTAACATCTAAAAATCATTGGGGGAAACATAAATCTTGAGCTTAACAAAATGGACAAACAACAGGAAGACAAACAAAATGGGAAAAACATTTGAAACACAACCCAACATCAAACATCAATCACCAACAGAAACACATTGGACATCCATATCACAACAGAAAATCCAAAAATAAGTCAAAAACATGTGTCTATGTTAGTTGAACTACGTGGTCTCTGCGTGTATAACGTAGGCAAGGCTAATCTTTGATCAGCCCCCGAGGCCCCTAGGACAGGTCTTTAGGTTAGGTTTGATCCAAAATCTTGAAAACAAAAAAACATCACAAAATCAGGATGGATGATCTAATCTGAATAATGATTGAAATACTTTAAGCAAAATTTGGATAAGTTTTACTTTGATCATTGTCATCATTTCTTTGGAGTAACTCAATGATGTATTGAACTAGAGGAGCCAGGAAGAAGAAATGGTATTTTTCTTTGTTTGTTGTCTGTGAATTAATCATAATTATTGTGTGAATCATCGCGGGAAATGCTCTACAAAGTATCATGGATGACATTCCAATTCACATAGGAAAGTGGTTAATTCTTGTTTTTTTATGCAAGAAATGCTCAAGTTATCTCAGTTTAATTATACCTCGATGCTTGTGTTTGTTTGCAATATCAAAAATCATGAAAGTAGTACTCAAGTCATCATCAGTTTACATTATACCTTTGATGCTTGTACTCACTTTCAACATTTTAAAATCTCAATGATGATACAAAGCACAAAAGTACTGTTAAAATGTCTATGTTTACATGTATATTTGCATGGTAAAAGTAGATTTCATCCATAATAGTGTTACATCTATAGAGTATTTGTTATAAAATTGGTAAATAATTCATTAAACAATTATCTTTTATCATAATAGACTGAGTATACTTGACATTAACAAAAACATCCCCATGATCATATAGTTGCATCATTATATTCATTTACATGCATTAAAAGCATTTACATCATCATTTCATCATTCATACATTTCAATCAAATCATTTTACATTCTCATCATATCATAACAAAAGTCTCAACAAACATATATCTATATCATTCCAGTTTCACAAACATACATCATTATCATAACTCATCAAATCCATCCATTTATTATATCACATATCCATATATAATCCATTTGTTTGATAATAAACACCATCAAATTTATTGCATCATATATCATTCAACATTTCCATCCATTTTATTACATCATATATTTGCATCACATATAGTATATCATTTAAACACATCATATCCATATATCATGAATCCACATACATCATATTTCCATATAACATGCATCCATACATTACCATTATGTGCATCATAGAGAGAACAACATCATATCAAAACATACTATCATAATAATGAAACCATCACATAGCATATAAAACATTGAAGAAAAATGCATCCATCAAAGAATCATATAGAACACATAATAGACCAAAGAATCTGTTGCATCTCATATATAACAAAATCACAATGTCCAGTATACAATGATGTTTGAAATGAAGAGAGATATAATATCAAAAATGGTTGTATATCAAAATAATCAAAGTGAACATCACATCTCAAATGTAACACAGACAAAAAATCAAGTGTTGTTGGCTCTAGATGGGGTAGGCATAGCAAGATTAGGACCCCTACCACTGGAGGAACCGGGATCCCTGGGATCTCTAGGTAGAGGCTGGGTAACACCTGCACTGACAATCCTAGATTGTGAGCTGGCAAAGTGAGACCTCGCATAGCTAACTCTCTGCTCAGAAGGAACTGCGTCATAATATCTCACTCTATAAAACTTAATCTCCTCGCCACTACGAGTAACCTCTCGCATGTAATCTTCCAGGGAGGTACCATCTTCTAGTCTCTGTAATCTATCTGTAGAAGCTTGAGCACCCTCTGTTGCAAACCTGGTCGCATCCCTCTCAGCTGTTAATGAAGTAATATGAGCCTGAGCTACCTCGGCTGTCTATCTGGCCGCATCCCTCTCAGCTATCAATGTTGCAATCTGTGACTAAGCTGTGACTAACTAAGCCTGCAATGATGATAGAATCTTTGCATGCAACTTGGCCTGTTCCTGGATCTAAGCTTGGGTCTGCTCTAGTAAACCCTGAGCCTAAAGAAGCTGCTCTTGAATGGTCTCTAACTGAACCTAGAGATCTGCTATCTGCAGCCGCTCTAAAACACCTCCCACAGCCTGCCTCTTGCGAGGCATAGTCTCACCAGGCAGATCTAAAGCAGGTCCTGACCCACCTGCAGCCTCTCCACTATCAAATCTCTCATCTTCACTGCTCTCATCTCCGCAACTCTCGCCACCAACATCCTCCTCACCACCAACATCCTCCTCTACCCCAACATCCTCCTTAGGCTCAACATCTGCCTCACCAACCACACCAACATCCTTTGCCTCAACCCCTCCAACATCCTCTCTCCTCTGTCTCTAACCATGCGCAACGAGAACATCCTCCTCTGCAGATAATGGGGTAGGCTCATCTGGAATGGTAAGACGTGGAAATGGATGCAAAGAAAAAAATTAGCATAATCTGCCATAACTAGAGGCTCGACAATATCTGGTCGAATGTCCCACTCAAATGATTGTAAAGCCTAAAACTCCTAAACTACAGCAGCATATGACAAACAAGGCCCCCAATCTATGGTATCTGACTGACGACGAGCGTAAGGAGCAACACCCTGGGGCATACCCTGTACCATCCCATACTGTCTATAAACCCGTTTGATCAAGAAATATTTGAACACATAAGGTCTCATGGGTGGCCTCTATCTAATTGGAACTAGACGTGTGACAGCTATGTGCTCCCACACCCATACTTGAAGCAAAGTAATGTTGGTCAATAAACTCTGACCACTGAGATACATAGTTGAATGTAAATCATGATATAAATGGGCAAGCATACACATGCCCCAAGCGAATCTGGTGCCATGAACAACCATACTCTCCAAAACTCTACCCCAACCAACCGAGAATCCCTTAGACCTGCAATCAGGACTAAGGAATCCTCTAATGAAACTAGCAAATACTGTAGGCAAAGTAGCGTATGCATCAACCATCTCACTCCATGGAATCCACTCTTCGGCAATAAGATCATCTTGAAACACTCTACGAAGGGCATCAATCCCACCCTGCTCTGTCGAATCATATATGACATCTCCAACAATCGAAAGCTGCAGAATCCGCCAGAAATCCTCTGGAGTGACTGTCATCTCACCAGTAGGAAGGTGAAAGGTGTTGTGCTCGCTATGCCACCTCTCGGCTAGCACTATCAACAAACCCCGATTAATCCTAATCTGCGGCATATATAAAAGAGGATACAATCCACAACATGTGATAATAGTCATCTCAGGCTGTGCCAACCATGGTATAAGATCAAATTTCCAAGGGAAACACTCTCGAACCTGGAGGTTCCCCAATCGCTCCTATTATCATAAGAAGATTAAAGTCAATAAATTCATGTCAATCATCAAATAACATCAAAATACCATATCAAATCAAGTCATCTCTTGGTGAGAATTTTGATCAAATCTCATGAGCACACATCATTGAACTTCACCTATCATGAGGTCAATCATCAATGCATCAAATCAACCTCGCTTATCATGAAGTATGTCAATCATCATTATTCCTCACCTATCATGAGGATAGTTATCATCAAAAAAAACATCAAACCTCACCTATCATGAGGTCCAAAAATCTTGTATTTGATTAGACAAATCATTCATATCAAACCAACAACTGATACGATCAGAAATCGAGAACATCAAGAACAAATTGACAAAAATCACAACACTTTAATTTAAATACGCTCAAAAAGGCATTAAAAACGCTAAAACAATGACATGCGCCATTTCATCAAATAAAAGCGCTTTACAGACGGACAAAGTGTCATTTTATCAAAAGCACCATTCTATTTGGTCAAAGTGCTAAATTTTTGATAAACGCGCTAAAACAAGAGGTCGAAGCGCTACAAAATCTAACCAAAGCACTAAAGTTCTGAAAGTGCTAATGTATCTTACAGAAGCACTACAACGTCTATCCTAAGCACTAAACTTTGTAAAGCGCTAATCTAACCTACTAACGCGCTAAAATAGACCTCCTAAGCGCTAAAATTATAGAAGCGCTACAAGGGAACTTAGAAGTGCTACAACGGAACTGCAAAGCACTACAACGGATTCTAAAAAGCGCTAAAAGGAGTTTAAATTCAAAAATCCAAAAAATACACAAAAAATGAGAAATGCATGAAAACCAAGGAAAAAAATAGACATACCAGAGGTCTGAATGCGGCCGGCCATTGATGTCATCAAACACGCTCGAAACGGTGGGTGTGATATGGAATCGGCACCTTGCTCCAAGTAGCACAAGAATATCTCTCACAAAATTTTCAAAAGTCACAATGTGCAAATGATTTTTTTAACATTTTATAGGTTATTTAAAAGGGGATTTTTTGAGATTAATTTAATTTTTCAAAGGGGAGATAAATTAAAATTCATCTAGGACCACTTTCTTCATCGATTATCGAGAGATAAATTATTTTATCATCAAATCTACATCAAATCATCAAAAATTTGAAAAATTCCAACAAAAATAAAAAATCAAAAATTCATTAATTTATCTCCCGAGGGGGCATATATCCATCAATCACCTGAAAACATGTTTGGGGCATTCTGAAATTTTTTCGTCGATACTAGTAGCAGCAACACAAAATTTTCTTTGAAGCAATGCGTAAACACATCATTTCAAAAACCGGAAAAATGTATACACCTAAAAAATGGTCTGGAGAATCTAATTAATTAAATATGGTTTATTTGATTAATTAATCCTAAATTCATCTACTTAGTAAATAAATAGAAATATTTATTTATATTAAGTTCACTTTTAATTCTTCTATTTTATCACACTATTTCCTCTTAATTAAATAAACAAAATTGAATACTTTGTTTTATTTAATTATTATCATTATTATACTTTATCCATTAAATTCTATCTTAAATTAAATATACAACTTCAATAGTTGGCATTATTTAATTATTACATCATACTTCTCTTCTTTTATTTAATTTAATAAACAAACTTTTATAGTTTGTTTTATTAAATTATTTATCTCTCTTTTTGCTAATTTAAATAAACCAAAAATATTTAAATAAATGCGTAAATCAAATCCCTCTATTCACTCACCAATAAAATTAGATTTTTCAAAATCTAATTAATTTAACTGGCATTCACAGGAAAAGCCTCGGGGACAAACCTGCATGAAATCCTCTCAATCTTCTTCCTCTGATCTTTCCTATCATCTTTCCTAGTGTTTTCATGGGGAGGAACAATCTTCCATGATCAGCTCCACCTTCTCATCTCTTACCATTCAAATCTCCAGATTTAATCTCATCCTTTGTTGTGTTGCCCCTGTACAAAATTGTTGCCGGAAATCTATATATACAGCCTTCTGAAGCATGAAAATCATTGGAGAAAATCCCGATTTTATGCAAACTTACTCTGCAGGAATTAGTACTCAAGCAACCAATCAATCATAAGCATTAGCATTAGCATTAGAAATAGCATCATAGAATCATGGCATCAGTAGATTTCATATCACAGTAGCATCATTAGTTTTTACTGTAGCTTCCTTTTATCAGTTTTCATCAGAATAGTTTACAGTAGCTTCATATCACTTAGAAATCATTCTTAATCATCACATCACAGCATTTAGCATCCATTTTGTTCTCTAGATAGGCATTTTAAACAGTTACGGTGCTTACAAACCTGAGAGCTTCTGTAACTTGATAAATCTTTGGAGATAGGAGACAATGAGACATCTTCAGGCTTTTCAGTATTTTAAATTAGTTTAATTCATGTTAATCTTGATCTAATGTCTTATTAAGAAGTGTTTTAGTTGTTCTTTTACTTTTTACTTATTCACACTTACAGGTATCATAGAGTCTAGTCACAGCTTTGATCACTTCTTTGGTAATTAATCCAAGAACACTTTTCCATACAAATTTATGATGCACTCTACTATGTGCTATCCTTACAAACTTCACATCCATTCCACTACAAAAATTGGGGAACCCGTTCCATACATCTAGCTTCTTCCGTACAAGGTTTTCATATTTTGGTTTCACTAAGAAATTATCTCTAGTTAACTCCTTTAGCCATTGATTCTTGAGTTCTTGATGATCAAATTATTCTAATTTCCCATGAATGTAGGTTCTAGTATCCTCGATGGGCAAGACATTATTTGGAATTTGTGAAAACACACCGATAGGGTCAATGTCAAAAACCCTCCATGAAAACATTTTGAATTTCGGTCTAGGTCTCTCAAAAGTCTCAACCACAGTTGGTGTGGCCATCTCTCCCTCAATTCTTTTGTATATGCTTACGGAAATTACTTCTAATGCAAACCCACAAAGTATAGATAGTTGAAAATACCTTTTTCACGGTTCAACGGAAACTAGGGTATGATGCCAAATGCTTTGAATCGCCTTCAAATCTCCTTCAAATCACTATGCTTTCTTCAAATGTGTAAAAGTGATTTAACTTGACTTATATTTTCACTTTATACCTTATTGATCTGCCCTAGTTTCGCATTTATTGCATTTGATCTCCAAAAAGTTGATAAACACCTTATGAATACACTGTGATCCCTAAAATGCTTTGCAAATCTTGAAATTTGCATCTTTTATGTTAGAAAAAATTTTTACATCTTTAGAATGTCATTTTACATCACATATGTTTGTGTCACTGCTTGACACCTCATATATCAGGGGTCTATTAGATCTCTCTATAATTGCTCCCCCTAAACCCAGTATTGGATTTAGTTTTTAGAATAATTATATGTACCAGATGGAGGTACAGATGTGTTAGGTTCATCCTTGTTCTTAGGTTCTTCCTTTTTCTTCTAGATCTTCTCCATTTCCTTCTTAACTTCATTAGGATCCACTTTATTCACAGGTTTATTCCTTTGTTCCATATTAGATTTCCTCCCATTTTTGCTTCTACAGAATCTTGAAATATGCCATGGTTTGTTGCAGGTGTAGCACACAACATTTTTCTAACCAAACTGATTTGAATTCATCCTTGATTTGTACTGGTTATCCTTATGTTTAAATTTATTACATGTGTAGCAATAACCATGAAAATATTGAATCATTCTACCACTATTGAATCTATTCAACATCATTTGACTTTTGCACTCAGCAACTCTATGTCTAAATTTCTTGCATACAAAGCATTGTTCAGAAAAGAATCCAACATTCTGATTCATTCTACTTCTACATTTTGTTGCCCTATGACCAAATTTACTACATGAAAAACAAATTTCAGTGAAAGATGAGTACCTTTGAGCATTAGGTTGTCTAATGGGAGTCCTTCCGGTATTGCTTCTTTGGTTCTTGATCTCTCTACCATTGCCTTGAGTCTTCCTTTGATTGTCAACCTTGTTTGGGGACTGATTTGCTTTTGAACTTTGTCCTTCTTCAAGTCCCAAACCACTTTTGTCCTTAGAAGGTTTTTGTCTTGCAATAAGTTCATCCAGCATTGTAGAACTTGTTTTAAATTTGTCCTCATGAGCTCTTGCTTTCTCCAGATCCGATCTTAGGGTTACCACTTCTTGTTCAAGATTAATGCATTCATTAATCTATCTTTGAATCCCAGCTTTCTGACAGTCCTCAATTCTCTTCTTTTCTTCCACTTGCACTTTTAGTCCAGTGATGTCCTCATTTGCTTTCTTCAACTGATCACTGACTTCTCTATGCCTTTCCTTGAACTTCTTGATTTGCTCTCTTAATTTTTTGATGCATTCATTTGCTTCCTTTAGGTTCTCCTTCATAATTTCTTTCTCATTTTCAACTTTGTCCAGATCTTCAAGAGCAGCATTGAGTTCTTTGTCAATTGTGTAGTCATCTTCTATGCATTCAATTGCAAAGATTTCATCCAAAGGAGTAGCACACCTTTTTTCATCCATGTGTTCAAACTCCAAGATCTTCCTCAAGTTGTTCATCTTTTCTAAAGGAACCAAGCTCTAATACCAATTGTTGAACACCCAAAATACTGAGAGGGGGGATGAATCAGTATTCTATTAAACAATTCAGCTATAAACCACCCAAACATTAAAGCACATCTAACTGCAATTGTAAGTAAAGACATCAAAGAGGTTATAACACCACATAACACATAAACACCAGGATTTTTACGTAGAAAATCCAAAATGGGAAAAACCATGGTGAGGATTAGCTCAATATATTATAATTTGTCATAAGATATTACAATGGCTTACAGCCAGGACTCACTGCCCTTGAAAGGCTCACTATCTTAAATGATTACAAAATAGAGTGTGTCACTGCCAACAGGTGAACTGATGGAATACACCTTTCATGTGCTGAATTTAGTTCCAATTAAGCTCTAAAATGCAAAATCCTGCACTAATTTGCAGTTTCACAACATACACTTCCTTGATATAGAACTTATTCAAGCTCGTATCACACTGTTGCATATCTCCTCTTATCACATCTCACATTTCGCACATCTATCACACCTTGAATACAAAAGTGTTTCACATATATATATGCTATTACATCTACACACATCAATTAGGTTGGCCTAATTGGATGTACATATACTTAATTCAAAAATAGCTTGTCAACTTCACCAAACAAAATGTGCAAGGCATGATTTAGGTCGGCATGGACCTAAAAAGGATCTCTTTGATATTCGCACAACCATATTAATCTCCATACCACTTATTCATGTCGGATAGAGGAAGACTTGATTACAAAAATATACTAAACTGACTATCATCAATTAACCATATGATTTTATGAGTGTTTGCCATGTGGAATAAATGTAGAGTTTACACCTGTAAAACATCTCCCAAAGTCATAACAATTGGATTAGAGTACTAGAGGAATCTGGAACAAATAACTCATACCACCATGCACAACTCTGAGCATAAAATAGCATGTCGATCTTTTGTCATTTATATCTTTTAGCCCATTCAACCAAAATCATTGAAAACTTGTTCATAGATGCATTTAATAGTCCTGAATAACATTAAAACTACATAGATCAATCTTTCAATATGAGCAATTTTGGATCAAATTACTAGATCAGGGTAACACAAACACTGTTTACCAGATAGACAAAAAAATTGTCACCAAACAATGTTGGCATCAATGACAACACACCAAAGGGTTTTCTTCCTCATTCTTCCAACAATGGCAACAAAAAATCCTCAATCCCCACATGTTGATCATTCGATAGTTCTGCAAACCATTTTGCTTTTAGTAATATACCTCCCACAGAATTGTGGAATCCTCTAAATAAAAGGTTGACACCTGTCAATATTTCATTGGTTTTGTTGAGCATTATTTTCACAATACAATAATCTTGCAGAATAGAATAGTGCGGTCCACATGTTGGGCACAGGTAACTTAAAGGGGCTAAAAGGCATGTGCTTTCAAAACAACTTGTGTCCACTAGGGAACGAAGGGGCCAATGCGTCAAATAAAATATGGGGACACAAACATAAGACTTTAGGCATTTGATAAATCATTTTAGACCACAGGTCTAGTCAGTGATTTAGGTAGGAGGGGTTGGTAAATACATGAAGACACAACCCATAAGTCATAATTTAAAGGTTGAGTAACTAGATATCAACGATCAATGTAAAGTTATAACAAAAGTAGCTACAGTGTAGCTTGGACCTAGAATTTTTTAGGGTTTTAGACCTAAACAAAGGCCTTTGATAGTATTTATAGCAAACCCTAGCAAGGATAGACTTATTCTGAGGCTCAAGACATGGGCAAAAAACTAGGAACTAGGATATTTTGCTAAAATTACTATCAAGGTTGATGGTTATGATCAGAGATAAGGTTAGGGTTAGGGTTAGAATTAGAGATAGAAGTAGGGTTAGGGGTAAGTTTAGGGTTACAATTAAGATTAGGGTAAGTGTTATAATTAGGGTTAAGGTTAGGGCTAGGGTTAGAGATAGAAATAAGGCTATGGTTACAATTAGAGATTGAATTATTGTTAGGGTTAGGGTTAGAGATAGATTAAGAATTACAATTAGGATCAAGATTAGAAATAGATTTAGAGTTAGGTTTAGGGTGAGAAATGGTGTTAGTGTGAGGGATACTATTAGAATTAGAGTTAGAATTAGTTTTATTATTAAGGTTGGGGTTAGGTTAGAGTTAAAGTTAGACTTAAAAATATTGTTAGTGTCAAAGTTAGGGTTATAGTTAAAGTTAGGGTTAGGTTAGAGTTAGAATATAAATTATTGTTAGTTTTAGATTTAGGATTAGGGTTACAAATAGAATTAGTGTTAGTTTTAGATTTAGTGTTAAGGTTAGGATTAGAAATAGAATTACAACTAGGGTTGGTGTTAGAATTATTGTGAGTGTAGGGTTAGGGTTTGAGTTTGAGTTAAGATTAGGGTAACGATTAAAGTTAGAGTTAGAGTTAGAGTTAGAGTTAGATGTCAGAATATAATTATTATTAATGTTTTATTTAGTGTGTTAGAGTTAGGTGTAGGAATAGAATTATTGTTAATGTTACTTTTAATGTGTTAGAGTTAAGTGTAGAAATAGAATTAGTTTGTTACATTTAGTGTTTGTGTTAGAATGTTATACAAATAATTATATAAGCTTATCTCTTTGCTTTGTCAAAAGGTTAATGATTGTCTCAATCACTGCATTAGAATTTTCAATTGGATTATGGGTTTGGTTTTGGGTACTTGACTTCCTTCCATGAGAATTCCTTGTCTTAACCATTTAAAAATTCTAAACAAAAAATAAGATACCTAAGTGCTAGGGTTAAAAGGAAAATATCTAACAATTAAATGCAGATTTGATCAATAAATAAAGAAATGAAACACACGGAAAAATTATAACATGGAGAATTTAATGTGGTTCACCCAATCTGGGCTACATCCACAAAACCACAGCCATCTAATGATTTTATTATCCAATGCAAAACTTATTACAATCTCGTGAATAATTACAACGGTGTCATCCAAGATCGGTCTCCAAGTGGGAGATTGTTTGATATGGAACCTGATCAGTCTCCAAGTGGGAGATTGTTGGTATGTGGTGACTGATCATGCTTATACTGTACACTCTTCATGTATCCTTGTCGGGGTCCGAGGTTGGGCCAGGTCGTGCCTCGGGCGAGGTTTCAATAGAGGCAACCCCCGAGAAAAAAATTTCTCCTACTTTTTCGCGTCATCACCAAAAAAGGAAAAAAAAAACCGAATTTGTAGAACCCTAATTTGGAAGGTTCTAAGCTTGTTATAAGGCGTTGGGATGGGAGTTACAGTATGATGAAAAAGGCGATTATTTGTGAGATTGTAATAAGTTTTGCACTAGATAATAAAATCATTGGATGGTTGCGGTTTTGTGGATGTAGCCCAAATTGGGTGAACCACATTAAATTCGTTGTGTTATAATTTTTCTGTGTATTTCATTTCTCTATTTATTGATCAAATATGCATTTAATTGTTAGATATCTACCTTCTAACCCTAACACTGAGTAATAAAAAAAATAACTTGAATAGAAAATAAATATATATATAATCGTGACAACAATCAACTGGTTCATATTTTATTGAAAATTAGTAGATCTTTTACAAAATCAGTCTTATTTTGGTTTTTTTCTTTGGATTGTTGAATGCACAAGACAAGTAAGAAGGGGGGTGAATCAATTGTACATTAGAACTTCAAAACCCTCATAAACATTCAAATCCACAACTACTTAATCAACCTTTAATCTGTTAGAATGATTTAGCGTCAAGGCAAATAACAGAAACTAAAACACATCAACACCATGCACAATAGAAAACCAGATTTACATGGAAAACCCAAGAAAAGGAAAACCACAGTGAGGATTAGCTCATAATATAAAGTAATTGCAACACCGAATACAATAGGCTCACTATCAAAGGGCTCATTGCCCAGAAAAAAGAAGAGCTCACTGCCATATTACAAAAAAGAAGAAAGAAGGATGTTACAATGAGAAATCCATCTCAATGTAACAGAAAAGTCCACCACAACATCACCAACACATTTGCGGCCTTTCTAAAGATTGTAGACACCTTCTGCTCACTGCTTCCAATAGTCTAATTCATTAAAGCTCACACTGCACTTCACAAATTTGCAATTCGCATCACACTATACTCACCAATACTCCATCAACACAACACTTATTTATACTTTCTTCAACCTTGAAAACAATTGACAAGGTCGGCTATGCACCTCAACCATGCAAATTCAAATTAGGTTGGCACCAAAACATTCCCGCCATGGAAAAGAATGAAGATGGATCACATTACACCTTAACTCAGACCCAAATATACTCACACCAGGCCAACTTCCACAATCATCGAAGCATATTCACAATTAATATAAACACCCAAGGTTGGTAGAACTTGTGTAAACACCATTAAACATTTAAGTACATGCTTCCTATGATCCAGATACGACTCACAGACAACAAATATCACTTGAACACAATCTAGAATATTCCACAAACACCGTGAAATCCAGTAGATTCCTTCACAACAACTTTCACTTGAAGAACAAACTGATCTTGTTCACCCAGATAATGTTCCACACAATGCAACTCAAGAAATCAACTTGCAGAGCATCAAACCACGAACAACTTTGACTAAAGGTAGATATGAACCTTATCAACACACTTCTAGAACCACAAAACCAAAAACCAAATTGTGGAGAAATGTGAAGCAAACCCATTTCTTCCAGACACCATTGTAATGCACAGTTCACATAGTGATGAACACAACTTTCTCTGCACAACAATCCAAGCCAAGAAACTTTAAATATAACACCTATGAACACCTTTGATCATCATATTTGACTGCACAAGCATATCTTCAATATAGAAGAAATGCGGAGCAAAAACCAAAACACCACTCTATATGTCAGAACACCTCTACAACACATTGTTTCTTCTTTTATTCAAATTTTCTCAAAAGAACTTGGAAACCAAGCACCAAAAACACATTCTAATCATCTTCACCACTTTTTCATCATCCCCACACCAACTGCAACATAGCAACTCAACCAAACGTCCACAGACAGAAGCTTATCAAAGCAACACTAGAGTTTGACATAAGTAGCACTTATTGATGACAACAAAGCATCATTACAACTTCTCAACCATCAGTACACATCAATGACAACACAAACATAAGCCTCTTGACATCAATGACAACACCAACTACTCAAACTTGCAACAATTCCTCTTTAGAAGATATTTGTATTTAGATAAATAGTAATTCTTTTGCAAAATTAGAATCTTATTCAAATTGCATGTCTTCTTTTGGCTCCTTTTTGAAACTTTTGTTTTTTTAATTTTACTCTATCTATTACGGAAGCAAGTTTATGAGTCAAATATCCTTCTCAAGGTGCCTAACCCTAACGCTAACCTTAACCCTAACCCTAAGTGAACCCCAATTGTTCCCTAATCCTAACCCCAAGTTTTTCCTAAAACCCTAACCCTAAACCTAACTCTAAATCTAATCCTATATGAACCCTAACCCTAACACTAACACTAACACTAACCCCAAGATATTTCCTTGAATCTTAACCATATCCCCTACTCTTAACACTATATGAACTCTAATTAAACCCTTACCTAACCCTAATCATAAACACAACCCTAGCCTTAACCCTAACCCCAAGCTTTATCCTAGAATATCAACCCTGATCCTAACATAACCTTAATCCTAACCCATGCTTTATGCTACAACCTTAATTCTAATTTGAACGTAACCCTAACAATAACAATGAACTTTAACCCTAATTGAACCTTATTTGATCCCTAACACTAACCCTCATTAAATGCTAACCCTAATTGAACCCAAAATAATAATTCAACCTTAACCATAACTATAATTGATCCCTAACCCTAACCCTAGTTCTATTAAGCTTATGATTCAATTAGGGTTATGATTCATTTAGGGTTAAGTGCCAATTAGAGTATAAGGTGGAATTAGGGCTAGGGTTATGATTTAATTAGGGTACAATTAAGCTTAGATTTGGGGTATGGGTTAAAGTTCTATAATAAATCTTGGGGTTAGGGTTAGGGTTCAATTAGGGTAAGGGTTAGTATTAAGATTAGGGTTATTGTTCAATTAGATAAGGGTCGATATTAGTGCTATTTTTAGAATTAAGGTTAAGGTTAGGGTTAGATGTAGAATTAGAATTAGAGATCGAGTTAATTAGTGTTAGTTTTAGGGTTGGGACTAGGGTTAGGGTTAGAGTTATAATTAGTGTTAGAGTTGGGGTTGTGTTAGATTTAGGGTTGGCATTAGAGTTAAGGTTAAGGTTAATAATCAAGGTTAGGGTTAAGATAACTCTAACCTAATTGAACCCTAATTTAAACCTAACCTAAAGCTTTATCCTATAATTGTAACTCTAACCCTAATGGATCCCTAACCCTAATCCTATTGGAACCTAATCCTAATAGAACCCTAACCCTAACCTTAAACCTAATTGAACCCTAACCCTACCCTAACATTGAACCCTAATTGAATCCAAATCTTCAATTCCCCCACACAACTTTATATAATAAAAATTATATACTACAATAATTCATTTTAACATTTTAATTCAAAATCTTTAGACATAAGCGCTTATTGCAAAGGAAAATGAGAGTAAAATTTCCAAGCTGGTGGATTTTTCAAAGGACAGAGGAGTAACTATAAATAACTTACACTAAACATAATAGGAGTACTCAAACCCATTCTTGCTCAATTACATAGATTTTGGCTTCAATGTCATCGCAGGTCATGTAGAAAATTTCCCAACTGTAAACACACTAGGCATGTCATTGAACCGTGGAGAATTTTGCCAATGTGGTTTGAATTCCCCCTCATATTCACCCTCATGCTATTGAGATGATATTTATATTGGAGGGTGCTGTTTTGGCCACTTTTATCACCACAAATAATATGTTCTCAAAAAAGTTGGAGAAGGGAGACGTGTATGTTATACCAAGGAGCTTGGTGCATTTTCAGCAAAGCGTTGGGGAATCACATGCTACTACAGTTACTCTTAACAGCCAGCTGCCTGGCGTTCAAGTGGTTGCATCTGCCCTCTTTGGAGCCAATCCCCTTACAGATGTCTTGGCCAAGACATTTAACATCAATGACCAACAGCTCCTAGAATTGTTGCCTAATAAAAACTTTGCACCTGCACATTTGGATACCCCTATAAGCTATTATTCTTCCTTGTATGCACAAAAAATTAAATTCCAAATCAAAAATATTCTAATGATGCATTCAATGCAAAGAAAAGTGGACAGACTGCACACAGTTTGCATGGCCAGCCATGCAAACAGTGGATTTGGCAAGCGTTCTGCACTCTTCATCGCATGTCCCCTTTCACTATCTAATTTAGAAATCTCCACTCTCCTTATATAAAAGGGCATTTTAGGCATGAATACCGTATCTGCTTCGCTAAAAGATATTTGTGATTTGATCAAAATGTAGTAAAGAAAAAATTCGGGGGTCTTGTGTGACAAAGCTAGCACCTTTAAAAGATAATGTGCAAATAGCTTATTGCTTTTGTAATCACCGCAAACAACACTCTTCCGCCATATCTACCTCACCCTGCACAGTCCAATCAAAGCAATGAAGCAAATGAGTGAGTGCCAACTCAAATATTGTTAGCAAAGTACATGTTTAGTTTCATTATTCATTGTCCAGTACTCCAAGCGAAGTTCCTCCAACTGGGTATTAGTAATCCAAATGCAAGTGGCAACTCGCAGGAGTACATGGGCATCCATGTATTAAAAGCGGGCCAATACGCCCACAATCTTCCATAATCCTACTGGATTAGAGTATTAACATGGTACCTTGAGCGCAAGCCCGCCTTGAAAAGAACTCTAACCCCCTCAAAAGAGAAAGACATTCGAGACCCTCTCCACCACATCAAGAGGTAGACTATAGACAAAGAGGGTCATAGACCACTGCGTTGCAAACACATTGGTTTTCACCTCATGGTGCTAGAAATGCTCCACCACATCACAGAGGTACTCTTGCAGCAATCTCCATAGCTGAAATGTGTACTGATTTACAAGCGGCAAGCTGGGGAGATAGAGCTCTTGCAACAGCTCATCCATTTCTTCACCTCTAAGCAGCTTGACAAAGCTCCAAAATGCCTCCTCCTGGGTCATTTGGAGCAGCATAATTGCTGCCACAAAATTCATGGACTGTATATCCAAGCTTGTCATCATAAACTGAATAAGCCTTCAAAACATTGAACAGAAACCTCTGCCCTGACCCACCTTCATCCTTGAACAGGGGATGCGAGCATAATGTGCAAGGAACATCTTTTCTTATTTGGGATTCTCACGCAGAGCACCTTAATAAAACTCATGAAAGACCGTAACACGTTTAACCCTGTGCTTTTACATTTCAGCGACAAACTTTTGAATTTCCAATGGTTGTGAACAGAGTTGACAAATGTATGGCTTCCATGCATTCAACTATTACCTACACGTCAATTTTTGCAGGAGTTATTGTTTACACCAGGTCCATGCTGGCACTGTAGGAACACCTCTCGGCATAACTAGTTAATAACTGCACCTCACTAACAGATTGAGCCTTCAGTGTCAAACATAATTGATTTTACAAAATAGTCCTTGTGAGATTAGCAGCTGCAAACAGCAATTTATGGACTGCATAGATGACAATGATAATAGTATGCTAATATGTATATTATACTTGAGGCAATTAGAGGCATACAATGCCCGTAAAGAAATAAATGATGCGTCAAATATTCGCTAGATGCTTTGTCAACTAGATGCTTCATCTAGTTTTGTTATTAACTTATTATAGACCCTGCCTTGTTACATAATCTCCAAAAACATTTTATTAAGTACACAGTTTTTATGTGTAACATCGAGTTAGGACTAGTAATACTAAAGCAGTCCACCCGAACATCAAAAAGCTCACCAGTACTTTCAAGCTGTACATATTGTGCCTTCCATTTTCTATTGCATTCTTCATATGTTACTAATGCTTTCTTGATTTTCATATATTCCAGTACATACTTCACATTGAACATTTTTAATTTAAAACTACCTTCTACCTTTAATGCTTACCTATCATATTGCAGTACCTACTTCACATTGAACATTTTTTATTTAAAACTACCTTCCAGCTTTAATCCGTGCCTATCATATTCCAATACCTACTTCAGATTTTTAGTAGTTAACTTAGCAATCCAATTGAATACATTTGGAAATAGCCAAATACTCTAGAAGCATCATAATGTGTCAAGCTGTTTCCTCAGTTACGTGAAACTCAAAACCTAAAGAAAATATGTCAAAATAAGGAATTGAATTGATCATCGCATACAATTTTGACCAATACATTATTCAACCCTAACAAAATACAATGTAATGTTGCTCAAAACTGTGAAGATTACAGCTATTGTTCAGCGCTTCTTTTGAAATACTCTTGAAACGCATATACTACATCAATCTCAATCACATAATCCTGAGCAAGAAATTTTCCATGCTAAATATAGTTGCTATGGTTTTTCCCAGGGGCTGTTAAGTTGGTTGCACATCCATTGACCAGCTAATCATGCACAGATACTGCAGCAAAGGAAACCAGCCCTTCTGTTTGGGTATTTGGAATTCCTAAAAAATCGTGAAATGCCAACTCTCTCTTGAAATACTTTTTGCCAGCACTGTAGATTTCAAAGAATTCAACAGAATGAGTTGAAACCTGTGTACGGTTTTGAATTTATAGACGAGTTATTACTCAATTTTTTTCCTTGTGCGTCTTTCTTGCATTGCTTCTTCTCTGTACCGTTTTCTCCGTTCCTCACGCTGTCGTCGCTTCATGACCTGTTCATCTTTACTCTTTTTCAATTCATATGCTTTTCTTTGTTCCTGGTGCTGCAATTTACGCTTCTTTATCTGCACGTACATAACATTTTAGTAATCGAGATATACTGTAGACCTTTCTAATCAGGAATCTCTCATAGAAAGTGACATTCAATCCAATACAATTTTCTTGACCTAAAATCTTTGAAAGAAAATTACAAAATAATTGCTGACTGCTGTTAAGTATAAAGATATACCTTTTCATTTCTTATTGTTTGCAGTTGTTGGACAAGAGAGTGAACTTTCCGTTCATGAGGTTCCATAACCACAGCACGACGATTTTCAAGTAAAGGGGTTTTTCGTTTTGGAAGATCTTTTGGCTTTGACTTAAAAGGAAGGGCTTGTTGCAGTTTCTTCGGTATTTTCAATACATTGAAAAGCTTGGGTTGTCGTTCTATAGGCTGTAATTAAGAGAACCAATATGAGTTACAAGGTGATCAAATGTAAGAAAACAAAATAGTTTCCCAGTAGCATGCTAGTTTCCTCACCTTGTACAAAGAGTCCTTATTTACAGGGATAGGAAGAGATTGCTCTCTTCTGAGTTCCGCAACAGTTTTCATGCCTTTCCAAACATAATCACGAGATTGAAGAGACGTTGCCACAGGGTTAAAGAAACGAGGAATATCAACTCGAGTCCATGCTCTTAAGAAAACTATATCACTCATGAGGATTTTATCCTCAAAAGTACACCTCACACTACCTTCCTTCCCTTGTCCAGACTTCACAGCCTGCAAGCAACATAGATCATAGTCATGTCACATCAAAAACAACTTCAATGTATATGTTAAAGGAGAATTCTGTTGTGTTTGTAATTCTTTTTACAATACCTTCTTCACTTGGCCTCGGATTCCACTAACTGTTCTGATAGAAGCGCCCTCAAACCTAGCCACTTCTAGAGCTGATGTGAACATGTCTTTGATAAAGGCTGTTTTTTTGTAAATTTTGAAGGGGTGCCCCACAAGTTTGAGCTTCTTAACAATTTGAACTGAATGGTTAAACTCTAATACAACACCAGTTCCAGTGATCCGAAAGGATGCCTGCATTAATACTCAAATTAGTTAAATGAATTTGATACTTTGAAAGAATCTAATTTGTACCAGATAAAACTATAAGCTACTATGAACACAGACAGACCTGATTGTTAGATAAATTTTGGAAAGCAACCATCCCAGTATTGGGAGGTGCAAGAGGGCCCCAGAATGTTGCAAGGCAATGCATGTGTTCCGGTGTGTATTTGAGCATTCTGTGGCGCCCATTTCTATCCTCAAGTGAGTAGACAGGCAATGTTTGATAGCGCCTCCAACCAATAGAAACTATAATGGGGTCCCGATTCTTCAATACCTTCCTATGCCATCTATGCCTCTTCAATCGAACCTGAAAACAAATAAGGCAAGGAAATAAAGTCTAAGCAGAATATCATTCTCAGAAAGATTGTTTCAGTGATAGATGGCAGATAACAAACCTGCATGTATCCCACACTTTCTTCCCCTCTACCAATCCCTCCAACCAGGACTGGATGCCGTGGGTTAAAATATTTGACCATCTCAAAAGGCATAGCATGCACCTCCAACCTCAAGTATGAACCAGTTTGAAATCCCTCCATTTCTAGACGAGTAACCTCATCAATCTCATTAAGCTCAGCTAAATTCCTCTGCTTGCGAAGCTCTATCTCTTCCTTAATCTGAAAAAAGGAAGACATTCCGCTAATTAAATCTAAAGTACCCAATATTTTGTAATGCTATCACTGTGCTAAACTCCCCATTTGTAATATAAAAAGATAACACTGCAACCAAATAATTTCTGAAAAAAAAACTGATTGTCTATAGGCACAAGCCATATTACAACCCTAAACCAATTAGAAGCCATTCACCTTATCTAAGAAGTCACTTTGTCCAACTTGACTTGTGTGATATTTGGTCTTCTTCACATCATCCTCTTCTTTGTCCAAAGGCTCAGATCCATCATATGTAAGGCAGTAGTCAAGGATAAATCCAAAAAAAAATCCATCTTGGATAACAATTGAACTAAAATACAAAACATAATAAAAGCATCATGAAGAAGCTGCTTGATTTGCGTAAGCAAGTAATGAATCAAAAAAGAAATATTCAAGGTAATTTTTTAGGTCAATGCCAAAAATAAATGCACACGCCTTTAGTATTTGCATGAGTTATGAAATGAATGTTGTTTTCCTATCTTTTGGTTGCATTATGTGCTGCTGTTCATGTTGTAATAAAACTCAGAAAATTATATCAGCACACTAGGGTTTAGCAGAAATTGAAAATAAGAAAAACTAGGGCATCATTTTGCATTACAAAAATCAAAAATTTTGCAAAAATATTGTTTTGGATATTACAAACTGGATTTCCCCAACTCTTATAGTCACCTGTATAAGGTCAACTCTGCACTTGTAATCCTGCATCATCCTAAGGATGCGTCTTGAAAGAGATTAGACACACAGTGCTTTCCAAAACCTTTGTTTCTCAATATTATGAACTATGGAAACTAAAAATCTTTAAGAATATAGGCATTGTATGACTGGAAAACAGAAAGGATATTGAGAATCAAATTTGGCACGAAGTGCAAGCTTTTTCAGTCTTCGTTGTTCTTCTGCAGACTTCAAATTTTTACTGTCCTCCAAACTATCATTAGCATCAGCTCCTCTGTAATTCTCTCCTGTCTCCAGATCTTCAAAATCTCCATAGGCAGAATCGTCATCTTCATCACTCCCATCCATTTCTTCACCTCGGCGAGCAGCCTTTGACCAGTCGCCAGTAACAAAGCGGTCGCGAATACTTTCAATTACATCCTGATTTAGCCAATCACTTAACTGTGAATCATCTAACTGTGACTTAGTGCAGTCATCAGCATTAGGATCTTCAACATTGAGATGCACATCACGTTTTTTCTGTCAAAGTACAAGCAGAAAAATATTAAGTTTTTGGTCTAAATGTCACTGCTTGCAGAACAAAAAACATACAAAAAAATTGCAAATGATTATCCATCACACAATTTGCTTACTCCATGGTAAATGTGACCTGGTTGGAGGAAAATAAGGAATGTGGAGATGTTTCAATACACAATGAACCATTATAAAACATATACCATATTATATCAGTTAGATTCCATGTGCTGATATAATTTGCTCAGGCTACCTAAATCTCCTCTTCCTAATTTTTGATTACTTCTTCCTAAAGTTCAAGTCTCCAAGACTCAAAACATGATTACAATATGGGACTTACTTTCTGGAGAGAAACATCCCCAGTTAAAGGTGATAATTGAAGCAGCAGAGATTAACAATATGGCACTATAATTGGTGACACGTGTTTTCCAAGAAACTTCAACATTTAAAAGTAATAGTTAACTGGCCAAGAACAATATGAATCCCACACATAATGGCTCGTTAGCATTTTCTAAAAGGTAATTAATTTATATGCACTCAATTCTTTTAAGCTACATTTCATATGTTTCAGACAAAATAGTTAAAATCGTTGACAAAACTATCATCAAAGACGACAGATTACCAATTACCTTTTCAGAATTCCGTTTCAGCTTGAACACTTCCTCCTCATCACTACCATCACTGTCACTATCTTCTGTAAGTCCTTGAAAGGACTTTGGAGTGGAAATTGATGCAGATTGACCATACACAAGGTCCATCAAATTTATTTTCTTCTTCAAAAATGATTGAGAAATCAAATTTTCTTTCCATTTTGAAGCATCACCCATCAAACCTGTATCTTGAAAAGAATGGACCAGGCATGCAAAGCAAACAAACAATATTTAGACAAGCCAAAATTTGATGGGTGTAAATTTTATTATGACATAGAACTTCATTGCAATATACAGTATGATTAGATCAGTGCAACAAAATAGGTCTAAAATTAATTTAAACATTAGACAATCCCTGTTGAAATTAGAAGCAAAAGATACTATGTGAGGCTATCCTTGACTGGTGCATTATCATTGTTTTAACTTTAAATAGATATTACATCATAGGAATTTCCTCAAATCCTATTGGTTATTCATTGTAATAACTCAAAGATTAATCACAGTAGTAACAAGTACCATCTTCACTGTTGTATTCATCACTTGGAGAAATGTCCTCACTTTGTGAGCCATCTTCACTATCACTTCCCGAAGAATCCTGTAAACAATAAGTAACATATTTGAATAGTGTACATGTCAAATTCTCCTTTTTCTTGTAAAATAAGCATTTTCAAGGAGTACAACATATAGAAAATCTGAAAATGCTAATTACAACTTATGTTATAATAGTTTTAGGAATAGCTGAAATACTAGCATCCTATCTTTAGTGTATCAAACTTGTAACCAAATAAAGTATCAAATTTTATAACATTTTTGGATTCATTTTTGTGTGTGAGAGACAGAGCAAGCGCTCGTGTGTGCATGCATGTGTGTATGGTTATGTTTTTAAATTCCTTAAAGATTATTTTAACTTTAGTAGTGTGCTATTGTAATTTGCAGTTTTGACTTCGAGCCCCACTGACCTACTCTAGTCATTCATGTATATCAATATAAGTTATTTCTTTCTTTCTTTGGTTTAGAGGGATTTGTGTACTTGTGATGGCCAATGACATTGTAGATGCAAGACATTTTCTTTTTTTTTTTGGTGGGGGGGAGGGCGGTGTTAAAGCTCAAATAAAATTTCATGATTTTTCTCAAATATAAGCCATGGGCATATGATTACTTTCAGGAATTTCAAAGTTGGATTGAAATACAATCTAATCAGAATATCAATGCATTAAGGACAAAAATGATGATGAAATTTACTAAAATGAGTCTATTTTTAATTTTTCAAGGACCATTGGATTCAAAAATAGCTAACAGTTGCCTATATTTTGTTGGCATATGGCTGGCATATGGCTTCTAGTGTTGTCATTGATGGCAACCTAAGTCATTATTCCAGTCCGCAGATCAGGATTCGCTCATACCAGCAGGCAGAGTAAAGATCAGAGTTTTACCGGCAAAGAAAATGAAGAACAGGGTATCCGGTTAGTATGTCGATTTGTATGCTTCACCGGATCATCATTTTGCGTTGTGGATCTCAGGGAAAGTTGTTACGCATCTATATCACTTTATTGCTAAGTTTTGTGGTGTCGCATAAATCGGTGTATTAGTTAGGAGATCCGGCAAGATGATATTTTGTTTATTTGTTCTTGAAGGCCAACTAAGTGAATTTGGCATGTCACGGATGTATAAGGAGTAATTGTTTAAATGTCTAGATGTTTGAGCATTTTTGTTTTGGGTCCTAGCTATGGTTTGGCCAACTTTGATGGGTGCGCATTAAATATGATTTCTGATTTGAGCCGACCGTTGGAGAATATTTCATATTTTGTTGAGGCCGACTTGGAGCGATTGAAATCTTGGTAGCGGATATATATATGAGATTGGTAATTCATTTTGGTGTGTGAATAAGTGTGAAAGAGCAGAGCAGGTGTGTGTTGCGAATATCAGAAGGGTGTTTGAGCGATTTATGCACAGTTTCACTTGTGCATTTAAGGTTTTGTGATGCGAGTTAGAGCATAGTAGAGTAGAAGTGTTGAATCAGTCAGAAACACAAAAGATTGATTACTGAGCTTCACCGAAACTGAAACCAAGCATTTGCAAATGCTATCCTCTCAGTTCAACCTTTTGTTCTAATCCAATCATTCTGTAAGGCAGTGAGCCTTCATGTAAGTAGTGAGCTTTTTGAGCAGTGAGCTCTAGGCAGTGTGCCTGAATGCATGTGCATTCCCTATTTTCTCATACTTTTAACAGAGTATAAATTGTGGATTAATCTCCCCCGTGGTTTTTCCCCTAACAGGGTTTCCACGTAAAAATCTTGGTGTTATGGTGTTTTGATTGTCTCTTTCATGTGCTTGCATCTTTATTTTTGTTTAAGTGTTGTGAATGGTTTAAGATTTGGAATAAAAGAAGAAAATTGTTGAACACTGATTCACCCCTCTCCCCCCCCTCCTCAATGTTCCTTGAGTCCAACATATTCCTTAGCAAAAAAAGGACATTGCGAAGAAATGCAAGCTATATGTGGAATGGTCAGATGCATGTTTCAAGGAAAATGTTCAGCAAACAAATTTTGGACTAAAGAAGAGTATGTTTACTTAATAGCATTTCAACTAAAGCCTTTAAAGGAAACCAAGCGTAGACTGGTGTTAAACCAAAAGTATATAATTGGACAAAGTTGGTGACAAAGAAAAAATTTATCACATGATTTGATTTAGAGGAGTGCAAAGGAGTTGGTGTAGAACGCTCTGGTGGGGAAGACGAAGATTCACCCTCCATTGTTGCCTGTTTGCTGGCTGGCAGTTGTCTTCTTGGTTGTTTTTTGTGTTTTGTGTTATTGGTTTTGCGTTTCCTTATTAATTTTGTGTTGTTTGATTTTATTGCCTTGTAATGTCTTTGCCTAGCTTTGTTTTGTATTTAGCCACCTTTTTTATACTGAAATTTGTGAGAGTACAAGGGTTTTTTATTTTGGGTGTTGCTAATGCTCAAGAATTTGAGGCCCTATAAGCAGTTGTTGCTCACTACCAGATCCATATGATGTTTGGCTCATGGCACTTAACATGGAGGAATGCATTAGAAAAGAAGTTGAAAATGGTAAATCATTCAGAAAAGTCGTGGTTATAGGAGACAATCCAGTTGTTTGTGAAGGTGCAAAATTTGTTTTGCGGGATAGAGGGCACATTCAAGCTTCACTCCAAAATGACAGGTTGCAAGGTGACCACGTGATTCTTACCCTAAAGCCGAATGAAGTAATTTGAGATGTGATTGAAAAGGAAAAATTAAGGTTGAAATCTGTTCGAATTTTTTTGTTTGTTTAACTCATAGTTGAAAAACTTGCCAAATTGAAAAACTCACCAAGCCCAGAAAACACTACTCGGCAAAAACTTGGCAAAAAACTTGGCAACTTAAAAATTGCTTAAATTTCATTAAAAACACTTTTTTTTTTGCAAAATTCAATGATAAGATGCATCCAATGAGTCAATAAATGATTACATAAAAGAAACAAGTTGAGTCTAGTTGTATTTGATTGATTTGAAAGCAAATTGGGTACAAAATGGCATCCTCATGTGGAATGCGTTGATACTGATAGTCTGAAACAAAGAGAAAATAGGAAAATGTTTTTGTAAAACTGAAAGTAAATACTACATTAATATATTTTACAAAATTTACATCTTCCTCTTCCCATGTTTAGTAAAAACTAGGGGGAGGTAGAACTAGATGATATTATAGATGAAGACTTGTAGGCAAACTTGGAAACTTGGATTTCGAGAGTACCTAGAAAATCAAATAAAATGAAAATACATTTTTAGCAGCCGTGGAAGACCTTTTTTTTTGGACAAGAAAGTTTTTTTGCGGACTCGTTGAGTTTTTGGCGAAAACTAGCCAAAAACTCAGCGAGTTTTTCTCCTTTATTCGGTGAGCAATTTTGGAGAGTAAATGCGAGGAAAACTCGCCATAAAAAAGAAACCTAGGAGTTTTTTAGAACTCATCGATTACTCAAAGAGTTTTTCAACACATTGCCATCTTAAAAATTCTTAGATGATTGGTTTGCTTCAGTGTGGGGAAAGAAATTGGGTCTCGCCTTTTTGTCATATGCTACAGAAGGGTTTATCTTTTTGTCTAGTTCAATGGAATTAGATGATGGTAAGGTTAGTGTTTCAATGGATGGGAGGAGGGGAAATGCCCTACCTTCTTGTTTTGAAAGATTAATGAAAGGGGGAGAAAATAGATTATCTAATTTTCAAAAAGGGAACAAAAGGGTTTTTTCCAAATTAGATAGACTCATGTTGGATGTTTTTTTTTTTAGTATTCCTCTTATTTTGGATAATAATGTGGTCAAAGTGATTACTACTACTCTTTTTGATCACCACCCTATTGGAATTCTTTCCCTTTCCAAACCCTCTGAAGAACTTGAATCCTTTTAAAGGTCTTTACTTCAATCTCTCATCTCTAAGAGTCCTCTTGTTGTAATACCTTGGACAATATCTAGGTCTTGAATTTTCACAAATTCTCTATTAATTCTAATATTAGCAAATGGAATAAAGTAATAGATTTTATTCTCAACTTTTTGAGGATTTTTTGTATAAATATATATATCTTAACAAAGAGCTAATATGGTGAGGAGGTGGCAAGAAAATACTCGTTTTGATTGTATCCAACATTAAACTTGGTACTTTTGATGAAAATTTGCAGCAGAAAGCTTTAGAGCTAAAACATCCTTCGGAACAAAACCAATTTTATCGAGCGAGAGGGGCTAACAAGCATACCTATCTTTAGAAAAATCTATGTAAAAGATGCCAAGAAATAACATTTGCAAGCGCCTATTCTACTTAAATCACAAATCTTGTCAAAAATAGACACCTTGAAATGATATCTCTTGAAAAAATTTACATAGATTTTTCTAAAGATAGGTATGTTAATTTAATTTAATTTATTTAATAACAAAGTTTTTAATATAAAATAGCTTAAATTTATTTTATTAATAGTTTGTTATTAATAAAGATTCATCATATAATAGAGTTTCTATTTTGTTCAAAGTTCCCAAAGAATGGGGAGGAAGTTCATAAATATGACAAGAAAAAGGCACCGGATAAAGCAGCCAAAGATCAAAAAATTGAAGTCACATTGACAAAGAAAGAAGACAGCTGATAAAGACTATGGAGTTGGCTACAAGAGATAATGGCACCGCTGAATTAGGATTCAATTCATAATCTTCTGATAAGAACCATTAAATAATTATTTAATAAATACAGATTCTCATGTACTCCACATTTCTACCACTGATAGTCCACATAAAATGCATGTGGGCAAAAGCTTTTACAGAAAACAATTTCTGAAAGAATTTTCGAAAGTGGATGAATGAATGCCATTAGATGAAGGGAATCTTTAGAGGACCAAGTATGATTTGTTTGAATGAATTTTCAAAAGCTTTTACAGAAAACAATTTCTGAAAGAATTTTCCAATGTGGGCATTTGGCGTTTTCAGCATGTTGCAAATACAAGAACATAGCCAAAAATGTAAATGACAAATATACTTGGAAACGTAATAAGACAAACAAATGCTTTAGATCTATTGAACTTTTTATCAGTGATCTAAACTAAAGCATTGCATCCAAAAGTTCAAGAGGCCTACACTAACATCTAATTAAATGACAAGAAAAGCTCAAAAAATCAAAAACAATGACAATCATACCTTCGGATTGCTCTCCTTCTCATCTTCAAGAAAGATAGCTTTTCTCCTTATTCTTCCATTTTGAAGCTCTGATACCTCTCTCATATTACATTTTAGATGGGGCTCCTCCTCACTGTCAGACATGTCTGTAACCTTTTCTTCTGGTAGATTGGTGCTGACAATGGCATGTCCATCATTTCCATTTGGCAATTTTTTGTCTGAGGAATGGTAAAGTTCATTGCTTCTCCCTGTATCATCTTCATCTGAAAAACTATCAGAATATGAACCAGAATTAACAGTATCTGCTAAAGCAATACAACTAAATAAGCCCTGATCATTTTCTCTGTGTTTGCCATGACCAGCACTTTGATTACCATTTTCTATTTCTTTGTCACTATTCTCTTCTTCACTGCTGCATTGTTCTTCCTTGTCTGTATGATTAGCATCTTTCTGTGGATTTCCTCTAAAAAGTTGTATAAAACTCTGCTCCAGCTTTTCATTGATAGAATACTTTGTATTCTGAAGTGTTTTTACAAGGACTTCACCCACATCAGGAGCATTCCCTAAATAAACAGAAAACAATTTTTCCATAAGGTTGGAGCAACACATCTACCAAAATTTGTGGCTTGGAAAGTGAACAGCAACTCGGGATGCAACGACAAGCCAAGGCCATCCAAGTATGTAAGTTGGCAGAAAAGGAAGGGTGATATTAAAGAAAAACAGACTGATTGTTTGAAACAGCACAATATTCCAAGAGCTATAATGATTACATACTATCAGATGTGTGCCTTAAAAATAAATAAAAGTAGGCACACAGTATATTTGTTTTAATTAATTGTTTCCTACACTATTCTACCCTCTCATCTGTATTCCATTTCCTGACCTAAAAATAAATATAAAACATACATAGAAAAATGAATCTCGATAAAAAGAAACATCTAAGGAAAAATGATGAAAAAAAGACAAGTGGCAGGAATGTGGGACGCCTATTTGTTAACATGATGAAAAGGGAAAAGTACCTTGTTTTGCTTCTGTTGCTCCATTATCATTCTCTTGTTTGGAAAACTGAACCATATGATCATTAATGTTTATGTAAACAGCATCCTTATCATACAGGAGATCACCAAGATCTGACATTGGTGCATAAAAGAGTTTCTCTTTCTCACGTAGTCCCTTTTTCTTTGCTGCTGAGGGCAGAGGGCATGGATCAGGTAAACTAGCAACACCAGCCAAATGGCAATCCCCAACACCTGCAATATGTACCTGCCGAAGTCTTTTAAATGTCAATCAAAAATGCTTCTTACCATATAAAAGATTTGAGAATATGATATAATGTGTAGTTTTTGAGGTGGCAAAGTTTTATTTGCAGCATGCCCCATGTTGTCATAAGTTAGAACCATGCACCTTAATACATTTATGTCATCGAGACTTCATTTCCAATTACTAATAGCTAGTGTGAACTCAGACATTACTGGTTAGCAATGTCACAAGGTTTGAATTCATGTTCACAATTGGTGTTGGGAAATATGGTTATACATCTTATTTGATAGCTTTAATCTCTATTTTATTCATTTATAAATAGTGAGGGTGTTTCATTTTGAAAACATTAAATAGAATAACTATCATTTTGTTCATTTTTTATAGATTTGTTTCTTTTTATTTTAAAAAACAAGTTCTTAGATACTTAGTTTTCAATTATTCGGTTCCAAAGTTCTGGGTAGATTATACATAACCAAAGGTAATTAGTTTTATTATTTAAGTATTTGGTTTAAAGTAAACTATACATAACCAAATAGTTCATGATTTCAAAATTGTTCAAATCTTACAACTAAAAAAATTAAAGCAAATTACTTCCCCAAAAAAATCAAGTTCAAACAATAAAAGTTAACATTTTCTTATTATTTTGAACTTTAAATTAAAAGGTGCATTCATTGCTAAAAAACATTGTAGCTTATAATTTTTTAGACTTTAAATTAATTATAGAATACTTCAATTCTAAATATTTATTTTATATTTATAATTCTAAACCATACATTAATAAATTTCTTGCACCAATAGTATTTTATATATTTCAATAATCTTATTACATATATTTCAATAATCTTGGTTTTACTTTAAATATATTTTTTAATTATATATTTATAAATTATATTTTGCAATCTTGATATTTAATTGGCTTGATTTTTCTTTAGAGACTACGAAATATTCTAAAATATAAATAAATAATTGACTACTAATATATAATAAGATAAATTTAAACATTAAATATCATTTGAATTACACATCTTTAAATTAATTATTGTTTTTCTAATGTTAATTTTTTCTGATAGTAGATTTAATAGATCATAAAAAAGCAAGAGAAAAAAAATTAGATAAACAATGTGCCCAATTTCTGCACATCAACATTTTGAAACTTTGAGGTGGTATCATTGAACACAGTTTTTCTCGAAAAATTCCTTTCCCCACTATTATGGATTGTGGAAGCATTATATTATTTTATATCTAAAAGCATCTTAAGGTCAAGTTACCAGTCCGAGCTCAAGATTCAGGTTCAATCATAGTTGCAAGACTCGCCAAAAACTCGGCGAGTTAACAAAAACTCGTAAGTGTTTTTGGCTAGCGAGTTTTCCAAGCAATTGTATGCCTGGAAAACTCGTCGTACATTCTGGAAAAACTCACTGTACTTTTGGCGAGTTTTTCCAAAATATACGGCGAATTTTTAAAAAACCTGTGCAACTTTGAGGACGCCTAGGCAGCCACTTAAAAGCGATTTTAACTTGTTTTTTTCATTCATTCACTTTTCACACTCAGTAAAAAATCTCTCCAAGGCATTGTGCACTCATTTGCAAAGATTTTGCATCCAAAAGACAAGATTTGAAGGGCATTTACATCGAATTTAGAAGGCAAATTAGATTTCCAGTAGGTTTCCTTATTTTTCTTATTCTTTCTTTTTTTAAAAACAATTCTTCATTCTTGTTGGTTCTATGTTTAAAAATCATCTGAATGTAGTGTGAAAATGATTTAAATGCATTTAGATTCATCAAAACAAGATCTAGATTCATCGAAACAAGATTTTTTTATGAATTTTTCTGATTTTTTTACATATTTTGCTGATTTTTTCATTTTTTTGAAATTTTCTTTAAACCCTAGTTATTTTTTTGTTTTAAATCCTCTTTTTTGTTGAATAACATGTTTACAATCTTAGATTAGCTTAATTTTTTACTAGTTTGAAGTAATTTTCAGATTTTTACATTTTTTCACATTTTTTAGAAACCCTAGTTATTATTTTTTTTTTTAAATCCAATTTTTTTGTTATGAAAATGTTTAGAATCTAGTGATAGATTTTTAGTAATTTAAACTTAAAGTAATCTCTTTTGATTTAATCTAATTTAGCTTGTTTTTAAATTTTCTATCAAAAACTAACAAGTTGTGCTTTGACTTTCACTTTGTGTAGGTTAATAATTAATTGATAATGACTTCTAAACCCGCTTCTGCCTCAGGCTCTGCCCCATCCGTGCCTGCGGGATTTGTAGGCACTCGTCCTCCAAGAGCTAGAGATCCTACCTGGAAATATGCTTATATAGGACCCATACCTGGCACAATATATTGCATTCAATGTAAAAAAATATATCGTGGAGGCATCAATCGCCTCAAGTACCACCTTGCAGGCATCCCTCAATGTGATGCTAAGGAATGTCCTCAAACAACAGAAGAAATAAAAAGACATATGAATGCCATACTTTCAACTGCAGAAGAAAAAAAAGTGCAAAGAGAGAAGGCAAGAGCAGCAATGCAAGCAACCATTGCCTCTTCTCAAGGTGCTCCAATTGAGTCAGATAATGATTATGATGTTACTCAAGAGATAGTGGGCTCTCCTCATGGCCCACGTGTGCGAAGGTCAAGGCAACCCATTAGCACCTCGGCCTCCATCCCTTCATCTTCCTCTAGTAGAGCACCAAGGGCAGGGGCAGCTGCAAGACCTACACGGTTGGATAGTTATTTTGTGCCTAGAAACACACCTAGTGCACAACCTTCCTTAGAGGCGACTGGATGGAATAGGGAGGCGCATGAGCAAGCAGACATTGCTTGTGCAGATTTTTGGTATTTTAACAATATCCCTTTCAATGTGGCAAGTTCTCCTTGCTGGAAAAATTTGGTCACCGCATTGACAGTTGCAGGAAAAGGCTACAAGGCGCCTTCTCGCACGGACTTGAGTGGGAGGTTAGTTTATGTTTTTTAAGTTTAATTTATGATGAATTTAAGCTATTTTTTTGTTTACAAATTAAAATTGTGTACTTAATTTCACTTTGTACTTGTAGGTTGCTTGCTAATGCAACTGAAAGGGCAAGAGCAGCAGTAGAGGAGCAAAATGAAAAAATGGAAAAAATATGGCTGCTCTATTCTTTCTGATGGGTGGACGGATGGAAAAAACCGTACCATCATTAATTTCTTGGTTGCATGCAAAAAAGAGGTGGTGTTCTTAAAATCAGTTGATGCCTCCCACATTGTAAAAAGTGCAAAAAATTTGGCTAAGATGTTGGAGGAAGTTTGCATGGAGGTGGGGATTGCAAATGTTGTGCAAATCATAACTGATAATGCAGCAGCATATGTGGCAGCAGGAAGACTCCTCCAAGATAGACACCCCTCAATTTTTTGGACACCATGTGCAGCCCATGTCCTTGACCTTCTTTTGGAGGACATAGGAAAACTAGATTGAGTCACACCAATTGTAGAGGATGCGAGGAGGATCACTAAATATATCTACAATCGCCCTTGGGTTCTTCACTTGATGAGGGAGCACACCCATGGGAAGGAATTGGTGAGGCCAGGTGTCACAAGGTTTGCAACAATTTTCTTAATGTTGCAAAGCATTCTTAGTTCTTTGACGGCTTTAAAACAAATGTTTGTGAGTCAACCATAGATGGACTCAACCTATTCGAAGAAGCCGGAAGGAGATAAGGTGTCAAAAATTGTGTTTGATGTCGAATTTGCACAAAGGGCAGCAAAGATTGTGAAGGTAACTTCAATTTCAAAACTTTGAATTTGAATTCAAATTGAATAAAAATTTTACTGTCTTTCATTGTAAATTTGAAACTATAATCTTTTTGCATTTTTATATTGTAATTTGTAGGTGTCGGAGCCCTTGGTTAGAGTGCTCCGCTTGGTGGATGGGGATAAAATCCCAATGAGATATCTTTATGAGGCCATGGATAGGACCAAGGAGGCTATAAGAAATTATTATAAAGGGGACAGCCTCAAATTTGATCCCATTTGGGAGATTATTGGTAGGAGGTGGAACCATCAACTCCACCAACCCCTCCATGCAACAGGGTACTTCTTGAACCCTCATTTCTTCCATTCAAGCACCTACTCAAATCCTACTGGAGAGGTTATGGAGGGCCTCATGAAGTGCATTCAGAGGATGTCACCTAACCTTGATGCAGGAGACCTCATTGTTAATGAAATCCAAAGTTATAGAGAAAAAAGGGGTGCACTCTTCTCTTTAGAGCTAGCAAAGAGAGCAATACACAATCAGCCACCAGGTATAAAATTTGAAATTTACAAGTTACAAATATTGATAATTTGATAAAATATGTTTTCAACTTTTGAGTTTTGACTTTCCTTTCTAAGTTTCTAAGTTCTCTTATAACTCTTAATTTGTTTTTTGTAGATGTTTGGTGGTCAAATTGGGGTGGAAATACCCTACATCTCCAACAATTTGCCCTCTGTGTCTTACTTGTAGTTCGTCCAATCGTGAGCGCAATTGGAGCTTGTTTGAGGCCATCCACACAAAGAAAGGAACAAACTAGCTCAAAAATGCCTGAATGACCTTGTATATGTGCAATATAATCTTCGGCTGCGCAAAAAACAGGTTAAGGAAATATCATATGATCCAATTGATTTGGATGAGATAGATCTATACAATGATTGGATAGGGCGAGATGAGCAACCTCCATTGTTTTCCGAGGATGAGATCTATGACTTTGAGTGACAGGCAATGGAGGAGGGGGGTGGATTTACATTCTCATTGGATGACATTGAGGATGATCTTGAGGAGGAGACATTGGCAGTGCCAGAGCCGCTAGCAGTAGGATCTACATCCGGGATGGAGGTTGAGCAGCCACAGCAAATGCCTATGACTACACCCTCTCCCATACTAAGAAGTACTAGACGTGGGAAGAGGAAGATGTGAATTTGTAAAAACTGAAGTATATTAATGTTGTATTTACTTTCAATTTTACAAAAACAATTTGCTATTTTCATTTTGTTTCAGACTATTAGTATCAACATATTGAGCATTCCACATGGGGATGCGATTTTGTATCTAATTTTCTTTCAAATCAATCAAATATAACTAGACTCAACTTGTTTCTTCTATGTACTCATTTTATTGACTCATTGAATGCATCTTATCATTGAATTTTGCAAAAAAAGTTGTTTTTAATGAAGCTTAAGCAATTTTTTAAGTTGCCGAGTTTTTTCCATACCGTATTTTCCAGGCTTGGTGAGTTTTTCAACTATGGGTTCAATGATACGGAAAAAAAATTTCCTAAGTTCAGTGCAGCAAGTACAGCCGTTAGTGTATATATATATATATACACTAATGTTTTTTTTTTAAATACTAATATATTTAATGATTCAATATCAAATGCTTATAATTTATTGATTAATTTAAAAAAAAAGCCTATATTTATGTAAATAAAATAAATAAACATTTTAAATAAATCAAAATTTTATTTAATTAAGTAAATCAAATAAATATGAAAAACAAATAAACATTTACTTATTTAAATGAAGATATAAAAGATCATAAGAGAATTCTTTTTAAATATAAAGAAAAAAATAAAAAATAAATGTACATTAAAGATTCATATGACATTCTTTATGTCATATATGGGCATAATAAAATGTAGAAAGTTAAATAAAACTACTAAAAAGAGTTATTTTGTGGTGACGATAAATGTTGTAATTATGTGTGTCATACACCTTACAAGTCATAATGTTTGGATTATTTAATTATTTATTGTTTTATGTGTCCTGATTAAATGGGATGTTCCACTTTATGCCTTGGCCATTATGCCATGTGTATTTTGGCATTTACGTGTGTAAAGATGCTTGTAAAAGAATATCTTGTAATGAAATATGTGTACGACCATCTATGACAAAGATATGGTGTAAGAGATATTATGACATGTAAAAGCATGATTAAGAGGGAGGTTACAAAGTGGATTATGAATTTTTCCCACTTATGACATGTTGTAAAGCATCTTTCTAAGGTAGTAAATGACAAATAATTGAGTGTGGGTCGTAGGGACTTTTACCATAGTATTTTGAGATCTTGTTTGGGCCCATGATAATGCCTTATGGTGGTTTTTTGGTCCCCCATGAGTCTATATATTGAGAGCTTGAGATGGAGAAATAGGAGAAGATTTTTTTGTAGGGTTACAATGTCAGATTTCCACCAAAGGAAAATAATGTTGATCTCCATGGAGACAAGAAGTTGATATTGTATTGTAACAAGTTTATTGTTGCTAAATAATATATTAGTTCAATGCTTTGGAGGCTGAGTTTTCCTTGAAAGGATTTTCCTAGGGTATATCTAAGTCATTCTCTTCTTGTGGTTGGTTTCTCTTCTATCTCTCTCATTCATTCTTTTATAAATGTTATTTACATGCTGGAATGTTGCTAAAATTCTTGTAGATCTGATTAATGTGTTAATCTCCTCGAAGAGTTAATATGGAAATGCCTACATGTGTTAATCTCCTTGAAGAGTTAATGTGCGAATGCCTACAATGTTTAATAATTATGAAAATATGATTTAATTGATAGGGGTCTTGTGGGTACTTTTCCTAACAATAAAAAGTCAAAATAATAGTTTGGCATGCAAGAAAATAAAATAAAGTCTCAAAAGTCACAAAGTTCTAAAAGAAGAAATCAACAAGTGAAGGTGTAAAAGAAGAAGATTAGCCAGATAGAATACAGAATGTGCAATAGAGAACCAAACAAAATCATTTAAAAGGGAAAATGATGTAGGATGAAGTGGAACCTATATAAACATCTTAAATACATTTAAATAAAAAATGTTGAGAGATTTAAGTCTTGAGCTATTTTATTTAGCTAAGAGTTATTTTATTTTATTTACTACATATATGGACATGTAAACTTTAATTTTTAATTACAATTTATTTTAATTTATCTACACTATTTACTTTATTTTTATTTGAAAAACTATTTTTTGATAATACACTTCTTTTTCTTTCTTTTTTTTGGCGAAATGCTATCAGAGAGGATAGCGCTCGATTAATTTACTTGAAAAAAAAAGGATTACATTTCCAGACCTAGAAATTCTTAGTAAACCACCACAACCATCTTATTTGCTTGAATGCGCCTCAACCACACTATTGCACAAAGGCCATACAACAAAGATTGCATTTACCATCCGGCCAAGTTTACCATTCAGAAGACTTGGCAACCTTCCACCACCACTTGCTTCTGGTAGAATGCACATTCTTTGCTAGGTATCGACCTAACAATTGCACCAACACAGTAATGGATACCTTGCAGCCTTAGCAAGCCTTCCCATTTAGGTGCTGACAAAGATAGCTGAAGCTAGGGAATATGAGAATGGGAGACGAACCGGCCAACCATCAAACCGCTTATTTACCTCTTGAAGCACAACATTTCACCTTGAGCCCCTTCTAAATCAGATTTTAGAATCTCTTCGACTTTTTCCCAAGACAGAAAATTATCAAAACATTTGCATTGGACCCTTTGATCAATCCCTTCATTCACCAACATGTCTGCTAAACAGTTTGCTTGTCTGTAAACATGGCAGATCATGAAATTGCCAACTAATTCCAGCAACGGCTTTAACCTACTCAACCAATTCTGCAGTTTCCAACTAGGGGCTTTGTTTTTACTTATAACACTAACAATGATTTGCGAATCACCTTCGAAATCTATATTACACAGATTATTATCTACATAGTATTTAAGGCCTTCAAAAAGACTAGAGGCTTCTACATCATTATTGGTGCCTTCTTGTAGCTTTATTGAAGATGCCCAAACCAACTTACCTGAACGATCACAGATTGCAAACCCAACACTCGAGGGCCCCAGGTTGCCCCTAGAGGCCCCATCAAAGTTAAGTTTTAGTCTGCCTTTCAGGGGTAACTTCCATTTTGCTTTAATTTCTAAAGCCTACCACTCAAAACTTTAATCAAAGACCAGTTTTTCGCCATTTGTTGATCCCATGCCAAAAAATAATTGAACTGCTTACCCTGCGAGATGGTATTGAAGTGCTCACTTATGCCTCTTTCTATTTTGTCTATCACCATATTTACTTGAGAAGTTTTGTCATTGAAAATTCTATTGTTTCTTTCGCACCAAATTTGCCAGATTATCATAGCCGAAGTTTCAGTCCATAGACCTGAGAAAGCGGAACCTTTCCCAATTTGGGGCCAGGATTCAAAAATTTGTTTCACTTCATTTTGCAAAGGCCCCTGCTAGCCCAATTTTGCAGAGAAGGTTGCCTAGCATCTCTAACCGAGCTCACATTGCACCAGTAAGTGGTTTGTAGTTTCTTCACTCTCATTGCACAAAGGGCATCTGAAAGGACCCAAGATTCCAATTCGATTGAGCCTCTCACCTATTAGGATACGGCTGTGCAAGGCAGTCCAAGCAAAAGCTCCAGCTTTGGGAAGCACAAAGCTCCCCCAACACAATTTCTTTGGCCACGATTTTTGAGAGAGCTCATATTTTAGAACTTCATAGCCAATCTTGGGTGTGTATTCGCCAGAGGTTGCTGCACACCAACTGATTTTATCCACCTCACCAGTGAAGAAAATGTGCCTTTTTGCCAGTTTAGCTTCGAGAGCCTCCCTTGCAGTTGTATCTAAAAATTCAAAGTTCTTCCATTCAAATTCCCACCTACCCTTCACCTTTCTCTGAATAACAAAATCGGCCACACACACACACCATACCTATTGCTAGTAATCCTAGTGTCCTCCATACCTGGCAGAGAGCTTAAAGGTGCATACCCATTCCACGAGTCATGGCAGAATGAAGCCTTTGAGCCATCTCTAATTGTCCACGTCAAATGTTCTATTAACAGAGGTCTACAGCTCAATACAAAGTTCCACATAGTTGAACCTCTTTGTGGATTTGCTATTGTGAGGATAGGATTCACCTCCTGTGAATCCAAATATTTTGACCTAAGCAATTTACTCCATTGAGTTTCTGGGTTCTTGAAAATATTCCAAGCGATCTTGGCACCCAACGCCTTGTTTTGAATAGTCAAATCTTTTATACCAGCACCGCCTTCTTCCTTTGATTTCATCAGTCTCCCAGCCGATTAATGGGAATCATTCTTTTTGGTGGGCTCCATCCCACAACTTCGTCTAAATTGCAACTAATTGCTTTGCGCACTTCCTTGTGAGTTCCACGCAAGACAAAATATAAATGGGAATTGCGGCAAGGACAGATTTCACCATAGTTATCCACCCAGCAAGTGTTAACCACCAGTTGCGCCAGGTATCCTTTTTTGATTGGCACTTTCCTATTGGCTTGCCCCACAAAGAGTGGAATGCCTAAATATTTTGTTGGGAGGCTACCTTTATTGTAATGTAAAACATTTAAGACTTCTTGTTGCTGCCTTTTGCTTGAGTTGAAAAAATAAACATTGGACTTTTCATCATTCACTATTTGGCCAGCTTCTTTGGCGAATGTATCTATGACCACTTTGATTTCACATGCTTCCTCCTTCGTGTTCGAGCCAAATAGCAACGTATCATCTACAAAGAGGATGTGGGTGGTAGCTGGCAAAGGGGGCACTGCTACAATTCCACGCCAAAGGCCCAACCTGTTCTTATCAGTAATGTGCCTGCTCAACGTTTCCATCAAAATTACAAACAGAAACGGCAAAATTGGATCGCCTTGATGCAGCCCTCTTGCTCCATTAAAAAAGCCACAAGGGGACCCATTGATCAACACTAAATATCTTGGTGTGGATATGCAACAAAAAACCCATCTTATCCATTTTTCTGCAAATCCCATTTTTTGCATTATTTTGATTAGGAACCGCCACTGCACCCAATCGTATGCTTTACTGAGGTCCAACTTGACCATCATGCCACCTGAGTTTGAATGCTTCAAAGTATGGACCATTTCATGGGCTACTATGATCCCGTCTACAATGTTCCTACCCGAAATGAAACCACTTTGCTCCTGAGAAATAATTCTGGGCAAAATGCTTTTCAACCTATTGGCCATCACCTTGGTTATTATCTTATATATAGTGTTACATAAGAAAATCGGCCTGAAGTCGACAAAGGTTTCACATCTTTCCTTCTTTGGAATTAATGCGATATTGGTGTTGTTCAAGTCTTTCAAAATGTTTGATTTTCGCCTGGATTCCTCCACAACCTCTGTAACCTCTTTCCCGAGGAAATCCCAGCAAACTTGATAGAAAAGCGCATTGAAACCATCTAGGCCTGGAGATTTCTCAGGATGCATTTCAAAGGTGGCAATTTTGGCCTCTTCTTCCGTTACCTTACCCATTAACAACTCGTTATCTTCCTGAGAGATTGACTTTTCCACCGAATCTATGATGCTGCACTTTAGACTTTCAAACCTACCTTCATCGCCCAACATATTTTCAAAGAAAGCCACACCTGTATGCTGGATGTCCTCTTCTTCTTGAAAGATGTTCCCCAATTCATCTTTTATTTGGTTAATGCGATTCCAACTCCTTTTAATTTTAGTGGTCTTGTCCTCCTTTGCCAGACCTCATTGTATTCAAACATGAGCAACTTCTCTTTTTCATATTCCACTTGAGTCATACCATCTTTTACAATTTTGTCACCCAACAATTCCAGTTCGGCTTCTAATCTTGATTTTTCTTCAAATATATTTTTGAATACATTTCTATTCCAATCCTTCAGCCTTTCTTTCATCCTCACCAATTTCTTCTAGAAAATGAACATTTTTGTACCTTGCCATTGAATGGGCTCAAACCACCATGCCTACATCAGGTTTACTAAGTCTTCATTTCTCAGCCACATTTTCTCGAACCTAAATTGTCCTCTTGCTGGTTTTGTGTTGGTGGTTATATGTAGTTCGACAAGAAAATGGTCTGAAATAAAGATAGATCTTATTGTTGCTTTTGCAGGAACATTCTCCTCCAACCAATCTCCAGAAGCTAGAAACCTATCGAGCCTTTCAACAATATTTGTAAACCCTCGCCTCCTATTGTTCCAAGTGAAAGAACCATTTGTGGTTTTGATATCTAAAAGATTATTCGCTTCGACAAAACTGACGAAGTCTTTTTGAGATTGGGACACTTTCCTAATACCACCACTTTTCTCACTTATGTCAAGAATCGCGTTGAAGTCACCACCAATGATGGTATTTGGAAATGCCAATTCTCTAGTTATATCATCCCAAATAGATTTTTTCTCTTCTATTTTGTTAGGTCCTGTTGGTGTACGTTTTATCATCCACCGAACACACAGAATAAAATGTCCAAAGACACTCTATCCTCTCTTGAAAAACCAACGCGTATGCTAAGATTGCGAGATCATATGGCAGTTCCAAGGTTTCTTTTGTCAGGTCATGACGTGTGGATAAGCTCAATGGGTGTTGTGATATGATGGTAATATACAAAGGGACTTACGCTAGGCTTGTTCAATTCACAAGTTAGGACTTAGATGGATTTAACATTAAATGCTTCTTCTCTTGGGATTTTCAGTTTGAGATTTCAAAAAAAAAATGCCAAAAGGATAAGGGTTTAGAGGATCTAATCTATTCCTAAGAATTCAAGAGATAGTAAAGATTGGGTGAAACTAGTAACCACGCTTTGCTTCACCTCCCTAGGACAACTACACAAAGTGGGTGCAATCTTCAAAGAGTGTGATTATAATTTTCATGTCTAGAACAATACTTCTCCAGACTGAAGTTAAGCATCCACAATCATAAGCTCAGGCTAACTTTACGCATTGAATAAAAATCATCTATTCAAAGAAAGTATGAGCTAAGTTTCACCAATCAATACTATTAGATCTTTCATTCATTTAACATGCACTTAAAACAAATTCTATTCTAATTCTAATCTAATGTTGAAGAAGCTATGCGACCTTGCAAACCACTTGACAATAAAAGGGATTCAAAGCAAATCATGCATAAGAGCTTTTATTATCGGAAGTAGCAATACGAAACAATCTCATACACTTTCTTCACCCTTTACAAATGAGGGGCGAGCTCAATTTATAGGCTCCCCAATTACAATTCAATGGCCAAGATTGATTTAGGATCAACGGCTGAGATTACAAAACAAAACCCTAATTAGGGTTTGTCACAACCAACTACCTCTTGACCAATGAGAAAATTTCATTTGGGGACACTTGTCCTTCTGCTAAATATAAACCAACGATAAAATAGAAGGTTGTTGCATGTTGATTTGGAACAATTTGATTGGTTGGAAGATGACGAGGTGCCACCTCAACGTGTTGGATGTCTTCCTTGGTCACTTTGTTTTTCTTCCATGTGCTTGCCTTAGAATATTTTTCTTTGTCAATGACTCTGTCCTTGGTGCTTGTTTCTTCCTAGCTTTCATCTTGGATTCGCTTTGAGACTTTGATTTCTTATTCTCACCTGTATTGGAAGTCTCGCCTTGAAGCAGATGTCTGGACTTGAAGTTATTTTCTTTCCTGATTGCTTTGAAATTCCTCCTGCTTGAATTGGATTGGTGTTATTCCTTTTGGATTTCCTCTCTGAATTATCCAATTTGTGTCAAGAAATTGTCTAAGTATGGAAATTTGTTTGAAACATTCTACTTGTCACCATCTGATTTTGATTGGAGGCTTGTCTATAATTCTTCAAGGGATGAAATCCTTCAAGAAGTTGCCCTGATTGCTTCTTTCAAGTGCCTTGAATTTGGAGAAGAATTCCTCTATGCTATTGCCACAATGGAGGAAATTGGAATTTTCTTTGTGAAGTATTTCCCATACTTAGCCAAATTTTGGCTATTCAGTTTCATCTTGTAACACCTTCACGCAGACTATTCAACTTTTAGCCAAGATTTTGGCCATCTCGATGCTCGAATGAACTTTGCCTGTGGACTTGCCTTCAATTCTGAATCCGGCTTGTGCTATGTAGGACAAATTCCATCCTTAGACAAGGATTTTATTCACTTCCTCTTTGTTTTCCTCTTCATTCCTCTTATTTTCTTTCCAACATTTAGTCAATTTTCTGAAAAAAAATTTCTCCTTGGGCGGACTTTAATATGTGCATGCCATTGTGCAAGGTGAACTTGACTTAGTCTTGGACATTTCTTTTTCCTTGAGCGGACTTCACTTGAGTTTGGAAATTGCTTCTATCTTGACCTGGGTCGGACTTTTATCCCCCTTGTGCCAAAGTCGGACTTTACATCATGCTTGCCATTGTGCTTGGCAGACTTGATGAATGTTAGGACATGCCTTCTTTAAGCAAAGTCGGACTTTACTCATGTTTGGACAATCATTTCTTGGGCAAGGTTGGACTTTCCATTGGTTTGGACGTCTTTCTTTCTAGCCGTCTTTCTTTCTAGCCAAGTCGGACTTTATCATGTCTTTGCCATTCATCTTCTTGGGCGGACTTGGTGGATTCCATTCCAAAAGGTGGCGGACTTTACAAACTTCTTGCCATTCCTTAACTTCTTCCAAGAGGACTTTCTTGTTGGCTTTCCACATTCTATCTCTTTGTGGCGGACTTTGGAGTGAACTTTCCAAAGGCATGGTGGACTTCCTAAAGTCTTTGCCATTTATCTACTCAAGGCTTGCGCGGAATTCTCAAATGTTTTCCATGAGTAGGGGAGACTTCGAAAGTTTCTTTCCACTCTCCTTTGATGCCTTGGGCGGACTTCCTAGCTAGCTTTCCAAGTATCTCCAAGTTAAGGCGGACTTTCTTGTTGGCTTGCCATTTCTCCCTTTCCACATGCTGGTGGACTTCCAAAAATTCTTTCCATTTCTTGGCTGACTTGGAATCATCTTTGCCATTCTCCCTATTCCTCCCAAGCGGACTTGCCATTGTCTCTACCATTTTCCTTGGGCGAATTTCTTCAGAATTTCATGCCTTTTACTGCCTTTTGGTTGATTTTCTATTTGATTTTCCATTGCTTTTTTCTTCTAGAGGTCTGATTTTCACTTGATTTTTCAGATTTTTGCATGCTTTTCAATTGATTTTTTGATCTGAAGGCCTGATTTTTGGTTGCTTTTTTCTGATTTTTGCTTAATTTTTCATTGCTTTTCGATTCTAAAAGTGGAAACTTTGACTCCATTGTTTGTGGGACCCTAGCACTTTCAAAAAATAGAAAAAGCAAAAATCCCTAAAAAATAGGGGTCTTGGATTGGTCCAAAAATGCCAAAAATGAAAAAGCAAAAAGCAAAAAAGCAGAATCCCTAAAAAATAGAAGTGTCAGAATTGACTCAAAGCACAGGCGATCCTCATCTTTCGGACCTTTTGAGCACTTCCATGACGTTTAGGCACTATTTCAGGCTTGTATTCCCAACTTGGCTCAAATGACTCTTCAAAACTTTAACTCCTCATTGTAAAAGAAAATGGTGATTAGCAGTTGCGACGCCATGGCAAAAACCCTAAAAAGCAAAAACGAGGGGGTCCCCATTTGCAATGGGGCGATGTGTGAAAAGGTCACAACAGGTCCATATACATTGAAAAGTTCAAAGTTAAGGGTTGAAGATAGGAGTTTTACCTTTACTTTCTGCTAGTATTGATTCTCTACCAGTGATTGCACTACAACACTTGTAGGTTTCCATAGAACGCCCAGGCCCCCTGAAGCCCCAATTGCAGCAATGAATAAGCCACACCAACTTTTACATGCTTTGAAGAACGCTTTGATTTCTGGACCTTCCAATTTTGTCTCTTGAAGAAGCACAATATCAACCTCTTGGATCTCCAACTGGTATTTCACCAGTCGCTTTTTTGTTAGGGGCGTTTAGACCCCTAACATTCCATGTAAGTACCTTCATTGCCCGCCAAGGGAGGGGCAACCTCCCTTGGATATTGTCATAAATGTTTTGATTGAGGGTTGATTTCCTTTTTGGGCCTCTTCAACTCTTTTCTATTTGTTTGATTTCCTTCCTACTTTTGAAGAAGACGCCTTTGTCGTTTGGCTGATGTGGCGTTCTTCCAAAATATCAATTTCGTCTAAAACCCCACAATTGGATTCCAAGTCTGACATTGCTTCGTCACCACCTTGATCAATCAAGGGAGGAATAGACATTAGTGGCAGCAAGTTGGCTACAAATTCACCTTCCTCCAACCGTTCCACTTCCCTTTGAGAATCCGTTACATCAACAACTACTAGGGACCAGTCCTTTGTTTGAGTCTGGTTCTTGTGGAACTGTTTCCTCATTGCCATCGCGCTAGGCGTTTTTGTCCTGAGGCTTTTCCTTCCAAACCTCCTTAAATGTCCTTGGAGACCTTAAGCAATCTTCTTGGTTGTGATTGCGTCTTCTACATTTTAAGCAAAAAAGAATTGCTTTCTCCACTTCCAGAGTTTGGGTCCACACTTCACTGCCACACACCAGTTTAATCTCTCTCTATATTTCTTTGATTGCTAAAATTCTTATTCTTGCATAAATTACGGATTCACCATTCCTCAGATCAACTTCTAGAGTTTGTCCTAACAAGTCACCTATCTTTTTCAGACATCTTCCAGACCAGTATTCATATGGGAGATTGTACAATCTTACCCACTACGGACCTTCCTTGGGATCAAATTCAAGTGGATTGAAATTACGTCTCCATTTCTGCAGATATAGAAATGTGTTTCCAAATTTCCAAGTATCAGCCGCCAAAATTTGGTCTCTAGTTTCTTTGTCCTCAAAAGAGGCCACAAAGAAACCCTTCAGCATAAAATTAACGGTTATGTCTCTTTTCCATGTAGAGGACACCCAATCTTGAATCACCTTCCTTGTATGTCTCTTGCCCAAAAAACATCCAATAACCGCTACTTTTTCAAGAACTTCAATATCTCTTACCACAATTTCAGACACATTTATTGACAAAAAGTTGGGATCAGTTCTCACTTCTTTGGGATTCCCACGCACCCCTACCTTTTCTGGATCCTCCTCTTTGCATTGAAGATCTTTACCAGAGTGATCGCCATTCCTGTCTGTTACCATTCTCCTCCTCATCATCCACTTTCTTGGGAATATGACCCTTAGGGATTTTTTTTTTGATAATTCACTTGTTTTTCTTTTGTATGTCATTTTTTATTTTACTTTTGAAAAAGCCACCATTCATTAGTTTGGTGATTTTGTCTTGTTTTTAATTTAAAAAGTGTAATAAATATTATATACTTATATGTTACTTTTTAATAGTATCATATTGATATGCATTTTGAAATTTTAATACATTTACATTTAAAAAATAAATGTTGGCTTTAAATATTTTTCCTTTCACCTCTATTATCCTTATTTTTGACCTTAGCAAATTTTTAACTTTTAATATTTATTAAAAGAACAAGTGTCTAATTACTTCTCAAGTCAAAATCATCAATTGTGGGCTGTGTTCAGCACATGCCCTAAAATCACAAAAAAAGTCTTGCATCATCCTTGTTGCTTTGGCTCTTCTATGCCCATGATTGATACCTGATCCAAGAATTCCTTCAATGGGGGCCTTGGTCAATTTATGCTTAGTATTGGGCTTTGCCCCCCTTCATACTTTTTTGTCATGTGCTTAAGTCTCGAAAATGTGAAAAATTTCTACGAGTCTTTGGGTCAATTTCTAGCCTTGGGAGACATTATGGGCTTTCTCATAATAGAATGCCTCCCTTCAACCCTCGATTCTCCACACCTCTATGCTTCCTCTTTTTTGTTTCTTATGAACTTTTGAGGTTTACCGTTTTCCTTAATAGATTTTCTAAAAGTTACCTATTCCCAATTTTGAATCATCTACTCGAGTTCCAAGCTTTGCCATGATACCATGCCAAAAGTGCTAAAGTCCAGAAAATCCATGCCTCTTGTAGTGCCCCTCCATTCTCACCGCGGGCGTGCAGGTAGTTTGGCTTTGGAACTTGGAGGTGAAGGTAAAATGATGGGGTTCCTTAGCGGGGCGTTACATCTTGGTATCAGAGCCCAAGTTCTAACACTGGGTACTCTGGTTTTATATGAGCCCATTATGTTGTCCTAGTGCTTAGACTCTTGAGCTTATGTTTTCCCCTTTTGTTACCTTCGCTTAGCAACCTTAGACTTATCCTTTGGTGGTGTTTGTCCAATGGTGCAGAAAACTAGTGTAAAGGATAGGACCCTTGGTATGTGCACAATTCACCGATATCCTTTCTATCAAGGATGCATTATGGACCCTTGTGTAGCCTTGTGATGTGACTTTCGGTGATGTGAATTTGTGTGTATGTGAAGAATGTATGTTAAATCGTCAATATAGTACTTATGAAATGATAAATTGTGTTTCCATGCTTCTAAAAGGTGTAAAATCATGTCTCTCGCTAAATGTGTTATGAGATTTAGTGTTGTAAAATGAATAAAGTAGAATGTCTCATCTATAAATGATGGATATTTAATGAAAAATGTGTGCTTGGTGTGCATAATTATGCAGTGTTTTATGGAAGTGTAGCATTCTAATGTAATGAATCAGCTTGATGTTGGTACTAATGTGTTATGTTTCCACCCTAGTTTGTGACTTCTAGGAGTAAGTCAAGTTTTAGGGGGGGAGGATGTAGTGCCCCTCCATTCTCACCGTGGATGTGCAAGTAGTTTGGCTTTGGAACTTGGAGGTGAAGGTAAAATGATGGGGTTCCTTGGCGGGCCGTTACACCTCTCACTAGCCTTCTATGTTTTCAACTTCAGGGATTCAATAAACTTTGTACCACATAGCCTATAAGCCCAAGCATGAGTAGAAAAAAGCTTGAATGCTTGACATGCAGTGGGATCTAGAAGGCCAGCGAGGGCCAAGAATTTTCTAGATGTAAATACTTTCAACATGATATCATGGCAAAGCCCAAAACTTCGGCAAATGAGTCAAGAAGAGTCAAGGTGGAGGTTCAAGGAACAATGAAGAAGAAAATGTGCCAAGGTAAGGAAAACCTTGAAAGCTCACAAGAGACAAAAAAAGAGGAAGCACGAAGGAGTGGGGAATTACAGGTTGACGAGAAGGCATGCTGGCATGAGAAAACCCAAAACCCCACACCCAAGGCAAGAAATTGACCCAAAGATCCTCATACTTAGATTTTTTAACATTTTCAAGACTTCAAAACATATTTTACATTCCCCAAAAAGGTAAAGGACAAATCAAAGGTGGTCATTAATTTGGATGACATTGATACTTATAGCGATTGAACAAGGCAAGATGAGGAGATTGAAGAGCACACAGAAAATCACAATGGGCACCAACCCAGATTGCAAAGTGAGCACCAACTCTCCTAAAGCACCAACTTTGTATGGCTGGAGCACCTACTCCAGTGAGAGCACCAACTCAAAAACTCTAAAATCTTGACACCAGTATACAATCTGCTCACTTGCAAAACCACATAACTTCATCAAATATAAGAATATTATAATGAGTGCAAAAACCTTTCAAATAACATCAACACTTCTTTATACTCTGTCCACCGATAGCCATTCTTCTTAGACTAAACCTGATACTGAAAGTATGATCTGCTAAAATGAAACGACAGATATACAAGATTAGCACATTGGGAATGTCTATAGCCAACTTCTAGGACCTCATGCAGGGGTCTGAAACATACAGCAGCCTCTAAGAAGGTAGTGCTAAACCTGTAGATGATCAAAATTGCCCCAAAAGACTTCCCTTGACACCTTTTCACAGCACAAAGATCTCATAACCTCTCATACAACTATGCAAAGCACAGAAAATTAAGACCAGTGACAGCACTTTAGACTCACTGCACCTCATACAATGAAAATAATGACATTTCAGTGACCACGATCTCAGAACAGATGAAGGTGATAAAAAAATCAAGACTATATTGTGTCTCTACATTCGACATCCCCACAAGAATGTTAATATCTGAATATCAACAAGACTAAAGATAGTCTATGCAAGCATAACAAATAATCATATTTTTGAACACATGATACACATGCTGCCCGTATCTCAAGCGATGGCAATAGCTCAGTCGGCACACATGACTCACATGATATTTTGAACAAGAGGTTCGCTGGCTGTACATCCCAAAACAACACACATACAGCAGTATGATTATAATATGCCTTTTTCAAAAAGATTACCACCCATAATGCGCAGCATAGAGAATAAAGATGGCTCACTTAAACACCATTCAAGCAATACTCAAAAAATGACTCCTTCAGCCATTGAATCAAAAAACAGTTCCACGAAAAAATGGAGCATTAAATTGAAGAACCGAAAAAAAACTAAACACACCCCCGATAAAAGAAACAATTGTTAATTGAAGCAAACTAAAGCAATTAACTGAAAGATGCTAATACAAACTAAAGTGTAAACAGAAGTTACTAAAAGCTAACTAAGTTAACTAAAAGTAAACTAAAGCAAACTAAAGCAATTAACTGAAAGATGCTAATACAAACTAAAGCGTAAACAAAAGTTACTAAAAGCTAACTAAGTTAACTAAAAGTAAACTATCAATTATTGTTAGCTTAGTTAGCTTTTAGTAACTTATGTTTACGCTTTAGTTTGTATTATCATCTTTCAGTTAATTGCTTTAGTTTGCTTCAATTAACAATTGTTCCTTTTTAGAAACATCATCTTGTAATTTTCTATATAAGGAGTATTCCTCTTCTTTTGTAAACATAGAATAATGAATATTGAATATCAATTATCATTAAGGAGTATTCCTCTTCGTTTGTAAATATAGAATAATGAATATTGAATATCAATTATCATTTCAATCTCTAGAGAGAAAAAAATGTAGAGGGTCATTGGTGTCATGTTAAAAAAAATCTTCAAATGTTCCAACTCGCTTTGTTGTAGGCTTTGCTGGTGTCAAGTTTGGCTATCACACCCTCCTCTTTTGAGAGGCTTGGTGAGTGCATTATTTTGTGGGTAAGATTGATTGCATCCCAAATTTACTTCCCTTATATATAGCCTCCTTGCTCTTCAGAGATGATGGAGAGCAAGATGATCTTCAACCAGTTAGCAGTTGCCTTCATTATAATTTTGAAGATTTTGTTAGACAGGGCAATAGGTCAAAAATCTCAAAAGGTGCATTAATCAAGTTTGTTTCAAGAATATTTGCAAATACTACCAGCTGCAGTGGAGATTTAATGTTTTGTTATAAAACCATGGTCAACAAATGAAAATGTGGCCTTATAGACAATTCAAATTTTCTAGCTTTATGGATGATAAGCATTCAATTTTAAAGCTAAGTTACTAGGTTCTTCACTTTAGCCCCCTGTACCAGCCAAAATATGTATGGGTTTGGGTTCGGGTTCAGTCCTTCTGGGGGTTCACCCTAGGTTCGCCATTTGCTAGCCAGTTTCTTTGTGGGTCCTTCTGTGAAGGACCCACAAAGAACCCAGGTAGCAAACAGCAAACCTTGGCTGAACCCATGGAGAACCCAGAAGGACCCAAGTGGACCCACGTCATCTAGCCCAAAAAAAGGAAAAAACTCAATTTAAAAACATAAAATAAAACCCTAAAAAGTGCCCAAAATGCCTTATATTGTCTTGGCTAACCAAATGAGGCTCATTTTGCAAACTCAAAAAAGCAAAAAACACCATTTTTTGCCTCCAAGCTGAAATAGTTGATTTTTGCAAGTTTTCTCTTTTTTTTCAAAGGTGAGATCGTGAGAACTACAAAGGAGTTCAACTAATAGAAACAAGAGAAGAATAGGTGCAATAAGAAGATCAAGCAACCAAAGGTGAGTGAATCTATCCTCTCTTTTTTTTAGTTTTCAATAACTTTTTTGAAGATTTTTCAAATTCTTTTCAAAAAATTTCTAGTTTTTTTTTGTTTTTCTAATAAGGTTTGGATTTTTTCAAGAACATTTTATGCAAAATAAGGGGTTATAATGCCCATTTTTTCTAAAAAAATTACTCGTTTTTATTTATTTTAGGTTCATAACTTCATACAGAATGGTTGATAGTTCTGCTTCAGTTGGCATAAGTGCAGAGAGTCAATTTAAATATGATCCAGGCTCATCTCTTTGGCAACATACGACAATGATTCAACAACTTCTCGGTGGTGGGGGTTATGTTTGGCATTGCAGCCAATGTGGAATTACATATAGGAGCTCGTACTTTCAAGTGAAAGCCCATTTATGTGCTATTGGTAATCAAGGAATAAAAGTTTTCCTTGGGCCAAATAAAAAAGGGTTGACAAAGGATCAAATAATGGGTTATATTAAAGAACAAGAGGACATTGACAATGCATTCAAAAAATCAAAGGCTATAGACCATCCTCTTATGAAGAAAGGTAAAAATAAAAGTAAAAGCTCGCAAAGACTTAGTGGCTTATCAGAACCGGCTGGCCCACATCCTTTCATGGAAATGGCACAATCTTCTAAGGAGAAAATATTTCGGTGACACGAAAAAGAGGCCCATTGGAGAGAGCCTTCAAAAATGAAGCAAGGGAGTTGGCAGATGAGAACATTACACATTGCATTTATGGCAATGGGATTCCTTTCAACAATGTTAGATCACCTTATTGGTGGGAAATGGTGAAAGCCATTTCTAAGACAACTCCTGATTATGTTAGCCCTGGGTATGAAAAGGTGTGAACCACCTTATTGGCAAAGGAGAAATTTTCAGTAGAGGCAGCATTGAGAGTAATCAAGGATACATGGGTCGAAACAGGTGTGTCCATTATTTCTAATGGATGGAAGGATTGCAAAAATAGACCATTGATCAATGTTATAGCAATGTCCCCTAAAGGGGCGATGTTTTTGAAGGCAGATGATTGTGAAGGGCAAATAAAAGATGCAAGTTTTATTGTCAATATCCTCGTAGAATCCATTGAAATGGTGGGGCCTGTAAATGTTGTCCAAGTCATAATGGATAATGCTAAAAATTGTAGGGCAGCTGGGGCTATAGTGGAGGCTAGATATGGTCATATTTTTTGGACACCATGTGCAGTCCACTCACTCAATTTGATAATGCAAAAGATTGGTACACAAATTGAGTGGGTCAAGCAAATCTACGCGGAGGGCGAGGAGATCCAAATGTTTGTGACTAATCATCATATGTCACAAGCCATCTTCGAGACCTTCTCCAAGTTGGAGTTGCTGAAGGTAATTTAAATTTGATTTTTTAATATAATTTTTAATTTTTTTATTTTAAGTTTTCATTGCTGATTTGTGACATGCATTTTCTTACCATGTTAGGTTGCCAAAACTCGATTTGCATCTCACACAATCGTCTTAAGACGACTTGTGAAGGTGCGAGAGGCCTTGAGTTCTATGGTCATCAACACCTTGTGGAGTGTATGGAAGCAATCAAGCACAGAAAGAGCCCAAAAAGTGAAAGCAATGATCTTAGATGATGAGTGGTGGGCTCATGTGGAATATGTTATAAATCTCACCGAGCCTATTATGAGCATGATTAGGTATGTTGATACTGATCGCCCATGTTTGGGTGAAATTTATGATGGCATGGATTCCATGGTGGAGAAAATAAGAGCAGTAATAAATGCCAAGGAACATGACCCAACGGAAACATTTTTCAAAACTGTGCAAAAGATTATTGTTGACTGTTGGAAAAAGATGACCACCCCTTTACATCTCTTAGCATTTGCTTTGTCACCAAAGTATTATAGCAAAGAGGTACTTTCATTTCCGAGGAGGGTGGCACCATATAGGGATTCAAAGGTTGTTGCTGGCTATAAGGCTGCATTTAGAAAGATATTTGTAGATGAAGAAATCCAAAGCATTATCATGAGCGAGTTTAGTCAATTCATATCTGCAAAAAATCATGATGTTTCTGCTCATCTAGACAAATATAGGAAAAATGCTGATGATTGGTGGTATCTACATGGTCAAGGCTCCATTTACTTGCAGCTTCTTGCAATTAAAATACTCTCCCAAGTATGTATCTTTTTATTTATTTATTTTCTCATTTTTCATTCGATGCTATTATGCTATATATTATGATTATTATAGGCAAGTAAAATCAAATACTAATTACTAAATGTTGTATGCATACTCAACAGGTTGCAAGTTCCTCTTCAGCTGAGCGGAATTGGAGTACATACTCCTTCATCCACTCAGTCAAGCGCAATCATTTGGGTGCAAAAAAAAGCAGAGGATTTGGTCTATGTACACTCCAACCTTCATCTCTTATCACATAAGAAACTTGAATACAATGAGGGTGTGACAAAGAATTGGGATCTCGCCCCTGAGTGTGCTGATTTAGATGCTACAGTTGCACAACTTGCCTTGGCTTCTATAGATGACAATGAGACAACTGATGCACCTAGTGGGAGTGGCAATCCAATTGATAGTGGTTCAAATGAAATTGAACCAATTGAGGACCACGACCTTGATGCTTTCGATGAAGACAAATTTGAAGAATACTGAATTAAATATTGTCTTGATTGTAATTTGAATTTTCAATGTGTAATGACATTTTAAGACTTGAGTATTTACTATTTAGTAATTTACTATTTACATTTTTGCAATTTATGAATATGATTATATGAGGTATTACCGTATGGCGTATTTCATTGTTTCAATATTCTATGGCATTATGGCATTATGATTATATGATTATAATTTTGAGCATGCTTATGAGTCTATGGCATTATGTTTATAATTTAATAATCTATAAATTTTATATATATATATATACACACACTACTGTACCCGTACCCGTACCCGTACCCTACGAAAAAAAATTGCCGAACCAGCGTACCCGAACCCAAACCCGTATCTGAACCCGTACCCGAACCGGCAACTTAGTTTTAAAGGTGAGGCACCCATTGACAAAACCTATTTCACCAATTAAACAGAAACATGAGGGCAAGACAGAAAATTACCTTTGTTCCCTTCTTCAGATTGCAACCACGCAAGTAACCATAAAGAGTAACATTTCGATCACATTTTTGGTCTTCTTGTACACACTCTGGAGGAGTGACATCCTCAAAACGATCCACCAATATGTATGGATGAGAAGTTCTCCATGACAAGGGACGAAACTTTGCAACAGAAATGAATCTTGCAAGATTGTGTATTTCACGCTTAGGATACCTAGAAGAAAAAAGCAAATCCAAAAAAGTTAAAATACTTAAATAACTACAATGGCTCCTTAATAAATTCTTCTTCAATAAATATTTTAAACTTGTAACTTCAATACTGCTAGCTACATCACCATCAAATAACAAATATAGTATTACTCACATGTTAAAAGTTCAAATTAACAGTAAGCAAAGCAAAAAAAATATAGGAAGACAAACTCTTACTTTCCATGAATTAGACCAGAGAGATAGAATAGCTTTGCACCATCATATATCTCTGTCCAAAATCGATGTTTGAGACGCTGCTTTGTCTTCCTCAGCTTCTTTACATCCTTAAACTTGTCTAAATGTGTAAGAACTCCCATGACCTTGGGAAATCCATGAACTTGAAGAATATTCAAAAACTCAAATGTTTCCTGTCAAAAAAGCAAGTTCTAGTTGAAAAGTAAATAAATTAGCATATTTACTAAAGATAATGCACACACGCACCAAATTACCTATGAGAAAACATATGACTTCAGCCTCAAATGTGAATAAACCAATTGTTAGGTCCAATACACAAATACCGTTGCATGTTCTCAACACATGGTAAAGATTATGTAACATTTTACAGAGAATCTTACATAACCAAAGAACTTTCTGTAAAGAATCACTATGAATCAGGGAGGAAAGACAAGAAATAAGCTTGAGTTGGTGACATTGAATGACTCCAGTATGATTTAAAATATCAACCAGAAGACAAGGTGGCCCATTAATAAAATCCTGAATCTACACATAAAGCTCCTTCCGGGTTACCCAATGGCATGGTGTATATGAGACTCATGATAAGCAGGTATGTTTAACTTGAAGCTAAATAATATGATAGGTCTGGCACAACACATAAAAACAAGTTTAGAATACAAAATAAAATTAACCATACATAGAGAGAAGTTCACTCTAGTAATTCTTTTTGTTTAGAACAACTTTTTTCAATAGTTCATCTTTTCTGCAGTTTTTTAATGTTATTTTATAACCCTACAACTCCATATGGCCTGGTACCCTATCCAAAAGCACCCAATATGATCTAAACTTGGGCTACTGTTCAGGTATGTCCAGATACAGTATTCCAGCCATATTCAGACTGCATCCATGTTCATATCTGATACATAGATACAGGTGTATGGTCAAGCAGATGAAGCATCCAATAATTCTGTTTAAAGCAAGATAGGCCACAATTTTTAAAAAAAACTCATAATTTGTTCTGCATGACGAATTATCAATCCAGGGTATAGACCAACAGTCAAATACATGATTAAGAAGAATATATTTAATAAATTTGAATACAAATTACGTAATAAGTACCATAACAATCTGTTCCTTAAAAATACATTTGAAACATGCATTGCAGGAAAAAGTTAAACTGTTAATACATTGGTGCTAAGAGAACATAAAAATGAAATTATATGTCAAACCCTTCTACAAATATCCATGCACACTTTGTGGCACTCACCATTTCAAAACCATAACTTCCATCTATAAGAAGCAAAACAAGGTCAGCAAATTTGGCTGCATCAATCATGGCATTCATATCATTGGGGCACTCCACAAATTGCAGTCGCCTTTGTTTACCTGAAACACAATCCAAAAACAAGTGTTAGTATTGCCTACATAGGAACAAACTGGATGGCAAGTACACTATGTCTCTAACTTCTAAGAGCAAGCAGCCTTCATCTATATACAATCATAGAATCAAAAGCGAAGACACCTCATGTTCTATGAAGATATCAAGTGCTTTATGATAATAATTGTGTGAGAACTGGTGCATCGATTAGCTTTCATAGTTTTTTCTCAATATAAAAAATTTAAAACATCAATTTTGGTCACACTTTTGTATGGTTTTAGAAGAATATAGATTATAAGTGAACCCATACACTAATGATTGAATAATTCATATTTTCTAGCGATACACTTTTTACTTGCGATAGAGGAAAATGTATAAATCTGAATCTCTTTTGGCCATAAAAAGAGAGTTTATCAACATCTTTGTTTTGACCATGCAGTCTTATGCCCAATGCTCTAAATAAATAATGCACTCCAGTCCACACAAACCATTCAACATGCCAGCAGATGAGATCCATAAAAAGATATTATAGATTTAAAGGAAATTTTCCTTTATAAACTCAGTTTGGATGCCAAGAAATTACAAAAAATTGAAACATGTGAATATGGACTAAGATTCCAACTAAGAGATTTTAAATGATTGCAAGGATCCTATGTCTCTGATATTGGTCATTCTCAAGAGTCAAAATAATGCCTATCTACCCGCTACATGAGTGTATACATATAGGGTTTAGAGTTAGACAAATGCCAAAAAAAGAGAGAAAATAGCTATCAGGAAAACTCGTTATATGTATAATTTATATAAACTTGTTGTGACACAATATTATTTTACTATTAATTCAATTCATTGCTATTAATTTAAAGTTTATTACAATATTTATTAATTAATAAGCAAGAACACATGCATCACACAACAATTCATTGAATTGATATTTCCTTGGTATATCTTAATTTATATTTTTTCAATATCTTTTTAATAGTATCCTCTCCTTAATTAGAATCTGTACTCCTAAGGGCACAACCTTCAGATTAGATGCCACAATCAAGGGCATATACTCAATAGAATTCATACAAGAGTTGCAAATGCCCTCATCTTCTAAGAAGTTGCCTCTCTTGGCCATCCTTTAAGAATCACACCTGTTGCGAACAAGCAAAATGGATTGGAACCCTTCATCAGAATTTCAACCAGGTACATTTGAACAAAAAGTGCTACTAGAACATACAGATACAACCTTCATTTTATTATTATTTGGATTCAATCTGTTTTCCCATTAATATGACAATTAAAACCAGTTGGATTCCCTCACTGCTTGTGCATTTTAGTGATTGATTGATCATGAGTTCCAAAGACCTCACAGACCACAAACCCCAAAAGAATTGATCATTTCCTATGTACATATAGAAGGGGTGTTAGAATGATTTGGTCAAATTCCTTTAGTTAAGCCAGCCCTTGCATCAATTAAGTGGATGTTTACTGCCTTTCACAGTAATGACCTCATGAATGCAATTATATTTCATTTAGAAACCATCCCACTTGTATGTTCCAGACCATCACTGTTGTTCTTTTGACTGCATGCATATAAAATTAAAATAGCATTATGTGTCCACCAATCTATACTTTGAGTAGCAAAAAAACTGAGCACACAAGCTCAAAAAATTAAGGCAAGTAATGGCTAATATAATTCAATCCAAGCCTAAAAGCAAGCCCAATAATCATTATATACAACAAACAAACATCTTAAGACTAAGAATCTCTCCACTTCACATTTAGAAATTCATTCTAACAATGTCCTTTTAGCATTAAAAATGATCTTTTAATATTTTAGAAAACCAAATATATCTATGAAGATGAAAAAATCACTTTTGAATATTCTACAAGTTTAAACACACACCTGAGACAACTGTGATTGGACCACGAACATCTGAAAGATTCTGCTTGGTGTAATGCTTTACAAGGGATTTTATCACTAGAGACTTCCCAACCTGAAGTCAAAAGAGTCCAAACATAACTGCAGTTTATCAAAAGATTAAGAATAAAGGTTGGACACTAGAAAGTCAGTAAATGAAGCTAGGGGCACATCAAAAATAACTATAAGCTCTTTTTAATACCCTCTTGCATTTTTACCTGCGGAGGACCCTGTACCACAATTACATAGGGAGCTGGTTCCCCATTAGAACGGTCAATTGTGGGCACTAGAAAGTCAGTAAATGAAGCTAGGGGCACATCAAAAATAACTATAAGCTCTTTTTAATACTCCCTTAGATTTTTACCTGCGGAGGACCCTGTACCACAATTACATAGGGAGCTGGTTCCCCATTAGAACGGTCAATTGTGGGCACATGAAGTCGCCGTTGATCCTTCTCTGCTGCAGCAGCTTGCAGACGTTTGGCCTTTACTGAAGAGTTAAAAGCAAATGCCTGTAAAAGCAAAATGATAATCACAGTAACTAAGGGCTCTCGAGGATGATAAGGCTTGAGTGCCATGTTGAAATGTAAATACACGTTTAGCACTAGAACCTCTGTAAGTGAGTAAATGGACTGGGAAAAATTTTAAAAGATTTTCACTAGCTGATGATATTAACCCACGAAACCATCAGACCTATCAGGTGAACAGCCAATTGGGAACTACCCCATATTATGTGTCATCAACTAATCACATGAATTTGAACATATTGGTGTACCCATAAATGTATCAATGATTTAACATTAAGACAAGATTACTAACAACTTCATATTAGAATCACTGGTCAGTGTTATGACAAAATGGTTCAAGATTTTCCATATCAGATGATCCAATTAACTCATAACATTTTGAAAACTTTAAATTGGATGTTATAATTCAGTATGCATGTGCATGTGCAGACTCTGTAGAAAACTGGGGATCATTGGAATTGCTGATTCTGTCACCCATTGTGTCTTATAGCCAAAGCATGGGAAAACATCAGTGACCTGCCTCCTAATGGACAAACCTTTTATAGTGATGTTGTCAAAGCCCTTTTACTATATCCTTCCTTAAATGGTTTCTAGACCGCTGTTAACTATGTGATTTTATGCCTCATTATGAATGAATATCACTGTTGTGCTTGGAACCTGGTTGGTATGTTTAATTTTTGTTCTCTATCTGCTTTGCCATGTTACTACTAGTGAGCCTTTGGTGTTCATTGTTGCTTTTCTTTCGTGAACCATAGTTGTTGAGTTTGGAACAATTTATTCCTGGCAGTAGAATCAAAAATAAACCCATGCCTAACATAATGGTGATCAACACAGAACACAACTCTCATCCATGGTACATGATAGTTTGCAACAATTCCAACAAAATTTACGATACTTTCACCAAATATGTTAAATTCTTGAAGCTTGAAAGTCATAATTATATGCAGCTTTGATGGATACTGCAAGTGAAGATGTTTAAGCCAGTGCCAAATCACTTAATCCAATTTTCTTGGAATGAGGTGGTGTTTATTCCTAATACTGAGGAATGGATGTAATTACATCTTTTGGGAAACCGTGAATAGCAATCATCATGACCTCTATTTCCAAATAACTAATAAGTTCTTTATTGTTGGATATATATGTGACATGTGGCTGCTTAATATAAACAGATCAATCACATCATCTGTAATATTCTTCTCAATTTTATTAAAGGCAATTTTGAACAGCTTTCTATAGTTTGATTCACATGAGTTTAACTTTACCAACTTCTTCAGTTCATGGGTGCATGGTTCAATGATGTGTTTATTGACTGTTTGGCAATAGATACCAAGTTCAGGCCTTGTAACATTGTGTTACTCAAGAGTGTTTCAAGTGGGTCCTTGGTGGACAATGTGTTTCAAATTATGGAGATGACGCCTGTCATTTGTGGCATGTCAGGTGGGGTCTGTTAAACCCAAAATTCACATATAAAAGAAAATATTATCAACTTCTGATTTCCTAACTTCTTTGTAATGCCTCACCAGCCAAACAAAGTGCTTACATGCTTATACTGTTGTAATTGTGCAGTCAACGGATAATCAGCTTCAGTATTAGCTATTGGTACAATATTGGTTTTTGGAACAATTCATTGGAGCCAGTTTTCTGAACCCAATAGGAGCTTTTATAATTGTCACTTATACTTTCTTTTCATCTGACTGGGTGATACAATGAACATCTTCTAAGAAATCAATATCCCAAAAGTTCTTTGTGCAGATGTCTGAAATTGTGTTTCAGCCAAGGCAGCAGCAGTATTGTCCTTGATAACCCTTTTGGCCTCATTCAACATCTATACCTTATCTCCTATTCCATACGCTGTCAAATATTTTTTCTAACAACATTACAGTTCCCTTCTCTTTCCTGTTTTGAAACATAAAAACTTCATTCTGGAATTCCATATTTTTGTTTTTGGCACTTTTTTAACAGTTTTCACGTTTCAAACTTTACAACAATTTCCCAAATTTTTTATTTCAGTTATCACTCTGGATTTTGATTTCGAGATCTAGGCTTACCCAGCATTCTAGATTTCATTTCCTCACAGTGGTTTTAAATTTTCACAATTTTCAAGTGTTTCTGATTTCCGCAAACTGCAATTCAAATTTTCTTTAGTTTGCAATTCCTACTCATACTTCGGTTTTCTTACAGTTTTTTTAATTTTGGATTTCTTTATGCTACAATAGTTGCAGAAAAATTATTTAAACTCATAACACCTTCACAGAAATTGAACATTAAGGAGGATAATGCTATTGCAGCTGTATGAAGCAGCTAGATAAAAATGAACCCAGAAACACTCTAATAATAATTTCTATATCTATCCAATCAGGTTCAACATTGTACTCAAATGCTTACCAATCTAAAACTTTCAATTGAAAAATGAATTTAAGGATTATTTGGCTAGAAATTTTAGTTACAGAAGACAATTATATGTAGGCAACAAACCTTGGGATTATGCTTGTCATTAGAAATTCCACGTTTCTTCTTGTCTGCCCTCTCCTTTTTCTTTACAGAAGGTCCCGATTGGCGGCCTCTGTGAGCCTTGTGAGATTGCTCCATTGCACTCTACAGTCTGCAAACCTGCAATAATAATATATGTCAAATATGCAATTTTAGAAAAAAAAATATATGAGAAATACTTTGGCCTAGATTGCCTAACATACTCAAACAATCTTTGTTAACATTTGAACTATATGAATATATTTGAGGACTTCCAAACAAGAGTGTTATTGGCAAGGGGTTTTGTTTTCAGAATGGGAGTTCTGGAAAGGACAAGGGCAGGGGAAGCTTTGTGAGCCTCACTGGAGAGGCTGATGATGGCCCAGACATTGATGACAGCCCTGTGGAGAAGGTAGAGAACCACAAGGCCTCAATTGAGATTGATGTCAATGGTTGCTGTGTGAAGTTTGGGATTTCAAGGGAGAAAAATGAGGCTCAAGCAAGGTTTTTGTAGAGGATAGGAGCTCTTGTAATGTCCCCAAATTTGGAAAACCCCTAAATCTGCCCCAATTTACCAATTTCAAATAATCCATTTGGTTTAGGGAATATCTATAACTTGATTAGGTCCCACAAGACAGAATTAGAAAATATTTACAAGATAATATTGTATGATGCTCTCATTGGGATATGTAAGGAAAACAAGGAAAGTAAGGTTAGTGATACCAAAGTTGGAAAATTTGGACTCGGCGCAGACTTGGCAGCCCAAAATAGGACTTGGACTCGGGACTCGGCACTGACTCGGCAAAAAACTCGGCTAGGACTCGACAAAGAAGAAAACCGTAGGTTTACAAAAAGACAAATAAAATAATGCAGTTAGAGAACATAAGAGCCTAATTTGATTATCAATTTCTCATAATTCAAATATTACACATGTTATATGATCTTCAAACACTCAATATTTGAAATTACATCATTCATACTCATAGTTTCAAATTTTCAAATGAAAAAAACAAACAAAAAACAAGTTTTAAACATTCATACTCATTATTTCCAGGCGATGCCAAGAGTCCTAAGTTGGGACTCGGGAGTCCTAGCCAAGACTCCAGGACTCGGCTCGGGAGTCCTTGGCGAGTCGACTCGGCAAGCCCTAGGACTCAGGAGTCCCAAGAGTCTTTTCCAGGACTCAGAGAATCCTCAAACTATGAGTGATACAACTACCTATTTAAGACCTACAAATAGGTTAGTAAACATTTATAATAAGAAACAATATCATATCAGCCGGCTCGGGTAGCGGGATTGGCTTGAGGCTGTGGGATGGCTCCTCATGGTCTCGGGTTCGATTCCGCTCTCGGTACTTACCTGGTGGTTGTGGTGGCCGGCGCTGCAAACACTCGCAGGGACTAGTCTCGCCCCCCCGCTCGCCTCTAGGTGACGCTGGGCGGGGGGCCGCGGGGACACCCTGTTGTAACAAAAAAAAAAAGAAACAATATCATATCATAAATATATTGGAATCTTGTAGGCTTCTAATTCATTCTTCCTCGAACAAAATGGTTTGATAGGGTGCCCAAGAAACCGTCTACCCTAGGCCCAAGAGCAGTACACGCCTCTTGGCCCCATGTGGCCTCTTGCCATCCATATGGGGTGGTGTGCCTAGTGAGGCGTCCTATCACCGTTCCCCTCATCAGAACCATTATTGCTCAATCAATCATCATGTTGAGAGGTTGAGGGTACAACTATAGCAAGGTGTCCCAGAAATCACTCCTTCTAAGCCCAAGGGCAGCCTTACAAGCTCCATTGACCCACATGTGGCAGGCCTCAGCCATCCACCATGGGGTGGTGTACTGAGAGGATGACCCCAATGCTGTTTCCCCTCCCCGTAGGCCCTCAACTCCCTTATCACTACAATCAGATTATCAAAGTGCAGTCCATATTTTAATCTTATGTATTGAATCAGTCCATATAGAGATCAATAATACATACAGCATTTCACATTTAGCAATATAGGGAGAATCAAATTTATGCAGGTATTTATACTTACATAGTTATTGATGAGAATAATAAGTATTACTGGCAAAATACACAATTGTATTCAATAATTATCATAGACTTTCCTATGATCTGCATACATCATAATGTGGTTATATATTATCTATATTTATATACTTATTTACATATTATCTATATTTATATACTTATTTACATATTATCTATATTTATTACTTATTTTCATATTAACTTATTATTTTTTGCATATTATCTGCATAAATCAGAATGTGGTTATATATCTTTATAGCACATACCTCTATTGGTAGTCCCTTACTCGAAATATGTTTTAGTATATTCCTTGCTTACTCCATGATCTGCTTAGATCAGAATATCCTTCTTGAGTGATTCGGTATTCCCTTTATGCAGAATAGATTCATATATATCCTTCTTTATTTATATATTGGTTAGACTGTGTTTTGGATATTCTGATCTTTATTGCTCTCATCCTTTATCCATCGATCAGAATATGCTTTTTGAGATTCTTTTCTTTATTCATTTTTCCTTCCCATGATTATCGGCTGTTCTTAATATTCAGAAGATATCTCTCTTTTAAATCTGCATATACCTCTGTTAGATGCATATATCTCTTTTAGATCTGCATATTTTTATCTCTACTCCTTGTATATTTTTCCTCTTCATACCCCACTCTGCCATTTATATCCTCTCATTTAGATGAGGAGACACACCCCTTTTTGCAAGGTGATATCCTTTTGAAAAGGCACACCCCTTTGTTTTATCATGATCGCTGTCTTTGACTATCTAAACTTAAGCGCTTAATGCCATTTATTTCTTACAGCCTTAATCGTTGCCTTTTATTGTTAACTGCTGCCTTATAAAACCTTAATCGTTGACTGCTGCATATTAGGCAGGAGCGCTGCCTTTGTAAGTGTTGTCTCCACACATTAGAACGTTGCTGGGTATTGCTGTCTTATGTGACTATGCTTACATATATTTTATATTAATGTTTTATTATTTTAATTTATTTTCATATTATATTTTATATTATTATATTATAATAAAATTGATAACACACACACACACACACACATATATTTTTAACATTTGTTTTGTTGTTTATTTATTTATTAATTTATTTGAATTTTTAATATTATTATCTTGATAATTATAATGATGTTTTAAATGGCAATTAATTATTTTATATTTTGATATTTATTCAGTTTGGTTCTTTGTATTTCAATATTTCAGATTTAGCACTACAATTTCGGGGACATGACAGCTCCACATTTGGGGTTTCAAGCAACAAAATAGAGACCAATGTGGGTGCAGAATTGGGGATTTAAAGCAATAGGAACAACGATGGGAGTGTAGATTTTGAAATTTAAAGTGAGGTGAATGGGGCTGATGTGGATGACAAGGAGGAGGATGGGGATGCAAAGCCCATCACTTCAGAGAAAGAAAATAAAAGCAATGTGAATGCATTTCTTCTAATAGAAAAAAATGAAGTTGGTCTAGACCAGACACTTTGTTCAAGAAAAATGAGTTTATGGGTACAAGGATGTCATTTCAGAGAAATGAGAATAAGGATGACAAGTTTTGGGGAAGAAAAAATGCCGCTACCATTTTGAAGTAAGACAATAGGGATGCAGGTCTTAGGCTTTCAGGGGAGAAAAGAGAAAGTTTCTTGTAGAGAAGAGATGTGATAAGATTTTGCACATGGAAATTACCCATTCAATTGCTCATCTGGTCTAGAGGCACTTCAACTTTTTTCAGTTGTTTTTGTTGTTGTTTTTAGATCAGATATGCAAAGCAGAAAAACATAATAAAGAACAGAAGACACAGCAATCTATCCTGGGAAAACCCTCCTACTTGAGGGAGAAAAACCCAGCAACATTTGTACTAATAAAAGATCAAATACAATAGTGCAAAACTAGCACTTGAGAATCAGCCAAGTTAGGCAGAGTACAAAAATATAATTCAGCACTGAAGTAATGCAAACTGATGAGCAATTGTAATCCTCCTTCTGAGCAGCGAACCTTTTCTTGAATAAGGAATGGCAAATTACTTGAATGTATGTAGAATGAGAGGAATCCTCCTTCTATTTATACAAATCCACCCAATATAATTCTTGCTTTGTGATGTGGCCGACCCAACAAAATATATGATTAATTCTAACTAGACTTTCTCTAGAGCTGACCCAGCTTTTGGCTTACCTCCCGAAGCTACCAAAACATCAACACTCCCTCTTAGCTAGGGAGGTATAGCAAAGTCTTTCTTGAGTCCCACTCAAGGGTATCAGGTCTTGTCATGGACTCTCTCAACATGATGTCCACAATGGCTACACCCAATTGTGGGAATCATAGCTCAATCTCAGAGATGTGATCTGTACAAGGGCTTTAACCTTATATTTCTCCGTCTTAGAGAAATATACACTACAAGGGCTTTCACCTCATATTTCTCCGTCTCAGACAAATATACACTACAAGGGCTTTCACCTCATATTCTCCGTCTCAGAGAAATATACGCTACAAGGGCTTTCACCTCATATTTCTCCGTCTCAAATAAATATACGTTATGATAGATCAATCTGTCGTTCTGTCCATTCTCCTATCATAGGGAGAATATCTTGATGATGTTGTGACTCCCTCTGGAGCTAGATTGCTTTTCTCAGCACCATTTTTGATCCTGCCATACTTAACCTGATTTGAGTAGATTCTTCATAACTACTCTCTCCACCATTGCGAGAACCCTGCCTCAGCTTCCTTCATAGAGCTGATCCACCCTTTCGATACAAAACCTTTTGTGCTGCTTGGTCGGGTTCAAGCTACTCAGACTTCTCATCCAAGTGCCACCACAAACACTTTTTCGCACCTTCTGCAATACTAACTCCCAATTGAACTCAGCTACAAGTGCCCGCATCAATCTCCTAACCTCCTCGTTCAAGGTTGCCTGCAGTGCTTGCCTCTGAACATGTTATTTCTTTCGGCAACTCCATAGAACTTCCTCTTGATCCCTGCCTCAATGCAGAAATTACGAAATCCTCTGGAAGTGTACTCCCCTCCATTATCTGATATTGGAACCTTAATCCTCTTCTCGGAATCTATCAAGGACTTCCTCAGACTCCCTTTTAATGGCAGTAGTATAATCGAGGGATGAATCCATATCCTTATTGGTTGGGAATAGACTTCTTAAACTCACACAGCTTCTATATAATGATCATTGGGTGACTAAGATGTATCGGCCTTTTCAGGTACATACTCTCGGTCAAATATGCAACCGCCTAAATTCTTTCAGCTTACATGAATAATCATCTCAAGTTATGCGCAATCCAAGAGATTTCTCTTGCTCTCAAAATCATTTTGTAAACACTCTGCTTCATAAAACCTGCGTTACTCTTCCTAGCCTTTTCACGCAATCTCCCGGTTGCCCTTCTCTAACACAGGTATGACAGCAGCAGATGCAACATATCTCTGGATATCGATTCTTGTAGGTGTATGTATGGAATTGCAGCAATTAGACAATGAAGAAGACACACTATCGATATGATGCTAATGTAAAATGCTCCTCACTGGTTATGCACATTAATAGAAATTGGACCATTGGATAACTAACATTCGGATCAGTAACAAATTCACTTACGGATCCACAGCAATATATTGTAGTCTCTCAATTGTAAATCAAAGAGACGCATTACATACTTGCTTGATATAAGATATAATCTCCCTACTGCTCGCACAGTATCTCTGGTAGTTATATTGAACGGAGTCCTCAATCGTAGGAAAGACTCCCTTCACGCCAAATGCACTGATCCGCTACAATGTCGATTGTCTGCCAACAATTCAATAAATGGTGCTTGCAAAAGTCGAAGAGTGGTGCCAAGAATCAGTCGGGAGAGAAAGGGACGGCGCCCTTATAGTGGCGCCCAATCAGCCACCAAATAACACTCAACTTTAGTTATCAATGATCCCCGAATGGTAGTGCTGGAAAGAGATTGCAACCCCAACATGTGATTGCTTGACTCACTGTGCAAGAGGCCTCAAATATTTGCGATAGCCCAATTTGGAAGTATTAGCAGCTGGAATAATGGCGACCAAGAGACTTAATTGATCGACAGGCAACTGCTTCCACTTCACTCACACCAGCAACCATCTCCACCAGTCGTGCCCTTTCTCAGGTCTGCAAGCACATTGTTATGATTAATTTAGGCCTATTTCTGCGCTTCAGGAGATCTCTAAATGGATGTTTGACTGACTTGGCTATTCTACTGGCCTCTACTAGTTCATTAAACTTTGGCTCAATATTGTTGGTTCCTCTAATTTTTTTTTTCTGAGTACAGCCTTGCACTCTTCCAAGAGACCCCTTTCAATCAAGTTGTTGGGAGTTTCTACTATAAGTATGGAACCTACAGTAAGAAGAAGAGCAGAAATTCCTGCTAGACCCAGTGAAAGCTCCATCCCCACAACATGCTATCTCTGATAGGAAAGAGGAACCGCTTGATTCGACATCCGAACATAATCCTGCGAATGATAGGCATGGCAAGGAAATTATTCATAGACATCACTCCGCCTAAAATTTCAACATCGAAGCCAAACATTAGGCCTCCGCATGCCGCCATAATGCAAGTTATGATCACATACGGTGTTTATCTGAGCCTCAAACTTCACTCCACGAGGAGCGACTGCAAACCCTACCACATGCATCCTTCTTTAGTTGGATCTTTCAATTGACAAAAAGAGCTCTACACATAAAAAACTTCACACAAATTGCAAATTCTTCACAAGTCCACCACGCCCTCCAAATTCTAAAACGATCGCACGACTAAAAGGAAAATTGCTCTGACAAATCTGATCAGATTTTTCTTGAACCTTATCTCTAATACCATGTTGTTTTTAGATCAGATATGCAAAGCAGAAAAACATAACAAAGAACAAAAGACACACCAATTTATCCTGGGAAAACCCTCCTACTCGAGGGAGAAAAACCCAGCAACATTTGTACTAATAAAAGATCAAATACAATAGTGCAAAACTAGCACTTGAGAATCAGCCAAGTTAGGCAGAGTACAAAAATATAATTCAGCACTGAAGTAGTGCAAACTTATGAGCAATTGTAATCCTCCTTCTGAGCAGCGAACCTTCTTCTTGAATAAGGAATGGCGAATGACTTGAATGTATGTAGAATGAGAGGAATCCTCCTTCTATTTATACAAATCCACCCAATATAATTCTTGCTTTGTGATGTGGCCAACCCAGCAAAATATATGGATTAATTCTAACTAGACTTTCTCTAGAGCTGACCCAGCTTTTGGCTTACCTCCCAAAGCTACCAAAACATCAACATTTGTGCATTTAAAACATGGTTATTGACTTAAATTGACTTTTTGGTTCATTTTTAAATAACTATTGTTCAAACTTCATATTAAGAAAGAATGTGTTTGGGTTCAGAATATGTTATGTTTCACGGTTTACTTCCATTTTCCCACCATTTAGCTATTTCAAATTGTGTCGTACGTATATTTCTTTCTGTTTTTTATAGACAATTCACAGAGTTTATTTGACTCATGGAAATTGTGCCAGACTGTATACAATTTCCATGGTTCAAACAGCTGGGTAGGTTAAACTTGAAAACATAATATGCAATGAAGCTGGAATGCAAATAGATTATTGGATATTAAAAGTAAGTTATTGAAATGAGACAAGTGCTTGGAAATGAAGAAATTGGTGGTGTCAACAACCCACTCCCAAGTTAAGCACTGTAGAAAAGATCATACTTTACTGAATACATTGTAAGATATATGTAAAGCTACAATACTTGAAATTTTGAGATTGGATCTTTTATTCAACTAATTTCTTTGAATTCAAGCATTGCTTATTTTGAGAGCCAGTTTTTAATCCCACTCATCCTTTTGTTTAAAGTGTTGACCTTATTTAAATAATATATTTATTTACATTATACAAATAAATAGGAAAGTGAGGTTATTTTAGTTACACCCTAAACAACATGCATCCTAAGTTTATGAGAACCCCTTTGTGGGCACAAAGGAGGTTTTATAGAAGTTCAAACTTTGTACCTCTTATGTTTCAACTTAATGACCAAGCCCAAGGGAATCACTTAATAAAACAATGGCATAGCACGTATGTTCTTAGTGTGCTAAAATACACCCCTAATTCATTTCTAACCTTCAATACTATGTTTTTGATACCCTGTTTGCATACACTATAACAATTAAAATACCCATATTTTATCCAAGCACCATACGTATCCTTCTTATTGTTACATTTTTATATCCCCTAATTATTTCTACCCCTCATATTTATTAAAATATTAATTGTAATATTAATGGTCATCTTAGCTATAATTAGTTGTTAGTTTACTTTAGTTAACTTAGTTAGCTTTTAGTAACTTACGTTTACACTTTAGTTGGTTTTAGCATCTTTCAGTTTATTGTTTTAGTTTGCTTTTGTTAACGATTGTTTCTTTTTAGAAACATCGTCTTGTAAATTTCTTTATAAGGAGCTTCTTCTCCTTTTGTAAACACAATCATGAATATCAATTATCTTTTCACGGTATCAAAGCTCAGAATCAAACTTGATTAGTTTTAGCTGATTGAAGAAAAAAAAATTAGAAATTTTTTGAAAATCAAAGTTTTTTTAAGTGAAGAATTTTCAAGAAAAATTTCGTGGGTTTTTTGGGCCATTTTTTGAAGGGTTTGAACCAGATTTTTTTGAAGAAGTTGCCGAGGATTTCCGTGGCTCTTTCTGGGTGAAAATCTCGCGTGGTTTTTTTTTGTGAAGTTTTTGCTGCCGTTTTCAAGAAGTTCGTGGACTTATTTCTGGGCGACTTTTTTGTAAATCGCGACTTCACTTTCTGACGGATCTTTGCATTCTTTTCCCGCGTAAGGGTTTCTGATCATGGATTTTTTTCTTTTTGCCGGATTTATCAGCATGAAATTGCGATTTTAAAAACATGTGAGGGTTTTCTTGGCCCCACGAGATCTCTGTTTTGGGCGACGATTTCTAAAGTCACGTTTCTGAAGATTTTTTAGGTGTTTTCTCGTGGGCTATTGGAGTTTTTTTTGGGCGATTTTTAAAATTGTGTTTTCTTGTAATTTTTGGGTTTCTTTTGGCAATGAGATTCCAATTTTGTGGTTGCGGGTTTGGTTTGCCTGGTGTTTATGTCCCTACATGATTTTATAAAATTCGTGGGTTCTCCATCTTCATTTTGTGCACGAGTGTTTTCAGATTTTTTGGGCGATTTTGTAAAAATCATGATTTCATGGCAGCTTGAAAAAAAAATTGAGCTAGTTTTGATAGAATTTTTCTAGGAAAAATAAAAATCTTGCAAAGAGTTTTTGAAAAATTTGCAGGTTTTTGAGGATTTTTCTTAAAAAATCTTACTTTTTCAAAGTTTTCGAAGGTTTTTCTAAAAAATCTTACAATTTTTGAGCCTCTTTTTTAGACGATTTTTGAAAAATCGTGAGTTGTGCCAGCTGATTGTCCAGAGTTTATGCCAACTGATCACAGACTAACCTCATTTTTGGAAAATGAGAGGGATGGCTGCTTTGTCCAACGTCATGTTCGAAAGTACACAAAGGTTCAATGGGAAACTACCTAGAAGCAGAGGAAGCTCCTAGTTTTTGAGTGCCGATGTCTATATTTGATTGTTCTGCGATAAAGGACTAGTAATCGTGAGTCAGTTATGCTTCTCCAATTATCAATCACCGATGATATGTTTCCAGAAGAATATGGGTAGACTAAGTTTATGTTTGTATGATGACCATTAAGGGAGGGTATTAAAATATTAATAGTAATATTAATGGTCATCTTAGTTGTAACTAGTCATTAGTTTACTTTAGTTAACTTAGTTAGCTTTTAGTAATTTCTGTTTAAGCTTTAGTTGGTTTTAGCATCTTTCAGTTTATTGCTATAGTTTGTTTTGGTTAATGATTGTTTCTTTTTAGAAACGTCGTCTTATAAATTTCTTTATAAGGAGCTTTCCTCTCCTTTTGTAAACACAATTATGAATATCAATTATCTTTTCAATATTTTGCATAGAAAATGGCATATCCACCAGTCATCCATTTATTGGAACATTTAAAGTAATTTTATTTTCTAAATGTCTACTTTGGCACTTGCCAAAAGAAATTACTTATATGTTTGCAAGTAAATTTGATGGGGACCATGGTCTATGCATTTAAATCTGAAGAGGCTCATCTAGAATGCTTGGAACACTTTCAAAACTGATCCAAGGAAATGATCAGATATGCATCCTGTGGAGATTGTAGAGGTAATTGAAAAGCTTCAAGAAAGGCTAAAGTCATTCCTAATGATGATCTCATGATATTGTGGCCCAGAAGAATGCAACACTCTTTTTCAAGTATATTTGCATGTAAACGTGTACTAAAGGAGTGCCACCTCACAAAGGAACCATTGAATGGGTTGTTGATGAGATTGAAGCTTGTTTCCTTCAATCTTTAGTTGCCCCAAGGGAGATGATGGGATGTGTTGCAGCACAATACATTGGTCAACTCGCCACTCAAATAATGTTGGATACTTTCCATTATGCTGGTGCAAATGCCAAGAATGTCACTCTAGGTGTTCCTCAACTAAGAGAAATTGTAAATGTAGCAAAGAAAAATAAAACACTATCACTCTCAATGTATCTAAAGCCAGAGATGAACAAGACAAAAGAACGAGCAAAGAATGTACAAAGTACTTAAGAAAAATTAATTGAATGCTTTTAGTTTAAGAATGTAATCAATTCCTATATAGTGTTAAGTTGTCTTAATTCAATTTGTCTCAACTATATGTAAATTTTGAGTGTTTTGAAGTATAATATAGATGAGGAGTGTCATATATTGGAATTGAACCCAAAACATGTTCACCCAAACCGGATGATTTTACAAGTGCTTCCAGTTTCCCAACGCTAGTCAGATCTTCAGTTATAATGGACACCATGTCAAGCAGTAAGGTATTTATAAAAATGTCCTCGTGTTTTAGACAAAGCCTCATATTTTTAGTTCAAAAGTACCAGATCTTATAAGCTTATGCTTTGTCAACCTTTTGTGCAACAGCGGTAAGTATTGTGACTGGCAATTAAATATCTTGTCACCCTGCTTATGGATTCCAGAAATAGAAATATGTCCATTCATTATTTGAATGTGTGCTCTTTGAGTCTTTTACCTTCAAACTTTCCAATAATACCCATATCATTTGTACCAAGATTTACTTGGTTTCAAATCTTCACATTGGCAAAATGTAATATAAAGTTGTCTCATGAATTTGAATAGGGTATTCTACTAGTTCCATATCTGACTAGGCATGCCCCTTGTTGTGTTTTGACAGACAGTTGGAAAATTCCTCATTTTCTATTCAATGAAAATTTGATCATTGAAATTTTATGTGTGCAGGTATGCAAAAATTGGTAAGGAGCAATTTATATCTGAATTATGCAAGTGATTTTCCACAAAAAGGGGACACCTTAAAGTGGATTCATTGACTGTCACATTTGAAATGATGTAGTGCTAACTGACATGATGAGCACTAATATATTAACGGTTGCTTTTTGCTGCACAATGATATACTGATGAAATTTTTTTGCTGCACTTAATGTAAATTGTTAATTTTCAAGAAGATTAAAATTGGTATTTAAACTGCTGGCCATGAATATCAAGCATCATAAAATTGGGGAAAACATTGAACCTGCCATCTGTTGAATGCCTCAAAGAATTGTGTTCTCTTGGAATAAAATGATAGCAGGATATACACAAAATGGATTTGACAATGACTTAAGAAACATTCAAGCAAATGCAATTGGCAGGTGTAAAGCCAGACTCGACAACCTTTGCCACCACTTTCCCTGCCTGTGCCAAAATGGGATCTTTGGGAAAGGCCATGGACATCCATCAAAGCATAATGGAAGAGGAATTTTTGTCAGATATTGTAGCTAGAAATGCTCTGACAAAAATGTATGCAGAATGTGGAAGCAGAGACAAGGCCCGTGCACTATTTTTCAGAATGCCTCAAAGAGATGTGTCCTCATGGACTGCAATGATTGCAGGATATGCACAAAATGGATTTAATGAAAATACTTTAGAAACTTCCAAGCAAATGGATTTGACAGGTGTAAAGCCCAATTCCACGACCTTTGCCAGCATCCTCCCTGCCTGTGCTAAAATGGGAGCTTTGGAACAAGGCATGGACATCCATCAAAGCATAAAGGATAGAGATTTTTTGTCAAATGTTGTAATTACAACTACCCCGGTAGATGTGTATGCAAAGTGTGGAAGCATAGACAAGGCATGTGAACAGTTTGACAGAATGCCTTAAAGGGATGTGATCATGGCCTGCAATGGTTGCAAGATATGCACAAAATGGATTTGTTGAAAAGTCTCTAGAAACTTTCAAGCAAATGCAATTGGCAGGTGTAAAGCCAGACTCAACAATCTTTGCCAGCATCCTCCCTGTCTATGCCAAAATGGAAACTTTGGAACAGAGTATGCATCAATGCATAAAGGAAGAGCGATATCAGAACTTATAGGTGCAACTGCCCTGGTAGACATGTATGAAAAATATGGTACCATAGACAAGCACATGAACTATTTTACAGAATGCCTCAAGAGATGTAATCCCTTGGAATGCAATGATCGCAGGATATGCACAAAATGGATTTGTTGATAAGGCTTAGAAACTTTCAAGCAAATGCAATTGAAAGATGTAAAGCCAAATTCCACAACCTTTGCCAGTATTCTCCCTGCCTGTGCTAAAATGGAAGTTTTGGAACAGGGTATGGACATACATGAAAGCATAATACAAGGGGGATTCTTGTCAGATTTTATAGTGGGAAATGCTCTGGTAGACAATAGACATGCTGACAAAATGTGGAAGCATAGACAAGGCATGTGACCTGCTTGACAGAATGCGTCAAAGAAATGTGGTCTCATGGAATTGCATGATTGCAGGATATGCACAATATAGATTTTTTAAAAAGGCTTTAGATACTTTCAAGCAAATGCAAATGGCAGATGTAAAGCCAAATTCCACTACTTTTGCGAGCATCCTCCCTGGCTGTGCCAAAATGGGAGCTTTGGAACAGATATGAACATCTATCAAAGCATAAAGGAAAGGGAGTTTTGTCAGATGTTATAGTTGCAACTTGCAACTGCCATGGTAGACATTTATACAAAATTTTGGAAGCAGAGACAGGGTAAGTGAACTGCTTCACAGAAAGGCTCAAGGAGATGTTGTCTCATGGAATGTAATGATTGCAGGATATGCACAAAATGGATTTGTTGATAAGGCTTGAGACACTTTCAAGCAAAATGTAATCAGCAGGTGCAAAGCCAGATTCTACAACCTTTGCCAGAATCCCCCTGCCTGTGCCAAAATGGAAACTTTGGAACAGGGTATGGAAATCCATGAAAGCATAAAGGAAGGGAGATTTTTGTCAGATATTATAGTTGGAAATGCTCTGGTAGAAAAAAATGTGAAATGTTGAATCATATACAAGGCACATGAACTGTTTGATAGAATGCCTTGTTGAAATATTATCTCATGGACTTCGATGAGTCCAGGATATGCACAAAAATGAGTTTTTTGAAAAGGCTTTAGAAACTTTCAATTAAATGCAATTGACAGGTGCAAATCCAGTCTCAACAACCATTACCAGCATCCTCCCTGTCTGCACCAAAATGGAAGCTTTGGAACAATGTATTGATATCTACCAAAGCATAGAGGAAGGGGGATTTTTGTCAGATGTTGTAGTTGCAACTACCCTGGTAGACATGTATACAAAATGTGGAGGCATGGAATTAAGTAAAACTTCAAGTGTCCTACAACACGATGCAGTCAATATATATTGTAATAAATGAGACTCTTCTCCCATTGGATGGTAGGTCCATTGCCTCAAAATTAAGATGATGACATAATAGTTTATACACTTTATAGGAGTAAACTGAAAGGATGATCTACAGTAAGGAATATTGAGGCATATGACATTCACAATATTAAAATGTTCAATATTATG